>OX579679.1:11313984-12539742 GCA_951230905.1 Cheilosia variabilis | reverse complement strand
CAAGCCGTTGTACTTGCCGCTGGTCGTGGTACACGGTTACCTGAACTAACAGGGGACCACCCGAAATGTCTTTTACCCGTGGGACCATATCCACTTTTATGGTATCCTTTGCATATGCTACAACAGCATAACTTTCAGGGTTAGTTTTCCACTTAAATACTACAATTTGTATAGAATTTTAATAATCACCACTTTCCAGATGCAATTGTTATTGTCTTGGAACATCAAAAATCGGAAATTCAACAAGCTCTCGAGAAAACTCCCCTAAAAATGAAACTCGATTTCGCTACCATTTCCGGGGATAACGATTTTGGAACTGCTGATAGCTTAAGGCACATTCATGACAAGTAAGTTTATCGACTTATTTCTATACGTACTCGGTGTGTAGATAGTTACATTGCAGAATAAAATCAGATTTCATCGTCGTGTCCTGTGACACAATCACCAATGTCTGCCTGTATCCGCTTATTAATAAGTTCCGTCAGCATGATGCCTCCGTGGTTGCGCTTTTGTTTAAGAGTGGCTTTGACAACGATGTTACTGTGCCTGGGCCAAAGACCAAGCACAAACCGGAGAGAGATCTGATTGGCATTAATCCCGACTGCAATCGCTTGCTGTTCCTAGCTTCTACCAGTGACTTCGAGGAGGTCATGAGCATTAATGGCCATCTCATGAGAAAATACGGAAAAATGACCATATTCAGTCGTCTAGTCGATTCGCATATATATGTGATGAAACGATGGGTTCTGGATTTTCTAAAGAGGGTAGGTGCTGTGGTTGTCTTTGAATGTTAATATGACTCATGTCATTCTGGTTTAGAAAGAGAACTTTTCTACCCTGAAGGGTGAGTTCCTTCCCTACATTATCAAAAAGCAAATGTGCAGAACTCAACAAGCGCAACCGATCGAACCACAGTCCGAAGTTGGAATGAACACCAAGCCTGAGGATGATATATTACATGTGAGCCAAATAAAAGGGTCCTTTCGACTCATAATTTAAACGACTTCCCCTTTCAGTACGTTCCATGCGCTACTTTGGAACATGAAATCACTAAGGCATCACTGTTCAATGACTCCAGAATAAAGGAACCTTACAACGGCGATTCGATTCGTTGTTTCGCAATCGAAGCGCCAAAAGACACCATTGGTGTTCGGGTAAACACCACACTTAGCTACTTCGCTATGAATCGGAAGGTAAGGTATACGCTTTCATTGTGAAGGGACTCACGACAGTAAAACTCTATTTTTAGCTTCCATCAATTTGGCCACAACTGTTGAAAGACAATGCCCTATCACTGGTCTCACCAACAGCTGTGGTGAATTCGACGCAAACTAAAGACATTGCTGTCGCGGATAACGCTAAGCTTTCTGAGAAAACTTCCCTCAGTTCGAGTGTTTTCGGTCCAAACTGTATCATCAACCCCAAGAACATTGTGTCCAATTCGGTTATCATGGCCAATGCCGTGGTTGAGGAAGGGTGAGTTACCGAAACCCACACTTGGGTTGCAATTTAAATGTGTTTTCGTTATAGGTGCAACATTGACGGGTCGATTATTTGCAACAAAGCGGTTGTGAAGAAGGGCTCTGTCCTCAAGAACTGCCTTATTGGACCGAACTTCATTGTCGAGGAGGGATCCAAGAAGCAAATGGTGCACTTGACAAATGCCGATGGATTTATGGAAATTGAATAAAGTTTGACGTATATTTAGTACAGTACTTCAGTCCATGTTTTTTTTAGTAAGGCAGCTCGAAAATGTCGAGCAGTTTCTCTTCAAAATTAAAGAACCTAGATCGTGGCGTAGGAACTAGAATGTTACATTCCCAACTTTAGATCCTAGAACTGCGCTTGATCGTCGGAACCCCTCTTTGTAGACCAGTAATAAACTAACAGGAATCTTGTCTACGAACAAAGACAATTCAATTCGTAACTCGGCATCCGTCAACGTTAACTACCTGACGTAAATTGTTTTCGTTTCATATGTAAAATCTATTTAATCCCATGAAGGTATAGGCAATTGAAATGGTACATACGATCCAAACGTATTACGAGACCGTATAGCGATTCGAAGATCAAGATATAAGCACTTCGGAGTCCGACAATTACCAAAAGCGAAGGAAACCACTATAACTACCTGCTGCTCGGTCTCTTCTATTTGAACGATTTCTACGTTAGAGTATACCCTCAGCTCCCTGATTATGCTGTTCAGTGCTGCACACTACTCAAAAATGATCACGAAAGGCACACTTCAGTAGTTACATCAACTGCTTTCTTTTTTTATTATTAATTTCGACACTACGGTATAATGTTTTATTATATTATATGTGTAAGAATGTGTTTAGTCCTCGATAATGTTAAATAATTTCAAAATGTTTGTATAGTCTCATCATTCATTTCTTATCTACTCGGTTGAATTACAACAAAAAATAAAAAAAATAGAAGAGAAGGTAGACTTCTTTAACCTTAACTGTTTGCCACTCCAGGTGCTGGTCCCGCAGTCTGATCTTCTCCCCCATCCGCCTTAGTATCGCTCTGTAACTTGTCAAAGACGGTTTTTATTTTATTGCAGCACTCCTTGATGTCCTCCTCGGAATCGCCAGCACTTAGCGCACTCAGCAGTTTCAGTATTGTGTTGGGTGAGTGCATTTTTAGGGCGTTCTCAAGTTCATCGTCCTGTGTGTTCATGACTGTGCGTGTGAGAAACTCGAGAATCGTCATGCAAATATCTTCGGAATTGACTTCATCATCAATGTCCTCGTCATCGTCGCCCCACTTGTCGCTGTTCTCCTTCGCTTCACGATCTGAATCGATGAGATGCCAGATTGATATCATTTGAGCGAAGCACACCTCATGGAAGGGATCGCCGAATGCTTGGAATAGCTCGTTGACATTCTCCACTACTCCCTGTTCGTTGGAGGTGAGCGGAAGTAGATAGATCGGTTGGCATAGGGGCGAGAGAATCTGTGAAATGCAGTGGAACAGGTCGTCGAGGAATGGTTCATAGCATTTCTGTGAAATTTGCTCGTAGGGTGACAAAATCACATTGATGTCGAGAAAGAGGCTCATAATCTTTTTGGTGTTCTTTGATGGTGTTGCTGTACCGTCTTCATTTGAGTTCTGCTCCAGTTTACTTGCGGGCAGCAGCGTTTTGAATGCTTCGATTATACCCTGCACCAGGCAAGGTTGCACAAATACGTCACTAAAGCAGAGATCCTTCACGTCTGGCTGAATTTCGATCAAAGCAAATGTGACGCAGAGGGCCTCCAACGTCGAGAGGGCGTTCACCAAAAGCGTCAAGTTAGCCGAGTTGTTTAAGATGAACGCAAAGTTCTCTATGAAGCTTTCGCAATTTTTGAAATGTTTAAACCACAAAATCTCATCACCAGAATTCATCTCAGAGCTAACGACTGCATAGAAGAACCGCATTAGCTGTACCAAGGTGAGGCTGTCTGTGCAGGAAATCAGATTAAGTAGCACGGACATAACGTGTGGACTGCTGCAGAGTTCTTTGCGCGTCTGTTGTACACTGCACATATTTGCAATAATGCCGACTAGAATTTCGGTCAAACGCTTATCCTCTGTTTTTTCTATAATTTCGGCAAATATTTCCGGAACATTGTGATTTAATAGAAGCTTGACAACATCTATTTCTATTGTCATATTCCATAGGGAGCACAGGTCTTTCTCAAAAGCTTCATCTTCGGCGAGATCCTTTTCAATTTTTGTCAGTTTTAAGAGTGTGGACAAAACGAAGCGTTCACTGTATAATGTGTTGCCGATTGCATCGCCTTTTATCTTTTCCAAATCTTCCTTTTTGATCTCGTCGTCCAAAACCGAGGGATTACAACTTGATGATACGTCTTCGTTCGAGGCTTCGTTAGTAGTCTTTGGTTGTGGGGAATCTGATTTCACATCGTCGATGATTTCTTCGTTTTCCTTCGAAGGTACGGTAGACGAAGAAGATTCTTGAGTTTCAGACATTGTTTATTATTTTGAGTTTACTTAATATTTTTAAACCGTCGATTTTCTAGCGTACAAGAAAAGTTTGACAAACTATTTTCGTATGTGTCAAATGTGAAAATGACAACTTTTCCGGCGTAAACAGTGCAAAGTTGGATGTAGTTATAATATATGCAGAATTGTTGTTTCATGTCTTGAGGCAAATAAATGATTTTATTCGATGGCTCAATACTTTTTATTGCTGAACACGAGATTATATCTACAAAGTCTGTTCAGTGGGACACACGATGCAACTATTTCAGAATTTTCGACTGAATGGCTCATGCCATATATAGCTGGGGCAACAGGTTCTCCAAATAAACCATAGACATGGTTTCTGACAACGCTTCGTTTGTGTGAACTTTTACTGCATCCGAATAGCTGCATTGAGAAGCTTTCTCAGACTCGTTCGCATTTTATGTTCTAAATATCATTGCGCATGATATTAAATGGACAACCATTTCAACCTGCAAAATAGAATTAAAACTAATTTTTAATACATATATTTATTATTTTATAATGGCAACTACAAAGCCTTTATATTTGCCTCGACCCACCTTGATGCCATGGCAGTTATGAAATGCAATATTTCTTTATTGTGAAATGCATTGGCAAAATTTATGTGTAACATTTTTTGAGTACCAATGGAATTCCAACCTAAGATTCAATTCCAACTTGAAGTCCTCCATGGAGCACACTCACTGCTGAATCAGCTGTTTTTTGGATTTTTTTCCTTCTGACAGCACTTTGGCAACTTATGTTTTTTTGAACACGGCTTTTGCTTCGATTCTTTGATCTAAATTAGGAATATTTTTAACTACATAATGTTGCTTTTACGAAACTCAACATCACTGGCAGGCTTCACACGGAAATTCCATAACATAGCACTCAGACAACCAAGCATTATCAAACAATTAGTCGAAAAAGTAGACTCATTCTCCAAAATCAAAATCAATTCTCAGATAATTGTGAAAATACGACCATACAATGTTCTGGAATGCCAAGACTCTAATCTTCTCCGCGCGACTATCAGAGCCACAGCAGATGTTCCAAAATCAGACGCGGAACTCGAAGTGAAAATCGAAGATAAGAACGTGGAAATTACAAATAAAACGAGTAGCAATGTAAAGGAAGCAGGAAAATTAGTGTGCCTTCTGGAAGTCCCCATAAGGGCTGATCTTGTAATTGATTCCCAGTCAGAAGTAAGCATTGCCGACATGTTCTGTGAAGAGTTGAGGGTGACATGTAATCAGGACATCCAGACCAAGAATGTACGAAGTACAACTGTGGACTTGTTCTCTCGAAATGGCAATATTCAATGCAATGGGCTTCTGTTGGGACAGAAAATCAACATTAAAACTGATAAAAATGGGGTTTGTTAAGCATAAGATTTCATTGCAGCAGCTATGACTGTTTTCTTTCCTTGTAGGTGATTTCGCTGGACAAACTGCAGGGTGATTCAATTATTTGCAAAACAACCGATGGAAATATCAAAACTAATTCCTGCTACGTGGAAACCTCAAAGTTCACAACGGATAACGGAACAATGGACTTGAAGAACATCCACAAGACATCAGAAGTGTGCGTCAACAAAATGGGGGACTTGTTTATGAGTAAGCGGTGATGCAATGTTTTTGTTTATAAGGAAAATGCATTAAATCTGTACAAATTACAGCTGGAGTACATGGAAACATTCAGATACAATGCAACGGCGGAGGAAACGTTAATGTGCAGCTATCTGAAATTGTTGGTAGGAACAACATCGTTACGCAAACCAATGACAGTGTTATAATCAATATTTCCGACCAAATCGAGGAGACATCATACATAGAGGTTAGTTCAAAACGATTCACACTCGATGAATCTCTGTCGCACTTGTCTGACTGCGTCGAGAATGAGAACCACTTCCGAATGAGCAAGGAACAGGATAATTGCAATAAGCTGATCATAAAGTCGAAGGGAAACCTAACATTGGGAAAACTCTCGTGGGCTGATAGCATGAAAATTGCAATGGGCCTAAAGGAACTGTGATTATTGTAAAGTTAAGCTGCATTATGGAGCTATTTATTGTTTTTGCGGAGGCGCCTAATGGGTTACATCGAACAAGTGCAACTGTGAGAGAGATAAAAGTTGATAAATAAATAAAAACGAAAATGTGTCTAACGAGTTTGTCTTACTCCAGTGCAGTAGCAATGCAAACCAATGCATTCTTACAGCTCATCAACTTTTTTCAGATGGCCGAACTGCCAAGAAAGTTGTAACCATTTGATTGTAGCCAATTTTTGTGTGAACACTTCATTAGTGCCAAGTTTAAACCAAGTTTCGTGTGTATAAAAAAATAATCTTCTTTTTAAACTGACTCGGTCATAAAATTAAATATCTGCGTAGACAAAAATAAAATTTGCGATCATTTTTTCCATTTTCCAAATCGTCGGCCTCATAAGAATACCTCGTAACTCACATATTTGAAATTTTACAGGAGGAACGAAAATGTCCTACGGAGCATGTATTGCAGTGGAGTTACGAGCTTCACAGAAACTAAATTTAAGCTGATTTAGAGTTTTCAGGGAGTTGCGAGGATTTCTAGACCAATGCGCTACAAAATATCCTATAAGATGGCATTAAAAAGTAATTTTCCCCCAAAGGTGGAGTTACGAGGTATTCTTATGAGGCCGACGAAATTAGATTTAGATTGTCAGTAAAACATAAATGTAAGCGAGCCATAGAAACAAAAGTCATAAAACTAATTTGCACTGAACGCACTTTCTCATTACAACGAAAAGAGAACAAACGACAGCTCTGTCATCAAAAGTCATTAAAACTTCATCTAATTTTTGTTGTCTCGAAACTAGAATTTTTATTTCTAAAAGTTTGTCGAAGCTAGTCGCTATAGTTCTACGTTCTCAAAAGTATTTTTAAAATGTCTTTCGAAGCGATCCCTAAAGATTTGCGAGGACTAAGAGCTTGTTTGGTGTGTTCTCTTATTAAGGTAGGTTTCGGAAACATTTTTAATCTTTGAAAATCGAAACAAATTAAAACCAGATCACATCGTTCTCTACAATTTTCTTAAAAATACCCATTTCTAAAATATACAACGACTTTTGCTTAAACAGACCTTTGATCAATTCGAGTACGACGGATGCGACAACTGCGAGGAGTTTCTTCGCATGAAAAACAACAAAGACAACGTATACGATCATACGAGTAACAATTTCGATGGAATCATTGCGCTGATGAGTCCCGAGGATAGTTGGGTTGCCAAGTGGCAAAGAATAGGTAAGACGGCAAAGCTTCCCATCCATACAGCAGTAATGACAGTCTCTCTTCCTTCCAGGGCGTTTTACAAAAGGAATCTACGCAATCTCGGTCTCGGGCAGCCTGCCAACAGGCACTGTGAGGGAAATGAAAAACCGAGGAATACCATACAGACCCCGCGATACTAGCCAACGTTAAAAGGAATTCTTACTAACAATTAAAATAAATATCATTATGAAAAGGAAGTCAGCATTTATTTGTTTTTAATCTCATTCTCTACAAGAAGACCATTGCCACCGACTGTGGTTTCAGTTATTCCATACCCATTATCTGAGAGTTCTTTGCACAGTTGGACGAATTCTGCTTTGTGCTTATAGTCAGTGGGAAGTAACACAATCGCATATCCACCACCCCCAGCGCCAGTCAGCTTGCAGCTAAATTCATTCCTCTCTGCAATGCGAAAGATATCCTCCAGCCTTTGGTGAGACACTCCAACTGCCTTCAACAAGTCGTTGTTTATTCTAAATAGCTGCTGTAGCTGTCGGAATTTCTGTCCATCCTCAGTCTCGTTCCCCAATGAAGTGTATATCGGAATAGATGCGTTTACAATCTCCTCCATTGAGTCCCAAATACGGTCGATAACATTTGGAAATGTGTTTCTGAGGCTGGCAACATTAGCTACTAGCTTCGCTGTAGTCCTCGCCACATTACTGTCCACGAGAAGAACGTTCAGCGGCTTTGGAATTTCAATTTGCGAGAAGCCTTCACTTCTAACGAAGCGCACAATACCACCATATGTACAGACAGTATTGTCCACCCCAGATGGATTGCCGTGCATTAGCCTCTCAGACTCAAACGCCCACGATGAGATGAGGGCGAGGGATTCCTTCGAATTATATGAATCAACTGAGATGTGATTCGATAGGATGAGGAACGCAGTGGCCACAGTGACACCAAACGAGGCCGAACTGCCCAAGCCGGCACCGATGTTAAGCTCAGATGATATATGCACCTCATAGCCACATATCAATGATTTTCTCTCAGCTGTCATGAGGCATCCATATAGCAAATAGTAAATGGCTTGCAAAGTCTTCACCTGAATCGTTGTTTGTTCCTTGAACTTGGCGCTGACAACACCCACGGCTTCTCTTAGCAGCGCGTCCTTGTCAAAACTGGAACCATGCCGACGTTGGTATCCTTCTACAAAACGATTAACTTCTTCGATCTGAATTTCAAATACACACTGCAAGCTATCCAAATACAACACAACAACTTGCGAGTCACACTGTTCGATCAAATGAAGATGGGTGCGTACTCCGACAACAGCGGCCAGCGCTGGCTTTTTGTAAACGACAGAATGTTCGCCGTGCAGGATAACTTTACCTGGAGATGAGATTTTAACATTAATACTGGACATGATGGATACTTGAACGTCCTTTTTTTTCTGTGAAATGGGCAACTTATTGCTGCTGAACTTTCTCCCACTGTTCCGGTGTGTAATTCGTTTGGGAGAATGCGTGAATTTCTTTTAATTCCTCAGCCAGAGCAGTATTGACTAAACGATGTCTCTGCAACAGACCTTTGCCAGCAAATTGTTCAGAAACTACAATTACTTTGAATTTTCCACCACAACCGTCTGACTCGTCCTCAGCTTTAACGTATGTTGCTCCAAGTTTCTCTGCTAATTTCTCTTCCAAGTACTGAGGTGTGTAAGTGGGCATTGTTATAGATATTTGTACTTGTTTTATCTATGGATATTCATATGTAAAATAGTAGGGATCAAAGGTTTATGTTAATTCTTGCGTTAATTTGTTTGCAAGTAAAAAATGTTATTCCAGTTTTCTCTTTGTGGGTTATTTCACTTTACATCGTTTCGATGTGGTCGGTGTTCGAATGTGCTACCGTTCCGTTTGTGAGCGCTATATAGACTGTTTTTTTTCTTATTATTAAATCGCTGCTGTGATTTTCTACAACTATTTTTGACCAAGCGCATTTTGTGTATCAATAATTTTTCTTCCTCAATCTTTGAGTTCATGGATTTCTAGCACTATCCTTTTCAATTGCTTACTATTCAAAAAACAAATTAATATGAAGGGAACACGAACCCATTCTATTTAAATTTTTTTTTTGATAATAGACATTATGAACGCATCCCGTTCTATCCCATTCCAGTCACTGTATAAAAACCAAATCGTTTTAAATGTCAGAACAGAATGACAAAACGCGCGAATGCACTTTCGTACAAATACTTTTTGGGAAATGTTTTAAGTTAAATTTGCACGTTGTTCTGTTATTTAAAAAAAAAAAACTATAAATAATAAAAGTTGTTAAACAAATTCAACAAGTTTCGATCAATAACGATGTCCTTTTCATTTGGAACCAACGCAACCGGTCTCGGAGCAACAAGCACTCCCGCTAAACGTAAGAAATTTTAACAAACTTTTAACAATTTATTCATATGCATTTGTTAAGCATTCTTTTGTAAATAACTAACTCCTACGTCCCTTGGTGGCAGTGATAAAAGCTTTTTCACGTCATCAATACTTTTTATCTCCAAATTCTTGAGTTTTATCCTAAAAAAATACACATTATATACACAAATGAATGGAAAAATAAACAAGCAGACTTACTTCTTTATATAAACCATAATCCCCACATAAGCACCACAGACAATGAATGAGAACAGCACAAGAAATAACAATACTGCCATTGTTGTCGGTTCTGAAACTTCCCAACAAGAAGGGTGTAGCGTAACTGATACCAAACTAATACTGTGTCGAGTAGTTCGTTAGACATTGAGTAGATTATTTCACAAACTCTTTATCAGCAAAAGAAATAATTGACCTACTGAACCTTGTTGTGTTCTCGTTTTAGCCGCCACTGGTTTGGGTAGCTTTTCATTTGGTGGAGCGACAGCAAATCCAGCACCAGCATTCGGACAGGCAGCACCACAAGCCGCTGCTCCGGCGTTTGGTGCAAATCCTGCTTTCGGCACAGCTGGTACTTTGTCTCTTTATTGTGTTTGTACGAAAATATAAATTAAATCACCTAGGATTTGGTGCTACAACATCTGCCCCGACATTGGGAGGCTTCGGTTCATTTGGCGGTAATACTGCGACAACTGCAGCTCCTACTCTAGGAGGATTTGGAACATTCGGAGGAAATGCAGCCACTTCGTCAGCGCCTAGTCTCTTCGGGAATACATCGACTGGTTTCGGTGGCTTTGGAGCAACTTCCACGACATCAACAGCACCAACTTTTGGCGGATTTGGTGCAACAGCTCCGACGGCAACTGGATTCGGGGGTTTCGGAGCTTCAACTACCACAACTGCAGCGCCTGGTTTTGGTGGTTTCGGAAATACCGCCGCTCCGTCTTCATTTGGTGGGTTTGGATCTTTTGGTTCAAGTAAGTGTCACTGTTTTGATAACGAAAACCGTTTGGTTGACGATATATTTTTAGGTTTTGCAAAGCCAGCAACAAGTGCTGCTCCCGCTTTTGGTGGATTCGGAAATAATTTCTCTTTGGGACAAAATCCGCAACAGCAACAACAACAGCAGCAATTTCAATTTCAACAACACCAACAACAACAACAGCAGCAGCAGCAAATCAGTCCGGATGAGGCATTTGTTCAGTCAATTTTCAATGTATCGATTTATGGGGATGAGAGGGACACCATCATAGCTAAATGGAACTACCTGCAGGTGATTATCGCTTTTACGAATACTATTGAGCCACAGCAGCGCATAATATCATTTCCTGTATAAATTTATTGGGTTACTTTTGTTTTGGGATGTCGTTTCTGAGCATTATTCTGATGCAATACTATTGCAATGCAAGTTTTTCAAAAACTAGACAACATGAGAAGCTCCACTGTCAATAGTCTCAGCGTGAGACACTTTCATCGCCTGTAAGTAGTGTCATTTGTGTCTGATTTTATGTCGTCTCGATTATGGGAGCTCTGATTCAAAATTGTTCCTTCATATATGAGACACAAATGAATGGAATGATGCACAATCTGATCGGTTGTGCATCAAATGCATCAAGTATAGCATAGACTCAACCCATCGCTCAATAGTAAACCGATTACATCACCCACCCAATTGTTCCCTTTTGAGCACTACAATCTTGTTCGTCTCGCTTTTGCAGGCCATGTGGGGTGTTGGCAAATCCTTTTACTCACAAACAGCAGCTCCAGTCGAAATAACCCCCCAAAACTATCTCTGTCGGTTTAAGTCCATGGGCTACAGTCGCCTGCCGGGAAAAGACAACAAAATGGGAAATGTCGCATTGAATTTCAACAAACCCCTTGCCGATGTCAAGTAAGTCTACCGAAGTTTTTTCTTCCAAAGTATGCCCCATCCAATCAAATCTTTCGTTTTAGAGCTCAACAGCAACAAATCGTCGGAACACTCAACAACATATTCGGCAACAAGCCGAATATAGTCATCAACATTGAATGCTCAAAGGAACGTGAGGATAAAAAATCCCAAATTATCATCTACGTCGAGGAGAAATCTCAAATGGCGCCCAACGAAACGAAGCGAATTCTCGCCACCGATGTATCAAATTACCTCAACCAAGTAAATGTAAAACCACAATTGGCCAACTTGGGCATTGAGGAGATACTGGCGCTAGTCCTTCCCGACGAGGATCAGTTGAAAGAGTATCTGGCGAGCCCACCAAAAGGCATTGACCCACGAATGTGGCCACAGGCGAAACTCGATAATCCCGATCCGAAGAAATTCATTCCAGTGCCGATGATTGGATTCCATGATTTGAAGTGGCGCATCAAATGCCAGGAGAACGAAACGGAAACACACTCCTTGTACTTGAATAAGGTGGAACGTGATTTGGCCGAGTTGAAACAACGTCACGCGTCGACGACGGCGAAGATTATGGAACACAAGCGCAAACTTGCCGAACTCAGTCACAAGATATTGAAGGTAAGGGGAAATTCTTTTGATTTGAAAATAGGTTACCATCTCTTTCCCAGATTGTTGTGAAGCAGGAATGCACGCGAAAGGTGGGAATAGCTCTATCGCCGGAAGAGGAGGCGCTACGTAGTAAACTGGAAAACATGCAGGCATTGGTTTCGGCTCCTACACAATTTAAGGTAAGCAAAGTGCCAGAGAAATGGACGAATTTATGGTAATTGGGGGGCTTTTGTCTTGTAGGGTCGCCTTAGTGAGCTGCTTTCCCAGATGAGGATGCAACGAAACCAGTACGCGTTAACTGGAGGCAGTGAGTACACGATAGACAAGGACTGTGAGGATGAAATGAAGATGTTCTTGGGCATGCAACAGAAGGCAATGGAAGTTCTTACAGAAACGGTTACAAAGGATCTGAAATCGTTACAGATTATCATCGATGGGATGCCGGAGTTGGTTAGAGGTTAGGAAGACGGAATACGGGTTATAAATGGCAAAAAAGAAACAATAAACGAGATACTTTTATATGACTTGTACCTTGTTTTCACTCTATCTACTGTACGTACAGTACATACTTATGAGGTAACTGGCTTTCGCCCCAAATAACATGGAACGATGTGTAGTGAGAAATTCGGCTTTGCGGATGTGAAATAGAACTTGAGCGCAAATGGGAAGATGGCGATATTTTTTTATTGCTACTCATGGAGCGACCAATGCAAAGCACTTCACACCAGAGACAATACTAGGACCACCAACTTCGGTCGATTTCCCGTTACTTGTCTACAGGTAGTAGGTATAATCAACAATTGCATTTGTACCACTGCCAATCTCTGTAACATGGTATTTTGCTCGCAGTAAACCGTGGAATCACCCCTCCAAAGAGAAATGCTATGAGCCATCATTAAGTGTCAAAATTGCCACTGGTAGATTGCAAGAAAGAAAAACCTCACCCGAACAATTCAAAATCCAGATTGTAATTGAACCTCCAGTGATGGCTTCTCACAAACTAGTTTATTGTCTTAGCCTTAACGTTGAACTTAACGACAATTAGCATCAGTTAGCCGGTTAGCCGGTCTATCAACAATTAACCATTGCTATTTCAGTTGAAGGAACCACTAGACTTTTCAGTTGTAGTTGCCGCAAGTACAACATTACCCGTTGTAGCGGAACTTACACCGCACACTCCTTTCACTTTCATTTCGGAAAACTAGTTTTCCGGAAAGAGGTCTCAGATTGTCGCTGTGCACCATGTTATCGTAAAGTGGGTTGCGGATGGCAAAGAGTTCAAGCTCTGGGAATTATTATGAAATTGTCAAGATTTGTAATCCAACACATTAGCTGCGCGCCTGTAGCACAATTGAACAGCCAAGTAAGCGTAACAATCAACAAAGTGACTATCTGACGTCACGTACACTGATGGAATGGTTATGAACCTGATGCGCAGCGGCAGGTTTAACTTTTTTTTTGTGAGTATCTTGTACAGCCGCGTTTCCTTCCGTTTTATTATGACTTCTTGTAGTGGAATTATCTGCGGAAGTAATAGTACAACAAGTTGTTACAGCTTTATTTTTGGTTATGTGGAAAATCGTATAAAAACGATGGAAGTCATTTGCTTACACCACACATAACCGTGTGACATTGAACACAAAGGACAGGAGCTCTTCTTATTTCATTAGAGGATTATTATTTTTTTTGCAAATCATACAATGGACAAAGGAATAGCAGTAAGTTGTGCAGATCTTTTCAAACAGAAAACTTCATTTGGGTATTGGGTTTGGTTTTTAGATTTTTGCACTGCTATCAGTATGCACGGCTGCGAGAGTTTCGCGAGTTCCTCATCGTGGCAGCACCGCTTCGGTTGAGGTGCAGTATCCGGAACCCATTTCAATGGATCGCTTCGAGGCCCTGCTTCAGAGAGCAAGTCAAATACTACGGCCACCCGCTCAAGTTGTGGAACCGATTGCAGAGACAAATGATCCAATTTATTCGCGAAAACTGCACAAGCCCGAAGACATGTTTGCTACATCAGCGTTCAAGAGGGAAGAGAGAATGAGAATGCGTAATCTGCCAATGACGAGATTTTCAATTGTTAGGTTCTAAAGCTGCAAGAATCGAATATCAAAGGTGGTGAGCTGCGCGAGGATTTTGTGAAAGTGCAAAGCGATTTTATTTATATTATTTAATACCAATAAAGATAGACAGGTGTAGAATTTGAATAGTAAAAGTTTCTTTCTCTGTGGTGTGCCTTTTGTGTAACAGATGCAAGATTGGAACTGAATTTTTGTAATTGCTCCCAAGCAGCACTATCCGCTAAAAATTAGGTACCTAAGCCACAAATGTGCAGCATTCTCTACTCTTTTTTAATATGCTTATGCGAAGACTCGATTTCAAAATATTATTCACTTTATTGACGTTACAAAATAAAAAAAAGTAGGTATATAGAAAAGGCATAAATGCAGTCTGGCGCTTCCACATGGCTACCCATTGAGCGCATTACTATGACTATAACGTTGGGAGGATCTGATACATTAAATAAAAACAATGCTCCTAACGACAATCAGTAGGCTGCAATAGGAACATTCGTCAGCTCATTTCCAGTCAGTCCCTTGCGAACCACCTTCTCTATGTCGTCCAGTAGACCAGATGCCCCAAAGCGGAACAACTCAGGTTGTAACCACTGCTTGCCTAGAGTCTCCTTTATCAAAGTCATCCAAGCTATTGCCTCTCGAACAGTGCGAACACCACCGGCTGGCTTTAGGCCAACAATTTGACCTGTTTTCCTGTGAAATTCTTGAATAGCATTTATCATAACCAAACCAACTGGAATCGTGGCATTGACAGCTTCTTTTCCCGTTGATGTCTTAATAAAGTCTGCTCCTGCCATCATTGCAACCATTGATGCTTTGTACACCTGAAACAACGAATATAAACAAAATGATCCATAACAATTCACTGCACATACATTCTCCATCGTCCCAAGTTCACCGATAGCCAAAATAGTCTTCAATCGAGCGCGTTCTCTGCACGCTTTTCGCATTTCACAAATCTCATAGTAGACACCTTCCCACTCATCGCACAAAGCCAACGGTCGGTTGATGACTATATCGATTTCACTTGCACCAGATTCTATCGCAAAGTGAATCTCTTTCAAGCGACTTTCCAGGGAGTACTGGCCGGTGGGGAAACCAGTAGCGACGGCGGCAATTGGAATTACAGAGTCTCTATTGAACTGCTTAAATGTCTCGTAAGCATCAGCGACACGAGATGGATAAACACAAACTGCTCCCGTGTGTAGATTGTCTTTCAACGCTGGTTCAAGCGAATCCAAGATGTGTAGAGGAAACGGAAATGCGGAACGTAGGCAAAGACGAGCCACATTCGATTTTGTATCATCACCAGCAAGTGTTGTAAGATCGGTTAGGGTGAGAGCTTTGAGCGCCCATACTACTTCGTTTTGTCCACTTACTTGACCGCGACTGGATATTTCTTTCGCTATATACTCTAGTTGGCGTAGGTTGATGGAGATGTCAAGGAGACTGCTATCTGCGGGGTAGAATGTAGAAATTGTGGATTTGTTTTGCCTCGAACTTTATGCCGAAACCTTACCAAATTGAAGAATTTGGTTGATTTTCATTGCGGTCGGCTGGATTTGAAGATGTTTTATGAAATGTAATGTTGTTATTGGGAGAATCACGGTGTGGTTAAGCGTTAATGTTTTAATTCGGCAGTGATAAGAACGAAAAGAACAAAAATAAAAATAGATCTCCCCGCAACCACGATAGACTGATAAGATCGCATGACATTAGAAATGTCATGTGAAATATGTACAGTGGAGGCTGAACAAAGTATTTGTAACTTGTAACAGTCGCTTCGAAAATAGAGTGCCTGATGGATATTTTTTATTAAATTAACATTCTTATTTGGTGTGTTCATCGTTTGAATTTTTTTTGTTAATATTTTTGCTATTAAATTGTTGCCAAATTTTAAGCAAGTTTCTTTCGCTGTGACAAAATCGCTCAAAAAAATCCCATCAGTTCGCCAAAAGTTTTTTGTTTGTTTTGTTTTTAAGCTAGCAGTGGACATGACTGATTATATTTGCACGCCACCAGTTAAATAAAAAATCCAGTTTTGGAGTTTCCTAATAATGCTTTTAAAGGTCCATCCCCTTTCCAATTAATCAACGCATTGACTCAAAACGCCCTTTATTTATTTGAAGCTGCGTGTACCATATATTTATGATAAAATATTAAAATTTACAATAAACGTTCAAAATAACAAAGCATAATTATTATGAATGTACAAAAGGACAGTTTGCACAAATAATCGGAATCAGTCAAACAAAGGAAGATGTAGGAAGGGGTCAACAAATTCAAATACTTTTTATTATTGCTTAATAGTTTCGTGATATAGGTCTAGTGGAAGGGACATTGGACATGGGACTCAGGACAAAACACATACAAAACGTAATACGAAATGAATCACAACAGTTTCGACAATCACAGGCGGATTGATATTGGTACAGCTACCAACATTGCTTCCCACTTCTAAGTACAGTGCCGCAATAGAAATCATATTTAACGGTGTTTCTCCCATTGCGTCCAGTAATCCTTCGATTGCATTTCGAATAATCTCGAAATGGCCCGATCGAATGCGAATATCTCCTCTTCACCCGTGAAGACGCTTGTCTGTGCTTCGCTCTATTCCAAAACAAACAAAAATATAACAAATTATGACACTCCCCTTATAGATAGATTAAAGTCCAACTTACTGAACCATGCTCAATTTTCAAATCATCCATCAGCACGCGATGTTCGTCCGGCACCTCTGATTTGGGACTGTGATTCAAGTTGAATAGGTTATCAAGCGGTACCTCGGCAGATATCACCACTCGAACTCGGTTGTCGTATAGTGTGTCGATAAGAGTAATAAAACGTCTGGTCTGCGACTTGAGCGAAAGGTGAAGCTGTGGAACATCTCGTATCAGTACGGTGTGGAAAAATTGTGAGATTTGCAGGTAATCACTGCCAGCTAGGGGCTGAAAGAGAAATTCAATTGTTTTGATTTTGTTACGAGGCAGAAGATAAGGGGTTCATACCCGATCACATAGCTCATCGAAAGTGCTGTCCAGCACTTGTCCACAGGTTTTAGCGAATGTGAGATTTCTTCCAAAGTGGGTGATAGTTCGCGGCCGAATTATGTCGTTCTCCTGACTACAGAGGATCTTGAAGACCGTGTCCATTTGTGCGTTTGCATCTGTGGTACTTTTTCTGATATGGAATTGAGTTAGGAACAGAGTAGTCTACAGTTTCGCAGTCGACTTACACATAATAATGACCATCGCTGCCTTGCGTCATCCTTCTGTAGTCGATGCCACTATCCAGCTGGATTATATCACACTTCTCCTTGAGCAATCCAATAAACGGCACAAAGTTGCTCCTCTGAAGGCCATTTTTGTACAAATCATCTGGCTGGCGATTGCTCGTTGCCACAATTATCACCCCATCGTCAAACAAATGGGTGAATAGTCGTTTCAATATCATGGCATCAGCGATATCTGTCACCTGGAACTCGTCAAAACAAATCAGCCAAGACTCGGCCGTTATCATATCCGCCACAGGTCTCGTGGGATCAAATGACTCGGGCTTCTTAGTATTGAAAGCTCGATCAATTTGCATACTCTCCTTAACCTCGTGAATCCGTGAATGAACATTGTTCATGAAAGAGTTGAAGTGGACGCGCTTCTTCTTATCAATCTGAAGTATAATACAATCAACAAGAACACCAATACAGCAACGAAAGGACAATAAATTTGATCACACACACTCACCATGCCACAACAATCGAAGAACATGTCCATCAAAGTGGTCTTCCCACCGCCGACGCTTCCGTAAATATACAAGCCCTTGGGGATATTTTTAGCATCGTTCTTGGACTTGGCAGTCGAAAAGAAATTGCGGAATCTATTACTGCTGGCACGCGCGGGTGGCTGATACGTTTGTATTGTGTTGTAGAGTTGCTCGAGCGCTTCGGCGGCTTTAGTCTGATGCTCATCGGGTAGGAGCTCTCCTTTGTCAATACGGGATTTTAGCGATGCCAGAGGAGTTATGACAGGGGGCGTCGCCGAGAACTGACGCACAGTGGGGTTGAATAACTTTTCAAAAACTAATATGTATCGGGCACCGAATTTTACACTAAACATTGCTGAGGAGCGACACGAATCCAAAACAGTTAATACTATTCGATTTGTTCGAATCGATGTGGTTAATATTTTCGGTCAACTAATCTCTGAGGACATATTACATAAAACAACGATTCGTGGCCGTGAAATTTTTAACACGATTGTATAAAGCACGAACACCTCAATTGTTATGTCATTGTTTTGTCAGTGGGCGATGAAGTCAGCTGGTTCCACATTATGGATGGTGTTGGTGTGTGGGAAATTGAGAATGTTGGCCGGTAGGGGGCGCTGCGATAAACTAAAGGGAAAAAGGAACTGATCATCATTTCCGGGAAATGGAATGTATTACAATATTTTCCATTCAACTGCTTTTTCATTTAGGGATTGCGTCAGTTTTATATATATCATCAAGAGATGCTGCAGTGAATTGTTGTTGACGTGGTTACGTTAGGAAACATTATTATTATTTATTGAAATAAAAAAATGCATTTACATTGTTTTTTGACACTAACTTGTTTTGGGTAGTTTTTTGAGAATATGAATGCAAAAAAGGTGGAAAAAATATTAGAATCAGCTTACTCGCTCATTTTTATAACCAAGCCGCACACAGAATTTGTTTCTATGTCCTGTTCAAGTAATTTGAGGTTATAATCACATAACAAAAATACAGTCATAATTAGAGGTAGTATTATGAACATAATTATAAAAATCGCCCATTCGTAATTACTACGGTCTTGATTTTTTGGCTAAACATCTTCTAACATTATTTGCAATTGGACACGACACTCATGCACCGCTCCTAGAATACCGACATTCAAAAGCATCATTAACTAATCGACACAGCGTGTATTACACAATATCCGCTGAGTCGCTATAAGCATCAATAAATCAAAGATTCCAACCACTCAAGCCTCAGGCGACACAAACAAAAATACAAATGCACATATATACCCGTCTTATGTGGTACTCCAAAATTCCCATAAATCGCGCAACCATCTACCAAAACCAGAGACTGAAAGCCCCTAGGCTATATACTTGTATCGCTGAAAAACACCAAAATAAAAGACAAGCAAAGACAGCAAGGTGACAAAATACTGGCGGTGCTTATCGGAAAAGCACGCATCATCAGCCGCGCATTGGGGGCATCTTCACCTCAACACCAAGTAGGTCAATCAGTGAACGTCCACTAAGCCAGGCAGCACCCGAAAGGCATGAGAACACTCTCGAGTCTTGAGTAGAAATCAAAAGTGACGACCAAGCGTGCAATTTTATTGCCATTTCACATCTGAAAAGCCACCGACCAAGTGCTCCCCTATGACGTACAGCCGTCTCTGAGGGAGGAGACGACTGTCTCACTCTAGCGGTTCTTTTTTCTTTCTCGAAACAAGATTACCGTACAATATGTTACGCAATCTGCTGCCATACCGGCTTGGATAGGTTGTAAAGAGGGCGCTCCATCACCCTGATGCTGAATTAAAGTTCGTCTGTAGCGGGGCAAATCGCGCACATACAGCCTAGCATAGTAATTTCAAACGGCAATAACAATTTGAAAAGTGGTACACAAGTCTGCAGCGAAGCGGAGGAGTGCATGCAATACACAATGCGGTTGTTAAACTCATGGATATTCGCTATACGCTGTGTTTTCGCTCTTTCACTCTCTTTGGCCTGGTCGTGGTGTTGGTGTGCTGTATTACGCGAGATTGGTCTCAAACTGTGAGCGCTTGCGGCGCTGGTACTTGATACTTGGAAGATGACCACGACAAGATTATTTTGCGGTAAGAGTCACGATAAAGGTAGTGTGTAGTCTACCTACCTACTATAGGTATATAGGTCAATATTTATGGTTGGCACCGTTGGCTTCGTGAGCGAGTAATGTATGAATGACGTACAATTGGAGCGCGTATCTTCTCATATTTATATTTTGTTAATCAGCTTTTCGGAATCTTATCGGTGGTTGTTATTAATTACTTTTGCTTTAGCCACGAGATCGTATTTCTACCACATTCTTTTGTACTCAATTGGATTTGACAGAGTCACGGATGCTTCTGCGATGCGCTTTCCATTTCACTTTGATAGCAGGTTTTCGTTTGAACGAAGCTCTTTATAGTGTTACATCATCAGTTTCCATTGAATCGAATGACATAGCCGAAGGTATTAGCGAATACCGCAGCGTGCCATCACTTAAGGCCGAAAAGGACTTGATGATGTACTGAGAATTGGTGCTGCGGAAGACATATGATACACCAAATGTGGGTATGATGTAAGGAAACGAACAACGGAAATCGTTCATCATGAAACGTGCAGGCGGCAAAGTATGTGACATAAATAGAGCAGCAAGGTCTTGCCTTAAACGGACAATTAATGCGAACAAGATCGTGTAGGTAAAAGTGGTTGTTTGGGATAATGTTGGACACACTTTTGTGGCCATTTGAGTCATCTGATCGAAATCCAAACTTGACTATTCATGCTAAACTAAATGGTCTCGTTAATCCTATCCCTGTGAGCGTGTGTATATTAGTCTTTTGCCATTAGGTTTGCTCTCGTAGATATTTGACAACGTTTGTCACCAACTCTGGTTTTCGTGGACAAAATCTACTAAACGCTACAAATAACATTATTTGCTTTCTCCAAAATCTGACAATTATACGTTACTGCATAAGTTTTTGTTATCTGTCAGATGTAGTTTGATTCGCGATATAAATTTGCACTTGACACCCTTATTTGATGGAATTTTCGGTTCTTAACTTGAATTTAAAGGCCTATTCATATGAGAGCAACTACTCGTAACTACCTACGAATAACACATACATAAGTTCTGACAGTCCATTCATATGAAACGTTGTATTTGGTCGTGGGTACCAGCGGCTCCAACCATCAACACGAAATAAAATATGTGGATACAAACAAATTGCAATGACATTTCAATTTTGAGGTTAACGTAGAACGAATTTTCTGTTCGCTGATTTGCGGAACGCATTTTCATGTTGTGGACTTTGAATAAACTTTGACAATTCGCAGCCGAAATTTTGTTTAGCTGCAAAGTGACAGCGAATAGTTTTCCGTCTGCCACATTTTAGCCAAAGATATTCGTCCGTGAAGCTATTTAATTTCCCTAACATTATTTTGACATTTAGACTGTATTGAATTACTGTCAATTGTGTCGATTTATTTTTCGTTCGATATGACAAGTTGACATAAACGCTGGTAGAATATTGCTTTGATTACATCCAATAGTTTTTTCTTCAATTTTCTTCTCTAAATACGTTTGACCGTTTTATATAATTAGCTATCAAAGCTTAGAAAAATCAATATCAAAGACATTTTTCAATCGATAATCGACAATAGGCGTGTTTTTTTGAGCTACGATCTCAGCAAAGCAAAGTAAAGTAGGATTTTCAGCACGCGATTACAACAACTACAACTGAGTCTCGAAGTGTAAAGTAGAGCGTAGTTGTTGCAATTGCATGATGAAAATCCTACTTTACTATGCTTTGCTGAGATCGAAGCTCAAAAAAACACGGCTAATATTATCAGTGTTTATTTTTATATTTTGTTTGCTAGATTTAGCAAATGCTTTACCAGCGATATATAACCTGACAGCTGGTAGCTTTCAATACGTTTAGCCATTCCACCATGGGTAGAGACTTACAATTGAGTGAAGACCTACAATACATGGCCCTGCGTGAAAAACTAGTCAAACAGAATTCCAGATTTCGCTTTATTCGAAACTAGAAACACCAACAGAAGTTGATTTGGCGTCAGATTTTGACGCAATTGCATACAAATTTTACTTTGAAAGACGTCACTACTATTTTTTGGACTGAATTTTAAAGTCGGAGTCTGTGTTTTTTTTTGGCAGCCTTTAATAATTATAATATTACTGCAGTGTACATAAATATTTTAAAAGAAATCAGTCAAATAAAAGCCTCGCAAAATGCACCCTAATCAGAACGATTCGTATTAGTAAACTAAAGAGGTCAGTGACAGTTGGGCAGAAAATAAGCACTTTATAATATAATGCTAGCCGATTAGCGAAATAAGAAATCAAGTCTTAAGATAACATGCCACCAATTATTTGAGTAAATTCAATTTTCCACAAACGGATCGCTATTGTTACCCCATTCGACTCCACACTACGTGAATCACGGCCTGCTGTAAGCTGTCGATTAATTGGTCACTTTTGTCAATTCATGATTGATGATTAACACACCAGAAACATTTCTTTTGCTCGTCCCACCCGATTGTACGTCAAAGAATAGCATACGCCTGTCAACAAAGAAAACGTAACCAACAAATCATGTCAAACTTAATTATCCGTCAATATAACTGAGGTGTCCATTGATCATTTAAACTGCAACGTCTAGCAACAAAATATCTTCAACTGGCTTTTGTTGTGAGCTTTACAAAAGATACAGTATACCTCGAACAGAAAAAGGGTAGGAGCAAAGGATGACCGAGCAGAAATAACGAAAATCACAGTGAAAGTGCATGAATAAGTTATGGCATGCTCGGCGTAGGCTGACTGTCTATACATCTCTATGGGAAATCTCGCATCAGGATTTCGCAGATAATGCCGATCCAGTTAATTGTGTTCCACAAAAGTCGCAGAATTATTCACCGATCAAGAAACAAGACAATCCCATACCAACCCGAAAGCCATCCGACTTAACCAGTGTAATTTGAATTCATTATTCGTCTTAGCACCAGGTCGCACTACTACCACCGCAGACGAAACAATCTAATAAATGCAGAGTGCATACCATGCGCAGCATCTCGCACATACACACCCATACTGGCGGACGAGCAAAAGCGCGACATCGCAGAAGAGGAGACGGACAATATTGGTATTTGGATTGAAGATCGAACCGAAAATGCTGGTGGAACGAAGAGCTAAGCATGAATATTGCAATACTCTTTCGCGTGTGGAGTGGTAGCGGTATCGATGTTTTGTTTTTTCCACCTTTTGCGGGGCGCAGCACTCTATAAAAAGGCTTAATGGGGCTGGTGCATGATCAGTCTGCTCGCAAACCTGCTTTCACCCAAAACATACATTGTGTTCTACAAAAAAGTGTGTCCTAATCGCTTGCAATAAGATCCTTCGCGTGTGCGGATTTTTGAAATAATACAAAAAAAAAAACAAAAAATAAATATTCAATCTCACCATGAAAGTGTTTGTAAGTGTCTTTGGAATTAGTGCAGTTTTTGTTTTGTCTTTTGTCCCCAACTTGACACGAAGTTTTTTTTAATTTCTCTCGCAGATCGTAGTCAGTGCTTTTATTCTGTTGACTGCCACATGCTGCAGTGCACAACAACACCCGAATACCATTCCCCGACAGGAGGAAAAGTTCGACTATAAGGAACAGCGTGAAACGACCACTTGGATACCGATTTTGAAATACAACAAGGAACAGAGCGAGGATGGATCTTACAAGACCGAGTATGAGACCGGTAACAACATCATCCACGAGGAGACTGGCTTCTTGAAGGACTTTTCCGAAGTGAATCCTCATGGTGTGCTTGTACAACATGGGCAGTATTCGTATCAGTCACCCGATGGCGGTATTGTGAATGTTCAGTACACCGCCGATGAGAATGGTTTCCGCGCTACCGGTGATCACATTCCAACACCGCCACCAGTTCCAGAGGAGATCCAAAAGGGACTGGACCAAATCTATGCTGGCATCAAGCTGCAACAGCAAAAGTTGGAGGAGAGGGCACGCAACGACCCAGAATTCGCAAGGAAGTTGGAGCAACGCAAACTGGCCAACCAAAATGGACAGTATGTCGGACTTCTCGAGGACTAAGCGATGTTTGCGAAAGAGCTATTTTTACCTTTGAGTTGGGCCAGTGAGTGGTGTGCAGATTTTCCGCTTTTGATAGATGAGCACTGAGCAGGTTATATTTGTGGCGTGGTTTTTGATTTCCTGACTTTGTGTTTCGACGTGTTCTCAGTCTTTTTCTTTCACAATATTTTTGAGAGGTTTTTTTCTGAACTTGCTTTCAAGGGAAAATGTCAAAATTTTATTTTCGCTCCCGAAATTGTGGGTTTGAAAAATCAAGTAAGAGAGAATGTTTAAAATTCTTACCAATTCGAATGTTATACAAAATGTTGGCGCCGAATTTATCACTTCTCCTTAAATTTCTATTCAAATACAAAAAAGTATGAGTTTGAAACACGCGAGTATTTCTGTTGAAATGAAATTTCCTCAGAGTTTTACAAACACTTAATGCGAGCTTGCTCAGAATTGTCAAAGCTACGAACATTTCTGACAATCTCTGGAAGAAGCAAATTTCTCTGTCTTAGTCTGTCTGAAGCGGCAGTAGTCAAAATCAATAGGTCAGAAATAATACAGACTTTGGTATCCGGCTACTTTTGACCAAAATTTCGCCCAGAATGACTTAAAAAGGACGGATTGAAATAGGAAAGCAAATATTTAAGGTGTGCGGGAATCAGTAGCCTAGCAAAAAATATTCGTGGGCCAGAAATTATTTTTCTGTAACAAATTTAAAACCTGAGTCATTGATTTAGCCAAATTAGTCCTGAAATCAACTATTTTCGCCCTCGAATTGTATATGTCGAATAACAAATTATATCTCATGCAAATTCTTTTAGTACTTTGGACAAATTTGGAATCAAAGGGTCAGAAATATTATCTCTAAATTTCCATATTTTAATTTTCATTTTAAAAGCCCTTAAAACAAAAGACTTTGAACGCTTAGAACAGTCAGAAAGTACACAAATACCAATCTCATCGAAAACTAAACACGCTTCGGAAAATTCCACTCTAAATACAAAGGCACAAAATCTGCGCAGCACTTTCGGACCCCTTCTCCATTTTTCATATCTTATTTATTTACTCCTTCTCTCTATTTTTTCTACGAGCTTGTGTACTTTTATATTTTATTATTATTTTTTGTCCCACTCTTCAGTTTTGGAACCTTATTATTTATACATGATAAATTATACATGATAAATTGTAAAAGAAGAATTAATTATAAAGACTGTGATGATTTCCCTCTAAGTTTCTCCACATTTTGGAATTTTTGACGTTTGTTCTTAGCGAATATGTAGAAAAAAATGCTCATGATCGAAATGTAAGTGTAAAACAGTGAAATCCTCATTATTTGATTGTTAAATTATATACCAAAATAAAATAATTAAAAAAAATAAATAAAAAATAAAATATGCAATTGTGTTTTGTTTTTATTTTTTTTCTAGATACTTCGTACAATTTTTTCTTACTCATGTACTTACATAATAAAGAGTGGTATGTGCAGGCAAAATTGCGATGCCGGCTCGAGTTGAATGATCATTGGGCATGAGAAAAGATTGACTGCATCTTGGCACTTTCACTTTTACTGCTGGTTGCTGTCCCATCTGTTTTGCGGATGCTGTGTACGTTGGGATGAGGAGATTACAAATCGAAGATGATTAGCAGGTTACAAGAGCTTATGCAGCTTGGTTAAATTGTTTATCTACAACTTGTGGATATACACAAAAAAAGAAGGAGAAACAACTGCATTATGAGGTAACACTGTATGACCAAAATGATGCAATGGATGCGCTCTTTGTGTGATTCATAACCTGTGGACCAAATAATTATCATACTAAGACCAGTTGCCATGAAGATGATTTGCAAGACATCTTTTGTTTACGTTCAATGAACTTGATGGGTCTTTGTTTGTTTTGGTCTGGGATTATGTGTGCTACTTAAGTAATATTTGCAGTTACCTCACTGTGGAATCTAATATTTGAATGTCGGTCGAGAGGCAATTAAATCGTATCGTGCTAAATGTGTTTACACTTGAGTTATGGATTGCATCACTATGATGTGTATGAGGGTGTCATGTTTGCTTGTCAATTTAATTTTCTGCTAAGTTTGTTTCTCAACTGAAGACGGGAAGTGGTCAATCGGGTTACTTTTTAAGTGAGATCACTTTTAATTCCGCAAAGTGGTAGCTGTTAGGTACTCAAACACGTTCGGCACACCTTGGGGACTCGAAGAATTTATGTCGCTGGCGTGTGAGACCATGAGTGCCCATCACTTTTGAAATATTGAGCTTTTGACCGCAATACAATTTTCGCAACAACTCGTTCACTTTCAAATGTTTAGCCCGCACGAACAGTTTTAAAATAGATGTACTAGACCAAACCGTCATTCAGAGAAACCTTTTGGTCTACCTATTTTGTATAGGCAACGCATGAGAACGTAGCTTATTTCTACCTTATATGACCTAATATGGGTCGTAATAATAAATGAACATAAGGCACATCAGGTCAGCACTCAACCGGCTGTCGAACTTACTAAATTATAGTTTTGAACGTTCCCTGTCAAAATGAAATTGAAACATAAAAGATAATATGCATTCATTTAAAAATCTGGTTCTATTAAGTCGACTAGATTGGTCTGGACTAGATGTAGCTTGAACACGAAAACTAGTTCCGTAATGTCACTTTTAATACGTCCGCCACATATGCGAACTGTCAACTTAATACTTAGTCACAATTTTATTCTTCTTTTCTTCGTCTGTTACCCCTCGAGAAACGTCAACTGGAAAAGCTGTTCATGTGACCGACCTAGGCCAATAAAAACTGAGATACGTCAGCCAGCTGTCAGACTTACTAAACTGGATACTTGAACGTCCCCACTACCTCCCGAAAAACACTACGCAAAAGTTATCAACTCGCTAGTCGGCAGCTACGTCAAATTTTTGTATGCAATCTCACGTCTACTAGTCAACTTACTAGTCTTAAAATGGCTGCGCGTTGCTAACTAACTGTCTAACTAACTGTCAATGGCTTAAGTGCAAGTCCATGCGGACGAATTTTTTATCTAGACATAAATCTATTCAGACGTTGCGACTCTTCTCTAAAGTCAGTTCATTTGCTCTGCTTTTGTAAATGGGAAATAAATGTGTCAAAATGAGGAAACGCGATCCGAGTCTAAAGTCTAACTAAAAGTTAACTACGCATTTTTACCCGTAATTGGGACTGACTACTAACAGTTAAAAATGTTTTCAAGAAAATGTGCTGTCATTTTTGAAAAACCAACTCTTTTTTCAACAATGACAGCGAATGTCAAATATACCGTCGAGTATTTAATTTCTCAACTATTTTATTTACGTACATTAGGTACAACTATGTACGATACTTAGGTTCCCTTAATCTTTACAAATTGCAAAGTACGGATACCTTTGAGCACATCCCTTTTTTACGGGCCTCAACATTTTTGGCACTTCACATAAACTACATGACAAATCATGTCGATAATTCCCAGCGTTATGTCATGGTTCCATGCTTGGAATATCAATTTGTTCTCGATACTTTAAACATGACATAGATCTCTGTCAGTCCATAACTCGTGGTAAGAATAGTGCAGATTTTATTTTTCACTTGACATTGAATTCAACTAATAGTCCGCATTCCTATCACGTTTCTGCGAAACAAAAACGAAAAATAACACTTTTTTTTTTATCCATTCGCATCTTTTTGGCAAAGAGACGAAATTCCCCTTCAGTTGACATGTTCACAAGCTTGTCAAAATGTTACCAAGAATAAATAAATCCAATTACAAAATAATGATGGAAATCCATTGCGCAACAAATTAGAATGCATTCAGCAGACACGAGGCGCAGACAGTAATCAGAATTCCTATACGCAACACCGAGGAATGGAGTTGCCTCCCAATCCCAAATATGGCGACAGCGGATAATAATTCTTCTCCAAGCTCAGCCTTGAGATTTCTGAATTTATATCTCGTAACGCAAGAACAACAATGTTGTCACTTGCATTACTAATTGAGTGATTATACGAATCCATCAAACAGAAAAAAATGTAGAGGAAGGTGAAAATGTCATAGTGTTGCATAATCGGATGTTGAGATGAATCATACCGTTGCGTGGAAGTAAGTTCTTGGAATGGCGAGCATTTACGTTCGCAGCATCACTGCGCTGGTTATGTGCGGCATAAGGAATTGCAAACGTTTTAAATGTCAACTAAAATAGTTGCGTAAGTACTTATTGCATACCTTGAGATGTGCATATTTTACGACGGTTAATGGATCTAAGGCGGTCTTCTTGGTTACACATTCATATGCTCGTAATAAACTCAAGTTGCGTAACTTGACTTAATAAAATCGCAAACGCAAACGCTAAATTCCCCGTTACGAGTAGATTTTGTCTTTAAAAGCGAAAAAAAGACTGCTTTCTCAAAGTAACGAGTAATTCTTTGTTTGACACCCATTTTTGTTTTGTGTGAAATTTTATTTTGTGCTGCGAGTGACAGGTTAACCAGTGGAAAACAAACCCTTAAAATTGAAATCCATTTCATATTCCGCATATTCCGCATGTACTTAAGCTCGCATAATTCACTCCCGCAAAATTTTCATTGTTTCAGGTGAAGCTTTCTCTAGAAGTTCGCATTCTGTTTTTCCCGCTTAATTTTTGGCGAATCGCACCTTCAACGCAACATCAATTGTTTCACTCGAAACATGATTCGCATGGGATTCTCGCATGAACTCGCCGGTGAACGAAATTGTCTTCCGGAAAACTCGAATGCGGATGTCCATCGAAAAGTTAATGCGTTCTACTTTCTACTACTCCGCGATTGATATTATTTAATTTAATTTTATATTAATTCGTTAAGGTTTCATTTGATCTCTAGGTTTTGCCTCCCAAACTCCGATTTCATAAAACTAATACTCCACCTCTTGCGGAGCAAATAAATATGTGGTTACATAAATTTTATATGAGATCTTCTTCTGGTTATACTTTCATCGGAAAGTTTACGTCTTTCTGATCATTGATTTAGCGGAAAATTGTTGGGAGGTATTGGAATCTAGTTGGGTAATACTGGAAGTTAAATGTCAAAGTAATATCAATTGGTTTGGAATGCAGTTGCATTTATTTTTTTATGTTGATGGGGGTGGTGTTGCAATGAATATAGATTTCTTCGACGTACGTTGCTAGGTGATAAAAATGGACGCATATAACTGTAAAGTTGTTCAATGAACAGTAAATTAAAAGAGTTAAAGATTGTTTGATAGTCAAGGCTGATAGCATGCGCGTGCATCAAATGGTAGTCGAATTATTTCAATGACTTATTACTCGTAGTTATTATAATTGTTGGGTAGAGAATTAAAGTAGATATTCCGTGGGTAGGCTGAAGATTGGGGTGGATAAAGTGATGATTCGCCTTAAAGGTCAAGTCGGGAATATTTTGTCACTTGTCAATGGAAAACATTGTTTTAAAAACACGTTAGCAATACTGACCGGCATTGAACATTAAAACGTGAAACGATGCATTATGAAATGGCAAACCTGACTGAATGTTGTCCGTCACTAGGGAGGTCAATCGTCTCTTAGTCTAAGCCACCCCCTCTTTAATACAAGAGATCTTTTAGGTCGCAGTGTCAGCCATTAGGCAGGAAAAAAAAAAAAATTAAAACTGATTGACAGCTGGATGTCATTAGTAACTTTGACAGCTGATAGAACATAAAGAATGGAAAAAGTATTATTGCTATTTCGTCACCCTTTATAATCGGGATTCATAAATCCGGAATGGAAAAATTAGTTCGAACTTAACCTCAAAATAATAATTTCGAGTAGAAACTGACGGTGTTCAAAATTTGGGAATTTGCTAGACATTTGCATTTGAAGATGACATTTAACAATATTTCCTCTGTTCCACTCTTTCGTTTTACTCGAATGTGTGCTACACTCTACTCTCTAATGAAAAACTACATGGGATTGAAACATAAAAATTCGCTGCTTATAATAATGTCAATGGACCCTTTTTAAAAGTACTTAAGTACACAGGTACCCTCCTATTAATAAACAAAATTTGCACAAGTAATTTAGCTAGTTGACATCAAATAGCATAAACAAATTGAACGTAACTGCTGAGTAACGAGTTGACGCAGTGTTTATTAATACGGGGGACTATCTACTTACTCGCTATTCATCTAACAAAGGAAGAGATCATTGCCCTTTTAACAAACCATTCATTTATACATTAAGTTTAAGCGAACGCATAAGTTACGCGTAATTTTTCCGAATTTACATATCTAGAGCATAAAACAAGACGACACGCTCAATTACCTGTATGTGACAAACATTTTCGACGACCACTTACGCTTTGAACTTATTCACTACGTCACATTTTTGATACGCATGCACATAATGACAGCCCTAGGTATGAATTTGAAGCAGTAACGCTCCCTAGAAGTGATTTCAAAATTATGCGTTTCACGTCTGCCAAATAATAACTATTATCCATAGGATTGGCGGTCGTCGCTCTTGCGGCTGTAAAAACATGTACAAACAGTAATAAAATTTCCATTTTTGTGACAGTTTTTCTTAAAAGAGAATTGAATTGAAATTAACGACCTTTTGATGAGCAAGTAATGGCTTAAAATTTAACAAAAAATTAATTTGCTGAAAACGCAAGTGCACCACTAATTTGCCACCCCGAAAGTTATAATTTAAAAAAGAATTGTGCTCAGCTTTCGGTACTGCGAAGCACAAGAATATAAAAAGTAAAAGCCCAAATCCAATCCGCTTATAGCCGATACATCCATCGCTAAATCCTAAGTCCCGAAACGCCAGGAATTATTTCACGAAAATTGCGAAAAATTGCAAAAACCAATATATCCCGAGTAAAATATCAATCGGACTGACTTAAGGGATTGAGATTGATTGTTTTACTTCAATTTGGCTGAGATCTGACGTTTGATTTGAGCCGCATAAGAAAAACAATCGAAAATGGATCATTTTTTAAGAATTTCTACCTCCGTCGGTCTAGGAGTTGGAGTCTTAATCTTTGCATGGACCAAAGAGGAAAAACCCGGGCTTCCGCCAAAAATAAAAACCCAAAAAAATCAAAAAAAAAACTCCGGATTAACGTCCGAAATTCACCAGGAAAATCGTGGAAATCCTGTCGAATGCAAAAAAAAAAACTTTTGGAAGGTGCTTTCTGTAACATGTAAACCCAGTCACATCGTTGCAAATGAATAGACATTGAAGCCGAAGTTACGGTGGTTCAACTGCGCCTGTGATTATGCATTATGTTGGTGTCATTTTAAGTAACAATTATGGACGACAAATGACTTGCGTGCATTTGGGATACAGTTATAACGGATCTTTGTTTGGAAATAATCGTTCAAAATCTAAATGAACTACCTGGTTTGCGCAAGCATTGTGAAGGGGGCTCAACAAAAAATGTTAGATAAACAAAACGTTTCTACTACTTTTGTACAGCAAGTTTTTATAACAAATTTATAATGTCAATCATCAAGAGAATATAAAATGACGGCATTTCGTTCTCAATTTGTTCCAGGACACCTAGCAAATATGTCAATGGCGTAGCCACGCGCTAACAATTTGAGCCCTTGGTTTTTACCTCATTTTCCGCACATATCGTTTGCATAAAAAATAACTACGTCATATTATATGGCTTGTATGTCGACAATCTGTCAAAGTTTACAGCAATAACGAAAAAACAAGTGCTGTCATCTAAACCGTGAAACTCTCAAAATAATTGATAGGATTTTTTTTCACGATCAATTTTCACCATGCCACTCAGATCAATCACTTAGTCATATAGTAAAACAGGTCAGTGTTGCTTAGGCATTAAGACAGCTATGAATTTTGGACTGATGCCATTTCAATTGAGTAGGGTAATTTAGAGCCGCTAATTTTTGTTGTAGAACACGATCGGGTTTTGTCAAGTCATAAACTAGACTTCTGATAGCGATACTCGTAGTTCTTCGTTAATTTATTTTTAGCATAGAGTATCGAATTATTAATTTATTCTAAGACTATAAAAACGTGGAGAAACAACATTTTTGTTGTTGAAATTAAAAATAAATTCGATTAGTTAGTTGGTACATCTCTACCAATAAATAATGATTTATGTCATTCTGTCAAAGTAGTTAAACTTCAAGGTAAATAAATAAATAAGTTGCTCCCTGTTTGCTTAAAAAAAAATCCAAATAATCGATGCAATAAAGTGACAACCAGCGATAGCATGTGGACTGTGGTTCTGCGTTGTTGATGAGATTATTTTGATATTTGAATTGTGGGGTTTGGGGATTTCATGGGTTGAAAACTGGGAGGAGGGTATATGGAATTCAGTCGAATTTATTGCTTAAGGTCTGACGGAAGACATGGATAGTGGAGTTTAAATCAATTGCCGAATGGTTTGTTTTTGACTGATGATTGCAGTGTTACAGGAAAAGCTTGTGTTTCTGAAATTGTTTTCTTTTTTTTTTTTAATGGGATTTTAAATTCTACATTACACCCATAAGACCAATCGCATTAGCAAGGAACAGCTCCAAGAGTAAAATGGACAAGAAAAAATTGTTTTTGCCATAAATAGAACCGACCAATAATTTATCGTATTGCTCATCCGAACAATTGTTTGAGAAGCTTCTTCGTTAAATGTACTCTGATCTTTGAGAGGCAGGGGCGGCAAACTAAAATCTAAGGCATTCACAGAAAACCACACTCAATTTAGTTTTGTCGATTTCAAATATAAACGTAGCGCAGTCGGGGTAGGTATATAAAAAAAAATTTCTTGAGTAGGCTTTAAATTTTAAAAAGTCGCATTCGATAAATTAAAATTTAAATTCGATATATTTAAGAAAAACATAAATATTTCTAAGGCCCAGCGAAACAGTGTGCATTGAGGTTTCACTCAAAAATACCGCGTGAAATACCAAATTAGCCGTCAAATGTGCAGAAAAAAAGAATACACAAACTTATCAAGCAATGTTTACATTAAAAAATAAATCCACCGCTCTTTAGAGTTGGAAAAGCCACCTTTTGCGGCCTTAAAAACAAAAGAGTTAAACAGCCAACTGCTGTTTGGAAAATATTAATCTAAACTGCATGTTTCGACACAAAGATGCGATTTCTATTGACCTGGGGTGGCGTAGTTTAACCACTCAGTACAGGCGCAGTGGTTCAGTACTTAGTTTTCAAATCTATTGCGATCTCCGGAAAACACATAATTTATATAAATATTAAGTTCCTCTGCGCCACCTCTCGCGATCGTCTGACAAACATACTCTAGTACAACTGTCATGAAAGAGATTCTCAATTGGCCATTCGAACTCGGCGTAAAATGGTAGGTCCCTTTCCAATAGTCCCAAAAATAAAAGCTCACAGAAAATGAATGGTTGCGAGAGGACAGGCTCAGGGTTTTTTTAACAGGCCGGCGCCAACTATATATTTGTAGGATACCCATACAAGAGCTACGATATTTCTGTCATGATACATCCCTGGCATATAATTGCCCCCCCCCCCCCCCCCCCTCCGCTATATCAAGGCGACTTCGTAACAAAAAATCGTTTCCCTCGATCTGATCTCATCCTTACCTGATGGGCCTTCCGCGAATCAACTAAAACTACACACACCTGTCAGTCCTTGGCCGAAATATACTGCCTAGCTGCGAATCCATTAATTTCGGTGTCAATGACATCCCAAAGCGATGCAGGAAAACCCCAACCCTGTCAGCCGCCAATTAATAACAACGACACGAGCGCGGACAAATTCTTAGAATTGCCCATCCTCGCATCATCCTTTGATGGCTCACATAGTAGATCCGCCCATTGCGACAACCCAGCTGCGGGTACGTGCATCGTCTCGCCGGTTAAGGAAATACTCATCTCGTGACTACAATCGGCCGCCGCCAGACAACCGCACGTTACTTGATATTGATCTTGCTTTACGACATACCCTGCGGAAAAATGACTGCCAACAAATATTGAATCAAATTCATGGTCAGCGCGACTATGACATTACAAAACCACAAATGTGCGCGCAAGGTACGCATGCTATTCTGAATGAAACTCCAGACATTGTTGTCACAAAGCTGCCCACCGCACGTACGACTACATAATATCGCCATCGAAGTGCTGATTCAAACCGCAAACTTTGGAAGATATGCCTAGAGGAGTGGCGGCCTAGCGGCACTTGCTGCCAACTTCAGAAAAACCTACGAGCGGAGTTATTTTGATTTCTTTCTTCGCATCTTTATTTTTAATTCGGGTTTTCCTCATCTCTGTACAACTTAATTACGTAACAACAAATAAATTTTTTTTTTTCGCTTTTGATAATGACTAAATGGGTTTTAAGTTTTGGCATGACTAACTGAGAATGTGTGTGTGTGTGTGGTAAAATGAATTGAAAAAGTAGGTTAAAGGCACTTTTAGTGACTTGCTTCTGGTGTCACTGGCTCGGGGGCGACTGGGAGATGATCTCCCTCGGGCTGAAACCCATTCTCGTCGGCGATGTACTTGAGGGTGATGATGTTGCCCTCTGGATCTGAGTATGTGTACGAGCCGCTTTGCACCAGAATGAGTTCCTCGTGTTCCTCCTCGAGGGTCTTGCCGTTCTCATCGACGGTTGATGGCACGACGATGGTCTTCATGTAGCCAACGTTCTCCACCTTGATGCCGTTTGATGTTTCGTAACTAGAAACAGGGAGAAAAGAATGTTAGATTGGAATTTGGTTTTCGGTTACACTGTCGCCGTACCTGTTGGTGTAGCTGCCATCGGGGTTGCTGATGTCCACCTGCTTGACGATCGAGGCCGGGGTTGTGGTCGTCGATGCATAGTCCTGGGCTTGTGGCCGAGCACACACCACCGCAACGAGGGCGTACAATCCAAAGACAAGAATTCCTGACTTGAACATATTTCTGCTGATTTGATGGCTGAGTGGAGTGTGGTAATCCTTTCTTGCTGTGATTGTGTATCTCAACTGATATCGGTTCGTCCGGTGGACAGCCTATTTATAGGAGGGCTCGAACCTCAAATTGACAACTACCAACACCACCACCACCGCGGATCGGTGTTCTTATTTGCTTCGCAGATTCGCATGAAGATGATTTTGTTTGCTCATTTCGCATACATAGTTATGAGTACGTGCGCACGGTAATGGAAGAAACAAATCACACATTTCTCGGACTGAAGTGCGCGCGAATACAGCAAGCGGAGGGAGAAACTAAAAATTGTAAGCAAAAAAAAAAAAACAAAACAATATTAAACAAAAGCGAAGCTGAATCTGACAGAGGGTTGGGTTCGGTGTCGGCTATCAAATGTGAATTAGATTTTCGCCATTGCCAGTGGTAGTGCGCGATGATGGTGCACAACGGATTATGTTACTTAATTTGGAAAGGAAGTGCCCTTAATGGCAGTGATTAATGGGAAACCAATGACAGCGGACAGCGATAGTTTTGGGTGGTTTTGTAGTGTTTGTTGAGTGTTTCAAATATCACGATTTCAGGTAGTAAAAGTCTCTTCACGGGAGATGGAGGTGCATTAAATAATTGAGGCGGGCGGACACAGGTCAATTTGGATTTGTTGCAATAGCGATGGTCGATAACGGTGGGATAAATCATTACGACTGATGGCGTGGAATTGAATAAGTAGACCAAAGTTGCCTGCCCGTGGGGAGATGCGGTTTAAATTTGGCACAGTCAAAGAGTTATGTAGCGGCCTCTTGTGGAGTGGCCCTCTAATGGAATTCCATCACGAGTCATGGTATCATTTCAAATTTATCGCTTAGGGGTACTTGGTTACGTTAATCGTGGCACAAAGGTCTGCTCCAGTACAGCTGCAAGTGGGCGCACATTTTGCTGCCACGGATTTGTGTCAAAAGAACGTGTTTGCGGGCTTCTTCCTCTAGTTTAGTCAGAAATACAGAGTTTGAAATAGAGCTGATTCCTTTCTTGGTGGAGCTCATGAATAGTGGCAACTGTCGCATAATTAGGTGGCTTTGACATTTTCAGATTGCATTCAATTTGATGAACGACGATTTGGATTTGGATCTGGGATCAAACGCGGATAGGATTGATCTTCTGCAGTTTGGGATTCTGCCACATATTTGAAGCAGATTATACAAGGTGGCGCAAAAATAACCTTCCGATGTTTTTTGGCTGTAATTTAAAAAAAAAAAATGAAAAACTTTGATTCTTCTTGTGGATTATTTTTATTTGGTCTTTTAATTTTTTTTACATCAAGTCGAGAATATGCCGCCACAGTTGATTGTCATTTGAGCCCTTTTTATGGCATTTTCCATCACTTTGGCCAAAACTTCCGGCGTTAGGTCCTCACATTCTTGACGGATATTGTCTTTAAGAGCTGCAAGAGTCTGAGGCTTGTTGACATAAATCCGCGACTTCAAAAAGCCCCACAAAAAGAAGTCTGGAGCGGTCAAATCAGGCGATCTTGCTGGCCAGTGCAAATCGCCAAAACGGGAGATTAGGCGCCCGGGAAATGCATCCTTCAGCATATCGGTTGTGGCACGTGCAGTGTGTGCCGTTGCACCGTCCTGTTGGAACCACATGTTTTCCAATCCCAATTCATCAAGTTGCGGCAAAAAGAACTCGTTGATCATTGCTCTGTAGCGCTCACCATTCACAATAACCGTCTGGTCGATGTCGACGGCGCTTCCATGACATCTTCGGCTACAGCAGCAATATTCTCTGCAGAACGGCTACTCCGGGGTCTGCCACGCCTGGCAGCATCTCGTGTTGTGCCAGTCTCTTCGAGGCGAGCGGCTAAACGTCGCAGTGTTTCACCAGTAGGCGTTGGACGGCTAGGAAATCTGCGACGAAATTCACGTTGTGCCAAAGTCACCGACCGATTATTGCTCAAATAAATAGTCACCAATATTCCGCGTTCTGGAGCAGTGTAGCGTAACATTGTTTATTAACGTGTATTTCGCATGTGTTTACTACACAAATGTCAAAACAGAACTGACATTAGGGGCCAATCGCAAAATTTATAGCATTTTCTGATAGGAGGATTACTTTTGCGCCACCTTGTACTTCTCCCAGTGCGTTTTGTTAGGAGGAGAGATTTTCCAAATTTTTCGTTCAGATCTGAGATTTCCCAGAGACCGAATGCTGTCTGCAAAGGTGAGCATTTTTTGCATCGAATTTTTTCATGTCTAGACTTTGTTTAACTTTAGCTTTATTTTTCGTCATCACTTATTTTTTTTTTTTGGTATATTTGTGCCACTAAAAGTGAGGACCCACCTCCATGAGCCTCGTATTCTAGGACCCTAAAATCGAACAGTAGGCTAGACACGTTTGACATTTAGCTCTTCGAAATCACTCTTGTCGTTGGTCCACACCGAGAACTTATACGATTAGTTATAAGGGAACACAAATCAACTGACAGCCATTAAATAGAAGAAAAAAGTTTGCCAATTCCAAAAAAAAACCTCTTAAAAATAAAGGGTTTTCCAATAAGAGGTGTTATTTTGGTATTCAAAGAAAAATGCCATTTTTTGAGATAAATGATCGGATGTTTATTTCATAATAAAGAGGAAGGTATGCCGTAAATAATGAAAAACAACATCAGCCAAATGGCCACCACGAGCACGCATATAGGACCATATCCTTTTAATGAAATTTTCCATAACCAAATCGCAAAGTGGCTGCCCTATGTCCTCGATAGCCTCACGAATTTTATCTTTGAGGTCTTGAATCGACGCTGGGCTGTTGGCGTAGACCTTATCTTTCACGTGGCCCCAAAGGAAGAAGTCGCAAGGTGTTAAATCACAAGATCTCGGTGGCCAATTGTGATCACCTCTTCGAGAGATAACACGGTCCGGAAACATTTCCCGTAAAAGATCAACGGTTTCGTTGCTTGTGTGGCACGTAGTGCCGTCTTGTTGAAAGTAAACGTTGTCCAGATCAATACCATCCAACTCCGACCATAAAAAAATCATTAATCATCGACGACCAAAAAATGCTTTAGTTTTGCGAACTTTGACTGCAAGATTTTCACCATTTTTGTAGTGAATTTGAATAATTTCAATGCGTTGTTGAAGCGTGTATCGATCCATTTTTAATAATGGTGGAGTTTCTACTTGTCAAATGTCAAAGAATAAAAGCTTTCAAAAGTGACAGCTACCGAGATAGCGGGTCATTCACAATAACACAAATATCATGCAAATGTCGGCACTAGAAGACTTGTAGTAGGATTCCTTTCCAACTGTTATTCCCTCGAGGCACCTGTATGATGAATATTTTTCAAATCATCTTTGTAAGCAACTGTGACAATCGATTCAAACACGATTCATCTTGCAAGTGGTCGAAAGGTTGTTATCATCTTTTCAAGCACTTTTCTTTTTGGCTTGAGCTTGTCTTATTATTCTTTTGAATTGATAAGGAAAAATTTAAGCAATGGCGAACTAAAATCAGTGAAATAAAATAAATGTATTGTGGTCAAAAATGCCCTAAAAAATTAGGTGTGGCTAAATAAAAATGAAATCCCATATTCTTCTCGAAGTCTTATGGAATATTTAAGAAAATGTTTCATCGAAGTCCAGTGGTTTTCACGTCATTCGCTAACAGACACAAAACTCTCAACGGTTTTATTAGCTCTATTCGCGTACTTTCTCGAACTTAAAATCTGTCAGAATCCAAAAACAGAGCGAAAATCTCTGAGAGAGCGGAAAATATACTCAAAAGTACGTGGATAGACTTTGAGTTTGAGCACCGTTGCCACTTTGGTAATTTTTTTTGCTTTTTGAGTTTTGGTAATTTTTATCTGGTTTTGGTAATTTTTTGAGCAGGAGCACCAAAAATACGAACTCGACATCAATTCATTTAAATGCTGCATTTGCATATGCTTCATCACCACCCATGTAAGCCTATTTTGTTCAAAAAATTACTGAATGCACTCATTTTCGTCTTTTGACCGATGATGGTGAACTTCGAAAAATGTTCTGTTTATAACTATTAACTAAATGTAGTTATGTAGATATAGAATTGTTAGTTAATCATATTATTTATTTGCAGACATAAAACTCTAATTTTTAAGAAAAAAGGCTCGGAAATGGTATATGAGCCTTTTAGCAGCTGCTAATTTTGTGCAAAACGTTGTTGACGTTGTTTAATTGCTAGACTGACAAAGTTCCTACTACTTTCTTTACCGAGTCTTATGTTTTAAAAATGTTTGTTTTTAAACAAGCAATTTTAAAGATCAAATAAAATAATTTGAGTTTAGAAAATCACGCTTTAGGGTCACTATTACATTAGTAAGTTAAATCCTATTCATTTTATTTTATAAAGTAGTAGTAGTTACACATACTTAAAGACTGACTAAGTTCCTACAAACCTAATGTACCAAATTGAATACTTTAAAAGACATATGTTTTTTTTTATGTTTTAAAAATGTTTTATCAACGTCTCGAGATTTTTGGTAAATTTTATCTTGGTTTGGTAACTGTTTTTTCCAATTTTGGTAGCTAATTTTTTTTTGTAAGTGGCAACCGTGGTTTGAGTCACTTACATCATTGACATTCGAGCGCCATCGCATTTTATTTATTTTCACAATTTTTTTGTCCAATTGACGGATTTTGAATTTGTTTCTTGTCAATTTTGTGCATTTGACATATTTATAAGTAATTGTATTGAAGTTCTCTGAGATGTTTCGCGCCAAGAGAGGAACTGCTCGTTACTTGTTATTTTGGTATGATTTTCTTTTTTTCTGTCATTTATAACGAGAACGTGTATAGACTTTGTGCGATTTAAATGACGTACGCGAATGAACCTGTTATTTTTACAGATAAATATGCCTGTGCATATTTTAAAAGGATACTAAAAACTTTCCTCCTGTAATCCTTCATAATACCCCAGTAACGTATTTCGAAACCGCCAAAAATCTCGGTATGGTTTTTAACCGCACATTAACCTGGAACAACCATATAAATACAGTAGTGGGTAGAACATATGGTATTCTTTCAACTCTCTGGGTAACACAGTCCTTTACCTCCATAAGAGTGCGTACGTTACTGGCGAAAACTATTGTCATACCTACTCTAATCTATGGTTGCGAAATATACTCTTTTTGTGACTCCGTAAGCAAAAGAAGGCTCAATGTGGCATTTAATAGTATAATACGCTATATTTTTGAGCTACGTAGATACGACCATGTATCAAATTTTTCTAAACGTCTGCTCAACATGACCTTTGAAAATTTCCTTAAGTATCGTGCCCTAACTTTGCTTTCAAACATCCTCCTAAACCATCATCCGCAATATCTATATGAAATGTTTACTACTGCATCATCGCAAAGGTCGCGGATCCTAATTAACCCGCGTCATGCCTCCCTTTCATCCGAACGCCAATTTTTTGTGTACTCAGTCCGCCTTTGGAATTCTCTACCGCGCGCTATAAGAGAAGAGGACGACTTTGCGAGATTGAAGAACAAACTTTGACTTTTTTTTCTGAGTCATTTTAATATAAGTATGCTTCTGCATTTTTATTTACTATTATTTTTTTCCTGGAATTAATTTTTTGTAAAAATTGTAAAACCCTAGCTCTCATATTGTTTAATTGTAGCTTATCACTAGATTATAAGACAACAAGTCTTAATGTGAATATGCATTTCTTTCTTTCTTAAATAAATAAATTGTGTGATGGCTTCTGTCATTTTAAAAGGAACATCTAAATACTAACACATACCACCTTCTAATTCAATTTCGTTTGAAAAGCATTGAGCGGAAAAAAATTAGTATCCGGTTACATGACGTCAACGTATATACCGTCTCATGTCAGGAAAGAGTATGAGTTGAATTTCAAAACTGAACTTTTTTGAAGCTTAAATTTAAGGGTTGAATAGATGATCTAATGAAAAAATATCTCCCACCAAATAAAACAAAACTACAAACAAAAGTTTGTTTTAACTAAAAAAAAGTCTGTACATAAATACTGTGCACTCCTCAATTCACTAATAACCTCATCGATCTTTATAACCCGTTAATAGCTTATATAAACCGCCACTCTTCCCTTGGAAATATAAAATTCACTTTCATGCTGTGACTATAATAACGACATGGACCGGCTATATAACTGATTGATCAAACAGCGCAACACATCCACAGATCCATCAAAGCGAAGTAATAACCGCCGGCCGCAGCCAATTCCAGTGAATTAATTAGCACGCGGGCGCAACAAATTGTAGATTTAGCCAAAATGTGCTAACACCACAAACCATTGGTCGCACTTTGGGAGGTACTCCTATGTTACCTAACATTCCTCGCGTCAGAATGGTTTTGCCACTTCTTGTCAGACATCTTCAGCTAGTCTGTATGTATTAATTCGGCTCACGATTCAATTATTAACATTATGATTGAATAAACTCGTACGTGTGTCATCGTTCTAACAGTTTCTTCGCTTTTCGGCAAACAATAGACTTTTGTTTTCTGGCCAGTAGGAGGTCGCTAACCCTACTTTTTGTAGCGGAGAAACTATTTTTCCCATGGATATCCTCGCGCACGCCGATCCCAAGTTGCCTTCATTCGGCATACAAATATACGATTTCCAATGATGATGGTCGATCCGGACAAGCACTCAGTACTTCTGTTGGCCAATTGGTATTGCCGGACAACAGGTAAATAGTTATTACCTTGATGAACTTGGATGAACAAATATTTGTGATTATCACAGCATCTTCATGTGTTTGACACTGGAGGTGATCGCGGCCTAAAATGATTGATTTATGGCCTGCAATTGTGCTGTGGGTGTTAACACAATAATTTACCAATTTTTACTGAATGAAATGTCGAGGCAATCCAGCTATAAGCGTTTATGTCCAAGCTGGTCTGTCAATGAAGTCGGTGGTTTCTTCACTCGTAGATTTTGGGTGTTTTTTTTTTTTTTGTTGTTGTTTTTATTGACACTTGGTTTCTTGGTAAATGTGGGTATACATTGAAATGTGATGCGCATTTCTGCCGAAATGAGCACCGAGAAACGTCACCCGTTCAAATAAGTACAGCAACGGAGCCAAATATTTAACTGCTAATTGATTTTAGTATTATTGCGGAAGTGTTTGAGCGAACCGTGGGATATGTTTTAACGAGAAACAACTGCACACAAGAGAATGAATTCTTCAGCATTGGCATTGCATAAATTAGGGGAGATTTCGGAGACCAAATAAAATGGGAATATAACTTTTGCTCAGCTCAAAAAATTGAATGTTTAAAATCAAATTGCAATGAATTTTAAATTTGAGGTTAAGTTCGAACGATTTTTTTATTCGTTGGCTTGTGGAACGCGTTACAATGCTGTGGATTTTGAGCTGTAATTGACATTTCGCGGCATGTATATTTTTCTTTTAAAGTATGTTCATTCTCTCAGTCACATTTAATTTTCCAAGCGACAATTTGTCTCGATGGCGCCACCTATTGCGAAGCAAAATGAATGAATGTGGTACAACAAAGAATGTAGAAATGCAACTTTTGAAGGAACAGATCTCCAGCTCGTCTTCTGAACTTATCATCTGCGAGTATTTAGAAGCCGCAGGTTAACTTTCTCTGCAAAGTCCAGCGGAACAATTGTCTTCATCTGGACTGGACATTTTTATTTATTTCCACAAGATGTGTAATTGGTTGGTATTTCTGCTGTCACCTTAATGAAATCACTGTTCTGATTCCAAGATGTCTGACAAAGCCCTTTCATCCTGTCCAACCGCCAACTGATTTTCGTGTATGATACGTTCTTAAACACGAACAATTTAGGTTTGTGGGCCGCAGAGAAATATTCCGCGCCACACTCAGGTCAAAGTTGACCCATTAGGCTAGGTTCGATTACTTTTCTCTATTCAGTTTTTTTTCACACCTTCTTCTTTCGTCCACGAGCAGGAACAATAATAATATCGACGTCTCCTCGTTTGCTCTTCTTGCCGCTGCCACTCAAGTATGTAGAATCTAGATGGCGTACCCTTCGTTATGGAGGCTTGTGGATGCGTTCGAAATTATATTCATTTATTAAAAATTATTACTTAACAATTCTATAAAAAAACCTAAAGTTCTACATTGATAGCAAAAACTTCCCGGCTCATTAAAAATGTTCGATTTATTTGGATTGTGATTGTGGAATGTGCTTAATTTAAGTCTCCCTCACGATCAGGCAGTGGCTGAACTTGTAATGCTTCTAAGGTTGAGTTGAAATAAATATTCGCCTATATTTTTCAGTGCCGTCCAATAACTGTACGTTATGAAATAACCTATTATCGCCGTTTCTGTAACGGTTATTCAGTTATCAACATATTTTCCTTTTAAATAAGAATACAAAGTACAGAAAGGCTTTCTAAGTAAAGGCTCAAACCTACCGGTAGATCAAGATGCCCTTTCCATGCAATCGAAATATTTTCCATGGTATTAAAAAATTTGCCCAGTACAGTAAATTTTCGAAACAATATATTTTATTTTAAACAAACAACATTCATCAATCACAATTCAGCCGCCGAGCAACATTCTCACACTTGGAAAAATCAATACTTGGGCTTCTTGCTCTCTGGCTCGACATAGGGATGTTCTTCGATGTATTTGAGGGCACGTTGGATGGCCTCTGGCACTGGTGGTGGGGTTGGAATATGAGCTCCATGTGGCTGGTATCCATTTTCATCGGCAGTATAAGAAATGGCATACTCATTGCCATCATCGCCGGCATAGGAGAACTGTCCCTCGATAGCCTCGCCTTCGTGCTCTGGGTCAATGGTCTTTAGGTAGCCGTCTTGGGTGGCCTTAGCTCCCTTTCCGGTCTCATAACTAAGAACATTAATCACACAGTGAACACTCAAAACTTTCACCAAATCTTTAAAAGAAATTTCCCTTACTGGTAATGGAACTTTCCGGTGTGCTCCACATTCGATTCCAGTGTCAAAATTGGATCATCATCGGGAACGCTGCTGGCAGCGGTCACTGCAATGCAGGCTATACACACAATCAGAACGGCTTTCATTTTGTCGCGGGCTATATTTAGGTTCTACACACTATAAAGACGCTTCACTAATGCTTATCCTCGGATGAGTTCACGTTGATTTTATAGTGTTATGCAGCGATTGACAAGCAAACAAAAACAAACAAACATACCTACTAATTCTACAGCAACCCCTTCGGAGAGAATTCCAGTTTTCGTTTTTAGCTAGATCTCGCTTGATATTCTCTTGCATCGGGTTTTTTTTTTGTGAATTTTTCGTTTCAAGTTTTGTTTTTATTTCGGCGTTCTCAAGGCCGTATTTATATATTCAAATATGACGCAGAGCTACCAACTGTGCTGCCAACTGTATTGTGTTGACCAAATTGGAGTGGAGAGTCAAAAAAAAATAATAACCAGAAACCTGATGCCGATTTTCGTGTCTAGATATGCTAAGAATGTTTTCTCTTTTTATTGTTAATATATTTTCAAAGACTTCCATAGGGGCGCCAAGTCTATAATGTGTAGCAGTTCGAAAAAGTGTTCTCATCAAATGAGCAGGTGGAAACCAGTTTATGGGAATAGACCGATTCATTCATGGAAGACAACTGTAAATGCCTTAACAATCCAATTGAATATTTGATTTAATAGATTTTGCTGCTAAATTAAGGTCATTACCTAATCAATTTTACAAAAAAAAAAAAACATAGGCACGGATAGGTTTTTTGATTTATTGGCGAAACATTAGTTCGCATACGCGGTAGCTGGTTATTTAAATATAAATTTATTCCCAAATGAATAATTTGACATGAAAAAAGGAACACATATGCATAAAGACTTTTTTTACTTATTAAAATATTATTACCTGATTTTTTTACTTTTCTTAGAAGTAAAAACATCAGGCAATAATATTTTAATAAGTACAAAAAGTGAAATTTTGTTTTTATGCTAATGCAGTTCGCCATTCAGCTCCTTTGTTTTGTAAAGTAAGGTAACTCTGAGTAATGAAATTAATTGAATATTAAATCAGTTTTAACAACAAATGTTTAAAAACCAGATGACAATTAGCTTTAAATCGATTTATTCGTGATTATTATTTTAATGGAAATGAGAACAATTGTGGGCTCAGCTGCAAGTTGTTTACGAGGATTGTTTTAAACGAAGTCTTGAAATTTGAAAAGTGACGACTTCCAAGAAAATTTCTCTGGAATTCTTACCTTACCAATGACATTGAAGGCCTATAGAGTTGAAAGCGAATGAAATAATTGATAAGAAACGGGCAGCGGACTTCTTTCGATGCGTTTACAAACAGAGAAGTTCAGATTTTACTATTCGGAGAGCACCGTTTATTATTATTTATTTTTAATTAATCAATCGAGATGTAAAGAAAACAAGTTTGAAAAGAGTTTAAATATAGAAATTTGGAATTTCCAAACTAACAATCCACAGTAAAACGGTTTCAAAAAGAGCAAGAATACAAAAATTCATCCGAACTTAGCCACAAAATCGAAATGAAATTGCTATAGGTATATTTGAACATATTCATTCGATTGTATTATGCGAAAGACCTGTCAAATCCTGCGAATTTTCGGTAGCTCGTAGGTATTTGGTTGGTATCATATGAATAGGTTTTAAGGGCCCTTCGCTGATACGAATCACAGCGACTTAGATTCCACAACAATGTATTATGTATTCCGATACATTTTTTGCAACCCCTTCAACTGCTTCGATGACAATCTCAAAGTTTATACGCGTTCTCATCACGAAATAATAGAATTTGAAAAATAACGAGCAAAAACAACGAGTAACGAGTAGTGTTGTCGTTTTGGAATGTTTTAAAGTAACACGTTCCAATTTTGCTGCATAATTTTAAGGGAAAGGTATAACTTGTATACAAATTTCATAAAATGTTTTATTTTTGTAATCAATTACATAACCGTAAATATAGGCCTTCATTTCATTAGTTAGTGACATTCATTGATACAATATTTGTTACTTTTGGCAGCACTGGCAACTGGCAAATGTACAAATGCTGCATTCCTTCAAATCCGAATTCTCATTGGCAAAGTTGTTTTGATTTCTGTAATTTATGACTTTAGTTACAACATGCAATTGTGAACTCATTTTTTCAATGCATGACGGTCGCATTTGTTTTAGCAGCTGTTGTTTGCGTTCATTAATGTATTCATTTGTTGCATGGCCTGGGCAACATTACTTACAATTATGAACTCACACTAGGTAAGAAAACGTTTATTGGACTAAGTTAAGTAAAAACAGTTTAAATTGAGAGATATGCAGGAACAAATTTCCGGAGCTCTTTTACAGAACTACTCGCTACTCGTTACTTTGCTGATTTTCTCTTCATTTGTCATTTTTAAGGGGAACGTGTAAGTATAGAAAACTTAAACTTTATAAGATGATGAACGTGTTGGAAACGATTTATACAATTGTTTGTAAGCTGACTTTGAGAACTAAAAACCACAGCCAGTAACGAGAGCACTTCGCTATAGCAATTTGGTAACCAACAGTTGTTCGAATTGTTAAATATTCGTGATTATCCTAGTTTCACTCGATTGACATTGAGTTTTCGCTAAAACATTGCGAAGCTATTAATTTCATGATTAATTTGAAAATGGGAGCAATTATAAAATGAGGACAGGGCGAACTGGTTCTAAAAGAAAATAAAACTACTGTCCAATCCAGCAACGATAAATCCTCGAAAAATGAACCGATCCGAGAAGAGTCATTGCCACCGAAATTGTCACTTCGGCGCCATTTACAAAAGCACCCATTTAAATTCTTTTATGGGCTTTGTAGAATACTTTAGAACTTTTTATTAGACACACGACAAGAAAGTCTTCTAAAAAAAAAGACACCAAACCGCTTCAACACGCTTTAAGTTGTATACCACTTTCATTCAAATTAAAATGTAAATTTAGTCCTCAAACTGGTATAACAACCAACTAATCAGAACAAAAAAACAAGACTGTTTTTTTTTTTTCAAAGAATCATAAATTCTTTATTGCATCTTAAAGTATTCATATTTATTTATATTTTACATGTCTTAACATTTTTTTTTTGTATATTTTTCCATTGCGATATCACATAATGCCGAAATCGATCAGGCGACTAAAATTGTCACAGAGGCAAGAGAGACAGAAAAGAAAAACAGAAAACAATTACAAATATACAAAGGAAAACAATATTACAATTACAACTTGAGTATCATTCAGAAATAACCTAAAAAACAAAACATAATATCAACTACGTACAGTTTTGAGGTTAGTGAAGGAGGAAACAATTTCGTATCGCATTTGCTTTAAAAAAAAATATAACTAATAAAATTTTAAGATCAGAGACAGATTAGATTAAGATATTTATAAACAAATAACAAAAAGTAGTGAAAAAAATAAAGAGTGGCTCGATGATTATAATGTCCTTTTGTTTTTTGTTTAACAACATATTTACGTATTCCTGGTTCGTTCAGTCAGTGCGTAGTTTTTTTTTTTTTGTATGGTGTAAGAATGTTTAAGTTTTTTTATTTTTTTTTTCATTTTATATAACAGCATGTCTTCTTGTGTATTTTCTGAGTGTTGTGTATTGTTTCGTGTTTGTGTGATCGTTGTCTGATAGCAGCAATAAAATAAGATAGATTTTTGTTTTCTGTGAAGTTTGGGCAGCCATATAGCATCATTCGGAGATTTTATTTCAAGTGCCGTCTTCTAAGTCACCGGACTTAGTTCTTTTGGGGCGGCAGGCTGAGCAAGTAGTCCAAAGCCTTCTGGATTGCTGGTGGGATTGGTGGTGGTGTGGGCAAATGATCACCAGATGGCACGAAGCCGTTCTCATCATCGGCGGTGTAGGACAGTGAGATGAGGTTGCCCTCGGGGGAGGTGTACGAGACGGCACCCTGAGCTATGATGACATCGCTGGTGTCGGGAGAGGATGCCTTCTTGAGTGTGCCGGTCTCTTGGCCTTTGATGCCGTTTGCCGTCTCATAGCTGAAACGAGAAATTTCGATTTATTTGGTTCTCCTTTCCGGGTGAGTGATGGTGGGGGGTGAAATAGATTAGACCCAACTGGATCTGGGTGTCATAAAAACAAACTATTTCTCGCTGTTGGCACTATTACCGGCAGATGGTTTGATTAGAGCGCAAGGCGGATCTATGAAGAAGAAAAGTTTTCCCCACCGTAAAGCTTAAGAGATTTGTATGTCTCCGTAGAAGGTCATTGCCGTAGTTATTAGCATATCCGTATAAAGTTTTTATTTTTTCTACCTGCCAATATTTGCTTTACTAATGAATTGGGTCTGCCATAGACTGGCTACTGGCACTGGATGAACTTGAAAATGGTTGGAAATTGCATAAATATGCAGTTGTTGTGCGGCGCTCTTTGATTTGAGGTCATTTTCAGGTTTTCTGTGGTCTATTAGCTAGGGATATGTTAATCTGCTTGAAAATACTTGGTGGTCATCATAATTTGGTTGGTTTTTGCGGTTTCGTGTATGAGAAGTGGCGCTAATAATGCAAAATGGTCGCAACATTGCACAGGAAGTATGCAAGGTGGAAGAGTAGAGACGAGATTGACATCGAGCAAGCAGCACGTCCAGAACCGATGTCTGCTAAGCCCATCGAGCACATCAGGGCAAGACGCATTTTGGACTGAAGGCCGGGTAAGTTTGATGACTGAGTTCACTTTTGAATGGAGTTCATATGTGTCCGAAAGCACTGTTTAGTACCGAAAGGTTTCTATAGGTAGCACATGCCTTGATATTCGTATGGGTCTACATTTAGATTACTTTCGTTTCAACCACATATGTCTACGTTTAGTAAGTTTTTCATGCCAATATGGGCTGTAGATGTCGCTATTCAGTCAGCATACGTTTGCCAAGCGGTCAATAACACGACTCGCTTTCATATTTGACTGAAAAGTAGTCCAAAACGCAGTCTTGTCAAGTATATAGGCAAGATAAGTAGTAAGCCAACTTGGATTTGGATGTGAATTAACGACTTCAGTGGAAAACTGGCAGGCAGTATTAAAACAATCTTGACAAGTCGTGAAATAAAAGTAAAAAGCGTCCCAAGCACCATTTCAAACTCGAACTTTCCTTCAACAATTTTAGACAAGTTAAGGGTAGCCCATGGTATACAACTCGCTCAGCATCACATGCTATTGGGAGTGATTTCCTCATGAGTTTCTGAATATCGACATCCGAATTTCAGTCTCTAAAGAAGGCCACTAGAACAAGCCGAAGCCCCTTCCTTTCTTCATTAAACCATATTGTGTGTGCGCCCGTTTTACCCTTTTATGAGTGCACCCGCAGATCTGCATAAATAATCTGATTAAATTCTGTGACAAATAGATTGTTTTCCCATCCAAATTGTCTTGAAATTTTGAGATTTCCAAACGCGCCGTCGAAACCATTCAAATAAATGTTACCCAGTTCTCACAGCAACTCTTTTGTTTTGCTCCGCACGTTGAATCAATTCCACTCACTGTTCGCTTCGACTGTGTGTCTCCGCGCCTAAGTGTATGCAATAAAAAAAAATTAACTCAACTCACCTATACTGATATGAGCCATCAGGTTCGATATTCGATTCTTGACTAATGATGGCGATTGGTTCCTCGGCCCGTTGTGGAGCGCCAACAACCATTGTCACTGCAACGGCGACCAGTAGAGTGATTTCCTGCAAAGAGAATAAAAGTTGTGTATAAATAAAACCCAGATTCGGAAACAACAATTAAATGGCGATGAAATGAGGCTCCCAGATTCCCCACAATAAATTCAAATTGTGCAAAACGCGATAATTGCCACAATTACCGGCGCAAATTGCCTCTCAATGCAAAGTCGTGACAGAATAATTGAATTATTTATCTATTTGGGATATGCCCTCCTCTCTAGAGAGGGCCAACTGTACTCTCTCGACCTGAATGTGAAATTAACCTCTAATTATCTGTGAGGCTGTGCAACTCTGGGTTCTTGTGAACCTTATTTACATTTTCATTCATGAAGTTCGGGGGCGGATAAAGTGCGGACGGACGATCGGTTTTAATTGCACAACAGCTCATCACTGGCTGTTTGACAAGCCTGTTTGCATTTCAATTAAATGACACACTATCCGAGTATTTGGCTTATGCAACCGCTCCGGCTACTTGTAGCGCAAAGTCAAAGTTTATCGGGCAGAAAACATCCACTAATGACATAATCCAGACACACCTTGCCCACAGAGAAACCAAACTCTTCCCTGATGCATCGCGTACTGTTCTTCCTGAAAGAAGAAGTGAAACTGCACATCACGACGCTGAGTTTATCTTCAATCGCGCACAATGCAGTGGCGGCAGTGGTTTCCTCACCTTGGTTGCACCCGCATAATGAGACTTGACTCTGGCAACCTCAATTTTCTAACAAAAACACACACAAACACCGTGGATAATTTATGTAACATCAAAGTTCATCTCCCAGGAATAGTGGCACAATGAGGAGGGTTGGTGACTTTTTATCGCGCTCGAGTCACATAAGGCTGATGATGGTAACCGAGCGACAGAGCAGTCTTGGTCTGTTTCTGTTTACCGATGTCGCGCGCTTGCGGAAAGGTCAGTTGTGCAGACAACAGGAATTACTCCACCAGCTGGTAGAGTGCTCTTTGGTGTTTATGTTTTTTTTTTTTTTCTTTGGTTTTGTCGTGAAACATCAATTGACGCTGTGGATCGGTTTGAGGAAATACCAGAAGAAGCTATGAGCTGAAGGTGTGCCTTTGTTGTGGATAATTAAAAAGAGCAACAGACAGAGGACTAGGTGGGAATTATTGTAGGAAAATTAACAAGGAGGAGCTCGTTGTTGTTTTATGGCAACATGATGATGTGATAAGTGATAACTGTTTGAAGGGTGTGGTAAGACGCTTGAAGGGGTCTTACCTATTATTTGTTTGAGTAACAGGCAGTAACATATTTTGTGCGGTCAATAAATGGAAACCATTCCCAGTTTTAGCAGATAACTCAGGTCGTGAGAAGCTATAGCTGTAACTAAAGCACAGTCTGGCATCGTTTCGAGCACTATAGGGCATCATTTCGGAGAGAAAGTCCCAAAAGAATACCCCAATTGGGGAGAATCGTCGTCATTTCAATGAAAGAGTTTGTGACTATTTATGGACAAGCACACCGACCTTATGAGAGGGATATGTTTCATTGGAATTGATGTACAAAACTTGTCGAGGATTTTTAGGAAATTTACAAGTTTAATTGTCGTTGTCACATTAGGGATTAGTTTTGGATTGAATTTCCTTCGTTACAAAAAGTTCTGACCAGATCAACACAGACTGGGCAAACTAAAAGTCTCATCCGGTGATGTGTGTCGTTACATAAAGTTATGCCTTCGAACAGCTTCTAAAGCTGTATCCTCTACTTTGGTTATAAATTCGAAAGATTCAACCATTTCAATTGTCAAATTTAAAGGTAAAGCTCAGAAAGCCCAATTAAGGGACGAGTGCGGCTCTAGAGATGTGCCAGTTACTCACAGCGCTCTGCCTGCAACTCAGTTAAACGAATAGAACTTACGAAGAGTGACCGAAGTGACGAACACCTTACTCATTTCGTTTTTTCAATCTTTGAATTCGGTCCAGAGGCTGAAAAGGTTTGCATTGCATAGAGGAAGCTGCCAAAACTCAGCGCGTTATAGAAGTGCAAAAGAATGAAGTAATCAAAGAATGAAACCAATTTCAATTTCGTTGCCATGGCGTGTTTGCCGAAAAGGTTATACCTTTGACGCTGTACATAATTTCATAGATAAACACCACCGTGAGACGTACTCATTGCATGTTGTCTCAGAGACTGTCAACACTGAATATTGAGTGTGGGTGTTTTTAGCTTGTGTGACAACAAAAGAAGTGATCTTCGAATAACCAAAACGGGACAGCCATAAGAACCAAAACACAAACTGCAGACTTTAATTTGGCTTCGATGGGTTAAAGAATGTTCGAAAATGTTTTCACTCACCATCAGAAAGGATTGGCACTCACAGTTTCGACGAAACAATTCATAAATGAATATGTTGACTTGTGACTAGTGGCCCACAGCCATGCAATCGTTCTTCGAAACAGTGTGGGCTACAGATATTAATTTGATCATCAATTTTCCATCAGAAAGAACTCGAATAGTCGAGTTGGAGACTTCGAAATTTTTCCATTCTAATCGATTCAGTATGAAATACTATTGCTATGTTCGAAAACACTGCACTCACCGTTTCCACGAAATAGTTTCCAAATAAATTTACTGAATAGTGGCGACTCACAGATATCACAATTGATTCCGAAAACTGTGCAGGTTTCAGTAGTGGAATTTTTATAACTTGGTGAGTGCGAATAAAATTCACAAATTAAATGTAATTGTTGAGTTCGAAAGCTTCAAATTCATTCATAGTAGTCGATATGAGAGACAGAAAAATTATGTTCGAAAACTATTTTATTTAGGTTTTTTTAAAATAGTTTCTAAATTCATTGGTGACTTGTAAGTAGTGACTCACAGCTACTGCAATTAATGAGTTTCGAAGTGAAATCGTTAGAATCTAGTGAGTGCGAATGGCAGTCACTTATTTGCCACAAATACTTTAAAGGTTGTTCCAGATTGCTGTCGATTTTTTGTATTGCATTTATGTTCGAAAACATTCTCACTCGTTTTTTATTCAAAATAGTTACACAAAAATTGTCGGTTGCTTAGTGGTGACTCACAGTTATCGTTATCAATACCGAAATCGGTGTTTTTTTTTTATAGTTTGAAGCTGATTTTCAACGATACTACAGTTGAAAAGTTAGCTTTTCGAAATAAATACATATGACGAAGAAGAAGTTGAGATTGAGTCACCACCATTGGAAAAAGGTTACAGAGACTTGGGATATGTTTCTGCAAATTAAAAAAACACGAAATACTGGGCCTAATCTAATAATAATCATTTTTATCTTTCATTTTATATATTTTGTAGGTCACAATATGCAATTTTGTATGGAAGATTTCGCCATTGTGAGTTCGAAAAATTTAAAAATGTGTCAATCAGCTGAATTTTTGTATTTTTCATAAAAGGCTAGACCGTTCGTTTTTTTTTTTGTAAATGCCAGCCATGTGCATGGTGCGAAGTCACCATAATATTTGGAGGTGTTTCGACATCCGATTCGAGTTTGTGGTCTTGTTTTTAAGTGGTTTGGAATGCAAAAATTCGTATGTCGAATGTTGCAGTCACCGAATTAAAGACGAAATGAAAAACTAGTCTGGTAACGCCATAAACACAGATCAGCAGACCTTTTACGTGGCTCCCATTTCTATCGAGGCAGATTTTGGAAACAATTTCGAATCTTGTTTGTGCATTGCCTGTCGACGTTTGTATCGTTTGTCTAAATCGAATTTCTCGAAAAGTCAAAAGTCAGCTCTTAACATTTAGAGACGACATTCGGTTTTTGATTGATCAGAACTTATATAATGAGACAGATTATTGAAAAATAATTTAGATTTTGAACACTTTTCAATAAAAAAATGAAAACAGGTCTTGCTGCTCTATTCGGTCAGTCTGATTTGCCGCCAGTTCGTTGCCAAAAGTAACAAGACCGAATTTTTGAATACGGAAGAACAAGTACGTGAACGTTAAGTTCCGTTCAAATCGCCATACTTGGGTCAAAATGCATCTATTACCAGCTTAAGAAAGTCTCAAAACGCTTTTCACGTTGTATGCCCAAAAATCACTTTTCAACTTTTGAAACATTAGCTTCGCATAGTCCTTGTTAGTGCAAACTTTTTTTGTTTTTAAAATTTCACTCATCACTTAGTTAAGAAAAAAAAAAAATACAAAATACTCTTCAACACTTACGATCTTCATTTTAAGAAAAGAAAATATTTTTTCGGTCTTGCACACACAATATCCTTTTGCTTCTCTAGAGGAGCCTTGTATATATCACTTGTACTATTCGAAACACTTGTAGCTACTTCTGCCTTTGGCTCCAAGAAGCTGGGTGGAACAATGAGCTTTTAATGATACCAATTGCCGGGAGTCTCCACTATTTATATGCATCTCGCGTCGAAGATGCATTTTTACTATTGCCTTGTGTCGTAGTCGTGGTCGTAGTTGTAGTCGTCGTCGTTGTCGGTGTTTACCTCTGCTAAGTTGTAAATCTCAATGGTGGTATAGGTGTAGGTACCCCCGTCCAACGTGCATACCAGGTGACAATAACAAATACTTTGGCGCACAGTATGCGCTATTCAAATAATGTCAAGTAGACAGATAGATGGAAATTTTATTATTTTTTTCGTAAGGTTGCCTTTGGTTAGTATAATTTTGTGCTGCTGCCACCCCATCATCGAAGAAGATTTATTTATCTACTTAGGTTGCTCGTCTGTGGTAAGTTGTTCGATTTTGTGCAGATCATGTCACCAGCAGCCAGTAGCTACCGTAGCTACCAGGGAGCGGCGCGAGACAGAAGAGGACCAATTGAAATAAATAAATTTCTTAATTATCTAACACCTTTTTCGTTTGCGAATTGATTGTTTGATGATGTGCGGGAGGCCGCATTTATTAGCAATTGCTACAGATGCAGAGAGGTTCTTGGCGGGCCATGTATGGGACAAGTGAACTTTGAGTTGGGTTTTTGCGACGGTCCGTTGCGCGCGGAGGTGGGCAAGAAGACCGATGGCGATGTGTTGAAAGTGCTGTTGGTTTTGGTGCGGTGGACACATGGGTTTTGGCCGACTAGCGGTCTTTAGTTAAATGTCAATTTGATTCAAATCAAATAAAAGAGGCACATTAATCATCGTCAAATGGACGAACAGCTAAATGGCGATTTGGTCACCGGTTGTAGGAAAGAAGTTCAGATGCGGTGAGTTGGTAATAGATTTGCTGCTGCTTCGGTGCACATGGGGGATTTTTCTGTATGCTAATTTGACAAATTGCCTGCTGGCTCGGATACAGAATATTCCAATGAATTCTTTGACCAATTTGTCGAGTTAGTTAATTAATTGGGAGTTTTATGTTGTGCAAGATCGTTTGGCTTTGTTTATAAACATGTTCCCCAAGTATAACGTCGACACTTTTGGTGGCGCCTCGATCGAAATTCAGTCGATTTTTTCGGTATTTAAGGGCTAAGCGCAAGCTCTTCAAAAGAGCAAAGAAGCCTAGTAGGAGACGAATTTATAGCAGCTACTAAAGAGGCAACAAGAGAACCCATGTCCAGCCAGTCAATCTCTCTGCAAAAAAACACGTACCATTGTGATCAGATCAATATTTTCAGATAAACCGCAGACCAAAATTTCAAACTGAAGTTCTTACTAACCAAAGGCGCATGTGATATAGCATTCTTAGTCAAGAGCTCTAAATGCCCATGCACGAACTTGAGATACCGGAAAAGGTGTTCCAATTCAGCTGTTGTATGTCAGACGTTTGGTCTCTGTATTTTTTTGGGGATCGACCATGAGCCCTCCCGCTTAGTAGTTTAGCATTTACCAGCAGACACTTACCACTCAGCCACTACGGCTTTTATTTATGAACTCTTATCCTGACAGTTCTGTTTTATGGCACCACGTTCCGAGAAACAACCAGAAAGGGTGACCTAAAAGAAAAACTGGTGTATTGCTTTTAAAAGAAAAATTCGTTGGCATATTTTTGGTCCTCAGTATGGGTAGGTTGCATGGACGGGAAGAACCGCAAAATGTATGAGCTGTACAAAAATGTAAATGCAGTCCAAAAAGTCAAAACGCTTCGAATTTTTAAAGTTCCTCTATATGGAGAGACTTAGCAATCAGTTAGAACGACCTTTGAATCTCGGTTTCTAACTTCGGGAAGACCAAACCTGCGTTTTAAAGGCTATTTCCACGTACTGGACTTCACCGAAAATGGGTTAGTATTGAGCTGAGTAAGGCATAGGGTACTTCTGGATAGACAACAAACAAAATATACTTTCTCTATTTAACAGGCTTACGTCCCGTGAAGATTCTCTGCCTGAGATACTGCAGCCTCTGCTTCCAATTATTCAGACCAAGCGCTTGGGCATCCGCGATAGCATGGTCCTTAAAACGGAGATTCAAAACAAATAAAATATATCCTATCTCAAAGAAATGGCTTAAGGAATATAATTCTGAAAAGACCCACGAGATCAGTGCTTATATTGAAATATAAATCCCAGCACTACAGCCAGAAGTTCTTAGAAATGTTTTTGAAAATGCTTTCAAAAGAGCGCCTTTAAGTGACGTCAAGAACCGTGATTGTTTGAGGACTATGTATGTCAAGAACTGTCGTAAAACTATTTTTAAAACATATACCCCATTTATCAGAAAGTTCCTTTCCTGATTGTAATTAAAAAACTTATAAACTGTAGAGATCAGTGCTTTGATTTTCAAGACAAATATTTTAGCGGGGAATCAAGTTTTTGGGCAAAAAACTTAGTTTTACAAGTAAAAGCTGCTTTAGAAGAAAGTAGGTAATAGACTATTATCCGAAAAAAGTTATTTCTGTGACAAATCTCTAGCTATCTGCATAATAAAAATGAGAAGTTGTTCGTTAGAGTCCACAAAACTCACGGACGAAATGACGGGTTTGCTTAAATTTTATTTAGTTTCGTTCGCTGTTGTCTGTGAAAGGTTTATTCTTATAAATGAAGCTTAGTATTTCATAAACCATTCAACTGTTGAAAAAAAAAACAACGATTTTAACAACAAGTACCTAAGAGTACTTAAATTTTTTAGATCTTTCGAGTGCTTAAGTTAAGAAAAGAAATTAACCCTTCCCCATTTTTAATTGCTGCAGCTAGAGCAGTAAGAGTTAAATTAAAATCAATGCACCGTACTTTGAACAAATTTTAGTCTCGAATTTAAATTTGCGGAAGCTCACAATCGTGAAATTTGCATGGAAAATGTATCCACTGTGAACTACTAAAATTTAGAGACGAAACTTAAAATACTCGTATTTATTGGTAGGGCTCAAATTTAACCTTACTAAATCCTGTTAACAAATGCATGTCCTTCGTCAAAAAATATCAAACTTTGTGCTGTGGTATATATAGCCCGCGGAATATTAGTTCCTTTTAGTGTCCACGTCAAATTTTAAGAGCTCCCAATGACGAACTTTTCCTCTATTTTGACCTGTAAAATATACAATATTTAGGTTAGAAATGATTATTAGTAAGCCCCAGTGACTTTGGGCCTTACTAAAAATCATTCTCAAACTTCATTGTAGATCACAATGGCTAATTTTATATGGAAAATTTCGCCATTGTGAGCCTGGACACTAAAAATGATTATTAGTATCGCGGTTTGTGTCTGCAATTTTTACATGAATTTTCCTTGCAACAATAAGTGCTGTCATTAAATGTAAACAAGTTTTTTATTAAAAAAAAACCATTCACAGTACTAATTCAATTAACCTCAATATTATTGAAAAGCATCGTCCGAAATCTCAGCCCACAATCCGAATATTTTCAACTTCCATGCAAATCGTCGGCAATGCTACGCGACGTCCACTAAGGCGCGCAACTGAAGACGACGAATAAAAAAAAAAAACAAATGTCTTCGGGACAATCTCGTCACGACATCGCGCGCAGATTCAGTGAAACCTAGCTTTGGGCACTTTGACCTGCAATGCAGTTAGATTTGAACTGAAGATTTCCTCCATTCGAAGCAGTGGTTTCTCCCATTCAAATTTGGAGATTTGTCACGCCCATTTCGTTATTTACGTCATTTGCTACATTTAGTAATGGCACTTTAATGGCCGATTAAATACGGCACTTAAAGCTGGCTGAGATTATCACCTGAGAAGATCTCTGAACAATTTGCTGTGTAAGGTGATCAAGAATGTTGAAAGGAAGAAAGTTATGAAACAGAGATGTCATTTGAGTTGTTTTCAATAGAGACTTTTGCGACCTTCTTAGCTGATTATGACTACCTTAGAATTTGATGTCTGAAAATAGGAACTGATTAGGGGATATTGCTAAACAAAGCCGATTAACAATGCTCTTGAAGGGAAGATTCAATAAGCACTTTAGGTCTTTAGGTCTTTAGGTTTTTGAAGAGATCTCGATAGTTGAATGATTTAATCTTAAATAAAGTGCACGACTGGGTCGAACGTAACTTTCTCGTTCATCAAAAGTTTGTTGGTTGTTTTTTTATTTTATTAAGTAAGGTAGGAAAGATCTGAGAGCCGATGCTAGATAAAAGAAATGGGTGCAAATGAAGTGGGAGTTTCTAATGGTGAAAGAAAGTGGCTGCAATTATTTTAAGGTGCATATTCAACAAGGTTGAAAACAGGGTATTATTTGCTAAAATGAAGTTTTGCGTAGCTGTTATTGCATTTTTATCGGGGGAGATTATAACAAAAGTTTAGCATAGATATGTGAAAATAGATTATGGGAAGTATAAGTAATTAAAAAAAAAAATGTTTTTTTTTCGAATTTTTTGAGAAAAAACTAAGTACGTATCGTGTTTCGAATACTGATTTTATCTTTAATATGTATTTGGATCAAAATCGTTAGAGCGGTTTTTTTAAATTTCGCAGACAAAATAGTACCAAATATTGCAATGTTTAGTTTGCAAAATACTTAACTATTTAGCTGAAAACCGAGTACAAGTACTCATTGTTCGGGATGTAAGCATTACTTGGTTTTTAGGGTTTTATCGAAATTGAAAATGGGCATTTTTTAAAGTGAGCGTTTCCAGTGATTCGAATTGAAAATTAAGGACTCAATAATTTTGAAAACATCAATTTTACTCTAAGTTTGCATTTTGGTCAAAATCATGACGTTTTGAGGTAAACTAGGGAAAACTATATTTTTCAAAAATTACTTTTTTCAAAAATCCATTTTACGATAATACAGAGAAAAACTGAGTTCTCCATTAAGTTAGAAATGACAACATTACCTTAGAAATGCATTTTTGTTACAATCGTATGGACCGTTTTCGAGATATGTCAAAATTTCAAAAGTACTGTTACTCGATTTTTTAGCGGAAAACTGAGTATGCAGTTCTATTAACCTCACCGACTTAAGCTTAAATATCAATTTTTGTTGAAATCGTTAAAGCCGTTTTCGAACAAATCAAACTGGTATGCAAATTTTGTATGGGAAGTACCATTAATATTGAGGTTGCAATGCAAAAATAAAAACGGCCCCGAACTGTAAGCCCCCAAACTTTAAATCCGAAGTTTCAACGAAATCCGTTTAGCCGCTTAGACTGTAGGCCTCGGGACATACAGACAGACAGACAGACAGACAGACGGACCGAGTTTTGGGACCCACTTTTTTGAGTTCGCCTATCATCGTAATGTCAGAATTGATTAACATCTCGAGTTCGAAATTTTGTACGAATACAATATCTTTCTCTTACTACGTAATGGAGAAAGTTAAAAATACTAGTTGAAGCATGGTCGCATAGATAAATGGGGCACTAAGCTTTTAGGGAGGCTCCCAGATAAGTCAGTCAGTCAGGGTCGACTTAAAAAAAATCTTACCTTTCACTAGCCCAAAAAGATCCTAGGACTTTGAATATAAATCGACCCCAAGAAGTCCATGGATTCCAACTATCCTAAATGGAAAGGTCCGTACGTATATTTGGGCTATAATTCGCTTGCTTCGTAAACAAGCCGCTAGACCATGGCTGCCTTTGAAGTGCGATGACATCCAACTGCATTCCATCTGTCATTAGCATTGGTGAACAGATGAAAACCAAGAGGACTGTTTTTGTTAAGCCATTCAGGGGAGACTTTTTTACCATTTTAGAAAAAAGTTTCAGTAAAAGCGGCTTATGGCTCTGCGGTGAACTTGACAATCTGTAACCTTCTTCGTTATCAACGACTTATTTTGAACAGAAAATCCCTCACTCAGATCGGACTTTTTGTCAAATTTAAAGGCCTCCAAACCATTTCGGTCATCTTCAACTGACGGTCCCATCAAAGTCCCATCGGTCCCATATGCATGTTTTTTAAATGCCCACATCTAATCCAAAGATGAGACAGCTTTTTACGACAGATAATCTTCTTAGAATCTCAGTCCTTAGCTCCCACATGCGGTCGTTAAAAAATGACGTCTTCTTTGAGGAAAAAAAAAAAAAAAAATTCACTCCGCCACACACTTATCCCACTCGATTGGTCAGATAAGCGCAGCTGAATACCAAAGCGCCAACCAAAGATCAAATTTAGTTTTATTGCTAATGTTATGGTCAACAACATTGGTAACCTCATTCGCAGCAACTGCACATAGATGCGCACATATTTACCGACTTGCACACCGAGCGAGGATTACGTAAAGCGAGTGCAACAAAACCAAAAACCCGAGGCACCACACCGGCTAAATCGTGTTGGTCCGGAGAGGAGGACTGCGTCTGGTGAATATGTCAAAATAAAATGTCGTAAAATATCACAAGCTACGAGTATTTGAAGCCGCGGTATAGGTATAGAGTCGGACAACAAAGGTGCGCCGGCTGTACGAGTATAGTGGTGGCTACCCACAGAGATGGTTAAAATATCACACTTCGTTAATCTCATTAGGTGCTCCGGTGCTGTAGGTTTAACTGCCTTAAAGTGATTGCGGAAGCTTTAGCTGGCGACACCTCTTGTCGACATAAATCAAAAGTTATATTCTGATGGAAGAACGCTACCATTGCTCCTCAGCCATCACCGCCATGGTCAAGGTGATGGAACTTGCAGCCACCGTACAGTATTGTTGAATTGGTAAGTCAGGCAGTAGACTGCGCGAAGGTTAACTTAGTCCGAAGTAGAACTGGTGCAGCGGGCACTGGTCTGTGGTGCGCGCATTAGACACAGACACGTGGCGCATTAGCATTGATGTCAGGTTGGCTTAGATGAGTTTGTTTTGCGCAGTGATTCTCTTCCCGGTTCCAATAAATCACAGCCCCCCATCAGTTGGTTGCAACGGCCTTGGAGAGGTGCTCTTTTAATGGGGTTAATTGAGCATCTACCCTGAAATAGGTGCATTGAGTTCTCTTCCAAGCTGTCAAGTTGAAGATCTGAATACATAAATACTGCTTACAGGGATTTGCATTAATTAATTGGAGAGATGAATTCATTAAATCATTTCATCCGGCAAGTACTGTATTCTTAGGTAAGAGTCCGAAGAAAAGCAACAGTCTTTCCGTTGATGGAGGTCTGTAAAATGGAGAGCTGACTTAGAGTAGGAATTGTTTTTCCATGTTTTGGAGTCGCTAGTTCTTTCAAGTGTCAAATGGTTCATAGTCTTGATTTTAAAAACTCGTAGGTTCGATATTAAAACTTAAACATATTTCTTAGACGGGCCACTTAAAAACAACACTTTGTGATCTTCTTCTCCTGATGAAACCAGGGACGATAGACAGAGTCCGCACCTTTTTTGAATATTTAGTAATTTTTATGAGAAATTCGCAGATTTGTTGTTGTTACTTTTTGTAAGAGCATCAGAAGGCTTTTTAAATGATACTTGAAGTTGGAGACAGTTTTGGGCATATATCTATCGCAGGTATCTCTTACAATAAGCAATTTGGTGAAGTTTTGGACAACTTGTTCAAGTAGCTATAATGGCGCTGTTTTCTCGCAGACGAGAAAGTCTTGTGCTATCCAGTCAAATGGGTTTTGTTTGAAGCATTTTTTTAAATATTCAAAAAATTGCATTTATTCTGATATCGAGCCAGAAACAACATTTTTCTAAAAATGCCCAACAAAGGGTGTTCCAAAATTGAAAGCAATATTTAAAAGAAAACAGAAAGAACACTCGGTTGGCATCTCTGATCGATCCATTTTCCATGAATTTTTCAATAATTGAGTTGAGGAAGTTAAATCAATATTCGGACCTTATTTAGGAACTGTGCAAGTCAAACTTTTTTTTGAAATATTGTTCAACGCTGTTCTTTCGCGAAGTGCTTCAATTTTGCTTTTCAATTTTGCTGTCAAACTGTTTTTTTCATAACACTTATCTGTTGGTATGTGAGCGTCGTAATCTGACAACTGTAGGTAAGAAAAATTGCCAAATGTGTTCCCAATTGTTGGAGCTTGGAGGACACAAATCGGCATCCACCGCATTTGGTTATATTTGCTTATATTTCTATTGTATTACTTACTAAGCTATTAAAAGCTTCGTTGCTGAACTTTTTTTTCTATAAAAAGGTAGATTTTTGTTCAATATTAGTTTAGTTTAGTTTATTTATTTCATCAAACTTTAATGCATACTTGATAATGATATAATTTAAAATATGAAAAAAAAAACATTAAACACTGAAACCATTAAAGTAACTTAAAATTAATTTAAAATAAAATAAAAAATAAATTAAAACTAAACCACCGATTCTCAAAATTTCCTTAGGACAGTTGAATTCGAGAAGCGTCCGATCGACAAAAAATTGATTCTTCTGAAGGATTAATTAACCGAAGTAGGAAAGTTTAAAAAGCGACCCATGAAATTTGAGATGCGTATTTATTCCAAATATTCTAAATTTCCTACAAGTAAATAGATAAGTAATTTGTATCTTACAGATAAATAAAAAAATAATTTTTTATTGGTCTCGCGTCGCTGTGGCATTCATGTTCGAGACGTCTTCGGTCCAGCTTCTTGATGTTGAAAAGGACTGTTATTGCACCAACGCACACCAACGGTCAAAATATTTTTGATTTTTTTGATGATTGGCCTATTTTTTGCAATGTTAAGTTTTTTTTTAACTTTTAAAATTTAATTTAATTTAAAACGCGAACATGCGAGTTTGGTTTTTCAAAAACAAAAGTGTGCGGCAAACAAATACAACGCAAAATGTCAACGCATGTTGCAATGCATTTTTAAACCATCTTGTAAGAATTTACATAGCCCTTACCGACCAATTAAACCTCTAATACCATGTTCCCACCAATGTGATTTAGCCAAAGTGATTTATAAATCATGAAAGGCGTCTCCAACCAACTTTACGTGTTTTAGTGCGACATTTTTGTCAAATTTGACATTAGGTGTCCAACTGTCAATATTTCAAATTCGTCTTTTTTTTCTGTTGTTTCTGTTTTGTTGCCATACCTGCCAAGAATAAAACAATTTTTGATTGTCTGTAACTAATAAAAATATCAAAAACTCACCGAAACCCGAACAAAATTAGAAAATTGAAATGGAAATATTTTTTTTGACAGTTTTTTTTTTATTTTTTGTTTGCTGAATAAAAGGCTGAAGTTAATAACAGGTATGCTTGATTTTATTTGTGTATGTTCGATTTTATTTTGTGGGGATTTGCGATGACAGATACGTTTAATTTAAATTTAAACACGTAAATATGTATAAATCACGTAATTTATGAGATGATTTAGCAGCCACTTCAAAGCAGGAAGCCAGTTTAACAGCCGTGTTGGAGATAAACATACCGCCTAATAGCGCGTACAAGATCTACCTGACATGTGACTCTTAAAGCGTGATTTTCGATTTGGGCTAGGAAAGTCCGCGGTCAATCAAATTTTGCACACCTAGACAAACCCTAGAAAGTACCCAACAAATTTAAATCGATCATTATCTTCTTTTGAATGACATGACAGCACCTACAGAGAAATTTTAAAGATATCTCTGATGTCAAAGAAGAATGCGATTTCTTAACAACATACTTGAAGCATTTGTGCGAAACTTACCTCAATTTCGTGAGTATGCCATGCCGCTGATATTGAACTGAATGTCAAAATAGGCAGCTATAACTTTGAAGTTACAAGTGACTTTGTGTCACTTTATTATTGTAAGGCATTACATTACATTTTTTCTGCTTTTAAAATGAAACTAGAGCAGTACGAAAAATTAGAACGAAAATTTCCCGATAGGAGAGAGTGCGTACACACCAACTTTATTTATGTAGAAACATCAAAAAAAATGCATTAAAAATGTTTTCAAATCACATTTCAAGTTTATTTGAAAATAAATTCTATTTCTATTTTCGTAGTACATTTTTAGTCTCTTGTACACACCGCTGACTTTTTAACATTATAAAAATGAGGAAAGAATGTAGTGTCATACGGGCCCAAACCATGCAACAAATATTTATGAATACATTTATGAATGCAAACTACAGCTGGCTGAATGCGGCCATCATCCATTGACAAAAATGAGTTCATAATTGCATATGTGGACTAAAGTCATAAATGTCAGAAATAAAAACAATTTTGTCAATGACAGCTCGGACGTTTAGTATTGATTCCGTATAAACGGTATTTTTTCTCTTGTTTAGATATAAAGAAACAAAATTTATTAAATAATTAAATAATTTGCAAATATTTTACTTATATTTTCTCTCCAGCCATTTTTCTGCAGCGCGGCAACAAAACAGAAACAGATGCTATTGAAACACACAACTATTGGCAGCAAGCTGAATATAAATTTTCTTTTATGAACGCAAGTGCTGCCAAACTTCTGCAATGATAATGCAGTTCCCTTACAATAATGAATGGCAAATTTGAAGGAAGGCAGCATTTTTACATTTATGAACTCGATCGAAAACAAAATCTCATCAGAGGAAAAGCGAGAACTTACTCTTGTTAAGCGCCATTTCTTGTATTAACAATCCCAGACCTGATCTACAGATCTGAAACACACTTTCTTTCAAGGGGGGGTAAAGATATTCTTGGCCGTTTTAAGAGACAAATTCTTTGTAAGTCCGGGTTCGTTTGCTTTGACACGAGCTGAACAGCGACATTGATCTGATTTAAAAAACTCGCATGTGGACTTTGAGGTCGCAATGACATATGGGACGAATGGATGTCAAAAACCGAAAATTATTTGCTTCAAAGAACATATTTTGAAAAGAGGTTCGCAAGTGGCATTACTATCATTATTGCTTAGCTGGGTTGTGTCATTTTAGTAATACAATCAATTGGGGCCAAAACATCAAGAACACAAAACCTCCATACGATGCCAAGCTTTTATAACTTTAGCCACACATCTAACCCGATGAATTGCGAAAGACTTGCAGCTCGCATCCAAAGATTTATTTAAATACGAGTAGTTTACCATTAAAACAAAGAAGAATATGTGAAGGTCACCACAGAACAATGCCGAGAAAGATGTCGCATTACTCTATAAACAATCAATCGCACACCTTCCCATTGTTGTCGGTTTTGTGGCGCTGCCGCTGCGCAGTCTTGCGCATGCCTAAGAATTCGCCATTTAAATGGGTTCCTTCCTTCCTTTGGCGGATCTTATCCATTTGAACACTTCCAACACTGCGCTAAGAGTATATGCAATTATAAGCTACGAATTATTGAATGGAAGCACATCAACAGCGGCACTGGCGGCAGTGGCGGCTATGCGGCCCCATCATCAACAGCATGTGCCTCTTTTGCCATACAGCCACCGTGTCTCTTAAAGGCCACAGATCAAATGTCACTTGCAGAAAGAGAGACTTAACCAGTTTTGTAATAGACCAGAATCAATATATAGGTACGATGATGATGTGAGCCATGCACATGCACAAACGCCATCAGTATGACTGTGGGGGCTGGAGGGTGGCAGCCTTTTGGTGTCATCTTTCTTCGTGGAATAACATTCTGTCATACTATGTAGCACACGTGAGTTCTTTTGGCATGGATATCTTGGCGGCTGCCATCCATTATAGCTGGCCGACACTCAGGCCAAACCGAACCAATAGTGGCCGTCTGTGGCTTGAACTGCAATTAGGATCGTCGTCAGTTGGAGCTGAATTGTAATTAATCGAAGACCTGTTCTTGGGTGTAATGTCAAGCGGTGAACAGAACACCAATCAATTGTAGGTTTGATTGCAAAAGTGGCTGGTGAGATGCTGGTTTATGCACTTAAGATACTGATGAATGTCATGTGTTGCTAGATGTGTACCTATGCGCGGCATGCGGTCCTATAAAACTAAGTTGAGCATTTAAATGCAACTTTCTTATAGACTTTTGTAATTCAAGTCAAGTCTTAATGTCAGGGATAAGCTCTTGGGGAGCTCTTGGGGAGCTCTATCAGCTTCTTGACAGTTGAGGTGAATGTAATGAGCGAAACGTGGCCAGCTTTCTGCAGATGAAAATTATTCTAAACTAATAAGAAAATAAATATATTCTTTACTTTCTTGCATAGAAATGCGTCACAAATTTTAATAAATTAATCTGTGGCGTCTTTCTTTGGTCGTAAATTATTACAGAGTGAAATTCAGCTTCCGCTGTACATCTTGTATTTTTCGCCCTGTCCAAAATCCTTCCATCCCAAGGAGGGAACATTTTACGAAAAGGTTTCTCTTTCAAAAACGCCAACCTGATGAAGGTGGAAGAGTCCACGAAGTTCTAAACCAGATCTGCGACTGTTAATGCGTCATACAGTGTCGGGCCTCACTAGACAGCAAGTAGCTAAACAGTCCAAAAAATAACAGTGATTGGAAAGAGCCGCTTATCAATTGATTTCTGATGAGGCGTTCTTTTTGAGTGTGAAACTAGAGGCGAGTTCCAAAAGGTGTCTTACCCATCTTACATTTTTTAACTTGCATATTTAAGTGATCTTTGAAAAATATGTTCCACACCGATATTTTCAAATTTACCTGGGGGATCACAACTTACAAAAAAAAAAACAGGTAGCGCGAGAGAGAGTGAGAGTTTTTTTCTGGGACGACTGCAAGAGCTTTACAATTTTGTAACAAATCGTTACAATTCAATTGAGTAGTTTTCTCAAGACAGTTGTACTCTCGAATATCTGTCAGACATTCGCCGATGGTGGCACAGTAGGAGAAATCTTAACTGGTAATTTGTGGTTCTCCAGGCATCGAAACAAGCATCCCTGGCTCTGTTGTCCAGTACAGCTACCTGGGTCACTGCGTCGAAAATACTGACTCCTGGTTATATATACGTTGTCGATTACTGCCAGTCGATTATTTGCCATCCACTCTTCATATCTCCAATCTTTAACTGCAAGACTAATCCGTCAGCAAGACTCGTAATCATTATCCACGCTATCTACCCAAAGAGTTGGTTAACCCTGCCATACTCAATTGACAGCTCCGCTGCAGCTTCCAATCAACTTAATAATGGTGGCGCCAAATTCTCTTTATTTTTGTGATTAATGCGCGAGCAATAAACGTACGCTGAAACACTTCCACCGGCATAAATCACTAAATTACACTCCATCTCGCACAAATTAACCAGGTTAATAAAAGATCAAAACCAATTCGTCAAATCATGACGATCCAATTGACTGTTCAGTTGCGCATTTGTTGTTGCAGATAATCATCATGACGTTTCGGTACATGAATAGCATGAAGAGAAAAACCATAGCCAGCTAAAAGTGTGTTAGCAAAGACATTTATTAGCTGTCTAGGTCGGATCTTCAATATCAAGCATCATAGAGGCGGCGCTGAATAGCCATAGGTTACCGTGCAGGTTTTATGTACGCAATTGCATCGTGGATTTTTTGTAATTATCTTATTCAATATGGCGGTAGGTAATAGCAACAGCAACGTGAAACAAAAACCAGTGATGAAGATGGTTGAAATGTGAAGGTCGTTGTTTACTATAGCAGCATGGCTGGAAACACATTGACCACTTTGCAATAAAACGAGCTGAGTATCGACGAGATGGTGTCAGATGCATTTGGAATGCTTCTTCAAATGTGTCTTCAGCTGTTGCTCTCAGTTTGAAAACTACGAGTTGTTATTTGGTGAAAATTAAATTACAACGCGCAGTTGATGCGTTCAATTCCATGGAATGCGTTGGCATTCAAATAAGTAAGGGCTTCTGTAAGAAAACTAAAATTTTGTTATAACAGGTAGGAATTTGTAGAAATTGTAATAAAAAATGAAGGACGCATCTTATTTTGCAAACTGTCAAAAAATTAATTTAAAAAACCAAAAAACCCGACTGACTGTAAAAAAAAAAGAATTAAAAATATATGAACAAGACGCATTTAAGTACCTAGACCTAGTACCTAAGACATACGAAACACATAACCCTCCACGTGTCCAGTCGAGTAAAAATAAAAGCAAACGAAATTTGTTAAGCTACTTAGAAAAGGTTTGTGTACATGGTGTCCGATATTATTTGAGGCAAAAACCTGTATCTTTGGAAAGGCAATCGTAGTAAGCTTTGCACAGGATTTTTTTCCATTCATCAATCTAATTTACATTGCTGGCAAATAAAACATGTTCATCCGAATTAAATAGTGACGGCCCTGTCAGCAGGATATACATAAAAGCTGTGACAGAAAAAGGAAGTAGATTACCTAATAGCAAATGGGAAAAAAGTGTAGTAGATTAAAATAAGAAACACAAAAAAGAAAAAATATTCCAAATATGTAAAATAATTTACTTAGCATTGTGCTATTTTGAAATTATTTAAGAACTAGCACAAGAATGTTAGTAATAGATTTTATCAATTACTTATTATATATGGATTTTGTACTTGACAATAAATGTAGAATTTTACGAAAAAAATCTTCTTCGTGAATGGACAGCTTCAGCAGACAACTACTTAAGAAGTTGAAGAATGAGGACGTTTAAGAATCTAGTTTAGTGAGTCTGACAGATGGCTGACTGGATATGTGTCAGTTTTGATTGCCCTCGACAGTGGCCCAAGACTGTGAAGACTGTTTTCCACTTTTTTTTTATCAGCAAATAATTTTCCCTTAGTTTCAAAAAAAAGTTCCCCTCTTTTTCCCCTAAGTGAAATTTGCCTTTATATTTGTATGAAATTTGAATTAGAAATGATTTTCTTTTCTATTAGACAAAACGTCAAACCGAGTGAATGCATTCAGATATACGAAAATTCTTACGCAAACGTTCGATGGGCTGTTTTCATTCATATTTAGTGTGAACATTTCATTCTGAGTAAAAGTAAATAAATTGAAATTTATTTTTTATGGAAATGGGTTTAATTTTTACTTAAAGCAATAAGTTTCAAAGGGATTTTTGATTTATTCCCCTTTTTTAAGCTTTTCCCTGCTTTTCCTATCAATTTGGGACCACTGGCCCTAGATCGGTCACATGAACAGCTTTTCCAGTTGACATTTATGGAGGGGCAGCCGATAGCTGCAGTCAAGCATTCAGTAGTAACTTGACAGTTCGTAACTGTGGCTGAAGTAAGAAAAGAGACGTTGTCAACCGATCTTGTTTCAGCATCTAGTACATCTAGTCCAGACCAATCTAGTCGACTAAGCCAACTAGATTTTTGAATTTGTCCGAAAACGAATAAAAAATTAAAAATGTAATGCAAAAATCTGTCACTATGTAGTAGATGAATGTGCAAGGCAAATGTAATAGAACTGCTACAGATTTAGCAAATTCACAATCCTATCTGTCAGTCTTAAGCTACGATTACACATGCCACTTTTCATTTAAAATTTTGACATACCGATGTCATTTTGACGTAAGCATTTGTCCTAAATTTGTCAAAACGTGTGATAGCCTGCCGCAGCTCACTCTCACGAAAGCTACACGAATGTTTCTTACGTCAGCATGTCAAAGTTTGCCACGAAAATCTCATGTGTCATGAAAGTGTAATTAGTAGCTTTACGAAAACAAACAAACAAAGCAACTAATGGGGACGTTCAAGTATCTAGTTTAGTAAGTCTGACAGCTCTCTCACTAGATGAAACTCGACTCTGATTGGGGGAAATCGGTCGTGAGAGCAGATGTTTCAGTTGACGTTTATGGAGGGGTAGCCGACGAATCTAGTCGAGAAATTCGTGACTGAGTACTAAGTTGACAGTTCTCATATGTGGCTGACGTAGAAAAAGTGACGTTCCCGACCAATCTAGTTTTTGCGTTCAGGTTACATCTCATCCAGACCAATCTAGTCGACTTAAGATGACTAGATTCTTGAATGCGGCCAATGACAGGCTAGTATAAATTGGTTTGTGTACATGTTATTGATTTAGTCGATACACAACCCTTATGCTTTGCAGGCCAAAATGGTCAATGCGCAATTTCACACTTTTGAATAGAACAACCTAAATGAATAAAATAACCCAGCATTTATATTAACTAGAACTGTCACTATACCCATTTTCATTTTCAAACTGTTAGCAATAGCTATAAATAGATAAAACTTTGGGGAATCATTGGACATCCATCCGTCGATAAAATAATTAACTGAAGCTGAAATGAAAACCCATCAGCAGTAGTTGTATTCCCCTTGTTTTCAATCTAACAAAACAAAAACCATTCTTAGTCAAATGCCTTAAACAGTGCACACAAAGTAACAAATTTCAATACCACTCGTAAATTACAAGTCAGTTAAATTTGGCAAATTTAATGGCTACATATAACCAATAATAGTTTTTCCTTATTCAATTTGCCCACAAAGAATACGCCTCCGCATTTCCTGTCTGCATTTTGACACTAACCGATTTTTAAAGACGGTAGAAAAAAGAGCACAACTCTTCAATGATGGCATTATACCAATTAGTATTTTTTTAAGTCACCATCAGCGTTTGAAATTTACGACATATTTTCTTTACACTTACAAGTCACAGTGGAAATATGTTTGACTTTCAAAATTTTATGTATATTTAATTTTATTTATGTGGCGCGGAAGATGTCATGCTAAATGAAACATGATCAGATTTTTGTTTGTTTTATTTTTTGTTTTCAATTTGCATAAACATGAAAACGAGACCTGCGTCTGAATCTAATTAAAAAATAAATAAAATAATTTACTTTGTGACAGTTAACACCTCCCTCGTTAGCTTTTAACAAAAGATGGAGTTTATGTTCGCACGTTGTATTGCTGGTAATATATTTTTCAAAGCAAGAGGTTAGTGTAGGCGTGGCTTATGTGATTTGTTGCTGGTGGGCTATAGTAACTAAATTGAGATGTACGAAAGTTGTTTCTATGGACGCAGATTTTTAAGTTTTGTGTATAAATTCTTAAAATGGTGCCTAAAAAGGTGGTGTCATAAGATTGCTGCGCTGTACTATTTTTTTTCTATAAACAAATGTTCGTGGAGATAGATAGACAGCATTAAAATAGTAATTTGTAAATTTTGGCCATCTTTCGGCATTAAGCATAGGTTCGCCTTATTTGTAGTTTTGTTCCCTTCCAATTTGTTCTTTTCTCCTCTTAGGACTTTTAAATGACACCCAAAATTCCACTGAACAGTGCCATAAAAAAACTACTACATTCGAGCTGCTATACTTCATTTGCAAATGGTTGGGTTTCTGTCAAGCAATAGGAACGTAGCGAAAACATTGAACGCCTTTTAAAATCATATGCCATGCAAAATAAGAAAAGTAAATTGATTTTATTGATCATCTTAATTTTCCACAAAACTTTTCCTAAAAGTAGGAATGCGTCTAATTTGACAGACATTTCAATTGAGAATTAAGACTTTGATCAACTACCAGGTTCTAAGCAACGAATTTAGCGGCACTACTTTTAGTTTTTCTGTTTCACATTTTTTCAGATTTAGGGTAAATTTATTTGAATATTTTACTGGCATATAAACAAATTTATAAATGACATCCCATTAGGTCAGTTGTCATTGACAGCTGTCACCATCTTTTATTTATTACTTTTTGCTAAATCATAGCACGAACTTTGTTTGCTTGCGAGTTCAGTGATGGGGCGTTTGAAAATAGATACACCTTTAACAGTTTTAGCGAGACCGAATCCGATATGAACATTCTCAAGAAACAGCAACCAGCATTCAGCACTCTCAACGGAACTATTTGCCAAAATGCCGAGTAAGCCATCTTTTGAGAATAAGCAAACGAACTACACGAGTAGCTTTAAAAATCGCCTGAGCCGTTTTTTAGATGTAAGAAAGTATTAAAGTCAGTAAACTTAGGGTGGAAGACGTTCGGTTCTCGAAAAGCACTATTTTCAAGCCCAGAATAATGTACTAAAAGGGGACATCAAAACCGAACTGCCAACTGTTCACAAAAGTTGAATTTTCAACCACTGTTGGTCTTAAAATCAACAATGGGCGCTTTAAAAAAATAGGCAATCATAAAAGCGTTCGATTGATAGAAGGCTTAAAACTGACAGTTATGACAGTAGCCATAATTTGTAAATCCATTTTCGAACTTGTTGTTCTTGTTGCTTCGACATTTTTTTGTGACTTTCTTTTCTAAAGAAACGCACAAGAGTTGGTTATGTGATTCTTCAAGATCATAAAAATTGACAGGTTATTTAACTTAATGGTAGCTCGTGTCTAAAATACAGAATTTACGAAATTCTGCTAATTTTTAGTTCTTCTTCACAAAATTCTGCTTTTCAAATCTAAACCAATGAAATTCTGCTTTTTTCCAACTACAAAAAATTTAAATTTAAAAGTTAAAAAATAGAAATAAAATTTAAATTAAGAAGATTAATTTATATTAAGAGAAATTAGATAAAATATTAAAAAAAAAAAACAATATCTCTAAAAAAAATAATAATAGAGGAGTTAAAATTAAAAAAAAAGAACAAACACAAATTGAAAAAAAAAATACAAATTAAAAAAAGAAAATGTTTTCTCCATCTCTGTTTTTTTAACATTTTCCAAACCTTATTTTATTGTTTGCTGAGTTTTGTAAAAAGCATTTTGACCCAAACCCCTAAAACACACCTGAATAAGAAGAACTGAAAGAAGCTACTTCAAACATATTTTAAAAATAAGTCATCTAATAGAAGGCCCCTTTGATAAATGAAGCTTCAGCCCTCTTCAGCTGCAGTTTTGTGAAGACCTTGTAAATAGTAATTACAAAACTTCTATAGCCTGCATGAATTTCGCCAGTTAAACTTGAGTTCATTTTTTAACCTTGTATCTCATTCATATTCATGTGAAAGGATGTTCAAAACCGCACAGATGGCAAACCACTTCCCCTCGAAATAACCTCACATGTTCCACTTCGAGGTGGGTTCCAGTTCACGGGTTTGATCTACATAAACATGTAGTTTTCCCAGTAAATTATGAAAAAAGGAATTAAAATTCTACCATGCTTTTATGGCTCATCAAGCTGTTAATGGTTATTTTATTTATTTTATGCACATGCGGCGACATATTTGGACACAATCCATGCCCATATTACAGACCAATTCGAAGCTTGCTGGTGAAAATTCTCCCCGTCCAAACAAGTTTGCTCTTCCGCATCAACGCTCAACAATCGTGCTGAAGAGCTCCGCTTTACTTCAATCAATTCAATCCATTCACATGTTTAAATTTGGCATGATACCGCCCCGCATACCTCTGCGAATAAGATCGTCATATATAAACCTTTGTTGTGGTCGGACCAAGCCACCAGTTCTATTTACGACCTCAATCAGTTAAGATGTTCAAATTGGTAAGGATTGACCGCACGTCTTCCTGTATGACTGAAATAATTTGCGTTCGCATTAGTGCTGTATTTTAGCCATTGTTGCGTTGGGCAACGCCCAAAGGATATCAAGGCCGTTCCCAGCGCCGCCACTTAACCCGTTCCTCGCCAACCACCTCACGAGACAGGGATTCTACAACAGAAACGTCTTCGACAGCAACTACCAGCAGAACTATTTCCGCCGCGCTTTTCGGATACCAGTGAACACAGCTGTGCCAGCAGACCAAGCAAGGATTATCAGTCAAACCCATGATGCGCGACCGAATGGCGCCTATGAGTACGTCTATGAGACTGAGAATGGAATTCGGGGTCAGGAACGTGGTATCCCCAAGCAGCTGAGGCTCGGCGAGGCTTCCGAAAATGTGGAAGGATCCTACACCTACACGTCCCCCGAAGGACTTCAGGTTCTGGTCGAGTACACCGCCGATGAGGATGGTTTCCATCCAAAACTTTCATGTAAGTCAAAAAGTCTCTCTCCTCCAACAAAGACAAGTGTCCCACAAGGCTACCCAATTACCCATATCTTTCAACAGATGGCGGTGTAGATGCCCCGCGGTTTATCAACAGTCCCGCACCAGCCTCAACTATCATCCGGCACTAACTGAATGACGTCGACCAGGAAGTAGCCGACCAACTACCTCAGCACATTTTATAGTACTCCTCTTTTTTCTGCTCTCTCATTACCACTAAATAAATTCGAAAACCCATTGGAACAGTGTTCTATTTATTATTTCTCCAATTAACTTTTTACGACAGTTGGTGTGAAGTTAATAAAAAAAAAATATCTCGTGAAACTCGAGCCCCACATTTCAAACTTAATTACTTTCCCATGTTGACATCTTTTCTCTTGTTATCGTATTAATATTCTTATTGGGTGAGTCTGATGACAATTGGGGACTCGAAATAAGGAAACCGTCATTTTGGGGCTTTAAATTATCTTTTTCGGAAACTGCGGGGGGCCTGAAATTAGCATAAACATTCATCATTAGCATACGCTAATCGAATAGTGGCCCATAATGTGGCAATTTAAAAGCCGATTAATAGAAGCGACGATCATGATGTTTGCTTTGACATTTCCTATGGTTTCCTGTGGTAACTGAGTGAGAGATGCTTTTCGGCTGTCTGAATCTGAGTCTGAGCGTTTGACACACGACAAGATTTATTTTCAGATTCGTTAATGAGGTGATGCGTCGTTGCTTTCGAATTGATTGAATATACAAGTGATAGAGACATCATGCGGCGGCGGTTTATTGTGATGCAAATGGATTAGGTGCTTTGAAGGTGGAGGGCATAATTCTGGATTATATATGAGTGTTAAGGCGGAGCTTAATCAATTCTGGTGACAGTCGTTAGTGATGACAGCAAGAGTATCATGTTGAAGTATCAAGCTTAAGAAGTTTACAGTGGGCCTTACAGCGTTACCACTTCAAAAAAACCGAAGTGAAGTAAATTTGACCCAAAAAGTGAAGTAGATTCAAGAAAAGGGAAGTAGATTTCAAAGTCGTAGTTTGAATGATACATTTAATTCCATATATAAAATTGTATATATAAAACATGTCCATAACAACGTCTTCATAAAAGCTCTTCTCACATAATTTTTACTTTTCGGAACAGACAGGAACCAAACCAAACGTATCACCTCTTTGACAGAAAATTAAAAGGAAAACAATAATAAACGTCAGAAAATGTTGTGTTTCAAGTGAAGTTTGATGCAATTTATTTTTTTGAATCTGGGCTTAAGTGAAAGAGTGTAAAACATTTTTTAAATAATTCTTTTTGGAAGTAGATTTAAGGTTTTTTTTTATTAAAATTGAAGCGGACTAAATAAAGGATTTCTAGTGCGAAGTAGGGAGCAGATTTTATTTTTTTTCCAAAATTGAAGTAAAGCGGTATCACACTAACAGCCTTATTTATAAGAAGATCACCGTAGAGTCTGCATATCTTTACACACCCTCTAAAATGTCCTTACGCAGGAAAACGTGATTTATAAAAAAAGCACTTTGCTCTAAGCCTGCGTAACTTTAAACTTTAGAGGTTGCGTAAAGCTTGCATATTTTTTTTCTCGTTTTTGAAATGCCATTTTGTTTACACTTTTTTTGGGATAGATTTGAAAATTGAAAACGAAACTAAAAATTTAATTAAAAATGCCATTCAGCTTCGTGAATTTTGTTAACGACATTGATATGATCGACTTAAATTAATATTCAAAGCATCACCTTGTCAGAGGAAATCCAATTTTCCGACCGTTTTCTTTTTATTTATTGCTGTTCCATTTTTGTTTACAAACAAAATAAATCTCACAAGAGAGATGTCAGTTGTATTTCACAGAAACAGCTGATATTATTCCACGGGGGAAAAAGTAAGAGATTTCGTTTTTTTGTAATAGTTTCGTACTTATTTAGACACCAACCTTGCGTAGTAAACAGTCAGTGGACATTTTTTTATAAATAACAATTTCAGCAAAGCCACATAGAGGCTGCGTAAATTTGTACGCGATATTTAACTAAACAAAATCGTAGAGGCGTTGTAAGGGAATCTAATAAATACGGTTGTAAATATTTTGTAGGTCACAATGGGTTATTTTATCTGTAAAATTTCGCCATTGTGAGTTCGTAAAATTTAGCCTGGACACTAAATATGATTATTAGTATCGCGCAGTGATTTTTCTCTATGGGCCTTACCAATAAACAATTTCAGTTTCGATTCTAAATTTTAGTAGCTCACAGTGGCCATATTTTTCATACAAATTTAGCAATTATTGTGCGTATTAATTTAAAGTCGATACTAATTTAGTATACCAATTTTAAATGACTTTCTGGGCGATTCCAATATTTCAGACAAGCAGAAACGATATTGGATTTCCAATTTTCGAAGTATTATAAAGTGTTAAAAAATCAAACTATAAATAATAAACTGAAAACAACCATACCCATGAGTATATCCCCAAGGGTACAAATTCAATGCGTAGTCACATATCCACTAAACTTACTGCTCGATACTAATACAGTTGCACCCGAATAATATCACATCGCTTAGAAGCACAAATCGCTTTAAATCACGAAATGTTTAAGCCAGATGCCTTTTTTACATAATTTATATTGGAATTATATCTCTCATTCGAAAATCAGCCTGATAAAATACTTTTCTAGTAAATTTTTTCCGCTTAATATCACACATACCTATTAATGAAAATGTAGTTGCAACACATATTGATTGAGTAGTCAAAGATAATATTTCAAAAGTAATTACAACTACATACTCATCGTTTGTGCTTATTATGTACCTACCTAGTTTAACTTCACTTCACATTCTCTGCATTTTTTCTTTGGACTGCCACTTATATATTGGATTCTTGTTTTTAAATTCGAATTAAGAAAAAATGTTGAATTAAAATTGTTGTTTATTTTTATGGTTTTGATGCGTCCCTCCCCATTATCTTGCTTAGAAAGAATGTATGCACAGCCTGCATGTAGTCACAAAGTTCGGCTGCCCGGTTGATGTGACTATATCCGGGTCCGACTGTAATCATTTTTAGTTTCCAGGTAAAATCTTTCGAACTCGCGATTTTCCATACAAAATTACATATTGTGACCCACAAGATATATAAGGTGAAGGTTCGAAATGATTATTAGTAAGGTCCATATATAGTTAACTGACCGATTGTCAAATCTTCCCACAAATTCACAAAAGAACATAAAACCCCACAGATATAATTAAAGTAATATCAATGCTGCCAATCTGAACAGTGGTTTCCCCTCCCATTTTAGGTTTTGAAAAACACAACAGATTAACGCATTATTGAGGCAGATATGGCACTGAGGCTGATTGAATTATTTTCTTCCAATTTCCATTCCAATGTGTCCCCGATTTTGAACAACTTTTCGGTATATTTGTGGAATTACGATTATTAATTTTTGTTTCAGGATCAATAACGACCAATAAAGTAAAATAGCCCCACAAAAATCTCTACAACAATGACAGAAGTATTTTATTTAGCCAAACACCATGCAAAACCTTCCATGCATTATAGTCAATAATTACAAAAATAAAAATAAATTTGGGGTTGAATGTTAAGCCTTGCGGTCCTTCCAAGAACCTAGACAAATTGCTGAAAAGCAACAGAGAAGCAACAGTTTTACAAATAACTTTGACACAAACCTAAAACGCAAATAAAACTCGCAGCAAAGAGGGTGGCCAATTTTGCTGGTAGTTTCAGATGCAGTATCCTTAGCCAGCAAAATAAAAGCTTTAATCGTGGTAAGTGCCAACGTTAACACAGTGAAATGTTCTATAAAACCAGAATACATTTAACGTTTGTTTTCTTTTAAAAGCAGTTCAAAAATGAAATGAATTGAAGAACTGACAACTTTAATACGTCATCTGGAATAAATGTGAAATACAAATTTAAAGCAACGAAAATAAACGCAATTCATCAAAAGTATATTAATGGGGGCTTTGGGTGATTATGGGGCTCAAAATGCCACAATTGCGCTTATTAATACCACTATGACAGAAGTAATCCTCTTCATTCAACAAAGTTTGACCGTAGGAAAGTAGTCAATCTTCAATCTGTTAATCATTGAACTGATAATCTTACGATTTGCTAAATAATATTGAAAGGACAAATGGTGTCAGCTGTCAGTTAGCCTATCAGCTAGCTGACTGGTGCCATATTGAGTCTCACACCCCGATTCTGGCAAACATCACTGATACTTCACAAGTAGCAATTCACAAAACCCTCAGAAGTGAGGTATCAGTGAGGTTTGCCAGAATCGGGGTGAAAGTGGAGCCTTTCAAGTCTCAACTGAGGCTCTGCAGACAAAATGCAAACCAGTCTTACAATTATTGGTAGTTAAATTACAATGTAACAAAAGCCGGTCATCTGATAAATGTAACTTTCGGAGCTAAGTAGGTAGGTACGATGTTCGTCATGCATACGGAATGAAGGAAAAACTTTTCGCGCTGCAAATCAACGATACATTTCCGAAAGCTTTATTTGTAAATTAAATATCCTAAAAGTATACCCTGGCAATATAATCTAACTAAAATTTGAAATCGACACAAAATTCATTGCGTGCCAACTAGGCGCAAATGAAATTAGTTGAATGTGTACTGTGATGCCAATTGTATTTTTTCTATTCACAAAGAAAATAAAAAAAAAGCGTGGCTTAAAACTCGGAACCGAAATAAATAAACTCAAGTTTTGTGGTTGAAGTTTTAATTAGTATTATCAAAAAATTCAGCCCAACTGCAGTTTAACAAAATCGTGAATTCTTTTGAAGATCGATGACCATTTAATTGTTCATCAAAACGATGGTGTATAATATGCGAATGGCCATGACCAGTCACATTTCAATAGGACAAATTCGGCTAAATGACACTTATAAATTAAGTTTAAATATATTTTGATTTTAACAAATTTACTTGATGTCAATAGTTTCATTTAAGTTTGTATACCTATAGATGACATTTTCATTTTCAAAAATTACGCTGCGCCTTTAAACGGTGTAATAAAAATGAGAATCGCGTGGATTTGTTACATGTCTGTAATTTTGTCAATAATCCTTCAGTCAAAACATGTTTTTTTTTTGAAATAAACAAAAGCTTAAGAAGATTGTTTTTCAACGGGAATGGTCACTGCAGCAAAGCGACATAACCCCAAATATGAAAATTTTACTCTCTGTTTGCCAAATTGGTCTAAAGTCGCCAACATTTGACACACAAATTAAAATTTCAGACGAGGACATAAAAAGTGAAAAAAATTGTGATCCGTAAATAAGAAATTTAAATTCTTTACTGGGATATAAACAAATTTTCAAATTTTGACGCAAACGCCCGAAATTTCGATTTCAGTTTGTTGTTATTGCTGACTTAAAGTTTGGCTTGGTTTTTGGCTAAGAATTCAAATTTTTAAGTTTACTCCTTTTTTTTTCTTGAAGCCGTAATCTTTATGCACGAATTGAATTGAATTGGGCATTCTTCAGTGAATTAATTAATTTGGACTGAAAAAATAATAATATTAAATAGCTCTTTAAAAGTTGTGTGATAATCATTAGTGGATCTGTTCCACTCCAACTATGAACAGCCACTCTATGACCTCAAATCGAACAATTTGAAGTTCTAAAGTTGACAAACGTTCGTGACAGTAGAGAGTAGGAACTTTACGATATTTACGATCTAAAGTTGATTCTACGCCTAAAGTTGTATTTTATGTGGCAGTGACAGCATATGAACGCGTTGTTTCTACACAATCTGTTAACGCACGCGCGCCTCAACGCGACATTGTGACTTACTCAAAATACGTCAGCGTTATAAAGGTAAATTTTACATTGAAGCTTTGTGGATATAGCAGTCCGGTCCATCTTTACCTAGACTGTAGGAGTTGGTAATTTACATGCCTTTAAGGCAGATATGCATTTATTAATAGGTACGTATATTCAAAAATGACTTTTCCAAAAATGTCCAAAATTAATTACATATTAGAAAACGAAGTAACAATGTGTGGGATCTACTAATAGGTACTTTCAGTGTTTAGCTTAGAACACATTTTTTAAATGATTCGTTTTGACATACAGAATATCATTTAAGTTGAAGGTTTAAAACTGTTATTAGACAGGCTCAACGTCTTTCAAATGCAAAAGCGCTCCAGGTAGGTAGATAATATAAAAATTAGCTTACAATTTTTTATTAAAATCAGTGCCATCGAGTAGTTAGTGAAACAATAAGATCATAATAAAACAACAACCAGTAATGGCGCAGTTTCTTTCTTTCTTTTAATGGTTGTCTGGAACTCGAAATTTCATAACCTAATTGACACGCTCAGCGGGTAATAACAAATTGAACAGAATCCAAACAACAGCTGAATTCTCTCAAAACAAACTCTTTAATAATATATGAACAATATGAAGCATTTTATAGTGAAACGCCTGCTAATAAATATTCAGTAATAAATTAGCAGTTTATGTATAACTCTCAGAAGCATGCGATCAATGTCATAACAATATTTGAATAACTAACGATTCATTTTTATTAGAGAGCAAGGACTGTCTGATGTGTATAAAGTTGTGGAAGATATTCCACAAAACAAAACTTGGGTTCCACTTGAATTATGCTGCAATGAATCAGCGTGAGGTGTGCGATCGGAAATCAGCCTCTTCTAGGCAAACAAATCAAAAATATTTCGAGACATTGAACGTCCAATAAAGTAGCATGTCTATGACGTTGGCTGAATTTGCATTCGCATCAAATCGAATGAATGCCAAGACGGGTTTCTGCAGAAGTCAATAACACGATCGTCGCCGTCGTCGCTCTGTACTGTCACTGTCATCGCGATTGTTGTTTAGACCAGATCTCTTCGCCGAGTTTGAAGATATTATTATAAAATGTCAAGCGGGGTAATGCTGTACAATACAATACACCACACCAGTTGTTTTTTTAATTGTGCCAGCATTCCTTACTGAATACCTAAGACGGGGGGTAATTTTTTTTTTAAATTAATTTAGAGACCTCTTGTTGGGTGGTTATGGAAATATAAAACAAAAGTAACACTACCCGCCTTAGAGATGTGCGTGATAACGCAAAAGGCGTTGAAATGTCCAACATCGGCGCACAAGATAAATCACTTTTTATTTCCTTAATTTCAGTTAGAAGATCTGGATGTCGCATGCAATAGTCGTGTACTGCTAGTTGTAGAGTTGTTTTTTCTTTTTCAAATCTTACTCACCTTAGGTGGGTTCGACATTTTGAAAAATGAAAAAGAAAAAGATATTCCTCTTTTGTCGTGTTCAAAGATGATACATGTCGACCTTCAGGTAGCTTCCCATAGAACTCATGGAGGTGGATTCTTAGCAATTTATATGACACATCCTCAATTGCACGCAGTTTGCTACTTATAGTTGCTGATTGTGCAAGTAAAAGTTATTAGCTCAGTTGTTACAATTATTGTTCTTCCAAATTAAATACGTGCAAACGGGAATTTTTTTGTTTTTCGTTTCTTCTAACTTAAAAGTGGATAGCATTACAAAGAACACTCCAACAAGTGATTGCAGCGCTTAAGAAGTTTCGGTATTGTGTGCCAAAATTTATTGTGACACTTTGAATGGGTGATGCAGTACAATGAATTTTCGTTAAACCGATTAACGTCGGTTGCAATGTGTGTGGCTAAATAAACGTTTGTTGTGGTTTGAACTCGAACGTATTTAGAATGCAATTAAGGGGGCATTTACATTTTCGAACAATTCGACTTCTTTTGAAAATCAAGCGTAGATTTGAAGTTTGTTTTCGTTTTTGTGTAATTAGGCACGTGCTTACATTGATAAGAGTTGTTTGTTGTCGGGTTTCGTTCTAAACTTGTTGGTGAGATTCCCTGCTGATTTTACGACGTGCTGTTGAAACAAAGGTTTTTTTTTCGAAGTGATTAGGGATCGACTCAGCATCAGTATATGTAGAAATGAGTAGAAATATGAGATGTTTCTCTGCTATTTTGTTTTCCTTTCTCAAATATTCAAAGTCCGTATTTCATTTTCTAGCCCCTAATATTGGCCAGCATTTTGAGGTAAAAACTTATTTGAAGCCTTTTCAAATTTAAAAGGAAGGTAGTATATGTTTTATTTTCAAGCACGAGATATAAACAATATTATTCTGTTGCTTGTTATGGTCAAAAGAGTGAAATTCAGAAAATAATTCGCAATTCTGACCGCATATTTCCAGTAGTTAAGCTTAGTGACTGGCCGGACGGATTTTTGTTTTACTGTTTCTAATATTACATTCAATATTTGAGTTAAATACTGTTGTTCCCAAGGATATTTTCAACTTGACTGGGTACTCAACTATTTCTGAACGTGGCAGGACCGTTTTTTTTTTAGTTTTGTTACATACCCATTTTGTTGTTATTATTTTCTTAACCTAATCTTATTAGGTTCACCTTTTTAACAAACTTTATGACTTTCTTGAACGCCTGTTTTCACTTCATTTTCCAGTACTGTAAACCTCTGTCATTATTCGAAATACTCCACTTTATATTTGGTAAGGTGACAGTTGCAATTCGAAGAATGAAAAAGAAAGTTTTCGGAATCCAGTCATGACTTTCAGTGTCATCACGTTTTCACAGAACTTTGTCTGATACCACAATGAAACTAAATTCTGGCCTTCATTTGAATTCAGTATAAGGGAACATCAATCTTTGGATAAGTCCTCAAATTGTAAATTATTAGGTCTTTTCGCGTTTTCTTTCAAGCCAAGTACTAAAAATGTGTCAAAAAATTAAGCGAAACTCTCTCAGAGAACTGAAAACTTACTCCAAAGTTCAATAAACTTCGATTTACTTTGAGCCACTTGCATCTTTGACATCTAGTCCACATCTCAAATAAATATATATAAATTACCTTTCTGCGACATTCTGGGAGAACATTGCAGAAAGAAAAACTTTCTTCACATATTTCAAATTTGTTGATTTTCAAGACGAATATTTATTTGTTTCTTGTCATCTTTGTGCATTTGACGTATTTATCAGCACTTACCGGTTGAACTTCCCTGAGCCAAGAGAGGAACTGCGCATTACTCGTTATTTTGCTTGTTTTCTCTTTTTCTGACATTTTTTATGAGAACGTGTATAGACTTTGTGCGATTGCGTTCAATTTAAACCGCGTACGCAAACGAACCTCAAAAACATTTTTAGTTCCGGCTCTAAATTTTAGTAGTCCACAGTGGCAATAGTTTCCAAACAAATTTCGCAACTGCGAGTTAAAGTTAAAGTCGAGACTAAAATAAGTGAGAATTGCAAACAATGAGACAGTTTGACTTTTCTACGTGTCAATTTGTTGTGATGCCCTAAGGGTTCTTTCACTAAAATGTCTTGCGCAACATTTAGGTTAAATATGCCTCAAAATATATTCAATAAATTTTGTTAAGATCTATCGGAAACATTCAGAGATCGGCCAATTTTAAAGAAAAGTGGTTCACTGTTTCCCCTACATAAAGAGTTTAAAACTATTGAGTAAGAGTGTTTCTACAACTTCAGATACGGTGCTCAACTTTTAATATCAACAACAATATTTAAATTTGAAGATAGGCAGAGCAGATATTTCTCCTTTAAGACTTTGATACATTTTCGACCAAACTGTCAACAGTTTCGAACACTTTGAATGGACAACCTGCTCTGCACAGTCAGTATGATAAAGTTCTCCTCTGCGATCTGCAATGGCATTTCCACGTTCGTTACGAATGTAAGGGTCTTCCTTCCGAAACTTAACTTCATGACCCCTAATCGTAGTTTTTTGTCACCGAAATGAAGTTCGTTTCTAAGTCAGGCAAGTAAAACGTATACTTGAACTTGATCTTAAGAGTGACAGTCGTTATTGACGCATGAACAATATCATTTCGAAATAGAATTTTATGTTCGTGTGACATGTCAAAAATCAGAATGGAAGACTTCACAATAGGTTCATTCGCGTACTTTCACGAGCCAAGCACTAAAAATCTGTCAAACTCGAAGAATTGAGCGAAACTCTCTCAGAAAGCTGAAAATATACTCCAAAGTAAGTGGATACACTTCGAGCTATTTTGAGCCACTTACATCTTTGAAATCTAATCCATATCATGAATTAATTTATAACATACCTTTGTGAAACATATTTAAAACGTTCTAGGAGAACATTCGACCACCACCGAATTTTCTTTATTTTCAGACATTTTATTTTTCTGTACAATTGATTTTTAAAACGGATTTTGAATTTGTTTCCTGTCAATTTTTCGCATTTGACATTTTTATCAGTACTTGCCGGCTGAAATTCTCTGAGCTGTTTCGAGCCAAGAGAGGAACTGCTCATTACTCGTTATTTTGCTAATTTTCTCTTTTTCTGTCATTTTTGATGAGTACGTGTAAGTGTATAGACTTTGTGCGATTGCGATCGATTCATATCGATTGCGTTCGGTTCAAACCGTAGCGTAGTACCGAGCAAATGTCGATTCATATACACTGGGGACGTTCAAGTATCTAGTTTAATAAGTTTGACAGCTGTCTGACTAGATGTCAGTCACTAGATTGGCTGAAATCGGTCTTCAGATGACGTTTATGGAGGGGTAGCCGACGAATCAAGTCAAGAAATTCGTGACTGGAGTACTAAGTTGACAGTTCGCATATGTGGTGGACGCAGAAAAAGTGACGTTCCCGAACAATCTAGTTTTTGCGTTCAGGTTCATGCGCAGTAGAAGTACGCTGATCCCATAACCTAACAATAAAGGGAGATCAAAACGCATTAGGAATTTATGCAATAAAGTTTAAAGTTTATTTCACCTTCCAGGAAGACGTTAAAAATACAAATGAAGGTCATTAAAAGTTATTAGAAATTCATTTATATACGTCAAAGTGACAACAGCTTGTTTGGTGGGTTTAGCGTTGCCAACAGCGTGTTTAGACATTTCCAACTACATCGTCGTTGCCAATAAGGTACATACATCTATCTTAAGCGGATTGAACTAAACTAATCGGCATCGGTGCGGTATTGTGTCTTTCGGATGGATGAGAAATATTTCAATGGTTCAATTTTTAAATACAACATATCTACCCGTATGCCTTTTGTGTGCTGCACCGAACATTCCTTTGAACTTGTTGAATACCTCACCCAGATAATTGTTCGGCTGTACGCTCCCAATTCAATTCAGACACAGTCATCATTAGGATTGAAAGGTCAGTCGATTAGCATTCCGATGTAGACATTGAACTTTATATAGGTATATAAAAAAAAAGTCTTCATCGTGACAGGTGTTGATGAGCGAATAAAGTATGCTTAAATTTCAGGCTCAAATTGTGCCGATACAAGTACACGCCCACTGCCGCATTGGGTAAAACAAAAAATTAAGAAAAGTAACTTGGAATGAAGGCGATGGTTCTCTTCAGTCGTTATAACAGACATTCGCATTACCGCCCCTCTCAAAAGGACCACCAAGTGCGCATCAAATTGATTGATTTGGCAGGAAACAAACTGATTAATCGCATTAGCCTTTGAAACGACGTGCACTTTAATCAAGTTCCTGTTAATTATTGTGTCATCGTGTGTGTAGCAAATTGACAGATATTACTTGCCTGCGAATTAATCATCGCAGCAAGTCTGCGGCTTTTCACCCCCTTATCCAATTGTCAGATCACTTTCGTTAGCACATTAACACACTGGCCGTAAAATAACTCAAATTAAATGTATCGAGGGTGACCCAAATGGACTTTAAATGCTCAGTTGACTCGTTAATGTTCGTTGTCTCCAAAAACAGGATATGAGCAGTTTGTTAGTAATCCACTTGGTGCACTAAGGGAACTTCAAGAAGCTTGAACTGTGCGCCAGCATTGTGGGTAGGGGGTTAACTTATTTTTAAAAGGCGTTCAATTGTTAGAGTTGTCACGAGATTGCATGCAGTCCGGGTTATTGAACGGCGAGTCATCCCTTGATCGTGGAGATGATGTGGTTGGAAATTTAATTTTTACCATCAACCTCCTAATTAAAAATTCCTGACCTGTTTTACACTCTTTTAAATGTAATCGACCTTCCCAAGTGCAAACAAATGTTTAGCACTGCAGTAAAATAAATTGTAACCAGAAACTCTTGAGCTACGCTTGTCCAATGACTTCCAAGCCACTGCGACCAGTTGAGTAAATGACGTAGGGAACGGCTGAAAAGAAACATTTTCATCTAGATTTGATGCTGATTTAAAAATTGACCACCTTCAACTTTATGCCGAGATCAAAAGGCCGAATTGTAAAGCTATTTCAGGATAATTCGTCTCTCGGATGTTTTTCGGACATTCGCACAGGATGCGCAGTTAAAAAAAAAACCTAAAGATGTGGATTACTTGTGCTTTTTGGGCGTTGAACCCTGCAGTGGAGTATTACAAGAAATTATGTTTCAAACTTGACCACCTTTTGTATTAACAAAATATTTAGTTGAAGGTAGTCGCTGGTGCCGTCCTACATAGCTTTGAGTTTGTGCTACCTCAAGCTGAATAGCTGCTTATACTTACTTCGGCAGTTCTACACTTCGAGGCGAGCCGAGGCCTCAACTTACAAGCTCGTCAATTAGCTTGGTCCTCAGCTACGTAGTCCAAGTCGGTTGTGGTCTTTTTCTACTTGCCCCCGCCATCTAAGGCGAGGTCTTCCTCTGCTGCCTTCTCGCTATGGGTTAGACTCGAAGACTTTAAGGGCCAGAGCATTTGTGGTCATGCACTTATACGACTGATACGCAATATTTTGACCAAATGGATGTCACAGTTCGTATAGTTTGTCGTTGATTCTTCGTTTTTACAGCTCGTCAATACAAACGGGGCCGAACATTTTACGTACCTGTCAGTTTCGCATAATTCTTTCAATTACATTGTTAAAGGTTGCTTACAAAAATGTATTCAAAAGTCATTAGAACTTTGTAAATGCTTTGGGCGGCGCTTTCAATTAGTTAACAGAGTGTGGCTCAAATGTTTAATCAAGCTTCTCTATCAAGTGGAGTAAACTAACTTCTAGCTTCAAATAACAACTTTTAAAAACTCATTTCCCTTTGGAATGAGTGTCTGCGCCTGCCGTAATTTTTAATGGAGATAAGCGGTCTTGAAGTACGACATGTGGACAGTCAATGTAAAAAAACTTGCTCGATTCCCAAGCTCATTTGAAGTCAAAGCCCCTTAAATAAAATCCAGCGCGGTCTTCTGTATGCAATCCTAGGTCGAACGAAAAACAATTTGGACCCTAAAAGGCTTAGGAAGAATCTTGAAAATAAAGTTAGATCGTTTAAAAAATAGGTGCTGGAATATGTAGTTCGGTCTTAGTTTTATAACTGTAGCAACACCTCCGTTTTATAACTAAAAGTACCTTACGAAAGCCTCCAGTTTGGACCCTACAATAAATTTTCAAACTGTGAAATATTTATTTTATTTATAGGATAGAAGAAGGTCCAAATTTTGTCCCGGTAGCGAGTTTCTCACAAGGCCAGCTGTATGTTGCCAAATGGAAGGAAAATATTAAAGACTGGACAGGCCCAGGGGTATATGTTAAAAATAACAAACATTTCACTAAAACCTTTGCTTGGAAACAAATATATTGAGCAGTCAAAACAAAAGTTCAAAACATTTTATTTTCAATAACCAAAACCTTAAAGGACCTCAACCTGTTTCTAGTTCTCAGCTAGTTTGACTTATATTTTTTTGACACTTAAACTTAATTTTAAAAACAAAATATCGACACACAAACTTCTCTCATTTTGGACAACAATTTCAAAGTCAAATATCAACTTTTAAATTCCTTTGTTCTTAATTGCTGCATATTACTGGTTCCAAGTCAATTCGAACATCCCGCCTAACCTTGATTGCATCACTCGCTAAAGTAAAAAAATGTCGTGACACTGGCCTGCCAACACCTATGCCGAATATCTCAATATTGTAATTAGCTCCGCTCCTCGCAGATTGAAATGTCGGTAAAAAAAATAACTTTTAAAGTGTTCAACTTTCTTCTCGGTTAAAAATTCAAAATAACACAAATCCTCCCATTCAATTATTCATCTGTAGAAATTGCTAAATTTCAAGCTTATAACAATAAATCACACGTCTACTACTTATTGTTATATTACAATTAGCAAAAAACGACAATAAAAACAAATTCATCAACAAAAAATAAATACAAAATTTATCTCAGTTTTAAGAAAAATAAAACTACCTGCGAAGCTAATAAATGCAATTGTTTAAACAAAACACAAAACCCAACTGGATATACTTGAGAGATCAGGAATTTCAGACACCAAATACAAATGATTCCATCAAGAAAGCATTTCATTTTAAATCGTCCACCGAAAACAAGATATTAGTGTTATCTTATTACTTTGAAATAAATTAAATGCCAGGCAAAATTAATTATCGTTGGGACTATACGAGTATACTCATGACTATACTTCTTTGGTAATTTTTTTCATAATTCACAATTCGAAGTGTCCGAATCTATTCATCAATGACCAACTGAATGAATGTCATTCACCTCGGTCAGATTTTATTGTGACTAACCAAGAGTGAGGCTCCGAAAAAATTTCGCAAATCACGATGCTTATGCATCTCGATTTTAAATCTTAGCTCGATGCATCAGACGTTTTATTGGGAAAACGCGTATCAGATAAATACTCGGACTTCCAAAAAAGAAGCCGATTGAAGTTAGTACGTTTAACTAATTTGTTTACCACTCGCATTGGATGCTACATTCCAGTCTTTTGAGTAATGACCGATTGGCTTTTGTTACTAAAGTTTTTTTTGTGGCGCCTTGCAAAAATTCCAAATGATTCTTGTGGTCACGATGACGAGTCTCTTGTAAACTCTAATTTAATTGCGAATAATATCGTCGGCCGTGATCTGGCATTGGCTTGAAGATAGGTTTTTTTTTAGCATTTTGTATGAAATTAAATGAATTGGTTTTCTACGATCCACAGACAAGATGCAGTGGAACTCATTTGTGGAGAAGGTTAAACGCGTGTTTTTGGAATTCAAGTAGATTCACCTGTTTTAGGCGTTTCTTTTTTAAAGAAGAAAAACGCCTAATGCTCGAGCTCAGCTCTGAACTAAAAAAGAAAAACGCCTTTTGTAGAAAACCGTGTTTTCGTCGAAAACTCGCTGATGCATTCACACCGAATACCAACGTGTTTTCGTTTGACGTTTCGTTCAGCTGTGGGCCACTAGTCGTGAAACTTCTGCCTAAACTACATATTTTGGTTACAAATTTCGATTGCAATATGCGTTTTTTCTTTTTTAGTTCAGAGCACAATCTGAACTGTTATACAAAAAGTCCGTGTTTCTTTTTTAGCTCAGATACATCCGAGCTCAGAATTTTAGTTTATTTTTTCGTTCAGAGCACCATCAGAGCGTGCTCTATGAGCTCAGAATAAATTGCCTGAGCATCCTGAGCGAAAAGCTGATTACACACTTCCAGTCACATTTGACTGGATAAGCAAAATAGTTGAAATGGCGGACGATCCTTGTTGTTCTGGAACTGAAAATTAACCAATTTAATAAATAACAATTAATAAATATTCAATTTATGCATATATTTACAACAAATGACAGCTATGTGCTCAAGTGTGTTTCATAAATACCTCAGAACAATCAAGCTCAGTAATAAAGAAAAACGCCTTTTGTAGAAAGTGGCGTAGCTGCTTATCTGTTATACCGTTTCCACACCGCACACTCGCTGATGCAGTCACACCGAATACCAACTTGTTTTCGTTTGACGTTTCTATCAGCTGTGAGACAATAGTCGTGAAACTTCTGTCTAAACTACAAATTTTGGTTACAAATTTCGATTGCAATAATTAACAAATAAATTGAACTCAGAGCATTTAAAAACAATATTTACCCCACCAATTAAGAGTGGAAAATGATTTCAAGTTGTGAGTTGTGACATCTGTTCGGTCAGCTGTTGCTGAATTTTGCAAAAGGTGTGTTTGTTTCAAAAACCCAACGATTGGAAGTCGTTTTCGTGGTGTTTTCGTGGTGTTTTCGTGGAAAACGACTTAAACGACTCGTTTTGAAGATTGAAATATGTATGGGAAAACTTCTGTTTCCGATGAAAGCCCAGTTTTCGGCTCGGTGTGAATAGGGTATTAGTGTGTTGGTCTGGTAAGCTCCAGATCCAATCACTGGGCAAATCAAATTAAACCCTAAAGTGGTAAACTAATATCGGCACATTGTGCCCAATAAATGAGCGTTTATCTGACTAAATATCTGTCAAACAGAAAAATTGCAAAATCACGACTTTAGAACGCGTCTCGCTGTTGAATTAACTTCTAGTTTCCGTTCGTCAAAAAGTCGATGTCGCCTTAAGCGTCTCAGCGGCTTTAAGGTTTGAAAGATAAAATACTATGCAGCTGCGGATGAGTACAGTGTTCCCAGACTTTTAAAACTGTTTTCCCTTTTTTTTTATCAGCGAAAGCATTATTTTTCTCCTATATTCGAAAAAAATCCCATATTTTTCCCCCAAGTAAAATTTGCACCTGTTTTCATATGAGAAAGTTAAGAAATGTAACCGTTTTTATTAACAAGCTTAAAATAAGCATAAAACATAAAAAATATACAAAATATACACCAATAAAAGAAAAAACCAAGTGACAGCTAAAAAACTTGTAGTAAAACAAAGCAGATTAAAAAATTGCTGAAAAGTTTCTAATAAAGTGCAAGAAACAGTATAAAAGAATTGTAGGATTAAAAAATGATGCGAAGTAAGGAATTGTGCACTTTTTAACAATATTTGAACAAAACACTACTTCGGCCATTATAAATCGGCTTTGTTATACTAAAAGTTTTTTTGACGTTAGAACCAAAAAGATAGCCCATCTGTGAAAGGATGGGCTTCGCGTCACACTCTATTGCCTTTTGTACTAAACATTATGGCTCTTAGAAATAAAACAATTTAGAGACGGCTTTTGCCAAAAATTCGACTCTAGCTCTAAATTACTGGAAATAAAGTATTCAATTTCACTTTAAGTTAGGAAATAGTTAGAATCGAGACATCGCTGATTAAGTCAAATCTAAAGTGAAATCCAAGACGTATTTTTCCGAAATAAATATGTCAGACCATGAAATCAAAATATGAAAAATTCCAGGAAATGAAAAACATTAATTAAAAATGTGTAGTACATCCGTTATTAACCGTCCCCATTGTGCTTATGTATCTTTTAAAATCTCCTTTTCCTCCCATGTCCCGTTGCGTTCCCTTTCGCGTGTCCGAGAAAAAATGATTACGACAAATGTTTTCCTCTATTCAATCGGAATTCGACTCGCCTTATCCGTTATCTTTTTTGAAAACGTCTTTCATGGATTGAAATAAATAGAATTTAATAAAATCTGTTTGGAACCGGCATAAAATTGTAGATCCCTTCCATTCGTCCCAAAAATGAAAAACTCACACGAAACGAATGCTTGTGAGAAGCTAGGCCTAGGATCCCTACAGACCTGTTGCGCCAACTATTTATTTATTTATGAAACACTTTACACTTTTAGAGTTAACTAACAAAATAAGACTTTAGAGCAGAATTTTGTTTTTTCTATTACTAAGGGCCAATGTCAAAACGAGTGAATGCATTCAGTTACACAAAAATTCTTATGTAGACGTTCGATGGGCTGTTGTTTTTCATGTTCAATATGAATTATGCATTTGAAATTTTCTTCGCAATGAAAATATACGTTTTTAATTTTGTTTATAAACGATTTACATTTCACACAGTGTTTTGGTTTTTTTCCCCTTTTCTGAGCTTGCCCCTAGTTTTCCCCTTTTCGTTCTAAAAGCGCCAAAATTGGCTCCCAATTCGAGGTCTCAAAAACAACTCAGAACGTATGTGAACTATTGCGGATATCTCTAACAGAGCCGCAACGATGAAATACTAAAAGAAAGTTTTATGTAAACAGCTCCAATTGCAAGAGACGGTTACCGACTGCGTTTTTAAGTCCACTCTAAAAAGGTTTCACACTGTCAATTAAAAAAGTGGAGCAGATAATAGCAGGAGTCCCATATTTTTATGCAACATGATCAGCAAGCCTTAGCCGTGTTGTTGAATTCATACCTTATAACCGTTTTTTTCCAAAAAAAAAAAACATCTTTGCATTCGAACTTAAAACTATTACAGCAAGAGCGCCACCAACCTTCGTGTCACTCTACTGCGCAGAGCAAAGTAACCGCCGTCTCCCTTTCAAGGTACATGCCAAACAACTACACTATCCCATTCCCAAATATAATTGCCCATAACTTCTTCCGCACAGACAGACGACACCCCCACAAATTGTGAACTTAAAGAATTTTCCGCTTTTAGCCCGACACGATCGGGTAAATTTTATGGCCACTTAATGCTTCCACTGCTGGCGTGCACATTTTTCATTTAATACAATGCGCGAGTATATAGCCTTCGAGTGTAGCTTCCGGTCTCCTCCCCGTGGCTCAATCTGCAAGAAACACTTAAACACCTACTCGGGGTGTAAAGTCGAATTACTTCTTCTGAATTCCGCATAAGCGACGGATTTCAGTAAACAAGGTGCCAGCAGAAAAATTACACTTAACACTACAGCAGCTCAAACAAATGGAAACAAAAAGGACCAGGCACACCTGGAATTCGTTATAAAGGGTGATTTTTTAGCTGGTTTGGTTTTGGCAACACTGGTTTTGACAGCTGACGTGTGTTTAGTACCTTGTGTCACTGTCAAACAGCTTCAGTTTGGTTTGCAATTTAACCATGGATCGTCTTACAAATGAACAACGCTTGCAAATTATTGAATTTTACTATCAAAATTCGTGCTCGGTTCGAAATGTTCATCGCGCGCTGCTTCCATTTTATGATCGGCATTCTCGACCTTCTGAGCAGTCTATTCGGAAGATTGTGACCAAATTTCGCACCAAATTTACTTTGTTGGACATTAAACCACCAACACGTTTACGTACTGTGCGTAGTGAAGAAAATATTGCGGCCGTATCAGCTAGTGTGACAGAAGACCGCGAAATGTCGATTCGGCGCCGTTCCCAGCAGTTAGGCCTTTGTTACAGCACTACGTGGAAAATTTTGCGGAAGGATTTGGGCGTAAAGCCTTTTAAGATACAGCTGGTGCAAGAACTAAAGCCAGCCGACCTACCACAACGCCGAATTTTTGGTGAATGGGCTCTTGGAAAGCTGGCCGAGGATCCGCTTTTTTATCGAAAAATTGTGTTCAGCGATGAGGCTCATTTTTGGTTGAATGGGTACGTAAATAAGCAAAATTGCCGCATTTGGAGTGAAGATCAGCCAGAAGCATTGCAACAGCTACCAATGCATCCCGAAAAAGCCACTGTTTGGTGCGGTTTATGGGCCGGCGGCATTATTGGGCCATATTTCTTCAAAGATGATGCGAATCGCAGCGTTACTGTCAATGGTGAACGCTACCGAGCGATGATAACAAACTTTTTTTTGCCCGAAATGGAAGTTCTTGACTTGCATGATATGTGGTTTCAACAAGACGGTGCCACATGCCACACAGCACGCGAAACAATGGCGCAATTGCGAGGCGAGTTTGGTGAACAGTTAATTTCACGTTTCGGGCCGGTCAATTGGCCGCCTAGATCGTGCGATTTGACACCATTAGATTATTTTTTGTGGGGGTATGCCAAGCCTAATGTGTATAGGGACAATCCCGCTTCGATTGACGCACTGGAAGCCAACATCCATGCATTCATTCGTGAGATACCGGCCGATATGTGTGAAAGAGTATGCCAAAATTGGACTCAGCGGATGGGCTACCTGAGACGCAGCCGCGGTCAACATTTGCATGAAATTATCTTTAAACATTAAATTGCAAGGTTCAAACTATCGATTCAAATAAATATTTCATTCATTTTTTCGAATTTTTTGTGTTTTTTTTTTTAAAAAAGTTCTAAACCTCTTAAAAAATCACCCTTTACATTTTGTCGCGCAGCTTCTGGGGTTAATTGTCGAATTAAGCGGCAATAGCAGCGCAACGAGCTTACCCCAGGACGCAATAAAAGAACTGGCTACCTTGACCTTTGTTTGCACTCGCAAACTTGAAAGGTGAAAGGTTTCTGACCCCCAGAAGCGATTATCGTTCTGAGCTTGCAGCGCTGATGACGAAATTTCCCCTATAATCCAAAACGAGCGACAACTCGTTTAGAGCTGGTGTGGGATGTAAGGCTCTGTTTTATTGAGTGGAATTTTGAATTTTTATTTCTTAAAAACAAAACCGAGACACAATTAACGAAAAAAATTCCACATCGATGTTATTGGCATGTGCAGGTGACATCCTTGAAGCAGCATATGCATACGTAATGCCGGTTATTCCCAAAATTGTTGCGGGAATGTCGATCGGATGTAGTCAACTCCGGGTTGACTTTGAATGAATTGATTTTTGGGCGATAAAGAGGTCGCTATTGCGAGTGAGTTTATTGAACAACTCCAAAGTGGGAAATGATCCGAGTTTTCAGTGTGAAAGCATTCAACTTGCACTGACGTAAAGTTTTGGGGGCAAACGCTTTAAGGTGACTGTCGGTCTGTAGAGCAATAAATAAGTTGCTCCTGATTTGTCCCCGGGTTGATCTTTTGAAGTGCATTTGATTGACTTTCAGACGCACTTCAAAATTAACTCATGAGTCAGTGGCGTAGATGAGACCCTCCTTTGGGGGTGTAAGTTTAGAAAGGAGGTGCTTTGGGGTGTAAATTTTGTGGAGTAAATGTTTAGAAGACAGTCCAACAAGTAGTTATGTGACAGGTGAGTGTAAATTTTGTAAATTTAAATATTTGAACTACCCAAAAACTTTTATATATACCTATAGAAAGGGTGGAAATTTTACAAACAACCTCTTTAAGGTCATAATAAAATTGGATCCTAAAGGCTTCCTTGCAATCTTTTCGGTGTCGTGACTCATTCTTGTAGGGTTATTTGTGGATTCGACAGCATTTTTCAAGCCAAAGGTCGCGTGGAATGTAGGTGCTTTTCTGAGGTTCGCTTCTTAGAGGCACACAAGCTAAATAAAACTAAGGTCTTGGGAATGACCATGACAGGCAAAACTAGCCATCACTGTTAGGTAGGATTTTGGGCATAACGCGACGGGACCAGTGTTCCGAGATGAAAGATCTGAAGATATTGTTTTCCCGAAATAAAAAATCTTTTTTTTTTCAAAATATAAAAGGAACGAAATATAAAACACAATAGGTCCATTCGCGTAATTTTACGAGCCAAGTACTAAAAATCTGTCAAACTCGAAAAATTGAGCGAAATTCTCTCAGAAAGCTGAAAATGGACTCCAAAGTACGTGGATACACTCCGAGCTACTTTGAGCCACTTTTATCTTTGAAATCTAATCCATATCATGAAATAATTTATACCTTACTTTTTTGAAACATATGAAACGTTCTAGGAGAACATTCGACCACCATCGAATTTTCCATAGTTTCAGATATGTATTTTATTTTTATGTACAATTGATTTTTAAAACGGATTTTGAATTTGTTTCCTGTCAATTTTGCGCATTTGACATTTTTATCAGTACTTGCCGGCTGAAATTCTCTGAGCTGTTTCAAGCCAAGAGAGGAACTGCTCGTTACTCGTTAATTTGCTAATTTTCTCTTTTTCTGTCATCTTTGATGAGTTCGTGTATAGACTTTGTGCGATTGCGATCGATTTATATCGATTGCGTTCGATTCAAACCGCGTACGCGAACGAACCTAATATTTAATATACGAAAACCATGTATTTAATTCCGTTACACGAATGGGGTGTTGGTGGCATCGGATTCAATCGAGTATCGTAAATGTCAATTTATCACGTACATACGACAAATAGTTTTCTTACTTTCGAGTTGATGATAACGTTAGGCAAACAGAAGCTGTGCATGGGCTCTGTTCGACTGACATTCTACAATAATGGAGATAATTGAAAACGTTTTTCTTCAATAGAGACAGTTGGTTTCATTTGTTAGATTTAGAAAATCACTGATATCAAAAATTGTAAAAATTTTTGTGCTCAAATATCTTGATAAAAAGAAGATATATCTGTGATCTGGCATCACTGACTGCGACTAATGGAATTTTATTTTTCGACCACTTTTTCGCGCAGCTGAGACCGTGTTTCGTAAGCCTGTACTGACGTGGGGATTCCAAATATGATGCACGCATCGTGAAATAGCAAAGCAAAATGAGCGCAAATCAACTGTCACCTGTCAGTTGGCTGGAAAAAGAGTTGCCAATTCCAAAAAGAAACGTAAAAACGAACATTTACAAATTCGTTCTGAGAAAGTTTTCAGAATGCTGTCGATGATGTAGGTAGGAGCATAAATTGCTCTGTTCTTTTCTTGCTTAAATACGTAACTCTGTGAATTATATTTCCATGAACGCCAGGGCTAGAAAATCATGAAAAATATACTCCAATTCTCCAATTTTCACACGACGATAGGTAGACCAAAACCATTCTATTTAACTATTTTCCACTTCCAAACTATTTGTATAAAATTCGATTGACACCAATTTTGATCCCAACTCTGCATAGTTTGCTACATCTCTCTCTCTTCTGGTGATTTTTAAAAGTAGCTTTACAAGAACTTATGTTCCTAATAGCTCGAGGTCATTGACATTTCTTGGGTTAAGCCGACGATGTATTCCTGTGACCTGAGTTAAACTCACATTCGCACCCTCTCAGCGGGAATTCGTGATCAAATATAACCCACGAAGTGACACACACAAGTAGACACGATACGGGTTCTTTGTCTCGGCAGCTCATCCCAAAATTAAGCCACAAAAGCTGATTAAGATCAAAAAAAAAATACGGCTTTTAACGCGTCCCAAATCATCTCGCTGTCTTAAATCAGTAAGACAAGTCACCATCATCATCTCACCTACGTCAATGCGAGTATATTCAAATTCAAATTAAAATTTGTTACACAATCCAAGTGAAATGAGCTAATAGTTCAGAAATTCCGCTCGTAAAACCACTCAAATGTGCGTTAGTGCAAACAAATTAAATTCGAATCGATACTGCAGTTCTGCCAATAGACGTGCTAATTCTTGCGGCGACGCTCGGATTTCGCCGCTATACAAGAAACCTCTTTTGCGAGCTTAGAAACAATTAATGGAATTGATAGGCTTCCATGGCCCGTTTGTGGCGGTTTTTATTTTTCTCAAAATGAGCTCAAGTCATGAACTCTCGGCTGGTTTTTCGCGCCGTTATCATCGTCAGTTTTGGTGTTACGTTCACCCATAGGCATGGCTTCCGATTAAGGCGGCGAATATACTGCTCGGGCGTTGGAAATGGCAATCCACACGGCCAATCCATCAGTCCGCTCTATAAACGAAGCTGGTTTTCGTCAATAAACTTCGGCAGGTAACACGATTCCTTTCGCCCCCGAATACCCATCCAAATCAGGTGCTCTACATATGGACATGCATCTTGGGTCGCGCGTTCGAGACGACAGCGCTGTCGGACCACACCGCTTATAAAGCGCTAAATGATCTAATTCTAAATTAATTTCTATTCTATTCCGCACGGAATGTAACCTTGGGTTTCTCGTATATATAGCGAGAGCCCACGACACCAAAAAGTGTCGTGCCTCGTAAGACATTTGCAACACCTAATCCGGGATGACAGCAGACTCTCATCAGAGCGTATAATTGATTGGTTTCCTTTCGAGATGATGCCAATCAGGATGTCGAGTCGGAGGAGAGAAAGAAAACGCACCCGGAAGTGAAGCATAATCTGACGCGAGGCCAACATCATCGGCCAGTCACAAGGTGGAGGGAAATACTGAAAGAAACCGCGCATCCATGTTGACAATTTGTTGCAGCCAATTGGCGACGAAATACGCGACATGAAGAAGCGAATTTAACGACTCTGTAACAACAAAGAACAAAAACGAACTTCCTGCTTCTTGAGTGCGACACCGACATGAATGTAGTTACATTATGAATCACAGAGCTGGTGACTATCATAGTAAAGATTGATCAATCCAGATGGAATCTGAAATTCTCAAAAATTACCATAGCCACATAATGCCGAACCAGTTTCTGGCTGAAAGTATCCACAGGTATACGACAAATTAGAGGAATGCTTGTTTACGGCTCTAAATGATCGCAAGTCGATTGTTTTGAAATTAGTTTGAAACAGACAAAATGGCATTTCACCGTTGTGTTCTGAAAGCTGCGCTGGGATTAAGTTTTATTAATTCTTTTTTTTTATTGCCTTGCTTGAGCTCGAACGGGTTCTGTGGGTATTGTTATATGAGAGCTAAGCAATTTATAGCGAGCATAGTAAATGGCCGGATTAAATCGTGTAAAGCATAAAAATTAAGCTGGTAATGGCTAGAGCAAGCTATAAAACTGTACCGAGTCCTTGAAGCTGAGAAGTAGGTAGGGCTTTGAGTCTTGTACGAGATACATGCCCCTACAACGAATACAACGAACTGGCTTGGGGTTTGAGTTGAAAAGTAAGCTTTATAACTTTCGGGCCACCAGTGTACCTACCTATACACTCACCTTCCTAAAAACTCGAACAAAACGAATGGTTGCGAGAAGCTAGGCCTTGGGTCTTATTTATTTTATTTTTAAGCTAAAAGTTCTTGTTTTAACTTTTACTTTTTATAATGAGGAATCGTTTTTAAGTTTTCAAGAATCAAGTTTTCAGCGTAACATTAAAATCATAGACAAATCATACTGAGACCCCCAACTCACAATCCTCTCACCGCTGGCCCCCTCATTTTACAAATTCGCCATTTTGTTTTCCTATCGGTGTTATGTCAAAAAAGAATCCGTGTGACATGCAAAAACATACAAAAAATGCAAAAATAAATGCTGCCAACCTCGGCAACCGTGGGGAAATATGAAAGAGTTCGGAAATACCACATTTTTACATTACTGAATGCCATTGGTTAGTTAATATAAATTGTTAAAAGGCGAATAATTTGATTTGTTTGGTTAGCAAAACTATTTAAAGTTGATGTTCTATATACTAGAAAAATATTAGGACGAACATGGCTGTGTATTTTCCGCTTTTGGATATCATTAACTTCGATTTCGTGTGTACATTTTTCTTAAATAATGAAGAAAATTTGCTCAAAATGTTTTCATTTTCCCTCAACCAATCTACATTGTTAATTTTTCATGAACATTTTAAGCAAATGTGCACTTATTCCTAAAAACAAAAATATTATCCACACGTAACGAACAATTTCAAATTAAACCGATAAAATTCTATGAACTCTGCCAGAAACTTTGCCCACAGCGGAAGTGTCTCATATTTCCTGGGAGTGTGTTGGTGAGCCGGAATTTTTGAAGTTTCTTGACATTTGTCAATACGATTTTCTATGTAACAATACTAGCGCACCAAATCGTGACCACTCCGTAAAAATATAGCTTGTAGGCTAACTAACGGGAAATCGGCCGGAGTTGGTGGACTCAGTATTGTCTCTGATTAAAATACTCTTCATAACTATTTTCACACATTATTGCCAAAAATTTCATTCTTAAATGAAAAATGTTGATACTTGGGTTCATTTCAACCAACGAAGATTGTTGGCATTAAAAATCACACTGAGACCCGCCATTTTGTTTTCCTATCCGCGTGACATGCAAAAACATAAAAAAAATATAAAAACAAGGCTGACAACCGTTGGGGAATGTGATAGGCTGTTGTCAAACTTGTAACTTTTAAATTTCAAAGCCCTACTTTTGCAGCTTTGAATGCAAGATAAACTATTAAGCAGGTTAATTTTGAAGTCATTCTAATGGATTTTTATAAGTGTTTGAGCTCCCGTATGCAACTCAATTTTTTGTGGGCGGTTTCCTGTATTCAAACAATTAAATAAAATATTAAGTAGCTGGCGAAAAATGGTTTTTCTACATACTAATCCTGAAACCAACATCTTCGCTTAATTTCCCACTGTGGTTTGATCAGAAATGTAATAAATACGGAAAATTAATAACCGAACTCAAATGTGCATACTTTAAAATACTGAAATCAGCTTGACTATAATATCAGCATTTCCAACCAAAGTGTTTGTTCATGGAAAAAGTGTTACTTTTGTTTTTACTCATCCACAATCGAGACAGAACCAGTCAACTAGGCGTAGTAAAAAATTGGTTGAAGTGATTACACTTAATGGCCTCTAGCTCCAAAAGTGAACTAACATTTCCCGATCAACCATAATTTTTAAATAATTTTTTCTTTTTTTAGATTCATCAACTAAATTTGGCACTCGGACATTAAAATCTCACGTAAATCTCAATAACAAGCGGAAGCTTTGTCGCCATATTTTATATAATATTATCTGCGATAATTTTCATGCAAGAGTTTAATAGGCTTTTGGCTTATGCTAAAAAATTTGCTACAGCAACGAAAACGATAAAAATCGCTTGCATTCCATGGCCTGATTTGCTGTCGAGCATGTCTCAAGAATGATGACGCATAAAGACTATCTAGTACTAGATGTACCGAGTTCAATAAAGCATTGAAATATGAGCTGGTGTTTGAATTCAAACTGCCGACTTGTAGATTTATAGCTCGAGGCTGTAAATTTTAATTTTATTTTTGTCATTCCAAGCTAATTTATTAAAAAAATGTTCTAAGTTCGATGAAATTTAGAAGCAGACTTCTTCTAATAGACACATCAACTAAAACGAGTAAATAAGTCATTTAACAATGGCTCGATGCGAGGTCGCGAAAATGCCCCATCTCTCAAAATAGACGATCGTTATGACGAGTGGTGACATTTTATGTACTTTTGATGGTTACAAGCGCATTTTTGAAAGTGCTAAAGATGGGGTTGGGGATCTTCTGAGGTACATCACTGTACACGGAACTAAAAAGGCAAGATCTGCTTAACAAAATAATATCTATGAATTTTAACCAGTTGTGTTTTGAAAGGCTTGAAAGTGAGGACCACAAGTCAGCGAATTTGTCAAATGTGCTCAGTGATCATGGACCAAATTAAAAAGCTTCGTTTCCATGTTTTCTTTGACTGCATAAATTAAATGTGTTGCCGTGTCTAATAAAAAAAATATACGATGCAAATAAATGTAAGACGCGCGAGGAATACTTTTTGGTTTAAATGAAATGTACACGCTTGAAAGTCGGATGATTTTTTCAATTTGGTTTGAGCCAGAGGACTCAAAACAGCGATGCACCTCAAGCACAGTATGGGGTCAAAAGGTTACCCAGCAGACTATAGACACAAATAAAAAATCGATCAAGTAACTTGAATCAGGCAATTTGAAAACCAGGAACAAGTTAAACCACCGCTTGGAAGGCGAAAAGTCTGTTTTGGGTTGTGTGAAATGTGTTCACTTCATACACCTATGGCCACAAAACACTTTGCTGACAGGCAGAACAAAAAGGTCCGCGTTCAGAATTAATCACGACACTTTCTCCCAAGTTATGGATACACGGCAATGCCAGTTACAGTTAACATCGCTTCATCTACTGCCAAATCTCTCTACCAACAGGAGTCCGTACAAAGCAAATAAAAATTCTTTTCTGGTGACATCAATTTCAACACCACAACCAATGTTGTGATAAATGCGATATTTAACTACCTGCCTGAAACCGCCCAAAGCTATTGAAACAATGACGTCCCATACGTCAATGGATCTCCATAAAAAAATTCTCATACAAATTGTTTTTGAAAAGAAATGTGCGCAGCAGGGGCAGATTTCGTATATCAACTTCGATGACCATAAAACGAATTTGTTGGACTATCATCAGCTTTCATTACATTTGTGGAAAATGAACTCAATTGAGATCTCAAACTCATAATTTTAGCAACTAGTTGCTAGTTTTGAAGGTCTATCGTTTCGATAGTAATTGTCTGAGAAGTTACGGAATGAGTGCCCGTAGTCAAAACTGATAGAGGAGAGGCGGTATAAAATTGTTTCGAAATTCCCACAAAAAGGGATAAGTCCCACGATATAAAACACTGATAGGAACACCTCGATTCGGTCTTAAAAGAACAAGAATGAAAATCAGCATGACAAAATGGGTATGGATTGAAATTAAAAAAAAAAAAAAAAACACTTCGGAATAACATTTATTAAACAGACACCGATTGCATTCATCCTTCTGTTACAAACAAACTTCAACCGTCAATCGGTTTTCAGTTCCTGATGTTGATGATATATTTAGTGCCATTTGCTCAGTTGCCGCTTGTGATAGTCGCTTGCACAATTCTCAGTGAATCAATTAAAATAAACAATTTTCTTATCGTTTTTTGTTCACGAAATGAATTTTTAGGGATGTTCATTCCATCGGCTTAATGGTCGCTAAACTTGAGAAAAGAGTTTAAAGAAAAATCCCCAAAATCTATACGAATCTGAGCTCAAATTCCAAGCTCATTGATTGAAAGCAGTCACTTGTTGATCGATTTCGAAAAAAAATTACTAGGCTGAGCTATAGGAACGGAAATATCAGCTTTGAATTATTTTATACTTCTCCGGAGAAAAGCGAACCTTTAACGCTCAGACAGCGGCCCGAGATGCTTGCAGGTGGGCATTAATTCTTCCATTTAATTAATGGAAGTTGTACAGTGTTGCCGGAGAGAAATATTATAAGGTAGTACTGCAGCCAATAATGGGGAGTATTTTAAAAGAAATAGTAGTACAGACATTTTTAAATCTTAAAAAATAAAAATTTGAGTACAAACATTTTTTTGACTTTATTTAAAAAAAAAATTCGGTTGAATAAAAACAAAGCATAGATAAATAAATTATTAATTCTAATAGTTGACAAAAGTATGTAAGAAAATATATTTTCATTGTCTTATGGCAGATAGATTTTTGATTTTTTATGCCTTTCTATAAGCTGTTTGTTGTTTGTAAGTTTCATATTACAAGACGAATAGAATGGCTTTTTGTCGATTTCCATCAAGAAACCCAAAATTACTCAATCATCCTTGACGGAAGATTTGCGTGCGATTTTTGCTTTTTTTTGAAGATGTGGTAGGTTTATCAACTTAATCAGCATCAGAAATACCTAAAAATATAGCTTTTCGGCAAGTAACAGATAATCGGCCGAAGTTGGAGGGTTCAGTATGATTTGTATATGCACCAAACGACAATCGACGATGAAAATTGCAAGGTTAATTGAGGTTAATTCTCTTTTTGACGACAGTTTGGAACATAAAAGTGCTGCCAAATTTGCATTAAATTTAAAGTGAATTAAAATTTTATTTATTAAGGTTGAAATTACACTTTGCTGGAAGAGTAAAAAATTTTAGGTATTTAAAAAAAATAGAAGAACGAATGTGCAAGGAGGGAGTACGGGGGTGTTGAAAGTAGCATAATACTCCTATGGGAGTACTTTCGGCAACACTGAAGTTGTAGCTCTGAAACCAGAGATAACCCAACCAAAATCTATCTAATCCACCCCTCAAAAAAAAGCCAGCTTCTCCAAAGAGTTATCGTTTCTTTTGAAGAGAAAACCCACAATTTATTTAATATGAAAAGAATTTAAGCCAGGCCGCTCATTCCGTTACTTTTCAGGCGATTATCGTCGAAATAGACCACCAAAACTAGCAACTAAGTGCAGAAATTACGAGTTTGAGAATTGATTTCCCACAAATGTAATGAAAGCTGATGATAGGCAAAAATAATTTTTTTTTGGACAGAATATAACTTATAATGGTCAACAAAGTTTCAAAAATGATATCGTCCAGAAGATTATTGATGTGCTCAATTATTTTATTCGCCCTCTAACATGATCCACACATATTCAGAATTACACTCAAAAGTAGGAAATTATAACAAAAAACCACTTAAAAACGGAAAACAAACCACTTCCGATCCCAAAGCACATAATCTTTCGCAGACTAAATCCAAAATTGTCTTTAACCCATTTATGGCACTTGTCAAAGTTCTAAAATTCGGCCTCAGTTCCACCAATCTTCAAATTAATCACTAGCGACAAATCTGCCGCGAAAACAAACAACCAAAGGTCAACTGGCAATATTTTAAGAATGTCACAAGTGCTCCCGTTTCACTTCTATAGTCTATACACTCATCCGCTTTCGTAGAACACGAATCATAGGGGAATCTCCGCCAACAAATAAACAAAAAAAAAAAAGAAAAAAATTAACAAAGCACCAGTCATCAAGGTCTGTAGCGTCTACGCGCCACCCAAGAATCTCCAATCGATTAAATATTTAAACAAAAATGAAAAAAATGTAACCAAAAACCGCGCACTAATAAAATTATTAATAATATTAAATTCAAGTTCAAAAACGACAAACAAAAGTGCACGTCACAACGGTCGTAGCGCGATAAGGCCCAAATCAAAACAAAAACGAGAAAAAACAAAAAAAAAAAAACAAACGAAAAAAATTCTTTTATCGCTACCACTTCCAAATAAAAACAGAAATACAAATCAGCACACACTAGGGTTCATCTTTCGTCACCTGCATATCGACATTCACAGCGTCACACCGCAAGAACACTCTTACTCACTCAGTCGGCAGACTATTTAAATCTGCCTTGCAAGAGCAAATGATTAACATTCCTGTACCAGTGGTCAAGCAGTAAGGATACAACAAATTATAAGCGGCCCAAACAAATCACAATAAATCGCAAGGATACAAAACAAACGAAACCAAGTGGAACACGGTGTGCAATTTTAAATTTAAGTGCAAAAACAAGGAGAAAACAAAAGTTAACAGTGAACGACATTTGCAAGTGAATTTAAGACAAAAGAAAAAATATATTTTCAAAATGTATCCAATCGTAGTGATCTTCTCCGTATGCTTAGCGGTGAGTAGTGTTGTATATCTGTGTACCCGACTCGAGTGCGTATACGTAACATTTCGCAATACATTTCTAACGAAGAAGTCGTGTAAAAGAGAAACAAAAAAACAGAAAAAAAAGAAAAAAAAAAACAAGAACCATGTATGAGCTGATTTATGCTCCGGATTGCGGACGAGTTTTTCCCATGGAATTGAGATATTAAATTTAATGAGTGCGAGGAGAGATGGACCGTAAAAGATGTATATTTAACCTCTACCTCGACGCCTACATGTGAAGCAGATCAATAGCGATTTGGCTGTGATCTTTAGCATTTTAGTTGCTTTCAGTTTGAGACTACCTTTTTGGGGATTAGGGTGACTCAATTGCGTGGAGAGGTTCTTTCTGAACCCAGCTGTGGGTGCGAGTGTTGCGCAGCGAGTCGAGTGTCCTTGAGTTCTTGGCACAGCGTTTGATGTGAGTTTCTCTTGTTTTCTAGCTAACCACCCTGACAGCATGCAGTGGAAGAGCAATCACCGAGGAACCAGCACATGGCAAGTATCAGGTTTCAAAATCAATTTACCAAGATGGCAGCTATCGACCAGTGAAGCGAAATGAAGGTATCTAAATTGTTAACGTTTTGCGAATCGCGTTTGAGGACAAGTGGCGTCTGTAAAGCTTAAACGTAGCGTGCTAACACTTTAACATACTAGAATTTGTTCTGCTGGCTGCTGGGATGTCTGTAACGAATATTTGTAACAAATATTTGAGTAACAAAAGGATTCACAGTTTGATGTGGAGTCCTGTAGAATGGGTATTTGGTTTGTAGATGGTTGCATTTGTGACTCGATTTCTAACTCACTGTACTCTATGTGTTGTAGTATTAACCCTTTCGCAGTAACTTTCTTGCGAAGTGCTCCGCTAATGTTGTTTTGTTTCGTTTAGGCCGCTACATTCACATGACGCAACCGTATGTCCACGTTCATGACGGTCGTGAGCTTGGACAGTACGTGCACATTCACAATCCGTACGGTGGGGGCTATGGGCCGTATGCAGGACTCCTGAACCCCTATCGCCACGACGAAAGCGGATACTATGAGTAAGTTTGAAGGGAGTGCCCGACCGAACAGATACTGACTTTGTGCGCTTGTTTGCTTTCAGTGGTAGCAAATACACAGTAAGTAACGCCGATTTTAAAATTCCTGCCATACCCCTCGAATACGGCTTTCCTGATCACGATCCCGTGGGCTTGGACAAACAGTTGAAAGCCTGTGTCGTGGACGGTAGTTCAGACGCAGTTTCCGACGAGGTTGCCCCCGGAGTTTCTCCCGAAGTTTCCCCCGAAGTTTCCCCCGAAGTTTCCGACAAAGTTTCCGACAAAGTTTCCGACAAAGTCTCCGCAGCCGTCTCTGAAAGCTCCGCCGATAGTCTAGAGCGAGAGGAAACTCCGACCGAAACTCAATCATAAAGCGTGTACATATACCATCATCACACCAGCAACGACCCCAATGACATGAACCCCGACTACGCGATATCTATATATAAATTTTATTGTATACCATTACTGTATCCATCCAACTCGCTTGAAGAATGATTCCAAAATCATTGTCATTTTGTATAAACACACACACACACACACCAGCGCATGCACATTATCCATTTGTATCTATGCACGACACACGCATGAACCCTGAACCTCTGTATCTAGATCATACGACATAGATCATACGAAAAGCGAACTCTCCATGTAGCCAAAGCGAGATCGACGGCGCCAGATATTACTATTTAAAACATTTCATTATGCAGACAACCACCACTCTGAGGCCGACGACAAGAGCTACCACGACCACAACAACGACCACCGTAAGACCACGTCTATTCAATTACTACGAGGAAGGTGGATGGCGCATCCTCCGCCAGGAGGAGGAGAAGAAGAAGCACAAGTACGACTATTTGTAAGTATCCAACTGAACTCAAGCCCGAATAGAGATTTCTTACGAGATTCCGCTTCGCAGGTACCACACTGAGAACGGCATTTACGGCGAGGAGAAGGCCCAGCTGAGCAAGGACGCCGGCACCGCCGCTCACGGCTACTACGAGTACACCGGCGACGACGGCGAGCTGTACCGCGTCAACTACAAGAGCGACCACCGTGGATTCATTCCCGAGGGCGATCACATCCCCACTCCACCACCAATCCCAGATGCAATCAAGCGTGCCCTCGAGTACACCGCGAAGAAGAAGGAAATCCACGGCTCCCACCAGACCGGACAGTACGAACACAAGACCGACCCCATCAGGCGCCAGAACATGCCCACCATCGACCGGCCGATCAGTGCCGCCCAGCCAGTGCCATACCAGTCACAGCCGATCGCTCCGGTGACATCTGCAGGCCCTCAGCCCAGATTCTTGCAGTATAACGCTGAAAATCAATACGGCGCCCTGCCAACTGGCCTGGGCAGTACCAATGCGCAGACCGAGCAACCGCAACCGCAGGTGTACGAGTCACAGACAGTGGCGCCTTACGAAGCCCCAGCACAGTCCGACCAGCCCCAGCAAGATCAACCACTCCAGCAGAAAGAGCAGCAGCCAGAGCAGCAGCCAGAGCAGCAGCCAGAGGAACAGCCGCAGCAGGACCAGCCAATAGATCAGTCGGCCGACGAGGAGCAGGAGCCACAGGCTTCGGAGCAGCAAAACGTCTTCCAGCCACCCTACCAGGTGCCCGAACAGCTGACCAACCAGGAGAACTTTGAGTACGCAACCGCCTAAACCGCACTGAGAGAAAGCCCGACTTCATGACAGCACCCAGACAGAGGTCACCATCACACGTCGTCATCAGCATCACCACTGGAATCGCAATCAGATTGCGCGCGACAGCCCCAAGCCATTCCAAAGTATTCTCAAATCACGCACCCCTCACACGCCCCAAAGCCCATTCCAGCCACTCATCGAATAACTTTAATTTTACTGACTCTATTGTAATTATTTATAGACAAAAGAAAGTCTCATCCTATTTTGTTATTATTATGTCTTGTATAAGGAATTGTAGTTGAATATTGAACGAAAGAGAATAAATATGAAAACAAACTCCAACTCGAATTCTGTTCCAAGCTTTACGTGCGTGTGAAGTGTGGCGCCCTTAACGATGCCGCCTTGAACATCGATGGTACGGGTATCTATAGATGTTCTAATCAAATTCGGTCGGGGGAAATTTGCATAATTAAAGCGGTTCCGTTTTTGAGTTGTTTTCAAGTCACCAGTTTGGCTGGTTGAGGAGCCGAGTTTAATGGGTTAAGCTGCGGCACATATACACTCTTCGTACGATTTGGTATTTGCAGCTTTTTTCAAGGTTCCCCAAGGCCATTCCGTTGGCAAGGTGCTAGATGAGTTCATCAGATGGGTGTTCAAGTCATATACACAAATATAGAAGGGGAAAGCGTTAAATGGATTAGATTGGAATGTATCGAGGAATTTTATTGCGCTGGCGAACCGGTAAATTTGGCCCGAGATGTGTCTTTACTTGTTTAGTTTAAACAGTTTGGTTACGATGAGATGAAGATCACGTCATCGATTAGTTTGTTGCCAAATAAATGATGCATTTGACGAGGAGGAGATTTATGTGACAGGCGACTGATAAAGTGACAGCTGGCGAATTGATGTGAGGAGTTTAGTTTGACAAGTGGGATGGGTTTTCACATTTTCGAGACCTTGACTTGTATGTCTGTCCGGAAAGTTTGTTTTGCACTCGAATATAAATTCTAACAAACAGAAAATACATTTTTTACAACTTACAATAAAAAAGGAAAATATTAGATAACAAATACGGCTCAACCGGACGATTAGCAGACCTAATTTCTTAAGGTTTATCCAATAATACGAAAAGTTTTATGTGAACATGAAGTAGAATTGTTGACTTTTCGAAGGAAAAACTGTGAAAACTACTAAAAGCAATCGCAAAAAATTAATAACAATTGTTGTTGTTTTTTGTCAATTAGGGTGGATGAAATACTGTTATTTGATTCATTGTACCAAGCCAAGCTTACAATCAAAATCAAACGGCTTAGTATTTTTTTTGTAAACAATTTTTTTTAAAGCAATCGGGATTTAGAAAAAAAAAAATTATCATTCATGCTATAGAGCAATTAGTTTTGTGGGCACGAGCTTAAAAGAAGAGGAATCTTCAAAAATAAATTGATCTCTGTTCTTCTGGACCTGAAAAGAGCACGTGAAAGGTGGACCAGAATATTTTATTAGAGACACTTATAAATTGATTTACACCCAGGGTCGGACCAACCATATGGGCGCAAAGTTCTGGGGCGTATTTCTAGGAAAGAAAAATTAATTTCATCTTGCGCGAACAAATACTGCCATTTGCATTTTAAACAAAAAGCTTGTTCAAATAAGCCAGAAATAAAAACATCCATCACACCTGTGCTGAATTATTTCTTGCACATTAACTCACATCACTTGAAATGTTGAAACTTCAAGAAGAATCTAACTTAAAATATCGCAAAATAAAAAAGTCCCACTAGAGACTAGACCAATGCAAGTTCACTTCATACCTACATATTCCTTGCACATCCACTTAAATTTTTACCGCATTGAAAGTCTATCTTCTGAGAGACGTGGAAAACACTTATGCATGTGTGCAAAGATGAAAAAATGGCGCTTTCTGTAGATCTTGCACAGGGCGCTAGTTTGGCTGGAGCCGGGACTGTTTACACCATATCTCTCAAATTGATCCCAACCAACCAGTTGAAGTGAATGAAGTCGAATTTGATACTATTAAAGTGAGCCTTGGTGTTCCACTATTAACTGTGCTGAGCACTCTACCTTTCAAAGTTTACATAAACAATATCCCCTGCCTGTCTCGATTTTAGATTTTTCCACACCGATTTTTCAAAAAGAAAACAGAAAATCATCATTTGATGCTGGCAGTGATGCCAACCCGAATCGAAGTTTTTATTCCTAAACCCGAAAAAAAATATGACTTTTCAAAAAAAAAAAAGAAGATAAAAATTGCATATTTTACAAGGGCACCTCAATGAACCTACAAGGTAATTAAAGTTTTTTTAACACAATTTTTGTCGATCGATCCTTTTTTGATTTCTGTAGTCCAATGTTTGGGTTTGATGAGTAAATCAAGTATATAGAGAATTGGAAAATAAGCATGACGCACAGTTGTAAATGAATGCGTAAAATAAGTATGCCATAGTTGGCATCACTGGATGCTGGTCTTAACCAAGAGGCGAACTCCTTGTTGACAACCCATTTCGGCTGGAAGTGTGTAGACACATTTTTTCGAAATAAAAAACGTGGAAACGCATAAAATTTTGTTCACACTATTGTGAAGAAAATGTCTTTCCCCGAAATATATGTTACCATATCGAGAGTACAATACTTTTTTTGTTATCAACATTAATATGACATTTGGCATTTCCCGAACCCGATCAACAAGCGGGTTCTACTCTACTGTGTTCTGGAAAACAAAAAGTATACCATTTTCAGTTGAAGCTCATTTCGATTAAAAAAATTCCCTTAAAAAGGAAAATTTCCTACAATCTGGCAGCATTGCATCAAGAATAGACAAGACTATAAATTAAGAATATCAATTTGGGGAGGTACAATGCCTCACTGTTAATTGATTACAAGCTTAAAAATATTAAAAAAAAATGTCTTCCTAAGAAGAGTTAGAAATGAAATATCTACGTTATTTGTAATGAAATAAATAAATAAAACCTCACTTTTGACAGTCTAAATGGGGTTTTTTTCAATAAATGCATATACAAGTTTACACCCTTTTTTCCATTTTAGAAAGGTCTGGATTTTCTCCCATTTATCTATTCCTATCTATTTGAATTGAATTTCAAAATGTGAAGAGAAATAATTTAACTGTAGAATGCATGTCATTCCACAAAACTCTTAATAATTATTATGAAAAGAAAATTTAATATATGAGGTTCATCCCAACCTCGAGTAGAACAGACTTAAATAGTTCATATTGACACCACTCTGGTAATGCGTTCATGACACTGCTAATGAACTGTGTTTCAGCGCCATTTACTACGGTTATTTGTTTCAGATTTTTAAAAATATCTAAGCTGAAAAAATGTACGATGAGGATCGGCTACAACTAGCTATTCAAATTTAAAAAATTGCAATAAATTCGTTTTAGCTATGTTAGTTAAAAGTATAAAGTTTAGTTGTTAAATACAAAAACTAAATTAATAGATGGACTATATTTTACTAATCTTTTAAATTAATGAATTTAAATTTTTAACATTAAACTACCAAACTGTCCATTTTTATTTAATAAAGAAGTATTAAATTGAAATTAAATTCTTTGGTAATTATTTTTGAGCGCCAACAACTGAATTTCCGTAGGTATAGGGGTGCCAACTACTGCAGTTTTTGAGAGAAGATTTTTATAATGCATTTAAATCTAAATTAAGACCCCTTAACTCAAAAAAGTTAATATTAAGTAAAAAGAAAATTCTTTAAAAATTATTTATAAAGATGGCGTTTAAAATAACAAAGCTACGCTTTCCTTACGTGTGGCAACTACTGTAGAGGACACGCTATAAATAAAAAGGCAATTGACTGTCATCATTCAAAAACTTTGCATTTAATAATTTGATTTGTGGCTGAACCAAATAGCTTACCTAAAAAAATATAGTCGCACGAAACTTTCTCGACAGCAACTTTTTTTCTTTAAATCTCTTATCCTTTGTTATCACAAGTAGCCAAATTTTGCTAAGCCATATTAGCGTTCCATTTTTTGAAAGCATAGGGTGTCCTGTAAAATGGATTTTTATAAACTTTATCTTTTCCTAGGTAATGACAGTTTGAAAAATGAAAGTTGCTACCGCCAACATCTGCTTATAACTACCAAAATTTATCAGGTTTTCTCCTCTTTTCGAACACTTGTTTAAAATTTTAATGAAGTCATCTATATACACCTGCATAGAGAGACAAACATGGAAAAATATTTTGCTTTAAGATTGATTTCCGTATTAAAAATAAATTAAGAATGCCGGAAACTTTTATGGTACAAAATGATGCCTAGCTAAAAGTATTCTCCATAAAATAGTGGACTACTAAATTGTTTTTTTTGTGTGTAGTTTTACTTAACAAAAAAAAAATCAACTAAACATCTGAAAAAAAAAAACAGTTAACAACATTAAACGAAACCATGGGGGTGCGTTGAATCACAACATGATGTATAGGTAGATACACCAGTTTAGGAATCCCCAAAAAGCAAGCTCAATCTGTATTCCACCTCTCAAAGTCGGAAGTAACACATCACTGTTCATATACAGGTATGATATGAATATACACAAAGAGAAGGTAGAGCCTACTCCCCTACTACTCTCGTCGCAAATGTTTATGTGATCAGGGTAAAACCGTTGAACCGGTTTATGTGAAATGTGATCGGAAACAAATTGATAAATTAAGTCCCGTCTTGTGCACAAAGATTCAAGCAGAAGATACGTCGTCTTCGCATTAAGCAGGAATTTATGCAGCTATGCGGCAAAAGGCAAACTAATCCGTTGTACAACACCGAAGCGGAATGCAGCCCATTAAAACCTACCTACTGTGGAATACGAATATATTTCTGAAATAGATTGTAGTAATAAACATAAAATTTATCCATTAACGAAAAAAATAAATATACATGATTTTATTGAGCGGCTCAGCGTGTGCGCGCGCTCGCAATTATAAACCTTTTCCGGGATGCAAAACCACATTTGATATGGGTGATTAAATAAACCCATAACCGCTGTCCCATTCCGTGTGACAGTTTTGTAAAATATATCCGAACACTATTGCCAATAAGAAGCCTAAATTATTTTAGTACCTTTAGTCGAGAGTATTATTGCGTGACACTGACACGTCAACGGTATTGTTTATTCGGTGAATTGATGGTCGATATTTTACAGGCCGATCACATTTCTACTCGTTTGTCAACAATAAAGCTCAATTAGGTGTTCGTGTCTTTGCAGTAATTTTAGAATAATTACAAAGCACGGCGCCGCCGGGTATTCGATTCACCTAAAAACAATTGGTTTATTGGAGTGGCGATCAGCCTTTTGTGATTTGCGTCCTTTATTAGGTGGTTTGAGTCGTGGAAAACCAGAAAAGACTCATATGTATTCATATGGTAAATTAGAAGCTGGTTGCTACCTGTTTGTGGCGATTTTTAAATATTATTGATTGGTTTTGAAACAATGCAAATTGCGGTTTTTGTTTTTCTAGTCCGGCGCGGTGAATCACGTTTAACGAATTCAACTAAACAGGTAGATTAATAAATTTAGCTGGTTTTGAGAAATTCATTTGTTTAGTGCTTTCTTTTGGGGCTGCAGATAGGTTAGACCTTGCATAATGTTAGACCCTGTTGGACGGGCGCTGAGAATGTATGCAAAGTGTGGCTTTAAAAAGTTGTCTATTTGGATAAGAGGTGGTTTGGCTGCCCGTTATTGTGATTAGAAGAGCATGCATACGAAAAAAATACTAGTTCGCGAAACAGCATTTTAGGGGACTGATTTAAACATTCCCAACGGGATCCGGTCGAAATTCTGATTTAAAAATTCCGCTTTGCTAAATTCTTTCTTCTCACAAAAAAACTTTGCTTAACGCAATTCTGCTTTACAAAATTGTGAGTTTCAAATTTAAAGCAATAGAATTCTGCTTCTTTTCCAACTAACAAATGTAAAGGACGAGGAAAAAGGAAGGCAGATATAAAAGAAAGCAATTTTCAATTTATAAGGCATTCAAAATTATTTACTTCTAATTTTTAAATAAAAATAAAATTAAAATAAAAAAGAAACAAGAATATTAAATATTGACAACAAATTTTAGTAAAAAAAAACAATATCTATTGAAATAATGTGAAATTTAATTAAAAAAAAGATATGAAGCAGTCAGAAATTTTATATAATTTCATTTGTTTTGTTTTTATACTTCATTTCGGCAGTATAAAAGGACAGCCGAAATGATGCTTAATCAAAATTTGTTCGACAATCGACTCGGTAGGATCTTCGAATACTCGAAGACCATTTTCCTAGGAGGTTAGTTGTAATTACTGTTACGCTGCGATTGATGGTTTAGTGGACTGACAAAGACTTTTTCTCAGTCTTCCTAAAAAATATCAATAGCAGTGTCGCTTCTTTTCTTTACTTTCGTATTTCTATAATAAAAATAAAATAAAATCGTATTTTTAAAAAATACCTACGAAATTTTTTTATTTTCCTCCCAGGAGGAAATAAAGGGCTACATATAAAAATTAAGAAAAGAGGAGCTAAAATTAGAAAAAAAATGTCTCTCTACCTTTGCTTTACAAAATGCTGCAAACAATTAAGAAAGGTTTGGAAAATGTTAAAAAGCGCTTTAAAAGCGTGCGCTTTTGAACATTTTCCAAACCTCTTTTATTGTTTGCAGAATTTTGAAAACAGAATTTTTAAAGCAGAAAATCCAAAGTTTATGGGTCTAAATTAGACTTTAATTTTACTAAGCCAACTTGTAATGGGAGCGAGTTTTGGGAGTTTTGGAGTACCATTTTTTTGTCCTGAAGAGCCACAAACAAACTCCACTTGTATCGCCAACGACCGCCCTTAGAATGAGCGACTCCGAAATAAAATGTAATGAACTAAACTTTCCAACAATTGCTGATCATAATTGTTCGAGTGGTTGGCAGCTGAAGGTTTTGTGTAAGATCTGTATTTCTGCCCTGGAAAGCATCCATCGGAATGGATAATAATTCATCAAATCTGAGGATTTTTACTCCGAGGTATTCTTCCGAGCAGCTGTCGGAAAGCTGATCCGAATGCACACCAGATTTTTGCGTTCAAATGCGTTTTTGAACGACATTTTTGGGAGCTTTTTTTAATTGTTTTCGACAAAAAGATGGTCATGGAAGTTGCTAACAGACAAAGTAGGAGCCCTTTGTGAAAGAAACTTTTCAGTTTTTTTATACCATGAGGCCGACTGAAAAACTGAAAAGTTTCGTTGACGAAAGGCTTCTACTTTGTCTGTAATCAAGTTCAGTAGGCCATCTTTAAGGCGCCCTAAAAATCGAATTTATAGGCCAAATTTTGCGCTTTACTTAGAACTATCTTACTACGTACACATTCTGTAACAAGGCGTCAGGTGTGCCTCTGGAAGGGTGTAGGACTTACCTTTATGCAACCAACTCAAACGTCAAACCTATACAAATTATCTACGAGTTAACTGACTTTCAGAGGAACTTCAGGGCAACAGCAGACATTTTATTCATCCATCAACGAGGCTTGGAAAGGAAAAGGGTATAGCGCAGAACTAATAACAAATTTTAGACGCTACTTAAAATGTATGGAAGCTCACAATTGCGATGGAAGATATAATCAATACTAAAATTTAGAGTCGAAACTAAGAATGTTTATTGGTAAGGTCCATAGTACATTGGAGATCTTCGAAAATGGTTAAGGTTAGCTTTGTCCATGTCTCAGTTGTTCTGGAGGTTCATAGTCTTTCGAATGCAAAACAATTGGATGATGAAACTGTGCGATGTGCGCGATGCTGTCAAGCTGAGTACCCCCAAAATTTGGGCTAATTCTACAGTCTTCTAGAAAATCGCAAAATTAAAATTGATGTTGATAAATGCACGATTTAATAATACTTATTTTGATATTCGAACGAATAGTCAATTCTAATGAATTGGTCTATTCGTTCGAATGAACTTAGTGTATTTTGAGATTCGAATGAATAATATTCAATATTGAGAATGTCATAAAATGAGTTCGAATGAATTTAGCTTTCGAAATCAGCTGTTTCACATTTTTATTTTATATAGTGTGAACATACTTTTGGTTTTTTATGGAGGTTTTTTTTTCATTGTTTTATTAAAACTATATATGTATAGGTATATTTAAAATATTAACTACTTATTGAGAAATATGCTAAGATCTACAAAAATGTTAAGAAGCAGTCTTATCTCAAATGGGATAAGGTGTAAGAATATTAAAATGTGTTATTAGTTATATTTTGACACTCTAAAGTCTGAAATTTAAATATGAGCTTATCTAAAGTAGGTTTTAAAATTTCGTTATTAAATTGCGAACCCATATTGTTCAAGTAAAGAATGCAAAAAGAAGGTATATGTTATATTAAACCTCAAGTTTTTGCTGTTATTTATTTAACTCAATTCTGTTCACACTACCTTTCAAGAATCGAAACAACTTTTGTCTTGATACAGTTGTTTTTCTGTATATAATCGGTGACAAACATGGCGATTGTTTTGCTTATGGAGGAAAAAAGAGAAAATTCCATACATTTTCCGAAAAGAAAATCCCCTAGGAAAATGTGGAAAAACAACAATTATCACTGTTTAGCGTAAGGAAAACAAAGACGAATAAAAAATTACATTTATTGCGAATGATTACAAAGTCAAAATACACTCAACATTCGAATGAAAAATGAATTTTCGATTGATAGAATGAACTTTCTATCTGTTCGAATGTCAAAACACAGATTCTTCAAATTCGACACACTTTCGAAAGAAAACGAATCTCAAAATATGCATGAATAACAAACAATAGAAATGGCACAAGAACGATTTAAAAAGAGGGATTCTGAGCAAGATTCCCTCAAAATGCACCTGAAAATAAAGCATGCTATGCCAGAAATAAGTCTGCCATTGTTCGTGGACAAGATCACTTGAAAAGTTCTGAATGCCTTCTCCTCTCTTGAAATACCAACCCTCATCACACGCCGTGACTACCCTCCCAACTAAATATTTCTACATATTACTTAAAGAAAATGCATCCGCCAAATTTATTTACTGCAATTGTTTGTGGAAAAAAATTGACCAATGTGACAAACCCAATCGACAGTTAGTCCAGTAGTTGTTTACGCTAAGTTATGCGTGACTACCGAGAACACGCTGTGAATATACAGCCTTACACAAGATCTGCATTTCCTTATCCTAACCTCGAATTATGGGCAAACATTCCAATAGAATTTCCCGGCAACAAGTTAGCCAGGTTAACCAGCAAGTCAATTAACTTGCAGGTTCATTATCTTTCGATAGATCGATTGACACATTTGTCATCCACTTGGATTGCAATTATTATTAATTCAATTTCCCATATCGACTCGGATAATCTCTTAATTTAAGCCTGCAACTGCATCTGGAATCGCTTCATTTGATCGCCAGCCACTGAGGTGTTAAGTGAGTGTTCGCGAGCGACTCGTTTGCAACATTTGATGTATTTCCTTGAAACGGCCGATGCTGCTCCAGCGCTGGCTGCTGATAGACGCCTATAAAATGATAATTCTTGTGGTAAGTGCTTGACCGGAATGACTGTCAGATGTTGTTGCAATAATTGGGTCTAGATTGTTCTAGTGGCCAGATTGGTGGATTGCCAGGAAATCGAGGTGGTGCCCAGGACGTTTGTGCGGACAGGACGGTACAATCCGCAGCTCTTTGGCGGATCTGGGTGGTATATGCCCGACGACAGAGGAAAGTATCGACATGTGCCAGTGAAATATGACGGTGGATATGGCGATCGAGGATCGAGATATATTCCCGACAGCAGGTCGAGATATTGGCAGCAACAGCAGGGACAGGCGGGCAGTTGGGAGGTTCCCGATTCGTACGAAGAAACGGCACCATATGCTTCGTCGCTGTATAGACCGTCGCCCTCAGTTCCTAATTACGTTCCTCAACAATGGGATCCAGACAGATATGCCCAGGGCTATCAGTACAACGCGGATGGGTTTAGGATTATTCAGTTTCAATGGAGCAAGGACGGCAAAACCCGCTACAGCTATTTGTACGAAACGGAGAACAAAGTGCTTGCGGAGGAGTTAAAAAAGCTGGCAATGGTGGCTGACAAACTGCCGGCTGTTCGAGTCAATGGGTTCTACCAGTACAAAGGGGATGACGGAGTGGTCTACGAGGTGGACTACGTGGCCAATGAGAACGGGATCTTTCCCAAGGTGAGTTGAGTGGGGGTTTCTAGACAGACTAAGCAACAAAATCATTTTTTATTGTTATAGGAAAAAAATATTCACCAGTCGCTGGAAGGGGTCCTCGGTTTCCTTATAAACAACTCAACAAAAGTTAGGAAGTAGATGGTTGTAACTTGAGTATTTGAAATAAAGTCAATTTGTAATTTGATGCAATTGTAAAAATTACCAACGAAAAGGTTCTTCTTGGACTATGGATTTTTCTTATGAAGTTTGGTACCTACTGATGCGGGGCTAGAAGTCACTATTGAGAGTCAGTCGCTGTCGACTGAATTTTTGTGATCGAACAATAGAGGATTATTGTTAACGAAGAACTGAAACAACGAGACACCTTTTCAATCCTAACAAAAAGCTTCACCGACGGAAATTCTGACGAAATTTAAAAAATATATCTAGATATGAATCGTCATCGGCTTAGTAAAAAAAAGTAGAGTAAGTGGCCAGTGATGTGGTTAGGATATTTGGGGTCGTGTTAACAAATACGTTCCGACCAACAGAGTCTTCGACTCGAACATACGACGCAGCAGAGAAGAATATTAGTTAAGGTATCCTGAGAAATGAGCATCAAAGACGTTGGGCGGTGTAATTGAAGGTCGTTAACTTCGAGCTGTATTAACTGGAGAGCCTTTCAGCATCATTTCTGGATCACTCCGAAATGATGGTCCGCATAAGTAAGGAAATCTAAGTAACACTGAAATAACTGTGTTATCAAACTAAAAATCAATATAAAAGGGCTATTCCTACTTGAACTTGAAAGATGGGATCAAAATCCGTTTTAGCTCGAGTAGTATTTCGCTAAATGATGAAGATCATTCTTTTCTAAAGCGTTTTTTAAGAAAATAGAAAGCATATGTTATGTCAAAAGATTAATTTATGATACACATTGAATAATTTTAAAGGTAGATATTCTCACCCATTCCAAAATCCAGTCGGCAATATAGGTATGCGAACTTTTTATTGGCTCGGACATAGTACTGTCTCAGTTTCTATTATTATCATGGTACATATGACTCTTCCAACTTCTTTGGCATCGGTTTCGGTTCCTTTTGATTAAATTTGTCAATGCTCACCATCGAGCTGTCAAACAAGAGTTAAAACAAACAAATAGAATTCCTCCTGTGGTTCCTGAACGGGACGGTACCTATGCTTAACGACAACAAGGTTTAAATTGGTCCAACTAGTTTTCATTCTCTTGAAGCCTTTTCGAAAATATTTTCGCTGTTGTTTCCTTTTTTGTAACTTAAAATGGAATAATGCGAAATATATTCAAATCTAAATTATTTTTGTGCCAAGTGACAGAAACTTGCCTACTTCGATAAATTAAAAAAGAAAAAAACATAAAAACACTGAAAAACATTTTTCTATGGTATTTTCAAAAATATCACATAAAGCGTAATTCATTCACCGACTTGTTCATCAAATCTGTAAACAGAAATACAAATTTGACCGTCCGCATATTTTTCCCCCTCTTTTTTCGGTGTATTTTTCGAAGCGTTTTTTAGTTGGTTGCTCTTTTTGTTTCATTTTTGGAGTAGCCCTTTGGAGTTTTTTTCAGTGCATTTTTGAAGTCGTTATTTGCAGTGTTTTTTGTTTTTTGCTTCAATACGTTTTTTGTGCGTTTTTCGGGTAGTTTAGGAGTAGTTTTTCAAAGTTTTATCGGGACATTTTCTTGGTGTGATTTCTGAGGTGTTTTCGGGTTGTTTCTTATGGGTTTTGGAGCGCTCTTCCTTTCGCGTTTTTGATGCGTTTCTTTAAGATTTTTTCAAAAGGGTTTTTGCCTTTCTTAAGATGTTTTTCGCCCTTTTTCAAGTGCTTTTAGTACGCTCCTTGGGTTATATTTTGTTTTTGAGAATTGCCTTTTCTAGTGTGCTTTGGATTTTTTTTGGGAGATTTTTACTGAATTTTTGCCTTTTTTTGGGTGTATTTTGCAGAACATTTCTTGAGTCCTTATTTAGGTCACTTTTTGGGATGTGTTTCGGGGAACTTGTCCGGGCGCATATAGAATAGTCTTAGAGAAAATCCTCAATTGATCTTACGACGGAAACAATATTAGGCCAAAACCTGCCCTAGGCAGGTGCACTTTGATCAGTGGCACCGTAGCAGAAGAGTTTTTCATAAACAAGAAATAGATTAGAATGGGATTAGGGAGAGTTATTTTAGCACATAACTTGAACCGATGTAAGAACATGAATAAGTTCAAAGCAGAAGCACACTTCACCAAGAAATGCGTATGAAAAAAACTCACATCTTTCCAGCGTCTCTTGGACAATTTCACTACCGGCAGCCAGTGTGGCCGTTGTGCGACTAAAGTTGCAATTTGGTCCTTTTTTTTTAGAGCCTGTCACAATTATTTGCTATATCGGCCCTTTTTATAGTTGGACAAGGCGCTTCAAAAATTGTTCAAATGCTGTTGTTTCCAAATAAAAACCTTTTAAATGTAGCGCTGTTGCCCATCACAACCTTAATAATGTTTAGCGAACCAATACTTCTTAAATATCGTTAAAAAACAAGGCGAAGCTATTCTGCTTTAGAATTGGCACTTATTTTTCTCGTTCTGTAAGATGTTACAAAATACAAATGGAAGGTGAACCATAAGAGCTTTTTCTGCTACTGCAGGGTATTCATCTGTCAGTCCAACATAAAATGTATTCAAATTATAATCTTCTGATTCAAAATTTTGTTTAAGAAGGGATAGTTTACTATAAATTGCATATGGACCCCCAGTCGATGTCGCTCTTTTTCTCGGGGAAATACTCTTCCAAAGATTTTTTTAAGGGTAACCGAATCATCTAAAGTAACCTGCAACATATTTTCTTCAAAAACTGATAACCATTCCACGGAACGCCAGGAATCCGCGGAACACCATTTGGGAAACGCCGGTCTAGACGGTATAGTTTTTCAAATTTGTTTAAGTTGTTTTCAGGGCGATTTTGTTGATTTGCGGAGAACGAACTAGATGAAGCACGCAAACTCATAATTTTTTGCACTCAGTTGCTAGTTTTGGAGATCTTTAGTTTGAACGATAGTCTTAAAAATGACGTGCTTAAGGTTCAGGAATTGGCGAGCCTCTGATTTAAAAATCAGTGCACTTGGTATTTACAACTGTAAGCAATGTGGCCGAGCTCGCAGAGAATTGAGAACTGCACATTTTTCCCATTTTTTGTTTCACCAGACTAAACATAATTGAGGGAAATTTAAACCACAAGGGGTCGTATGAATAAAACGTATCAATTGCTTTTACTCAAGAGAAATGTCAAAATCGAAGCATTTGCTACATTTCGTATGAATAAAAACCAATTTGAGTTAGTTCCAACTTTTGACATGTTCGAAAAGCGGTGGCACTGACCTTTTACTCAGATCGGTATGAATAAAACTTATCAGACAAAGCAAATGCTATTAAAATTCTGAGTCTGCTATTTAGTTGACTCAGACCTTTTGTTAAATATTTTGTGCGCACATTTTTTACGTAAAACAATCTAAGCATTGCGAATTTTCGATTTTTTGTTTATAAATAATTAAATTAAGTTTTGTTGCAGGAAAACCAAACAAAACATGGATGCGATAAGTTTTCACATTATACCTGTTTTACCTCTTGTTGTTAACGTTCATGCTAAAAAAAAAACAGTATAAACAAAGAAGAATGGGTGACGATAATAACTTCAAGCAATTGTTTCGTTTCACGCGTGAAAATGTGGACATTTTGGCTGACCTTTTTTTAAATGATAATTTTCAAAATATCCGGAAAATTAAATCTTTCCTTAGGAATTTAGGAAATCCGAGCTCTCAGGTAAACATTTTAAAATTCATGGCTTAACAAGTGAAAAATTTACCTATGTGTTTTGGTTGGTGTTGGAGAAGATCTTGGTGTTCATCAGGCAACCGTTTCGTTAACTAATTGGTATGTGTGTCAAAAAATAGTTCAATAAGCCGATGATTGGATAGATTTTCCGACAACTGAAGAAGAACTCAAACATTACCAGCTGATTTGGCAAATAAAATTTATGTTTCCAGGTGTAATTGGAGATATAGATTGCTTTTGGTAATTTTCCCACAAAAATTTGAAAATAAATTCAAACTAAACAAACCACCGGACAGTTGTCACTTCTTGTTAATTTTGACAGAAATTGCAAGGCAAGGACATGTACAGCGAAGTAAACGCTTTGTTCGAATTTTCGAAATACTTTAGCAAACTAGGTTTTTATTCATACCGATTCAAAGCATTTGCTAAGGGCTTACACTTTGCTAAAACCTTTTACTCAAACCAAATGCTGGTTTTTATTCATACGACCCAAGGAATTATTTACAAAAAATACAGGTTACCATCAAGTACTCAAAACTGCGACTTTTACGAATATGTAAAGCCCCATCTATCGCAAAGATATGAAAGAAACTTGCAGGCTTCTAAACGAAACCATAAGAAACGATAACGATAGAAACAAAAAAAAAAAAGTAATAGATAATAATAATTTAAAGATTCCAAACAAAACGAGCACTTTTAAATAAATTCATTCAAATTTGCCACCTTTAAATCCCAATACTTCGCTTTCAAAGCCCTAACCAGGGGCTCACGAAAACGTTTGAACGTTTCGCCTTACAGAATGCCGACCCAGACCACACATCTGTAGGCCAACGAGGACTTATTTTTTTGCCATTTATAAAAATTATTTAAAAAGTGAAGTCTCCCTCTGAATCTCATTGTCACTAAAGGTTCTGCTTTCAATGAGTCAATCTTATATATACCTTTCCTACACTTAGATTAAAAATCTGTCCGTCGTTGATTTCCCCACTTCCCACAATTCCGAAAAAAGACTCCTCCCAAATAGGGAATAGCTTTCTCAAACTCACCTCAGTCGGATTAAAAAATCTGCACAATAAATATCCGCTTTTATAATGCTGTTAACCCTAAGCCAACGACCCAAGTTCTATTTTTTTTGGTCCACTCTCACCACAGTTGCCACTTTGCATATAGTCATGTTTTCGGCATGTCAAACCGAACGCTGCCCGTCTAGCCAAGTCAAATCACGTATCGATCGCATCAATAAAACTAGACACACTGAAGTACTCACTCGTTTATTACCAAAAGCAGCGATTTACTGCGCCACAGTACAGAATACAAAAACGTTGACTTAAGAATGGGAAACTTCGCTCATTTCCATTTGACTGTGTTACCTCCGTCGGTTTTGTGCGTTCGCAGCCAGGTAGGCCAACAACTTGACCACATGCTGCGGCACTGGTGGAATATGCTCTGCCCGGGGCACGAAACCGTTATTATCTGCCACATAATCGACGCGGTACAGCAGTCCATCATCGCCTGTGTACTCATAGAATCCTATGGAGCGAAGTCCTTCCTCGCCATCGTCGAGAGGTTGGACGCGTCCATCCTCCTCGGCTAGAATGCCGTTTTCGGTTTCGTAGCTGAAACGAGAATTGAATTTCACAAAACGCCCAAGAGTATGCACTGCATTTCGCGGACAATATCCAAAGTGGTTCATGCCTGTGCTATATCGTAAATTTTAGTCAAGATCACTCACAGATAGCGGTATCCCTCAGCGTCGACAGTGTTTTCGTCGCGGATAATTTTCCACCCGCCGCCCCCCTCGCCCGTTCCTTTGCCCTGCGCCGTGGGCTTGAGAGACCTTGCGGTGGTCGTCTCAGCAGGTGGTCTCCTTGGGGTTGTGGCAATGGGAGCTCTTGTAGCTCCGGCGCTGTAGCTCCCACCAGGACCGCCCGCATCGCTCTTGCCAACATATCGACCAGCGTCCCCAGAGTATGCCCCGCCAGGCACGTCCACATGCACGTATTTGCCATCATCCCCGGGAATATACCTGCCATCGTTGGCGGGGTTGTATCGCCCATCACCTCCCGGGCGATAGCGGCCATCGCCCGCCACACGCTGAGGGGTGTACCGTCCATCGCCGACGCTCGGTCGTCTTCTGGTAGTGACTGGAACAAATGGACGGTATCTCCCAAGATTTTGCCCACTCGCGGCCAGAATGCCCACCAATCCGATCAGAAGTGTCTGCAACGAAAATGCTTAGATGCGAAAGGACACCAACTACAGCCAACACTTACCAAAGTCGTCTTCATTTCTGTAGCACCTGTTGCAGCGTTATGCGTTAGGCGTCTCGCCGACTGCGCTCTTTTATAAGGCCATAAAATCACCTCCAGGCTGGCAAGTTGTCCAATTATTACGGATACTTTATGCATTTTCACTGCGTAAGCAACGACGTCTTCGCTTTAGATTGACGGCCAGACGCACAGGACGGTGCGACAGCGGTCAAGCTGCGTCTCACCGTATGGGCGGATCGAGTGAACGTGTCACCCTGTTTTCGCAGGCGGAAAATATGAAATACTAACCTGAATCAGCCGCTTAGTCCGGCCGGAGGCTATCACCGTATTTTTAACATTCAAGTGTGTAATTCAGCGATAATGTCAACACGGCTTTGGATTACCTTATTTATTGCCTCCGACTGCGCGTGTGCTTGACAGAGGATGAGGTAAATAAGCGCACACACCTTGATTTCAGCTGTCATGACCCATTAAGCGGTTCATAGTCGATAGTCCAGATGATCGCGGCTAGGGATCATGTCAGCGTGGGGTTGGATCTTGGTGGCAGGCAGGGCGAAAGGAACTCTTAATTACAAAGAAATGGCAATCGGTGTATGCTTCGTTAGAGGGGGGTGGGCAGATTTATGTTGTTGTCTCAGGCAGGCCTGAAACCGGCTTTCAGTAAGTGGATTATAGTCATGTGCTTGGCATCCTCACCAGATCCGGGTGAGGGGAAGAATAGGCCCACAGATCTGAAAACATTTTTTTTAACTTTACACTGTAGTATAGCGGTTTCAAATAAACATTGATTCTGTAAAAAGTCTGCCAAACGTCTGCATTGAGTTCTCTTGTGACTATTGGTCTCATTTCATATGTAGAAAATATTACTTTTAGCGAACTTTTCAATCGAGGCAATGAAAGACCCATGACCAGCTCGCGGCCTGCTAAATTTTGCACCTAGAGCTTTAAGCCCTGAGACGAAACACGTACGGGGAATGAGTGACTTAGATCTTCTTCCTTACCTCCCATTAGTAGTAGTACATTCTGTCAAAGTCTTGATGATGTTGGGTCTTCCAAAGAGGTTTTTCGTGTGAAACCTATTTATAGCTGGTGTGTTCCATAACAAATTACGAAGTCATCTACAAGCCAATCTAACCAACGAGCTTCGAAGTGGATTCAGACAATTTTGTGTCGTTTTTCAAACGCTCATATTGCATGTCAATTCTTGAGCGGTTTTTTGTAAGTACGATAAAATTCATTCAAGTGGGTAGACACACAGATAAAGTCGCATTGACATGGCTAACGAGCTGGCAATTAACAAATTTCTAGCCACGTATACACTGCGGAAACTCTCGCTGTTCAATTTAAGAAACTCAATTCGAGAATAAATTCAACGCGTTCGAGTTCTGCACAACTTTTTGGTCAACTTCTGTGAGTTTGGCAAGCAAGTCTGCTTACTTACGTTCAATAACTCCGTTTACGTTGTAGTTGCCCAAGAAGTTTTCTGCCAGTGTTCAAACCCTTGTGCATTAGACCTAGCATCGGATGTTGAGCAACCCGTTGGTTATACTGCAACTGACAGCTTCTTTATGACTGTTTCTATCGGAAGATGCAACAACAGGAACGAACATAGCACCAGAAGTGTGCCACTGGCATTAGTGAGGGAGTCGGCATGATTTGATCGCTACAATGCTTCAATTCGAGTACATTTCATCGCACTAAAGAGAACTCGCTATAACGGGCATTTTAAAAAGTTGAACAACTCATCGATGCCGGTCGTACACTACATGCGCAATGCATCATTTTCGAATGCAACACATTTAATGTACGAAGCGCTCAACTTTGTCCATGTAATACTTTGGAGATGGTTGGAGTCTTGGAGATCGTCACCACGCTGCTCAAGAAGTAAACGGGTAGTCTACCGTACATTTGACTTAGTTGAGCATCGCGTTGAGCAGAAATCTCCGAAAGATTGTGAACCAGTGCTCTCACATTTCTAGCTAAACTAAAAAAAAATAAAACAAAGTTGTTGGTTGACGCCAGGCTGAGTTGGCAATTTTTTGCCTAAATTTCCGACCAAAAATTAATCTGAGCATTTTTATCTTGGCTAAATATTTTTCTATACCGTTTTTTCACTCCCTAAATGTTCTTAACGAATTCTACAGTTTGCAACTGCTTTTAAGTCACTTATTTCGCTCATGGATTTTGACATTTCAAATTAACCACGACATAAATTTTTAACAGGTTTTTTTTTTATAAAAAAATTATTTTTATTGAAAAAAATGTTTGAGCTACTTTTGGCTTTGAAATTTGGTTTACGAACTAGGTAAAGATCTGGCAAATCTGTCCACAGGTCCGTTCTCTTAGGTTAGGCTACGTTTACGGGTTGGTAGAGCAGGGGAAACTCTACTATACCACACTTAGGTCCTTGGGGACCCATTGTGATGCCCGTTCTCTTAGGGCTAGTTTCTTACAACAATTCGTTTTGTGCGAGTTTTTATTTTTGGGACGAGCAAATTTATGCCAAGTCCGAATGGCTGAATTCAGAAGCTCTTCCATGACATTCTTACTTCCGACTGTTAGCCAGACCTTTCTTAACTATAGATGCAATTTGTGTGTTTTCCGGAAAGCGAACCTGAAACCCCTTGCTCAGTAGTCCAGCACCCTAACCACAAAACTAATAGGTCAACTGGTGCTAGAAATATTCCAAAAGCATAGATCGCACGTATGATGACTCTACTTATGTAAAGAATCAACAAGAGATGACAAAAATTCGCTAAAAATTGTAGGGACTGCTGTGATCGTAGTGAATCTAGTTGTCTCAATTACCAGATGTCTAAGAGAGTCTAATAATTATAGTAGTTTGTTCGAGTTTGTTCTCAATAGGGACTCATTTAAGAATAAATTAATTGTAACGTTAGGCTTTGGTGGTAGTATTTAAGTATTTAAATTTTGTATTAAGTACTAAAAGAGCAATTAATGTTCTCAATTGATGTGAATGAATAAATAAATAAATAAAGAAATAAATATATGACCCCAGTGATGCCAGACTTTTCGGACTGACTTGCCCACGACTATTACCAAAAATACCCTTTTTGCACATGACGTTGTTCGAAAAACCTCACGATATTCCCCACGAAAATATGGGTACATAAATTGTTATATTATATTATAAAAGCATAAAAATAAACAAAAAAAAAATCTTTTACCTTTTTTATACCGTCCACAGGAAGGTATATTCACTTTGTCATTACATTTGTAAGGCCAAGAAGGAGTCACCCGAGACCTCATAAAGTGTATATATTCTGAATCAGGATCACATTCTGAATCGATTTAGCCATGTTCGTCTGTCTGTCGGTCTGTCTGTCTGTCTGTCTGTCTGTCTGTCTGTCTGTCTGTCTGTCTGTTGAAAACACGATAGCGTCCAAAGGAATCAACCTAGGCGAATGAAGTTTGGTTAAAGGACTTCCTCTTATCGTCGTTAGGTTGGTATTAAAAATGGGCTATGTCGGTCAAGTAGTTCTGGTACCTCCCATACAAAACCAATATTAGAAAACACATGTTGAAAGTACGATAGCGTCGAAAAGAATCTACCTAGGTTAGTGATATGTTGTGAGAGGACTTATTTTCATTGTCGTCAAGTTGGTATTAAAAATGAGCTATGTCGGTCAAGTAGTTCTGGTACCTCCCGTACAAAATCAATATTAGGCCCATATGTCTCTCTGTCGGTTGTTCAATGTAATTACGTACTACCGCACATACCTAAAACTTTGCATGACTTGTATGCAGTAGAGGGTATCAAAGCATCGGCCAGGCCGATGATAACACTTTTACTTGTTTTGGATTCGATTGGTTTTTCTTCAGATTCAGTATTTGTAATGCTTTCTCATATTTTGAGAGATATAAAAATGTCCTTTCTTCGTCCTCTTAGCTTATTTGCCCACGATTTGGCATCACTGTATTGACCCCTTCAATTGAGTTTGAGTTCAAAGCTTCTAGCGATCATAGAATATGTTGGATTCTCTATCTTAGAGACACTCAGTTTTTTTTTAAAGTTGATGTGTCTCAAACATTACCGCGGCGATACAGACAATGAAATAAGATATCATGGGCATTACTAATAAACATTTTTAGTTTATAATTTAAATTTGGTTGGCTCTATTTTTCATCAAAATTTTGCAATTCTGAGCTTCCATAAATTTTAAATCGAGACTAAACTTTGGTGTTAGCACGGCGCTATGTGCTGGACTATAACTCTCTCTCAAAGAGTAGGGTTCCTTCAGCTTAAGCCCCTCGTCTATCTCAGTGAAATGATTAATGAGCCATGACTGGAGTTAAGTAAACCACTGGCCATTCGTGCTTCGAGTACCAGTAGAGCCACACGGAGCCAACAAATTTTTAGCTGCATGGGCAGACTCTAGCTTGGGTTGGGTCAAAAAGAGGAATGTGAGAGTAAGGTCTTGTATAGTTCACCAAGCCATTGAAAAATCCAAAAATCGCTGCAAAAATAAGCCATCCCTATCACTTTCTGAAGACTATTTCCTCGAGATGTTGCAAGAGTAATTTCCCCAGAAAAGAAAGCTTCTGGGACCCTACTATGAAAGTCGATTCTACTATTGATTCTATTCGAAATATATTTGCGATTCTACTTTCAAATGGCACTCTCTATGAAAGTAGAATCGAATGCCGGTAATGCCAAACTATTTGCCAAAAAAATTGCGATTTTCGAACGATTCTCGCAATATGTTTGACATAACCCAAACGAGTCTCGCATTATGTTTGGCATTTCCCAAAAAATTCATCGTGACACAATTAAATAATAATAAATAAACATGGACTGTGTCGCAATTAGGTTGGAGTCTGAAAGAAATCCGGAACAAATTCAACAAGTTGAACGAAGGCGGATTAGAGATTAGAGAATCTAACATAATGGGACTTGGCAAGAAAAAGTTATTCTATTCAGTATTTATTTAAAGGCATTTTTAATCCAAAAATAAAATTAACTAAAATAACTTTATTCAGCTTTGTTAAAAACTACCGCCTTTCGAAAGATGCCTTCATGTACTACTTGTTGAACAATATTTCAACAGTAGTACCAATTTTGTACCAAGAAAACAAAAAAAAAGTTTGCAGTACTAGAGCTGTTCGAATTTCGCTGTCATAACTTACTTATAGAATTACAGAGTTGCGATTTTGCGAACAGTTTCACTTTAGAATCGAGTTTCACAGTAGGGCCCCTGGTAAAATTACTCTTGCTGGCGAAATGTTGCTTCGCATTCGACTATCGTATGAGTATGAGTGCTTTCTTTTCATCGGCTTGCAGATCAACATTTGTCTGGCAGACTCCAAGCCACCTCCATTAACGCCATTGACAAAAGACTTAAAATATATGCCCACCTAAGTCGCTGCAATCAGCAAAATAAAGTCTTAGTCCGTTCAAGCCGCAAATCAACCTGACAAATGATCGTCACGCCTGCGGCCAAGTGCGCCACAAACACGCAGTGCGTTCGAGTTGCAAAAGCTCAAAAAATTTCGCAAGTGCGCACAATTCCAAGCCGATCGACCTGTCGGACAGCTAAAAATCATCATCTCCGGTTAACCTTTGAATCGAAAAGCAATTTGCAACACACGTGCTGGTGGTCGGATACCGACTGTGCATCCGCTCGGATTTATTCCACAAACTGTGTAAAGTAAATTGTAAAATGTTTGTACTTTACCCCTCGCAATCACACATCGAAGAGCTTGATTAAGTGGCTGTCTGCGTCATCTGCAGTCGAAGTGTTGCAGGTCGCTCTGTTCAGTAATTGAAGTCCGTTGGATAAAACGACAGTATTTGTATCTAAATGTCAGCGTGGATGGGCATAGCTATTCCACACTCGTCACGGTTATGTTCAAGAACAATTCCAACGCCGATAAGTGGGCTGCACCCATAGTCATAAGCCATCGGTGAAAGAGTCACCAGCGGGAATATTTATTATGGAAATTAAGTCGCTACATCGAAAGGTTGGCAGCCAAAGATCTGGGTCTGCTTAGATCCGGCGCGCTTGACATGCCTAATTCAAGGGTAGGCGAATAATCTGGATTCTGACTCATTTGCAAATGCATTCGAGACACATATCGGCAGTGACATCCTTCGAGAGCTGAAGCTGATTCCATCAAGTTTCCATCGTCGCGTCAGTCGTTTGTGTTGGCAAAGCGCGTCAGTGAACAAACTGAACAAACTCTATGCAAGGTTTGTCGTAAAACTTTAATTATTTGAGGTTTTCTTTTACGACCAGCTTGATGGTGTCTACTTATGTTAGAGTGTATAGACAGCAGTACTTCGTCCATAAACGTCATTCATTCTTGCGTAAGATTTATGCTAGGCGATGGGATGCTTTTGACGGCATTTTGCTAGCTGCCGTCGAAAGTGAGGGATTTATTCATGAGAATCTGTGAAATTGTTTCGTATACTCTCATCGGGCGTTGTTATGTAATTTGGGAGCGCGATAGCGACTCGTTCCACCAATGGGCAAATAAATCATCTTGATGGCGAGTGCCAGTATAACAGTCTGCTGGATAGGGTTGTGCCATTTATATTTAAAAACCGTCCCACTCGTTATATGGGTGGGGAGCAATGTTGCCGCAGTTTTTTCTAAAAGTGTAACAATTTTTTTCAAGAAGTGTAAAGAAGAAAATGTAACAAACTGAAAAAAAAGGTGTATTTGTTTCTCGCGTTTGTGTTTCAGCCGCAGCACTTTTGTACACTTTTGTTTTTGTTATAAGCCTAAAAATCAACATACCAATTTTATAATCTAACAAGAAAAAGCTCTTTATTGACCTACCTGTCCATTTTGTGTTTAACAAATAAAAAAACAAAAAAAGAAAGAAATTATTGACCATCGAAGTAGATTTCAATTTCTATTTCACAAAATTTATTTACCGCGAGATGTAGAACATTGTCAACGGCGACGCGGCGAGACAGAAAAATATTGTTGTATTTTCTCGTTCCCTCCCATTCGCATTCCCACTCGCAGTTTGATGTTTTGCCCAACTTGTGCTCTGTGTAGACAAACAAATACATTGACAGAAATTGGTAGAAGTTTGTTCGAAAGGAAAGAAAACTTTTCAATATTTTTTAACGAGAAAAACAAAAAGAGATTTTAATGGGAAAAAGTGTAACAAAGCGAAAAAAAGTAACATTGTAACAAAATTATAAAATAACACTTTTGTTACACTTGTATCATTGTGGCAACGCTGGTGGGGAGACGTTAAAAAATCGTACAGAGTCGCCTACTGCCTCATTACATGCACACACAAATAACAGTACAAGTTATGTATTAGTAGGTATGCTTTTTAGCGGTACAGAACTTTAAAAATGGTAGTTAATAACCATGGTATTCACTTTATTACAAAGCGTGCCATTTTGAGGTATACTTTCGAACACACAAGCACCACAAATGGGTTCATATAAAGCGCAGTCTGTAAGTCAAATTTTCATTTGGATCTTGGTGCATTTATCACAGAAAACAATGAGGGCGCAAATCGGTTGTGAACTGTCAAATGGGTGGCCACTGGTAATGGCATAGGCAATCAGAAGCAGGCTTGCCAGATTTTTATAAGCCCATATCGCAATTTTTAGTTATTTTTTCGCAAACAACCGCAAAATTACAAAAATAAGCAAAATGCTTAAAAATAAAAAAAATAACACATCAAGGAAAAGGAACAAATTAGTATTAGTTTTGCAGCAAGATCAAGTTATGTAACTCAGTTATTTTAAAATGGGAAGAATTTTATTGAATTAGTATTTTTTTTTTTTATGATTAATAAAACAAAATATCGCATTTGACGCCTGATCAGAAGAACAATAACAAACCTCTAAAAATAACTCGTCGATTGAAACTTAATCGCAGGTTTGGCAGTAAGGCAATCGTCTGAAACAGAAGAACACTGAATCGAAAAAAAAATTCAGCAGCGGAGATGGCTCTGGCTGGTTTTAATGAGGTCAAAACTTGGTCATCGCTAAAGAACCTCTCAACATGGGCATTTCAGACAAAATTCCACAATGGATGTATGACGTATTGTGCGAAAATAAACAGTGTCTAGGTCCAATGCCAGCTTTCAGGCGGCCCTAACGAGATTTTCTTCAGCACCCTCTATTCCTTAAACTGCTAATTTATAAAACAAGACAAAAAGGTCCTCAAGCATGGAATTTGTATGCGAACCGAGAAGAAAAATTGACGTTTCGCATTTTTTTTTGGCGCGAGATCACATGAAGTCATGTCAGCGTTGCCGTTGACTTTTCGAAAAATGTAGGGTTTGTTTTTAAATGTATCAAAAGTATCTAATTTTCAGCCTCTAAAACGTACCAAACGCATCACAAGAAAATATAGCTTTTTTCAAATAAATAAATTTATTAAAAACGAAAGAAACAAAAATAAGAATACGAAATAACAAAATCTTTAAAACAAACATCACATTTCACATCACCTGATTATCAGTCAATTCATTTTGTACAAAAAAAATATCTTAAAAACACACTTAAAAAAATATATAAGTATTGCAAAGTAATTTGTACTGGCTTAAAATTCATTCGTGTTCTAAATGAATTTTTAGAATTTGTATATTTTAGGTACATTCACCTTTTAATTGTTGGGAAAACGCAATTGCTGAAGATAATTAATGCAGAGATTATTGACATTTGACAAGTGTAGAGTAGAGAGTAGGGGCTTAGAAATTGGGAGAAATTTACAAGTGCAAATGTGCTCGAGTGTACGGTACGACATGTGCAGTGCAGTATCAGCATGGGTGGGAACATCGGTTCAGAATGAGCAATAGTTACCATCAGAGACAATACTGAGACTACCAACTTCGGCTGATTTCCCGTTACTTGCCTACAAGCTATATTTCCGTGGGGTGGCAAACGCTAAGTGCGTTAGTATTGTTACATAAAAATTCGCATTGGCAAATGTCACGAAACTTCAAAAATTCCGGCTCACCTACAGGCTCGCTTTAAAGACTGATCAAGGTTGATTTCTATTCTCAAAATTCAGACCCACGTTTGCTTATTAGGATTAGGATTAGGAGCAGAAAGCCCCCGCAGTAAGCGCTCCCTATTTTTGAAGTTAACTTATAATTTACAATTATTGTATGGTAATAAATAACAATAATAATAATAATAAAAAAATCGGTTTAACAGAGTGCGATTTTTGAAAAAAGAAAAATGGGGTAAAATAAACTTAAAAACGAGTATTTGTTGTTAAGAACTACCGAGATGAAAGGTTTAAGTGCATACTGGTAAAAAACCCCATTTTATGAGTTTATTTCTAACCAAGTTTTTAGATAGAAAATTTTTGTTATTTCGTATAAATAGGATTGTTGCAGGATTATTGTTATTGCACAGAGTGATTTGACAATTGGAATTTTATCTTTCAACTAAAATATTATTTTTTATATAGGACAGATAAGTATGTAAGTGAGGAGGAAATAGAAACTTGAAGGAAAATACGAAAAAAACATTCAATACTAAAGAGAGTTCCTAGATTAATGTTTACGAAAAAAAAAAATTTATTTTGGTTTCTACGGCCGAACAAATTTCGAGACAAAGTTAATAAATCTGTTATTTTCAACCGAGCTTCCTTAAACAAGTTGGCTAGGTTATTTTTATTCCACTAACTCAGTATGAGCTATATTAAGAGTATTACTTGGTAATTTTTAACCGAAAGTCGGTCGATTTAAATGAGTGATTTTTCTGCGTGTAGTGAAGTTTAAATTCCGCAAGAAGAAGATAAATAGAGACCCAGTCGGACAATAATTTGGATAAAATTCCCTACTGGTATCGACTTTTAGTCGGAACCCTGCCTGAGTCATCTGCTCACTCGGCAGAACTAAAAACGAATGTTTTTTGGGAGTCTTAAACTTCCTTTCACCCATTTCACTTCATAAAAGCGGCTTCGAATGAATAGGCCGGAGAATATGTGCAAAGTCCATTGATCCTGTAGAGTTTCATAATAATAATTGGCGGTAGACTTTGGGATGTCTTATTGTTTCGTTCAACCACTGGTTTTACGTTGAACTCGCGAAAAATCACAAATCCCATCAGGAGGTTCTTTTTCCCATCTAACATGTCCAACTACATTTTTGAGGGTATCGCTGATTAGAAATAGCTTCTGAACTCAGCTTGGGAAGGGTTGTCAGGTTATTAAAATCGAAATCGCCAATCCTAAATTGAAAATCGACAAAAAGCGCTAAATTAAAATATTGTAAAATATAATAAAACCAAGCAACTTATTATTTAAAATACAAAAAATAGCGCATTCATTAAAAAAAGAAAACGAAAAGAAACCACAGATAATATTATTAATAAAACAAAAGGAAAAACAAAAACAACGTAAAAATCAAACGATTTTTTATTTACGCAATCAATGGCCAAGTTTGGAGATTTATTGTGACAGATTTATTGTGACAGCTTCTTAACCCTCTGCAGTCAGGCTTTCGGTCTGGACACAGCTGCACATATGCATTATTAAAAGTTTCTGACGATATAAGACAGGCAATTGATGCAAATTATACTTCTGTGATAACATTACTTGACTTTTCCAAAGCATTTGACTGTGTTAATCCTAATATTCTCTGTGATAAACTTCTAACTTTTTTCAACTTTTCGGACACTTCTAGCAAATTAATTTATTCGTATATGACTAATCGTCTACAAGCTGTTTCATGTAATAGTAAATTGTCTTCGTTTCTTCCTATTAATAATGGTGTCCCTCAAGGATCTATTCTTGGTCCATTACTGTTCTCTCTGTTCATCAATGACCTACCTTCCGTTTTGACTCACTGTCGATTTCATATTTATGCTGATGATGTCCAACTTTACCTTAGCTTTCCTATTGGCATGGTTGAGGATGCTATAGCAAAAGTAAACGACGATCTACGCTCTATTTTCGAGTGGTCCACACGCAATGGGCTTAAACTCAATTCTGACAAAACGAAAGCCATGCCAATCTCCAAACGTCAACCAAATTTCTCCGACTTTCCTCCTATCTTTTTAAACTCCTGTCAGGTCGAATATGTCAGCTACGCAAAAAATCTGGGGATTATCTTCAATAACAAATTAACATGGGATGCCCATATTAATTCCATTATAAGTAAAGTCTACGCATCGCTAAGAGGATTATCGATTACAAGAACAGTTTTACCCACACAAGTTAAACTAAAACTGGTTAAAGCATTAATAATCCCTATAATGTCATATGGCTGCGAGCTGTTTGCGGATCTTGATTCCGTCTCCTTTCAAAATCTTAAGGTCGCTTTCAATTCTATTGCACGATTTGTATTCAATCTTCGTCGGTTTGATCATATTTCGTCTGAAGCTCGTCAACTTCTTGGGTGTAGCCTGGATGTTTTTTTCAAGTATCGGTGCTGTTCTTTACTTTTTAAACTTATACAGAAGAAAGAGCCAAACTATTTATTTAATAAAATTAATTTATGCTCGTCTAATCGATACATTGTATTGCGACCCGCCACATACACCTGCTTAACATCACGCAGGCAATTTTTCATTTATGCTGTCAAACTGTGGAACAATCTACCCAATCATGTGAAGTCTACAATCGAACGCAGAAAATTCCTCACTGTCTGCTTTGAACATCTCTCCAACTTGAACTGATTTACCTGTTTTTCTCTTGTTTTTCTTCTCTTTTTTTATTTTTTTTTTTTTATTAACTTCTTATTTGTCCTTGGTTGCGTTTAACTTAAATTTTGTTTTAATTTTAAATTTAATTTTCTTCTATTGTTTAATGTTTAATTTATTTACCTTTCTTTGCACATTGTTTTCTAATATCCTGTACTAATTATAAGTTTATCTTGATGTACAGCGTTTCATGTATCAATAAATATCAAATACTACTGTACAGAAACTTTCAGTTTTACATTGACACATGTCATTAATTTTAGGGATGTGCAATTTACTTCGATAAATTCAATTTCCAATTTGAAAATCGGAAATCGATAATTTCTTTGCGAAGCCGATACCTTTTCGGTTTTTTTTTGTAATTATTTGGAAATAGAAGTATTTTTGTACGAGTATAAAGATTTTAATTCGAAAATGAAAAATCGCCAAAAATCGCACGTTTTTGGGTATGTCGCCAAATGAGACTTGAAATCGTCACATCTGACAACCCTGCTTGTTACTTTGCATGAAACTTGCAAAGGCACGAAGCCAAATCCAACCCTATTCCAACTGCACAAATGAAACACACACATGAGTGATTGTTTTTCTTGTAAAAAAATGTTGGGTTATTTTTATTTTAGTTTCCATCTTAACATCTACTTTAATGAGTATTCGCTCGAAAGTGGTCTCGCTTTCTCTCGCTGACATCGTTCAAATAGTATAATATTTACAAAATCAACAAACATGTGGGCATCAATGAATGAAAAATCACATACAAGTGTGCGTGTGTGGGAGAGGGACAAATTAATTTAGTGAAACATTAACATCCCTCGCTCCTAACCTCGTCGTATGGCGTTCGAACCCTGTTCTGGTTGCGGTGGTGCTGTGGCCAGGTACTCCAAGGCCCTCTGGATTGCTGGTGGAATTGGCGGTGGTGTGGGCAAATGGTCTCCCTGCGCTTGGAATCCATTCTCGTCGGCGGTGTAGACCACACGAATCAGTTGTCCGTCTGGGGCCGTGTATGAGTACTGTCCTTGCGCAACCTATTGGAAGATAGATAATTCGATTACCGATTACATCAAATGCATTCCAAGTGATTTGGTTTCGCTGGAAGGCCACTCCTCCCATCGAATTCCACATCAATTGTGCAAATTGTACAATGTACTTGTACATGCGCCGACTTTCCCAAGAAGCAGCTAATTTGGCCACTTTAACTTATTCAAACAGCCATTCCGCAGAGGTCGTGGCTAAATACCAACTGTGCAGCTCCACAAAACGCTAATCCAAGCCAAATGTAATTGCAATTTGGAGGTTGTTGGGTAATTCTCACCGCAAAAGTACACAGAGGACAGAGAGTTAGGCACAGGGCCACAAAGGCCGCCCGTGTACGTGCATCTGTGCCATCGTTGGACCATAATGGATGCCACTTAGCGTGCTCGTGGAAAGGTCAGTCGGAGTATGCCGGGCCACACCTACCTGTGTTTCGGTGTCTGGATTTCCGGCATTCTTCAAAAATCCTTGCTCTTCGGCGGCTATTCCATTGCCGGTCTCATAGGCGAATTTGTAGGAGCCGTCAAAGTTGACCTCCTGCTCCTGTCGTATGATGGGTATCGGTTCCGTGGGTCCTTGTGGTGCGGCTCCAACCAGCGCGATCACGGCGATGAGTGCGAAGATCTGTGGAACGGAGTTATTAGATGTGCTTTATCCTGGTGGCAAGATGCGGTTTTTCTATGTATCCACTTACGAACAACTTCATGTTTAGATTCGGAAATAGTAGTTGGCTCCTTATGAGGATCACTTGAGCTCTTAACAATTGGAACTGTACCCTTTGTGGTTACACTCGGGATTATTTATACTGAAAAAATGATCTCTTCCGAGGTGCGCTTTACAGCCCGCCTATAGTCTCACTCACACAAACACACACATATAGCATAAAGCCATCAAGAGACCCTATGTCTATGCTGCCGCCGCCGCCGCCGCCGCAGTGGAAGAAGGAGGATGCGACATTTTGTCTCTTGCGCGCCGTCTTGATGTGTGTGCGTGCATAGACGAATTTCTTCCATTACACAGGCCACAGCCACAGTCATTTGTGGAACATAAGATTTACAAGATCCACAACAGCGCTTGGTCAGTTGGTCGAATGTACCACCACTAGGTCTTAGACAAAAGCTAGTTGTTGTGAGCTTTGCCGCATCGGATGGGCCATGTGCTAACCGCAAACAATTGATGATGGCCCATTTGATGATCGACGACGGGTGATTCTTCACGGCGGCGTAGAGTGGTGTTAAAAGTCGCCATAGTTATGTTAACCCGGAGCTTGCGCGAGTATATTCTCCTCGGTAATAATGGCTTATTGTGTCTTCTCCACCTGTAATCGCAGTTGAAGCATCTGCAGTACGTACGCCAGAAGTGTTAGCCAGTACGGTACCACTGTGTGGCTAATCAGTTCAAATAAATCAGTTGAGGTGTGCACCGTCATGGCTGTGGTGTGTGTACCTATCATTAGAAGAGAAATATGAAAAATTAGACAAAGGACGAGGGAGGAGAGCAAAGCTTGTAGTACTTTTCTGATTAAATTTTTCGCGTTCATCTCGCGTGCACTTTTCTTAATGGGATTTGCTGTTCGTGTTGTTTTTCGTGTGATTTCCATGTTGATTCTGTTGGATCGCAGTCGTAATTAGTTAAGTGTCAGTATTCTTGAATAAATTAAAAACGCGCGCAATGTAACCTCTTGTGCAATGCGCAGAAGTTCAGTGGGGAAATCGCCCGTTTGCGTACATTGAATCGGATTTCAAGTTTGCACACCAACTCTTTCGTTTCGGTTTCGTTTGTTTGGGGTGTAACAGCGTGGCGATGGAATTAATTCAATAAAATCGATTAATAATGATGGTTGCATCATTTTAAGCGAACGCACATGCAACTGTACCGAGTAATTCGATTGTAGTGACGGTTTGCGAGTTTCATCTCGGTTACGTGTGACTGTTGACATCGGTATGAGTTGTAATTGGAGGTTTAACATTTGTTACGGGCGTTTGCATGTCGTTTGCATGTCATAAACAAGTCATTCAAATGGAATTCCTTCAAAATTTATTCATGTGGACTGAGAGGAGTCATTTTAGAGAGAGACAGAGAGGGGGAGAGATGGTGGAATGGGGAGTTTTATGCAGATCTAGATGGTGATTAGGCAGCGTATTTGCACTTGGAGTTGTTTGGGCAAATGTATCCCATTTATGGAGATAATTAGGGAACTTCTCAAGCTCGTATAAGAATTTGGCAAAACTTCATTTATTTTGTTGCGGAGTTCAAAAACGAACTGAACTTAGCTCCAAGATGGTTCCGGGAAAAAGGCTGCAAATTTAAATGACTCCCCTATAAATGGACATTCACAACGTATGACATTTGGTTAGAGAAAAAAACAGTTTTGATATAAAATCGCATCATTTAGTGTTTTGGAATAAGTCCTCAAATTCAGTTGTCTGAACTGAAAAACCGTCGAAGATGTCTCTTCTGCAGGCGATAATTCCGGAAACTTTCGCAACTTGATTCGAAATAAAAGAGCGCACCGAAATTTAAAAATTGATGTAGGCTTCATTAAAAAACTGATTTTAACCCAATTACAACTTTTAGAGAGCAAATTTACGAACATGATTTTTTTCCGGTTTATGTGCTTATTTCAAAAAGCTGCAGGAACTGTTTACGTAGAGTTTCAATTATTTCTTTAGTTACTTGAAATATTTTTTTCTATTGGGTATCTAAGAAAAAAAGATTTTGGTTAAACGTTACTCCGCTTGGACGGACCACTTCCTTTGGCGGGCAAACATTGTGTCACCGACACATTGTTAACCTAAGGAAGCCTTGACTGTAAATGCTCCCCATTTCAACAAATTATTCATCTTAGCCAAGAAATATTTTCGCGGCGCACCATACCAAACTTATTTCTAACTTATTGCAAATTTTCCCCAACACAGACACAACAGGAATAACAAACCTGAGATATGATTGTGAGTTTATTCGGATAAAATAAAACCTTTTCACTTGAATTATTCTTAATTCCTAAATTAAATGATAAATAAAAAAAATGCTATACACAATTTTTGCCCATAACTTCGATAATTTGTCTCCTAATTAAAACTCTATTCTGTTTACAAAACTGCATTGCCACTTTGCAGTAAAATTATTGTTTCTTTTCATTAAATTTAAATCTATTGCCAAAATTTAAATCTACTGCATTTTTGTAGTACGCATGTATGCACAGCACATGAAGATCGAGAAAACGTATCGAAAACAAAACAACAAAATTAATGAATTAATGAATTTTCTGTTTTGGGTAACTACTCGTTTTTATTTATTTTCTATTGCTTATATATTTTTTGTTTTGTTATTTCCTTTGGTTTTGTTTGAAAACAAAATCTACTGCAAATAACTCCTGCGAAGAATCGCAAATACCTTTTCATTGGCAGGAAAATTTCCCAAATAACTCTCACTTTGAGAAATAACTTTTTACTCAAATATTGAACAGTTAATCATGCGCAAGATTGAACAGAAATATGTAGGAGAACATAAAGTGTTAGCCTGATTAGTTATACCTAAAATATTTAGCGCTTAGAATTTACGAGCAGTTATAAAATTAAATAAAAAATATTTAATTCTGAATTGCGCACAATTTTGTATTGCTGCCACAATAGACAAAAGCAGTGTAAATGTAAATTTAACCGGTTTTCATAGAAACGCACCTCACGTCACGGACATGGCACGATGCACAGTTTATTTGCTGTGCGTGCTTAAATTTCTTCTATTCCGTTGTGAGTTCCTCAACCTTATAGAAGGGGCTTCAATCGAAAGCAATCCTTTTTGACATTTCTGATCATGTAGCATCTGTTACATTTTGTTAAACAGAAAGACAAATTAAAGCTCGAAATACTAGGATAAGTGAGTGATTTTAATCTTTTCGTTATTGCTATCCATTTTTAAATTTAATAGCAAGTTGAATGCAGTCAGTTTGCATCACCCATTTCCAGGGGTTTTAAAGTACCTACCTACACGGAAAGAATTGAAAATCACCAATTGCAAAATTTTGAGTTGCAATTTACGATTTATATATTTGTCGCAAATCACAACGAAGTTTTCATGGATTGATACAGAAATTGGTAATTTGACATTGAAAACGGCGGAGAATACCAAATTCTGTTTGTTGTAATTTACGATTAGAATTATCAATTCGAGCTTCTTTTATTTGTAGTGATTTGCGAGATTGTTTGGCGCAATTTACCACTCTAATAGGTCAATTTCTCAAACACCACTTCACAATCTCAAATTGCGAAAAATATTTGGTGATTCACCAAAACTGAATGATGAATCAATAAAATCTTGTAATAATTTAACACATGAAACTGAAAACGTATATTGACGTAGAGAAGTCGTAAATTGCAAAATATTTTTTGTAATTTTCATGGAATCAACTACCTGATGTGTGGATTTTTTTTATGCACAGTTCATAGTCCATGTCCCTTTAGAAATCCTTTTAAGTCCTTTCTTTTTATGGATGAATGTATGTATGTGGTATTGGTAGGCAGCTGCAATCATGAAGCCAAATCTTCATTGTGCACATTGCGTTGCGGTGCAGAGACAGGCAGTCGGTATTCAATCTTTGTTTAAAGCAGTCGGGTTAAAGTTGTTTAAATTTAAATATAACTAATTCGTATGGATAGTGAGTGTCCTACTAATTATAAAGCATTCTGGAATACATTTTGTAAGTACCTATTGAATTCTAAAAACCCTGAAGTACCTATGCATATAAATCTGTATTTTTTTTTAGAATGTACATCTCGCTATTAGAAAAGAAGTAATTGGAATGGATTCGAAAATATGTAATTAAAAAGAAGTGTAAAGGTTCGTATTAATGTCAGGTTCATCTAAATATTTTTTTTGTATTTTAAATTTCCTCATAGACCGAAAAACCACCCCAGACAAATCCCGTTGTCTCCGGACGACATGGCGCCGTGTGATTTTCTTGGATATCAGGAGGAATACGAAAATAACCTTAAAAATAAAACTATGAATTTTGATTTGTAAATCACAAGATATAAGTTGCAAATTGAGAATCAAGTTTTCTAATTTCACGACAAAACATTTTCAATTTAATACGGCGATACCTCAAATCACTACTCAAGAAACGTAAATTGCAAAATATGAATTGCAAATTGATAAAAAAAAAGTTTCAATTTACGACTAAGAATTTGTAAATTGCAACCACTGAAGTAGTAAATCTCCCCTGTTAGTTTGCAAATCAACACTATTGAGTTGCAATTCAAGACTAAATGGTTGTATTTTGCTAAGAGAGGAAATCGTAATTCACAACAGAAAAAAAAATTATTTTTGCAATTTACAATCCATGTAATATCAAATTGATAACTATTTGTGTCAAATTGCGATCGGTTATGGCAATATCTATTTCTCGTTTGATCGCATTATTGATACTGAAAAGTGTTGATTCACGACTTTTGAGGGTCAATATCTTCACTTCGTACAATTTCTAGAATTGCGAAAAAAAAGTCGTGAATCAGTAAATCCTTAGCTAAGCTCTAAAACTAGACAAACTTTTCGTGATTCTGCGCTTATTTTTCTTGATTTGATCTTAAAATTCTTTCCGTGTATTTGTTTTTCCATAAAGTATACATTTAGAAGATAAGAAACAAAAGCTTGTGCGAGAAAAAAACATTATTTTTGAGGAAATTCTTTTTACATGGAAACTTATACACGAACCTAATAGAAGTGGCTCAAACATTTTATTAAACATACTTAACAGCTTATTTAAAAACCATGTTACGTTGTCCAACGAAAGCATCTCAAAACATGTCTGGATTAGCGCTAGACACTTACCGACAATGGAGTAAAAGCCCATAGAATTTACAACAATGACGAGCACTTAAGATTGAAAAGTCGATGGACTTCGGGGCAAAAACCCTCATAAACTTTTGTTTATCATCACAAGCTTAAAACTGCCGTGTTTCTAAGTCACGATCAAACCACTCGTTAGAATTCGTTCCTAAACACATAACCCCATAGATGTATATATATATGTATAGTTTCCACTAAATTCCTTACTGTCCACCCACCATTTTCGATAACCGCATTTAGCATCTTCCCGCAGTAGCCTGAAATATTGTCAAACTAAAAATCATCGCCAGCAAGGGAGCGAATCAATTCTTATTTTTTTTTTTTTAAATAAAGTTAACGACTTTCCCCGGGTGCACAACGAATCACATCGTTAAAGTTGCTCTTCTATGTGCCGATAATTATTTTGACATTTAGAAGAGCTTCTTATATATCTCGGACATCAAATATTCGCTTCAATTGATTTCGATTCTCTTCGATCCAACCTGTCCGACAAGTAATCTTTTATTGGGTGCTGCTTCACGATTGCTGTATTATTTCATTTCAAAGTGGTCTAGCGACGAAGCGGCAGGAGGAGATTAGGTACCCAAAACTACGGACTTGTTATTAATTAACTTTAAAACAAGTCGCAATGCAAGAAAACGAAACGACTGACGGACTGACTTTGGAAAGTAATTCCAAATGAACTTTCCACATCGTTTAGGTTAGTCTGGCGATGGAACTGTTAAGCTTAAAATATTTACAATACAAGTCTGAGATAAAACTGTTGGCGGAATCAGCTTAACAAATGTGTTAAATTGCTAACGAGGTTGTTAGGTCGGCTGGGCTCAAATATGAACAGTTTTTATATAGCTATAAATAGTAGAAGATTGAAAGGGCGGGCAGGGACCTTTGGTGAGAATCAGATCTAGGCAAACCTTACTAATAATAATGGGGAGGGCTAGGTGCACTTGTGGTCTATTGTGTCTCCTGCTTATTTATAGCTTGGAAAGATTCAAAACTTTTTATTTATTAAATGCGGACAAGAGCACCTATTTTGGCTTTAGCTAAGCCTTCTACGTTAAAAGTTTCCAAAGCGCAAGGAATACTTACTTTTAATTTAAGTAGGCACCTACATATACCGCACAATTTAAATAAAAGTTGTAGCTTGTCAAAGCCTGCCGGAGTCCTGAATGCAGAATTTCGAGTTTGAACAACATGGATCGACTGCTTTGACACTTCACACTGGTGGAATTTAAATAACGCCTAGAAACGCAGATTACCAGTTTTTTTTTATACAATCAAAAAAACAACAAGTCCTACGATAATTGCAGTCCACTTTAAAAATTGTATACCCTCATCCATCTGCCTTGGAATATTAAAAGCTCGCAACAAATCTGAATCCTCTGTTTCAATCAGAAGATTAAACACACCAAGTCATTGATTGCGCGCTTAAATCCCACACTGACCTGCGGCAGCCGTTCTATAAATCACAAAACTAGCACCACCTCGAAGTCCTGTCAAAACAGTGCCCGAAAATTGTTCACCTTCAATTAAGGCGAGAGCAATAAATTAGGCCCGCATCTCTAATTATGCGAAACAGTCGTGCTGTCAAAATAAATAAAAAAGGCGTCACTTTCATCGAAGCCGAAGATTCATTTTGCATGTTGGTCTCCTCCGACGACTTGTTCAATCATATGACACTTTTCCATGGAAGTGCAGCCAAGTTGTGAATTTATATTGGCATTTGAACCGCAGGTCGCAGCTACCGAAAAATGCCGGCCATGCAATTTACTGAGGTTATAATTAGCAGCATACGAGTCAGTCGACGTGTTTGACAACTGCGCAGAGAACAATTCATCGTTATAAATAAACACCGCCATCTCTCGGTGGAGGAGTGAAATTTGGAACAGCAACTGGCAGATATTCCCAAAACTGCAATGCTTACCCAAGTCTGCATCTGTACCTGAATGGAAATGTGAACTCTCGCGCGGTTGTGACATGAAAATGATCACACTCGCGTGGCCTTCGGCATGCACCTAGATACATATTCGTCGGAAACGGAAATACCATACCCATGATGAGAATCAGTGTACGTATGGAACACACTCATTAGACCACCCCGCGCATCTGCGCCTGCGCATGTAAATCAGACAATTCTCGCGCACCACTCTCATGTGACATTTGTAGGTAATAAAATTCAATGAGCATGTTGACTACGAAAATATTACCGTGCGGCAGGCGGGCCAGCTTCAGAAACCGATTCAGGTGTCAGTCACCTTTATGAAGTAAAATTAGTGTCTATGTAGAGTGTAGTGAGTGCCGATGAGGTAATACCCAGGCTTTTGTGGGTTCTTTTCCATTCCACACTTTGATCGCTGAGGCTGGCTGGTTATGGAGGAGGAGTAGAGTCGGTGGGGTAAATTTGACAAATAAGTAGTAAGCCAGGGATGGGAAGGCAGTTTGGCAGGCATTGCACCTTGCGGTATGGAAAAAAGTCAGACACTTGGAGGGGAACTATCCGCTCAAGGTTAAGCTCTGGGAATTGCTCGATTGGTATCTCTCAGCATGGAGTGTTGCGCGAATATGAGAAAGGTTCCGACACCGAGAAAGCGACATCAACGGCGCGCAATCTCTGTGTGTAATTTACTGTATTCGCAGGGATGCTGATGAGCTGTATATGGGTTTGGGATTTTTTTTTTCTCTGGGATTGGGATATCATAGGGAATGCCACTCACGTCTGTATGATGAATGGATCTGACGGTGTTTTGCGATTAGAGAAGGCGGCGAAATAATAATATTAAAGCTTGACAGGCGCATAAAATAAGATGCTCTAAGATAGCTGTGTCTACATATAGACGCGTTTTGTGATAGGCGTGCTAATCGTTTTGTTTTTCGACTTGCTCTATGTGATTGCCATTGATAAGGGGGCACATTAATGTTTTCAGTTGGAGGATCTGAACGAATTTTGTGATGTGAGCTGTAGTCAGACGATACAAATCTTGTCTTATTCGCAGTATTTGAAACGGCAACGAGGAGTCTATAGATTTGATTGAGACTTTTTAAGAAATATTTAGAAAAAAAATAGTTTTAAAGATGGTTTTACGACCGCTAATTTAAAATTATTAATTCATAGTACCTACAAATTATATCTTAATTTGTGAGTAGATTTAGCTATTTTTTATCTTTTTATATTTGTTAAGATGTATAAATATTATTTTAATCTCTTTTCGCACACTTATTCAAAAAAAGGAGGCCCTTTCTTGTTCTAGAATTTCCAACACAAAGAAATTTCTTTTCTTGAATCGAGAACATTTCAAAATTAACAAATTTGTAAGCAATCTACTTTACAGAACAACTGGACGAAACGAAAAATAATTAAAACATACCTACTCGTATACGAGAGGAAAAACATGACTCAAATAAATAGAAAAATAGGATTCATTCGAAAAAGGACTGTGAAGAAAGACTGATTTAAAAAAAAATATGAAAAGAAAAGAATAAATAATAAAGTGCAAGACCGGGTCGAACGTAACTTTCTCTTTCATCAACAGTTTTGGTGCAAATGAAGTGGGAGTTGCTGATTGTGTAAGCTCCAAGTTGTTAGAATTATTTTTAGGGTGCATATTAAATATGTTGCTAAAAACAAATTCTACGTATACGTAGCTGTTGTTGAATTTACATTGTTATTAATTCAAAAATATACCGAAGATGTGTGAACGCAGATCGGGATTTGGGCAAACATTTTTGTGAAGTATTTAAGAAATTGATTTGTTAGAAAAACTAAGTACGGGATCTTCTTTAGAATACTTATTATCTTTAATACGTATTTTGATCAAAATCGGTAGAGCGGTTTTTGTAAACTTTGGCAGACAAAACAGTACCAAATATTGCAGTGTTTAGTTTGAAAAGTACTATTGCTTAACTATTTAGCTGGAAACCGAGTGCAAGTTTTCGTTCGGGAGGTTTTTTTTTAAGTTTTATCGAAATCGAAAATGGGGTTTTTTGAGATATGAGCAGTTTTTAAAATTAGCGTTTTCGGTGATTCGAATTGACACAATAATTTTGAAAACATCAATTTTACTCTAAGTTTGCATGTTGGTTAAATCGTTATTGCCGTTTACAGGTAAACTAACTTTTTTTTTTTAGGTTAGGAAAAAATGAAGAATATATGACAAAATTGTAGGTTGACATTTACATATGGTTTATAATGTGAGTGTGTTCAAAAAATAGTTTTCATTCTCAATATTTTTAAAAAAATACTTTTTTCTAAAATCCATTTTACGACAATACAGTGAAAAACTGAGCTTGCCATTTTCGTTAGAAATGACCATATTACCCCAGATAATGTCCAAACTTCAAAAGTACCGTTATTCGAATTTTCAACGGAAAGCTGAGTACGCAGTCAAGTTAGCCTCACCTACTTAAGTTTAAATATCAATTTTGGTTGAAGTCGTTAGTGCCGTTTTCGAACAAATCAAACTGGTAAGAAATTTTTATAAGGGAAGTACCATTAATATTAAGGTGCAAACGGCCCAGAAATGTAAGCCCCGAAATTCCAAATCTGAAGTTTGAACGAAATCCGCGCAGCCGTTTAGGTTGTAGGCGTCAGGATATACTGACAGACAGACAGACGGAGAGAATTTTTCGACACACTTTTTTGAGTTCCTCTATGATTGTAATGTCAGAATTGATTAACATCTCGAGTTCGAAATTTTTACGAATACAGTATCTTTCTCTCACTATCTACGTAATAGAGGAAGTTAAAAATTTAAAGAAGAAGATATATCGTTTCTTCTTTATTTGAATTTATGTCGTTTTCGATTTGGCTTTTCAGATTTTGATCTGAGATTTCAGATTTCTGCTGCCAAATCGAACATAAAATCCGAATTTTATTGGTTCTTGTGTGTATTGAGTTGGCTGCAAAAAATATTTTTTTTACTTGCATTGGAAACCCATTTAAATTGATTTTTGCACATTTATAACAACACATTTCGAAATAATTTAATATAAGGGAACGTTTCCATACTCGAAAAATTAATAATTGAGTTAAAAAAGCAATCCTTCCAACGATAAACAATTCGTAACCCCCAGCTGTGTGTCATAGACATTGGTATTAGTGAAAGTATGTGCGAAATCTGAGAAAAAAATCGAGATTTCTCTAAAGAGAGTCAGATAAAAAAAAAAGGTTGATTTTTTTTTGTCAAATCGAACATGAAAAGCAATCTCAATCAAAAAAAAATGTATTTTTTCTCAAAAAAATTGATCTTTTTGTCAAATCGGAAACGACATTAATCTAATTGATTTTAAGCATTAATTTTGAATGAAGAAAATAATTCTTATTAGTAAAAAATATCATGTTACTTAAAGGAAAAAATATTTCTTAATTTAAGAAACGAATTTTCTTTAGCAAAGTTAAGAAATGCATTCTGAAATCAAGAAGTAGTTTCTTGGTACTATGAATTTTGAGCCTAACTTTAAACTAGGACAGATTTTCTAATATCTAGAAAATAATTGCAGCGACTTTCAAGAATTTTATTAAACTTATCACAGCAAAAAGACTTAATTCTATCATACTTCAGATCGAATGTGTATAAGATTATCGTCTCTTGTTTAGATTGATATCATTGAGAAGAACTGGCTGGGGGAGGGGGTTACTTGACATTAACTGCTTATAAGAAACAAATTCCAATATCGAGAAAAACATGCACAACAGAAGAAAACCATTGCACACATTCCGTGTGTCGATTATGGCCAGACGATAGCGTTTTGACGATATCTTTGCTTTACGCAACTTCATTAATCGTCTATCGTTCAGCTGATATCGTTTTAACGTTTTAACCCCCGTTTTTGCCAACAGTCTTCGGTGGCATTTTTTGAGGAATGAGCAAAATGTTGAGTTCTACACGAGCGATATTATCACTGTACGTTTTCTACTTTGAGTTCACTATTCATTTGTATTATCAAGTTTCCGTGCATTTTTGTCTCTTTACTATTATTCGCTTATTAAAACTTCTGTATTTAAAAGGACAACACATGTGTTTTTTCGCGGACCTTTTAAATCTTCAACAAAAAACACAGTTCTTCAACAATAATTTTCATCTTCATTTGTTCGCCTTGAAGCAATTAGATCTTAGCAGCCTGTTAATTGCTTTCCTTCTCGATATATGGCTTAGCGGTGGCCAAGTAGTCCAGCGATTTCTGGATAAGAATTGGAATTTCAGGTCCGACTGGCAAATGTGTGCCGGACGGTTGGAAACCGTTCTCATCGGCAATGTACTCAATACTGAAAGACTCGCCTTCGGGGGAGGTGAACTTGAATTGGCCATGAGCCGACTGGAAGACACAAAGCGATATTGAAAGCTTTTGAAATTTTTCTTTAAATAGTCCGACTTACAATTGCCTCGTGATCCCTCAAGGTACCAGCCTCGCTAGCCGAAACTCCATTGCCAAGTTCATAGGCGTAGTTGTAACCGTCAGCTGTGACCTCAAGATCATTACGAAGCACCGGCACCTCGTCGATAGCAGCGGCAACAGCCAGTAAGCAAGCCACCTATAAAAACAGCCTGTGGTCAATTTTAGGTGTCCAAGTTGGTCTATAGCTATACTTACGAATACGAGTAGTTTCATCTTGGTTTTGTTGGTACAAGCTTCTGTTATATAACTGAAGTGATGACTGCAAAGTCAGGATGCACGCTTTTTATACCAACTGTCAGGGATTTCAAATTTTGACAATAATCGCGACAGTTTCCCTGCCGCAAAACCTGCCAACACTTGACGTTCAAGAAAATACACAGTGGTAATAAAAAAATACTACTTTTCGGGAGGGCGAAGCCACGACCCATTGGATTCGCCAAAGGACACCGAATATGCTCGTCTGCTTATGCAAATATTTTTTTACTGAATAAATTATTATCACGGCGTAGTGCCTGTTTTGGAGGCGCTCCAAAATGTCACTTGGTGGTCGAGTTCAATTTAAACAAACAACGACAATTAATTAAACAAGAATTTGATTTTTTTTGTTTTCTTCTTTCTCGCCGAAAGTAAAAGTGATTAAGGTGATTTAAGTGACATCTCTAGCCAACGGAATGTGTACCCAAGTGGGATGAAGTTTTCGCCACTTGATGTGTGAAGTGGGTGCTTGTTGAAGGTAATGAGTGCACTTGTCCACAAGTGGGTAGTCAAAGTGCGACATATGAGGTACTTGAAGCCAAAATGTAGTTTGAGTGGAATTATAAAAATTTCCAGAAAGAAAGACAGCCACATTTTGAAAACAATAACTTTTTTTTATTTTTAACAACAAAAGACTCACACAAGGTCCATTTTACGACTTCTCGACGTATGGATGGGCGAGCAAGTAGTCGAGTGCCTTCTGGATAAGGATTGGGGTTTCAGGGGCGACTGGCAGATGGGCACCAGTTGGTTGGTAACCGCCGGCATCAGCGACGTATTCAATGTTGAAAGACTCGCCTTCGGGGGAAGTAAACTTGTAACCTCCATGGGCAACCTACAAAGGGAACAAATTCTTAGTAAAAATGCAACTTGTTGGACTCTAACTCTAAAACTTACAATGGACTCCTCAGGTCCGGTCAAAGCACCAGCTTCATTGGCTGAGACTCCGTTTCCAAGTTCATAGGCGTAGCTGTAGCTATCGGCTCCAACTTCAGCTACGTTCTTAAGAACTGCGACGTCCTCATTAGCTGCGGCTACGGCCAACAGGCATGCGAAAGCGACCTGCGAAAATACAAAATTGTAATCCAAGTTTCAGGTGCTCCTGGCGATTCTCAACTCACAAAGAATTTCATATTGATTTTGGTGGGTTGTTCTTCTAACTGAGGTGATCAACTTATAACTGTCAGGTGAGTGCATACTCTATTTATATTAAATAGCTGCAAATATTGGAAACCTGTCAACACGAGTCGAATGCGAAGTCCACATTCATGAAATGCCACTTGATTCTGGTTAGTCCCGTTGCTGGAATATATGTATCAGCATACGTGAATACCTAGGACGCGTCTAAGCTTCGCAGTTTATGGCACAGAAGGTGGATTCGCCAAACCGGAATTGTTTGTTTGTATGACTTTGATTGTTCATCGGAGCTGAATGTTTAATTCGGTCAAGCGCGAATTTTGATTATCTAATTAACCGTGGATTCTGTGGATGCAACTGGTATCAGAAATAAACAGATCAGGTTCCACAGGATTGCAGCAAGACAAAATATTTTCGCAAATACACTTCCAATGTGAGGTTTCATCAAGACCGGAAAATTTATTTAAAACGAAGAGAGCCTTGCAAGTGTTCCCCCACTCTTTCGAAAAAACAGAATCTCATGAATATGTTTTACCGAGGCACCCTGTTACCTTCGTTCATATATTGCAGTTCAGTCAATCATAGGCCGCTGAAATGTTGGGCTGAAAATGGTCTGAAAGCGAAACTCGTATAGTCGACAAAACGTTCACAGGTTTCGGCCGAAAGTCTACTGGCGAAGTCTTGAATGGATGCCGGGAATTTGTATAAATTGGACATATATCCATCTTTATTTAGATAACACAGTTGGCAGTTAGATAACACAGAAGGCAAGGACCATCCAAGGAAAAGCATATCTGTCAGATTTTAATAAACGGTGTACTCGTATTTTGTAGGTAGCTTTTGCTTGCTTGTTGGCCGTAGCAGCAGCTTATGAGGACGTCGCCGTTCTTAAGATCGTAGCTGAAGTTGGAGCCGATAGCTACAACTACGCCTATGAACTTGGAAACGGAGTCTCAGCCAATGAAGCTGGTGCTTTGACCGGACCTGAGCAGTCCATTGTAAGTTTTAGAGTCGTAAAGTGTGAATTTTGTAAGTCGTTTCTTGTTGTAAATAAAAGCCTATTTAAAAAAAAATTATTTGCGTCTTGAGAACTGCTGTATTTTCCTTTGAAACATTGTCAAATTGTATCATGCCTACTTATATAAAGAAGCACTGTTATTTGACACTCCAGCCATGGTGCTGGAAAATTATTGTCCTTTGGTATTAGGGTTACTTCAACTAGCTTGAAAGTCACAGAACACTAAAAAGTTCGACACTGCATCTCTCTAAAGATTTATTTAATTTTTCCCTACCTTCCAAAAAAGGGGCTACTTTAAAAATTTCTGTTTCATAAGTTTATTATTTTATCATGCTCATGCAATACGAGTACATGTTGTTGAAGCCATTTTCAAAAGGATGGGCGAACCCAATATTTTCATGAACGGAGGTGAATTCATTTACATACATGTTTTGCCAAGAAATAAACCACTATCTAGTCCAAGCACCGGTATCTATAGTTTAGGTACAGAAGATATTTCGTGCAATCTATGGAATGAGAAAACGAAAAATAGACGATGCGTTTTTTTAATTAAAATAATGAGTATGGTTTCTCAAAAGGAAACCCAACACACCCGTCCGTAAGATTGGCCTTAAAATATGCTGAAGGTCATTCCATCATTTAGCGTTCAATATTAAATCAGATAGATTTATATATGAATTATCTTAAATTAAGAAAGTTCGTTATTGGGCCTGTTTTTTTGAGCTTCAATCTCATTTTGTTAAAAATGGCAAATTTATAAAACTGTGATTTTTATATTTTAATTTATAAAACTGTGATTTGTGAACGAAATGATTGTTTGCAGGGAATATAATATGCATTTTTTTCGTATGGTTAACAATGGAAAATGAACAAAAATAAATAAGCTATACATTTTGCGTCCAGCTTAATTATCCAAAATGTAAAAAAAAAATTATCAATACCTAAGTTTAGCAGACAGCGTCCACTGATCTGTAACATACAAATTTAGAACTCAAGTGCTAATCATGTGGCACGTGTGGAACCAAGCCAAGCCCATAGAATCCATTGCTTCCGTCGCGTCGACGGATCAGTCAATATTGGCGTTTTCGATGGAACCAGCAGCTCCATAGAATCCTTCGCTTACGGTGACAGCAGATGACAGTTTCTCACACAAAATATTTCCTCCACTTAAAGTGCGTCTCAATCGTCTCACGTTTTACCAATTGTCAACGGGTGCAACGGACAGAAAATTAGGAAGTAGACCTTCTTTATCCGTCGCATTCAGCACGTGCGATGTTTATGGGTCACCTTCCATATGCTGCTGTGTTTTATATCAACCAGTCAGTCGAATACGTTGCTACAAAAGGAGGTCACACAATAGAAATACGCCGGAATGGCAATACAAATAAGCATAAACTCAAATTCACATTAGGCGTGTTTTTTTGAGCTTCGATCTCAGCAAAGCAAAGTAAAGTAGGACTTTTAGCACGCGATAACAACAACTACAACCGAGTCTCGAAGTGTCAAGTAGAGCGTAGTTGTTATAATTGCATGATGAAAATCCTACTTTACTTTGCTTTGCTGAGATCGAAGCTCAAAAAAACTCGGCTATTGAAGTCACTCCGTTCACACGAGGTGTTTTTGTGATGCGTTCCGCTGAAATTTATTGTTAACATCAATTGTTGTTAATATGTGAACAATTTGTTTATTTAAAACAGTTTTACAGTTTTTTTAAGCAACTGGGAATTTACAATTTCGTCCAAATCAAGTTATAAACAAATTAAGTGAAAATATTTGCAACCCGTGATCGGCCGAGATTCACCAGTCCCATTTAGAAAAGATTTAGATATTTGAATTTCAGGTTCACTGCGTGCTGTCGTGCTCGGTTAAAAAAAAGAGCGTAAATTCCACTGGTCATTATTCGCATTACTTTTATTTATTTATTTTTTAACCGCAAGTTGGCCCAAATTCTGATAAATTGGCCCAAATTGTGATAAATTTTCATACTGAATTTATGTCCAATTTTTTTAAATGGATATAATACTACGTTTCCACCGGAGATTAACTGCGAGATTTAGAAAAATTTCTGTAAATCCCGCATAAATCTCGGAATTTATCATACAAAAGTTAATCTCATGAAAAGGGAGATTAGAAATAAATCTCGATTATCAACCAGGTTTGCATGTACAGTCCGGTTTGTGAACACACTTTCCACAACTCGAGATGTCAAAAGTACAAAGCAAACAGAGCTGTATTTGACATTGTGTCATAAAAAAAACGAATTTATTTCTGAGAGACTTCTCCTAGCCAAAGCAACCATCAAAACATTCATTTTATTTTGTAGAATTAAGCCAATAATATTTTAAGATTTCGGGATCTCATGTTTTATTAGTACTTTAAACTTTTGAATTGGTTAATTTTTTTTTCAATTATCCCAATTTTTGGTTGTTCGATTCGACAGTAGTTGACAACATCTGGTGAAACGTCAAATTAATCTTGTTTTTTTTTTTTTTTGGTGGAAACACCTCAGGCTTTGTTTGCAATCTCTTGCCCTAAATCTCACGATTAGTGTCACGAAAACGACTTCCAATGGTTGGATTGTTGAAACAAACACAACTTTTGCAATATTCAGCAAATTCAGCAGAACAGCTGAACCAACAGAATTCTCAACTCACTACTTAAAATTGTTTTCCACTCATGGGCTAATATTATTTTTAAATGCTCTGAATTAATTTTATTTGTTTATTAATGCGATCGAAATTTGTAACGAAAATAGTTTACACAGAAATTTCACGACTATATAGTGTCTCACAGCTGAAACGTCAAAATAAAACTAGGTGGTGTTCGACGAAAACACGGTTTTCGGGTGTGAATACGGTATGTCTTCAACGCGCGATATTTTTCAGTTATTCTATTATTTGTTTATGTTAATGTAAAATGTAAGAATCGAGTTAGAAGCCACCAGTGAGTAACAGAATATTAAATAAATATTAATAAATAATTTTTTCTATTTGCTATTTTTTAATTAAAAATGGAATTTGGCCACAAAAAGTGAAGTTGCACTTGTGTAAAAATAATTTTTGTTGTTGTTGTTATTGAGTATGCGGATCTTTTTGTAGCTTTATTTCAATTTTACTTTTTGGTGTTATTTCCCGGGGCTCGATTTCGCGGAGTCGCTTCTAGATAGCAAATAACGATATATAAGATTGACTTGAGTATACAAATTATTATAGTAAATGTGAATTTAGAAAATGTGAAACAAGTTTCTAGAAAGCCGCCATTTTCTTTTTATGACTGCTTTTACAAATCACATTCAGCCTTTAAGCAGTCATCTAAACCATCACCTACATACTTAGTACATAGGTACGGCCTGAATTTTTGTTTGCTCACAAATCAATCCTACTGTACTTGGTGTAGTTATTATGATGAGGAACGTCAGAGTTGCTTACATTAACCGGTTGGTCAATTTGCTAATTGGCTCACCATTTAGCACAAGATATGACAAGACGATTCACACGAAAAGTTTTATTTTTATTTGAACAGACAATTATTTAACAAGGTTTTTTTTATATTTATAACACTAATGACTTAGAAAATTCACACTTTACGACTTCTCGACGTATGGATGGGCGAGCAAGTAGTCGAGTGCCTTCTGGATGAGGACTGGTATTTGTGGAATGTGAGCACCGGTGGGTTGGTAACCACCAGCAGCATCGGCGACATACTCAACGTTGAAAGACTCGCCTTCGGGGGAAGTAAACTTGTAGCCTCCATGGGCAACCTACAAACAGGACAAATTTTTAGTACAAAAACGCAACCTTCTGGACTCTGCCATGGAAAACTTACAATGGATCCCTCAGGTCCGGTCAATGCACCAGCTTCATTGGCTGAAACTCCGTTTCCAAGTTCATAGGCGTAGTTGTAGCTATCGGCTCCAACTTCGGCTACGTTCTTAAGAACTGGGACTTCCTCATAAGCTGCGGCTACGGCCAACAAGCAAGCGAATGCGACCTACAAAATTAAAATCCGATTGATATGCTTTTCCTTGGATGGTCCTTGCGTGAATACTTACGAAGAGTTTCATTTTTGGTTTGGTGGGGTGATCTGCTGTGTTATCTTACTGAAGTGATGATCGCGAAGTGGATCTCCAGCCAATTTATATAAAATTTTTATAAATCTCTGCCAGACGACATCTAGATTTCGGCAACGATTCCTGTTTTATTGACTACCAGTAGAAACCTGTCGACGTTTATTTGACTACAGGTTTTTTATTTATTTTCAAAGTAAGGAGTACTTTTCTACAAACCGAACTTGCTAGTTGAAATAGCCACAGTAAACTACAATGCTTTTGTGTTTACAATCGATAGCAGCAACGCATCCGTTTAAGGCACAGTTACAAACACTCAGCGTCACCACAGTCATTGGTCCAGTTTGACTTGGTTTGCCTGAACATCACGTAGATCGTTGATGTGTCTGCGTTCGAAGATTATGAAATAATCGGAATATTTGCATCTGTTAAAGTTTTTTGTCAGAAGCCGAAATTTGCATACCCACTGGCGACTTCAATCGAAAGTGGCAACGAGTTCGAGTGGCTTTCTTTGTTTTGTCTGCAGAAGGGACTAACATTTCCCGTTGCTAACCGCGCGCAAAACTGGGACACAAACTTGACCTATAAAACTGTATAAAGCCGACTGAAAGCAGAGGCCATTACTTTGTCACGAGCAGGCAAAGAGACAAAAATACCTCTTTTCAATGAACACCCTCCTTGGTGTAGATTTGCATGTGATCATCGCCAGTAGCTGCCGGTTGGAAAAGTTAGAACAATGGGTTGCTCCATTGGAATTCGTTGCCGAAGATGGCAAATCACTCTCAAGTTCTGAATGAAATTGAAGCCGCATTCACGATCACATTACGGATCAGTGGAGTCGTCGTTATTGTTATGCTTGACTTGTGTGATCAGGTTGATGCTGATTGTAATTATGGTTCCTGGCTGACGGATGGTTACGTCCTCTCTTTCTCGCCGCAACTGATCACTGATGGCTGTGGCTGTGTGTAGTAATGTCTCATTTGTGCTCTAAAGAGCACTTGATTACCTTTAGTCTATCATGATCATGACCGGGTGGATACTCGTATATCGCTGAACGAATGCAAAGCTGATGCCACATTCATGTTGGCCCCTCGCGCCGCCGCCCTCTAGTGTTAAGTGAGTGTACACTGTACATTTCGTTTCGATGGCTAGTGTGCGATAGAGCGCTCTGCGTCGGCGCAGATGACACGATGGCGCGGGAGGAGCTAATCACTGATGGAGAAGTGTGTAATTTTATTTGATAAAGCGTATTTGTAAGTGGCCGATGCCAGTGAAGATTGACGGTTACTAGGGTCGCCATTCGCAAATTGATTTAACTGGCATTATGGCTGTGGGTGAGGGGTTTGAGTCAGTTGAGTGCATACAATGTAGTGCAGCAGTATTGCATCCTTCTAAGGCAGATCGATTGGGGGAGTAAAACTACGGTTCACATCGCAAGATTGAGCCGGATCCAGAACAGTGATCTGCTACCACTGGCGTTGTTGTCGACACGTTCATTGAAATTAGGAGTTTGGCAACACTGTTGACATGCCTTTCGGTTATGCTGGACTCAACTAGGTTGTTGTTAATATTAAAAGCTTTCAGATCATCAAGAGCATACAAATAACGGCTGCAGATAATGGAAACATCTGGCACTAATGTGCCCGGAAATTCGTTTGCTACTCGCAGCTCACACCAGTCGCTCGTAGAGAAAATCATTGTTTTACTTCTTTTTCGTTCCGCTCCAACAGAGAAAACGACATACAGCGCTTTCGATGAGCGAGAACAATCGTTGCTGATTTTTTGGAATTATTTGAGTAATGGTAAGCTGAAGACAGTGAGGTCAGAAAAAAACACTTCGCTTTGATCAACTATACTCCCTTAAAGTAGGCGTGGCAGCGCACTAAATGGCCTTAGGTCTACCTTCAGTCTTAAGAAACGTTTCAGCGAAAGTGCCTAGTAGTTCCAACTGTGCAGGTAAATATCTCTACGGGCAATAACTTCACATCGGAAACGACTTCACCTCGAGTGGGAAATAAGTTCACATGAAATAGGTGAAATTATTTCCCACTGAAAGTCCTGAAAGTGAGCAAACAGATGATTTTAAAAATTTTATTTCAAGAGATAGAAATATATTTGAAGCACAGAATAAGATCGAAATGATTGAGGGTCCGATTGAGTATGACTGTCAAAATGATGATGCTGGAGAAAAAAACGCTTTCAACATTTTTTCTTCGCTAAAACCTTAAATGTTAAATTTGACAACTGCATAAGAAAGAATTTAACTGTGCTCGAGAAACAAAAATGAACTATTTATAGTGGGAAGTAAGTTGCTTCCGAAAATACATTAAACGTCATTTATTGAGCTGTCCACCATTGTTTGACTTGCTCCTACTCCTTTCTGCATCAGATGTCACTTAAAACTTAAATTCTCCTTGCGCCGTATTAATAACAAATTTTAGTTTCGACTTTAAATTTACGGAAGCTCACAACTGTGAAATTCGTATGAAAAATATAGCCACTGTAAAATACTAAAATTTAGAATCGAAACTAAAAATTTATTGTTTATTGGTAAGACCCTGCATCTATAAATAGAATTAAATAAATTCTGCAAATAAATAACTCAAATATCTCTCCTTTAGCGCAGTTTTCAATCTGAGCAACTAGTTTAAAAATTGAATGAATAATTAAAATTCTGGCGGATATTCATTCTACTGCAACAAATTAAGTATCTCTGCATTTAGAAAAACAAATCGTTCAACTGGTTTATATAGAAACTAGAATAATTAACAAAATTTCGAATGCAGGCCAACATCTTTTATATAAATAGCGCGGAGATCCACTTTCCCCTTTATAAGTTGATCACATCAGTTAGAAGAACAACCCACCAAAATCAATATGAAATTCTTTGTAAGTATAAATGGAAAAGGATCGCCGAGGACTACTCTAATCAAAGACTATCGACCACATTTGGATTACAACTTTGAATATTCGTAGATCACTTTCGCATGCCTGTTGGCTGTAGCCGCAGCTTATGAGGACGTCGCAGTTCTTAAGAACGTAGCTGAAGTTGGAGCCGATAGCTACAACTACGCCTATGAACTGGGAAACGGAGTTTCAGCCAATGAAGCTGGTGCATTGACCGGACCTGAGGAGTCCATTGTAAGTTTTAGAGTTAGAGTCCAACAAGTTGCATTTTTTAATAAGAATTTGTTCCCTTTGTAGGTTGCCCATGGAGGTTACAAGTTTACTTCCCCCGAAGGCGAGTCTTTCAACATTGAATACGTCGCTGATGCCGGCGGTTACCAACCAACTGGTGCCCATCTGCCAGTCGCCCCTGAAACCCCAATCCTTATCCAGAAGGCACTCGACTACTTGCTCGCCCATCCATACGTCGAGAAGTCGTAAACATTGAGAATGTTTCAAAAGTGATTTAATGTTAAAAATAAACTCTTTGTTTAAAAAATAAATAAATTATTCCATGTGATTTTATTTCTTATGGATTAAATATACATTCGCGAAACTACCACTGGAAATTTTGCCCTTGGTTCTTGGCGACGTGTCAGCAATTCTGCCTTCAAACAGGTATTGTTTGGAATTCTTAGATGAAGTCACCGATGAATGCAGATATATAAAGTAGGAAAAGCAGGAGCAAAATCAAACCTAGTTCTCTTTATGTCGTGGGTTGTTATTTTTCATAAATTTTGTTTTATTTTATTCAAAATTCTATAGAGGTCACATTTAGTAACAAAAAATTCCTATTAATATTGGAATATGTTCCCACCTTATTTATTTCAGTAACAACCTAATTTTGAAATCACGATTTTCTAATAGGAAGTCTAAATTATTTTTATTATTTTTTGGCCTCAACCTATCAACCATATAAAACACAAAAGTTGTAAGTTCTAAAGACGCTTTAGAAAGCAGGCAACTAATAGAAACAGTATGTCACTTTTAAGTGTGAAACGTGCTCCTGACACTGCAACCAAATTGTTTTCAGTTCAGGTTGAAATAGAGATGCATATTTTGCTCCTATGAAGTTGGGAAATTTACAGAGAACCCGTTTTTTTGATTATATAAAAAAATTTCCCACATCTGATTAACACTGGCCGCACGACATATTTATTTTCCAGTAGTCAAGGCTATAGAAATAAAATATAATTTTAATTGAAAAAAAAATGAGAATATAGGATTATCTTTGTTTGTTGACTCTTTCCTTTTGCCATTTAACACCAGAGACAATACTGAGACCACCAACTCCGGCCGATTTCCCGTTACTTAGCCTACAAGCTATATTTTTTATGGAGTGTACACATCTGGTGCGCTAGTATTCTTACATAGGAAATCGTATTGACAAATGTGACGAAACTTCAAAAATTCCGGCTCACCAACACACTCCCAGCAGATATGAGACACTTCCGCTGTGGGCAAAGCTGCTGGCAGAGTTCATAGAGTTTTATCCGTTAAATTTGAAATTGTTCGTTACGTGTGGATAATATTTTTTTTTTGGGAATAAGTGCACATTTGCTTAAAATGTTCATGAAAAATTAACAATGTAGATTGGTTGAGGGAAAATGAAAACATTTTGAGCAAATTTTCTTCATTATTTACGAAAAATTTACACACAAAATCGAAGTTTATGATATCCAAAAGCGGAAAATACACAACCATGTTTGTTCTAATATGTTTCTAGTATATAGAACATCAACTTTAGATAGTTTTACTAACCAAACAAATCAAATTATTCGCCTTTTAACAATTAATAATAACTAACCAATGGCATTCAGTTATGTAAAAATGTTGAATTCCCGAATTCTGTCACATTTCCCCACGGTTGCCGCGGTTGGCAGCATTTATTTTTGTAGTTTTTGTATGTTTTTGCATGTCACACGGATTCTTTTTTGACAAAACACCGATAGGAATACAAAATGGCAAATTTGAAAAAAAATTGAGGGGCCCAGCGGCAAGAGGATTGTGAGTTGGGGGTCTCAGTATGGTTTGTCTATGTTTAACACTAATGGATTTTAGATAAAAAAAATTATAAAAAAGAAATACTTTCAGCAATTTGATTTAAAAGAAACACTCTGGCGCAAAATTATAGTCAGAAAATTTGGCAGCTATAGCATTTGCTTAATTATGACCGACATTATATTCGACACTTTTTCTTGATAGGCTCGTAACAAAATTAAAGCTACCCTTTATCTAATCTAAATATTTTACGCGTTTTGAATAACCTGTCGTTTTACAGAAATAAATATGTTTTCCAAAGCAAAATAAAAAAAAAAAAACAAAATTAAACAAAAAAAACTTCTCAGTCAAATTATTTGCACTTTTTTATACGAACTGTCACTTCTGTTACTTTTAGGTGGGCTTGACCTACATTTCTTTGATAAATTATGTAGAAATAAGTTATACAAGTAGGTAGGTAAATAAAAAGTTGCTTCTAACAAGTGTGGAATTAAACCATAGTTTTTAAAACAAATTTTTTTTTTTTTAATTTAACATTAATCTATTTTTATCTGCGATCTAAAAATATTTTTCCAGAAATATGATGTAACATTAGCCATTTATTCTTTTGAATAGCAGTACGGTCGAGTTCATAAATGTAAAAAATGCATTCCTGCAAATTTCGCGTTCATTATTGTAAAAAAAACTATTTCATTATTGCAAAAGTTTGGCAGTACTTGCGTTCATAAAAGAAAATTTACAGTCAGCAAGCTGTCAATAGTGCATGAGTTTTTGTTTTGTTCCTGCGCTGCAGAAAAAATGGAAGTAACATTTTTGCAAATTATGAAATTATTGAATAATATAATAATAATGAAGCGAGCGGGGTGCTTATGGGTGTATCGTGTGTATGGTAGGAGTGTATGTAGAGCTGTCGGCGACGAAGACGACCAGAGCCAGGCGACCAATGAATTGTTCAGCCTGTCTACTGTTAAGCAATTTGATAAAATAAAAAAAGGAGACTCCAACTATTAGTTGTGTGTTCAGCTTTTGACTTTATTTACCAGACTGCGACTTAGGCTAATTCGTGTGGGCTTTTTATACACAAAATAGTAACGGTCACTTGCGTATTGTTTTTATTCTCCCGTTGCGTTTGTTCTATTTTGTGCGTAAACAACTACACGTTACATTTTTACTTTTTAGATTATTTTTACATAGTGATTGAAATTCAAATTTTTAAATTAGGTAATAATATAAGTAAACAAATTATAGAAGTGAATGAAAAAAAATTAATGGGTGAAATGAGAAAATATAATGGCATATATATATGATGACTGTTACAATAATAATTTTTACTATTTACAATTAAACAAGAAAAGAAAAGTATTCCAATGATGGCACAAGACTCCTTATATCATTTCGCGTTGGAATTGGAATCGGGATTCATATTACACATTCGAGTTGTCATTGACAAAATTGTTTTTCTTTGTCATTTATCATTTTAGTTTATATATATGCAATTCTGAACTCGTTTTTGTCAATTTATGACAACCTCATTCAGCTGCAGTTTGCGTTCATAAATGTACCATGAATATTTGCATGGTTTGGGCAACATTGTTTACAATTATGAACTCACACTTCTTACTATTTTAACAACAAAATACATTGCTTAATTGGTAATTATTTTTAATATAATCCCATTCAGTACTTATTCATTTTCTATACAACAATTAAGCTTGCATACTTTTTTTAAATCAAGCTAAAAAATAAATGCTTAATTTTCTTAAATATTTGTTTTTTAAGAAGATTGTGAAAAGTTCTTTAAAACTATCTTTTGGTCTTTAATAGATATAATAAGTACCCAATAAATAAATAAATAAATAAATACCCAATCTCAACCGCAAATTTCAAAAGATTTATTTCAAAGCATTTACGATATAGCTTTAACAATTGTTGCAGAAAGCGAGAATATTATTTTTGTTGTTAAGAAAGTGGCAGTACCGAATCGCAATCTCCTGATTAAAAGATCCTACTTTCGGTTTTTCCAAAAACTTGGTCTTTCCAGCTTTTGCTTCCAAACTTTAAAACTGATTTCGCCCGACTTTTTGTATTTCGTAGCTCGATCCGCTCGTAAAACCCCCTTTTATGAACAAAGTATAGCCATAATAAAAAGTCGAACAATTCAAAAGAAAACTTTTATTTAAAACATTAACTGACTCGGGTCTGGATCACTTTATGACTTCTCGACGTATGGATGGGCGACCAAGTAGTCGAGTGCCTTCTGGATGAGGACTGGTATTTGTGGAATGTGAGCACCGGTGGGTTGGTAACCACCAGCAGCATCAGCGACATACTCAACGTTGAAAGACTCGCCTTCGGGGGAAGTAAACTTGTAACCTCCATGGGCAACCTACAAACAGGACAAATTTTTAGTAGAAAAACGCAACCTTCTGGACTCTACCATGGAAAACTTACAATGGATCCCTCAGGTCCGGTCAATGAACCAGCTTCATTGGCTGAAACTCCATTTCCAAGTTCATAGGCGTAGTTGTAGCTATCGACTCCAACTTCGGCCACGTTCTTAAGAACTGGGACGTCCTCATAAGCTGCGGCTACGGCCAACAAGCAAGCGAGTGCAACCTGCAAGTACAAAGTGTTAATCCAAGTGATGTTGGCATATCTGAAGCTCGATGGTTTTAATCTTCGGCTGTTCCTGATTTCTACTTACAAAGAATTTCATATTGATTTGGGTGTGGTGGGTTGTTCTTCGAACTGAGGTGATCAACTTATAATTGGGAATTGGATTGCCGCGCTATTTATATAAATGCGCCAGCTTGCGTTCCAGAACTCGCAGATGATTCTACATTCTAGTTTCAAAATAAACCAGTTGACATATTTACGTTGGTCTCGATTTTGATTAACATATTTTTGATTTCTTAGACAGCATATATAAAACAGTAAGCTGTCATTGTTTGTGGATTATAGAAACAAGTACCTAAATAAAAACAACGCCAAATTAAAAACCAACAAAAAAGTGAGTTGTAGTATTTAAATATTCTTTGTTGTTCTCCAGTAGCTAACAAGTTGTATTTGTGAGGCACATGTGCACAACTTATTCCAAGAAATTAATTTGTAAGTAATTTTCGAGAGCATTTCCATTTAACATTTTTAACATCTGCAGGTCTGCTAAATTTTTATACTGCTGCCGTCTAATCCAACGTCTAATCGAAGGTTCTTTGGTGGTATAAACAATCCAACAACAAAATTGTGATTTCTCGGGGGTCAACTGTAGGTCTTTTGAGCGTCTTGTTATGTTCCGGTCTTCCGTCTATGGTAACCTGGCTAGGGTTTTATCTATATTTAGTCTATATCCTATTATATGGAGTCTATATCCTAATGTAGAAGGCTGTTGGACTGCATTTTTCGAATTTTTCGAGGCTAATGGGACCACTGTTAGATTACATGTCTTTGGTTTTAAATACAGCCGGTGCCGCGATGACTTTTGCGTGATTATTTGCATGTAGACCAGCGAAAAATTGCTGCTTGCTGCTTTCGCGGTATCGACCTTCATCGATCTTCAAGCTCTAATTGGTTCCTATTCTTAAACACCGCTAAATCCTTCTGAGCAATTACAGGTCTTAAATTATCATCCCTCCAATCTGTGCATCTATCAATTTCCCCCAAAAAATTTAAACAACTTTTTTACATTTTAAACAACAAAACTTTTTATTTTAAACTTAGATCACTTATCAAACAGCTTAAGGCTTCTCGACATAGGGGTGGGCAGCCAAGTATGCGAGGGCCTTCTGGATGAGGACTGGTACTTCAGGGGCAACTGGCAAATGGGCACCGGTGGGCTGGAAACCATTTTCATCAGCGACATATTGCACATTGAAGGATTCGCCTTCGGGGGAGATGAATTTGAAATCACCATGGGCAACCTTGGAAAAGAGAGAATAAAAAACACATTACACGTTTGAACAAACCAAACTCTTCTGAGCCAACTTACAATGGATTCTTCGGGTCCGGTCAATGCACCAGATTCGCTGGCAGCAACACCGTTTCCAAGTTCGTAGGCGTAGTTGTAGCTATCGACTCCAACATCGGCAACGTTCTTGAGGACTGCGACTTCTTCAACGGCAACGGCAACTGCGACAGCCAACAAGCAAGCGAAAGCAACCTACAAATGTAAAGTTGACAATTTAATCCAAAGGTGTCCTTCACTTTAAGGCGCGCGTTGGTTGTCAGAGTATTCCCTTGCAGCTCCTCCACCGGCGATATACTTACGAAGAATTTCATTTTGAATTTAGTGGGTTGATCTTCTGTGTTATCTAACTGAAGTGATGATGTATCAGAGGCTGCTGCCCCCTTTTATATAAAAATTGGTTTGGCTATCATTCTAGATTTGGTCTACGACAGTCGTATAGGCAAAAACCTGTAAACGTCTACCTAGCAAGACAAGTTTCGATTTCGTTTCAATTATGCAAATAACAAGTTCCCAAAAAAAAATTTAAATATATTCAAAATAGTGCTAACAAAGAGTAGGGCCTTACATTAACACGCTCGTAGCATTGGCAGCTTAATTGAATTTAAGCTTTGACTTTTTTTATGGCTTTTGCGAGGAGTTTTCGCCACTTGATAGTTTTTTTTGCCAGCCTAATTGATGACAACTCGCATCTTCCAATTAGCCCGATAAATTTGCCAGAGTCGCACGAGGCAGTTTGTTCATTTGCAGTACGAAAACGAAAGAGTTGATCAGCAAACTGTGCTGAATGCAGTATGAGGTACTTTTTCAATCACATTTTATTTTAATTTTTTTTTCTGTACAATACTTTTTTTGACAGGTTTCTTTTCGACAACAATTTTCAAGGGAAAACTTAAATTTGTTAGTCACGATTTGTGTACTTTATGACTTCTCGACGTATGGCTTGGCGGTGGCCAAGTAGGCGAGGGCCTTCTGGATTAGAACTGGCACTTGGGGAATGTGGGCACCGGTGGGCTGATAGCCATTAGCATCGGCGACATATTCGACATTGAAAGATTCGCCTTCAGGAGATGTGAATTTGTATTCACCATGAGCAACCTAAAAAGAAGAAGACCCAAATCAGCGGAGAAGACTTTTTGAAATTTTCATTCAAACTCACAATGGACTCCTCGGGCCCGGTCAAGGCACCAGATTCACTGGCTGCGACTCCGTTGTCAAGCTCGTAGGCGAAGTTGTAACTGTCGGCTCCGACCTCAGCGACGTTCTTGAGAACGGTAACCTCATCGACGGCGGCAACAACGGCCAACAAGCAAGCGAATGCGACCTACAGAAATGATAGTGTTATCCAATTGCTGATAGTTAGAGTCCGAGTCCTGTTATGGTCCGAATGCACTTACGAATAATTTCATTTTTGACTTGGTGTGTTAGGCTTCTACCTGGGGTGTGAGACTTATGGCTGTTGAATAGCTCTTCACGGTTATTTATATGAAATAACTGTTTACATAAAAAATTGGCGGCAATGACTTTGGCTGCCATTAAAACCTGTCGGCGTCTTTTGTTTATTTTTAATTTATTATGTTTTCATGCAGATATTTTTTTTTTATTTAATAATATAGCAGAATGTCAATGCGGTAATGTTTTGCAAAAATAATTAATAAATCAATAACAGGAAGGAAAGAAACACTTTGAAGATTGAGTGGAGTACCCGAGGGGGACCTCTTTTAGAAAAAAATAGCCAGTCTAAATGACGTATGTCAAACCATCCTCAGAGCTCTATGAGGTTGTCGTTGTCTGTTGTACAATGCATGTGTTGGACAAGTCATTGGCGAAGCACAATGCGGGACAAAAAAAACAAAAATTATTTGCTTAACGCTATTTACCCGAATAAAGCTTGAACAGTCAATTCCGTACTGCAAAGTATTTCAAAACTTGCCTTTTTTAACTCGATGTTACACCTCCACCTCGTCGTGTGACATTCTCCAAAGCCATTCGGAAAGTAAATGGGTGGTCGATTGCACTTCTGCCCGGACAATGCTTATTTCCCAATCCGAACTCGGTCACAGGTGCTTTAGGACAAGTTTCCAATAGCTCAACAAAGATCTTTTCGAGAAGACGTGAGTGAGTGATGTATTTTTAAAAATTCTTTTTATCTCCTTTGTGCCTTTGGATTTATCTGTTTCTATTTAATAATATCGAACCTGAAGGTTGTTGCTTTTTGTAAGAACACCATCTTGTATTTGTACTTTAATGCCTAGTATGCTGTTCCAGGAAAACTAAAATTAAGCGCCTCTCCAATGTTTCTCTCCACCGCTTCGCTTAATGTTCGCTTAATTTGTACGGGTGTCCGCCGGGAAGGTATACTACTTTGGTTTGCCGCCATTTTGGTAAACATTAGTCTTGACAGTTCATATTTGGCAGTCGTGAAGTAGACACGTGGCAAATTTATTATGGAAAAATATTCGATAAACCAACGTGTTTTAATCGTCTAAACATACTGTGACGATGACAAAAAAAATCATAATGAGTGACGAGGCACATTTTCATTTGAACGGATATGTGAATAAACAGAATAGTCGGTTGTGGGCAATGGAAAAACCTCAAAATATTCATCAGTCGCCTTTGCATCCATTAAAAGTTACAGTATGGTGTGCGATTTGGTCAGGAGGAATCATTGGACCTTACTTCTTTGAAAATGAAAACGGCGTAACGGTAACTGTGATTGGGGAGCGATATCGTGATATGATTGAAAACTTTTTAACGCCACAACTTCATGCTTTGGGCTTGATTAACATGTGGTATCAACAAGACGGTGCCACATCGCATACAGCCAGGATTACAATGGAATTACTGCGAGACCTCTTTCCACAACAAGTTATTTCAAGAAATGGTGATGTTGATTGGCTTTCGTACAGCGGCTACCAAATTTAGCTTGAACTGCGTACTGCTTTGCTTAATTTTATCTTTGGAGACATTTTCGTATGGGGGCTTAATTTAAGCGCGAGCAGCATACTATGCTTAAAATGGTAACCGGATTGCTGGTCAGTTGAATTCCTTTAGCAAATTTTATCCAGTCATATCAAGTCGAAATATGCCGAATAGGTTTCGACTAACTGAACTACAAATTACTCGTTACTCGTTACCTTGATTTCATTCTCTGTTACATTATGTCCGATGAGAACCGTAGAGAAAATGTCGGCCTTTGTTAAGCGCCATTTTAGGCAGATAAATAAAAGCAGCTTTAAAAGGTTGAAATTCCTAGATCATAAATTGCGGAGTATGCTACTGCGGCTTGGACTTCTGATAGGTACACAAATCTGGGCACTTGTGAAATAATTTGAAAAATGGCTAAAAATGTTAATCAGTTACTAATGTTCAGTTCAAGTATAAGCGCCCTGTGCAAGATTTACAGAAAGCACCCTTTTTTCATGCATAAGTCTTTTCCACATAACTAAGGAGTAAGACTTTCAATGCGTTGTTTTTTATTGAGTTATTTTTTGTTTTGAGATTTTTGAACTAGATTCTTTTGTAAAATAAAAGTGGATGTGCAAGGAATATACCTCCGTGAACAGGGTGGAATATTTTGAGATTATGTAGGTAAGAAGTGAACTCGCATAGGTCTAGTGGGATTTTTTATTTTGCGATATTTTGAGTTAGATTCTCCTTGAAGTTGCAACATTGGAAGTGATGTGAGTTAATGTGCAAGAAATAATTCAGCACAGGTGTGATGGATGTTGTTATTTTTGGCTTATTTGAACAAGCTTTTTGTTTAAATGCAAATAACAGTATTTGTTCGCGCAAGATAAAATTAATTTTTCTTTCCTAGCAATGCGCCCCCAGAACTTGGCGCCCTGTGCATTTGCACATTCTGCACATATGGTTGGTCCGGCCCTGCTAATATTGACAACCTCACACATTCTTCACATGGAAGGTTAAACGGATGCCCCTACTAAATCGCCGTCTGACTGAATTGGACATCATAACCTAACACGCAAAAATACGTGACACGTATTTCGGTCGGCCATCTTATTTACGTGCTAGGAACTATGGGAATGATGTTGATATTTTAATAGCGGTGGCTTACGAAATTTCGCTTTAATATGAAACAAAATGGCTTCCGCGTGTGATGAACGGACATTTATTTATTTATTTCGTATAACTTACTGATGATAAGTTTGGCTTAATTTACTGACACTAATTACCACTCTCATTTCACAAGTTTTAAATCAGAAGTTGAAATGTTTTCAAGTGATTGCCGATGTGTTGGTCGGCGGAACTTGTGTTTATTTCCGTTTAACGTATCTATTTATTATTACGGGTAGAACATCCATAACCCTTTAGGCGTTATTTGTGATCTCATGCTTACGCCTTTATGAGCATTGAATTCGGACAATCGGATCTCCCTGTCCGCAAAAATGCGCGTGAGTGATGTTGTAAGTGTAGTATAAGATGAATATCAGTTGATTTACAACTATCAACTTGACGTTTCTACAGAAATCGACGACTTTGTGAAATTAAAAAAATGCTGAAGGGCCAAGCGACGGAATTATCATTTAGTTCGACAATCACAACTCAAAGACGAATCAGCCGATTTCCCTACCATGAGTGAAAATGTCCTGTCAACTAAAAATGAACATCTTGTGGGAAATTATCCTGGACATTGGAAGAATTGTATACAATCCTGTCCATTTAAATTATACAATCAAACCTTGCTACATCCATACCATTGTCAGTCAAAAAAGGAATACCTACATTGAAACTTGAACTTGAATGATTTCGATCGCCCGACGAATCACAAGATCATTCGGTTTGTTACATTTAGCTGGAACAACTAATTTGTTTTCCTTCAAATTCCGCTGACCAACTTAAACAATGCTGAATGTATAGACTGTACATTTCCCGGCTGAGATTTGCGTATTTGAAAAACCACTTAATGTTTGAAACCAGTCCACAACGACTGTAAGAACGGACTTCCTCCAATCCCCAAATCTCCATAAAGCTGCTTCATAAACATATCTGTTCGAATCGGTGGCTTCTACTTTACACAATCGTCGATGTTTGTTACATCTGTAAACTATATTTGGAACATTATCTAACCACGTGAAATTCTTAATTCAAGTCGACGTCATTAAGCCTATCGACAGCAACAAAATATTGTTAGCTTGTTTCCCTGCCAGCTCTCTGGTGGCATCGGCTATAAATTTATTGCCGACCTGCTCATCCACTATGTTTCATCATAAACTTCTTATCAAAAGAACAAAACCCGTTTAGGATATTTCTTTATTACGATTTTTGAATATGTAGGAGTCCGGACAGAAGATATAAACTCCCTCATCTGCGAAACCTGTCAAACTGGACAAATAAACTCATTATATCCCGCTAACATCGGGCGCATCTATACGACTTGCGCAAAACATTCAAACGGGAAAAAGTGGTATTTACAAAATAAAAAATTGTTTTCCATTGCTGTGATCATTTGAAATGTCCTTCGGCGAGAAGTCTCTGTCCGTAGTTATCGCCTTGAACCTTTGTGCTTGTAATTTTTAATCAGTTTCGCTTGTTAATCAGTTTCCCATGATATAACAAACAAAAAAAAACAGTTTGTCAATGTTTAATATAACTGTCGGTGTGGAACCCATAAAACGTTAACCGGTCTTGGCTATTTAGTTTTTTTTTTTTTTTTTTTTCAGCACAACGCCGGACTACGTTATCGGATATTTGGCGACAAGGCGACAAAAACGAACGACAGATAGGCAAAAACTAGCGTCTTCTTGTTTGTAAGATTGCTAGAAAATTCGTTAATTTAAATAATTAATTTGACATTCGTTTGGAGATGAATTCCGCCAAGTGTACGTCATGGGGCGCATGTTGTATGTCGTGCCAGCAAACGTGTGCAACTCCAAAGGGCACTTTCCATTCCGTTGACCGAGTTTTTGTGCGCATTTGTAGGTCATGGCGTTAGCAGGAAATGCGACCGCAGATCAATGATCTCTCTAACTGAGAGTAAGAGTTACACAGTCGTGTATTGTTGAAACCGGTCCAACAGCGGACGGATTACTCTTACTTTCATAGATCTGACGTGGTTTTCTGTTGTTTTACGACATTATGCTAATTTAATGGCTTACACATGTGTGGAGGAAAGTGGGCCTATATGGGTTTGGTTGCGACCTTGATCTTGACCACTGACACTGAAATGGCTGCCACATTCGTTTGATGTGGGTTGCAGATGGTTCCCAACTGTGCAGCGTTTGCATTGTTTCAATTAAAAATGGAACAAGAAAAAATGTAACGTCTCTGGGGAGCAGCAAGGTTTTTGCAGAGTGATTTTGCCATCAATCGACTATTTTATCAAGTATTAATTTATTATTGGCAATTGTAACCTTCCCTGAGGCGAAACACTCTTATAAGGTTAAAGTGTAGGTTAACAAGTAAACAGAAATAAAAAAAAAGTCTACTCGTTTTAGTGACATCAGCATAGTGCACAAAAATACTCTGTAGAAGATTCACGGCGTGTTTCCCGATTTCGTTTCGTGAATCCAACTTGGTCAAAGATAAGCTTTCGTCATGCAGTTGGATTAAGTCCGTATACTTGTCGTGAATAAATGCAGGCGCGAACTATCCGGTGCATTTATTTCAGCTCGTTTGTAAATATCTTGTGTCCAAACATCGAAGTAATATTATTGAAAATGGAATTTTATATAAGCGGAACTCCGTAGCTATTCGCACCTAAAGTTGACAAAATACGTGGTAAAAATGACATATTTAGCAGCTGTTTATAAATAGCTCAAATAATATTTTTAAACTCAATTCAATTGAATACTTATAGCTCTCTTATACTTTGCATTTAGTGCAGAATATAAAAGACCTGACTGATAATCCTTTTACCATTGTTGTCTTGATTGTTGCCATTCCGGAAAATGACCGACTGAGTCCAAACGAACGGCATTAAGTGGGAAATCATGACGCCGAGCTATGGATTGTTTTCCTTTTTTCGCCAGTGAAGATGGCGCCGTCGGAATCATATTCACTGCTTTCATCCGTTCCGGGTATCACCAAATCTTCTTCTCGATTTTCCGCTGCTTCATCTTCTGATTCCAGTGCTTCATCTTCACTTTGCCCTCCATATCCAGGAATAGTATAAAACCTCAGTTTAGAGTAAAAGCTGCTTGTTGGAATCATGAAATCAAAACACAAAACCCTAGTTACCCAATTTGCATGCATAAGAAGCCAAACATGGCACCACGAAATTTGGCAAATATTTCAGTGAATGCTTGAGGAGCCATATATGAACATTGCAAGTAATGCATTGTACCATGAACTGCACATGGATAATTGAAAAACAAATAACTATATTTCACTCACCAGTATCTAATATTTAAAAAAAAAAATTATATTTCCGTATATACGCACTAATAACAAAAAATTAATATTTTAATTCCACTTTATTCTTGCCGTTTATTGACGATGAACACGTTTGAACATGAAAGCGATTATTTTGTCGCTTGTGTAAAAAAGAAGAAATTAAATTCACACTACACATAAACAAACAATAACAAAGTCACTGAATAACGGTTTACGTTCCGTCACAATTCTGTAGTACTTCCAATCGATGCCGGAAAATTAAAGTCCATATAAGGCCCCATATGCAGTGAGGGCTAACAAATATAGGTACCTAAAAATAAAAAATTAAAATACTTGATGCAACAGGGCCGTAGGAGTTTCTTACAACCAATCGTTTTTTGTGACAATTTTATGCCGAGTCCAATGGGCTAACCGAGAAGCTCTCTCATGACTCTTACATAGTCTCGGATGTTTGTGAGACATTGCTGATTAATATGACATGCTGATTAATATGTTGGGTGGAGGCTTAAAGAGCTTTTGTTGGTGATAACTCGAATATTGAGTGAACTGTGTTACTTTTAAAACACATGTGCGACATATAAAAATGAAATAATATTCGTTTGCGTCAGCATAACTCATGATTGATGGATTAAGTTGGCTTTTTTGGTGGGAAAAATTCGAAAGGAAAATCGGAATCATAAATAATGACTAAAAAAATGTAAGACTACCTACCAAATGTCTGCGTGGGCGACAAATCTTGCGTATGATGGGGAAGTGGCTTAGGTTCAGGAAGGTCATCCGGAATAGAAATATTTAATCTGTTTTCATGACACTCGTCAATTTTGATAGTTTTTTTTTTCACAAAATGAGCGAATAAGTACAAACAATGTCGGCATTATGTAAGGCGAAACGTTGAAACGTTTTCGTGTGCACGAACAATTTACTTCTGCAACGTCGCGTCGTGCAAATCATTCGTGCGCACGAAAACGATTCAACGTTTCTGCCTTAAAGAATCTGACCCCAGATTTCGATGAACGTTTTTTGAAATGTTTTTGAAGGCTCGCAAAATCAGTTATTCCAGACTTTTTGGACTGGCTGGCCCACGACGATTACAGGAAATACCCTTTTTGCACATGCCGTTGTTAGAAAACCCCCACAAAAATATATATTCAAAAATAGTTATACTACATAAGAAACTATAAAATTAACAAAAACTCGAATGGTTTTTCTTCAGATTTAGTATTTGAAATGCTTTCTTTTGTTTTGAGAGATATAAAACTGTCATTTCTTCGGCCAAGCTTATTTTAAAATGCAAAATGCCAGAATGCAATTTTTATCCTTCATTGACCTACTTTTGGAAAGGGTTCTCAACCAAAGGGTGTTATTTTTTGTTCAGATTTCACTATCTTTAACTCATTTTAACTCATTAAAATTTCCAGGATGACCAGATAAGAACGAAAGGGATACAAATTTAAACAAAAAAACAACGGCGTGAGATATGAAATCGATCCCGGCTTAATTTTGAAGCTACAATGATGTTGTATGTGTGGAATAGCACATTTTTTAAATGGCCGCCTGGATCAGTCTAATATGTACGTCGTTATTTCACCTATAGTGTCTCGAATATGTGTCTCGAGCTCGTCCAAAGTGGTTGGCTTGTTAGCGTAGACTAAGGATAAGGACTTGACGTAGCCCCGCAGCAAATAATTGAGTCAAGTCGCATGATCGTGCTTCGCGGCAGACAATTTTTGAGCGCTCGCCGGGAGATGACCAAGTCGCCAAATTTTTCCTTCATAATTTCGAGAGTTATTATATTTATATTATATTTATGTAGGTCCAAATCCAACCGCAAAATAGCCCGGATTCACTTTCTGACGATGGCCAATTCAGCTGATCGGTGCCTAATAGACATTTCTGACTCTTCTTCGATACTGGCCGTTACGGCGACCAAATTGTTGTTTTAGGCCTCTTTTGCGCCTAAATTAAAATTAAAATTGAATTAAACACGTAAATATAATTTTTCCTCATATGAGGAATTGAACTTTATTTTTCGAACGTACTACTAAGACTAAAACTGATAATGAAAAATGAAATGAGTTTCCATAAGAAACAGTTAGTCGCGTCAGCATAAAAGTTGTTGCGCGTGTTTGGGGAACATGATGCTGCTGTCTGTTCGTGGGAAACTTTGCTCGGCATCATATTGCCAGGAATTTCGTGGGAAACTTAGCGTTCCCATAACTTGTACTCACTGTGCGACGAATTGCCTCCACACTGAAGCCATCACGACGACCGTCTTTACGGCAAAATTGACGTTACAACTGAGTAGGAATTTTGATAAAATTTTCAATAATTACCGCACGATTGGCAAAGTGAAACGATACATGATAAAATGGCAAATCTCACTGAATATTTCGATAGGCTGATGCAGTGCTGCCAGGCCGCTTTAACCACTCGGAGTCAAAAAACTTAACAAAAAGCGCTAGAACGCTCTCAATTTTTTTTTTCATGGACAACTAAGAGCTAAATTAGCGCTAAATCTGAAATTCTTAAAAGGAGAGTAAAACCACAACATATTCAGGTTTTTATTTGTTTATTATTTTCATAAGCAATCAAGCCTTTATTTGATAATACAAAATAATTAAAAAATCTGAGCTTTGTTAAGTAAGATTGATTTAGCGTGAAAGCCGCAAAACTACAGAAATAATAGAGAGGATTTGCATATAAAAAGCGCTAGAAGTTCCGCTAGGTGCTAAAACTTTTTAAAGCGCGCTAAACATACTAAAAAAGCGCCAGATCTAGCGCCGAAAGCGCTTAAATGACAGCCCTGGGCTGATGCCTTGGTAGCTTCGACAGCTGCTGAAACATAACAAATGGAAAAAGTATTATTGCTATCGCGTCATCCATTACTGTTACTTGCTACGAATTTCTGATCTTTATAAATGACACACGAAACATAGCGTTTGTTAAGGATTTGCTGAGAATAATTTTTAAAATCTGGACATTTTGTTTCCAGCCATTAATTGTTGCCACTATTTATTAGCTCGAATATGCTCTCATTGTCAAAATAACATTTTGACCAGAAACCACCAGATTGAATATCCGTTTTTAAATTCTTACCTTGAATAAATAACTGTTACATATATTATTTATCCTGCGGCCATTTCAAGCGCATATTCTTTAATTTAATTTAAATTGATAAATTCATATTTGCCGCAAGTTTGACTTAAAATCTAGTACTTTCCCTGTGTCATTTTGATTTGAATTGATAACAAATTTTTGTTTTTATCCAATACTAGCTGGACCCGGCATAATTCCGTTTTGCCCGCAACATTGGCCACTAGACGGCAATTGTTATCTCGTACCTGATGACGTTTAGTACAACGCCACCTATCGTAAAATGCGAACAGATTTTCCGGAATTTTCTTTCTGCCTAAAAAGCAATACGAAGAAAGCAAACAAAAATCAATTATTTATATAAAGAAGAAGATAGCAGAAGATAGCAGAAGATTTAAAAATATTTAAATAACTTTTCGACACAGACTGTTGTACGAGTCCCAAAGCTGTATGAGCATGACGACGTCGCTAGTAACGAAGCAAACCTTTTTCGTAATATTTTTGCTCGAACCACTTTGTCCCAGCCAAGACAGCAACCAATCAGCACCCATTTCAAAGATGCCAGCGATTGGTATAAAAGCTCCAGCCATTGATCACCACAGTATTGCATAGTTTTAGGCAATAAAGCTGTTACCAGCAGAAACTAAACCGAATTATGCTAAACTACAAAAGCGCACCCAATCCTGGGGCCAGATTCTGTAAGGCCAAACGATCAACGGTCTCGTGTGCACGAATGATTTGCTTTGTTACACAAGCAAATTTCGTTTGAACGTTTCTCCTTACAGAATGCCGACCCTGGTTACTCTTCACACTTGGCACGGTTCACAACAGCGAGTCCCAGTATACTCAGCATCCACCAATCACCCCGATAAAAAAAAAAAACAAAAGAGTTGAGCAACAAACTCGATTGCCTTCCGAAGCACAACTTTTTGCTCTCTCTGATTTATTGTTCGGGCAAATCAATCATTAATTTATCGCTTTATTGTTTACATTGTCACACCAAGCCACTGCACTGCACATATGTTTTTGTTCTGTAAATTACCCACCACATGCGAACACCAATAAGTCACCGAAACCCTACACAAAGCATCCGTAAATCGGTGAGGTTGACAATTAGACAATTAGACACACAACTTGACGCGAGTCTATAAATAAAAACAAGTTAGTCTCAATACGGAGAAGTGCATCCCGGAAGCTGGCCGCAACATTATTACAGTTTCTAATCTAAATGAAGTCGTGATTGAGGTAATGGGATTGAGAGAGACGCTCGCAGTTATTTGGTAACAGACACAACATGCTGTTGTAACACCAATAAGCCTTTCAGCCAAAAGTTTCTGCTTCTGCATTCAAATTGTATGGCGGCGGTGGCGGTGGCGGTGGCGGTACACACAGAAACACAGCGAATTGCTAACTACTCCCATTCCATTATAGAGTTTTCCAATATGCATTCGAAACTAATAAATGTTAACTGACATGTGATGTTGGATGTTTCGCCTGGGAACTCCGGCTGCGGTGGCGGTAGCAATGCCAATTGTTGTGTGTGTCATCATGCCATGGAATTTGGCATTACAGTTAATTGTTGTGTTGGCAATTGCGATGGCCGGAGAACGGAGAAGGGTTCGCTTCATTATGCATCTCAATCTGCTGCGCGATCTGTCTTTCTAAATTCAATTCTGAATCAATCATGTGTGTGCGCGGCTATATTGGGCTTGAGCATGCGTGTGTGAGTTCAAATCGAATGGATTCGCTTTCGGTGAGATGCGGTTACCTTGAGGGGCGACGTTGTTCTGGGAAATCCGTGTGTCAGAACAAAACCGACATCTCTCGGCCGATGATATTTGCCATGAATATCTGTGTCATCTACGGTTGGTTGTTGGTTGGATTGGCTTGACTTGGCTTGGCTTGGCGATCTGATTCCAATACTGTCTGACAAACCCCATTTCGATGTTGACTACCTCCGTGCATGCGCAGATGACCTTTGGAAAATAAATCACTTGGCTGATCCTGTTCTTCGGTGGAAGTAATTATTTTCGACAGCTTTTTGTTTCGCGGCGCGCATTCAAGTGAAATGTAATCCGGGTGCAGATACACTGAGAGGTGAGTGGAGCCTGTGGTTACACTTAGTTTTGTTACGATGACAGGTTTAATGTCAATGCGAGTCGTTGATTATCGTGGAAATGTGGAGAACTTTGGTGACATATGGACACATGGTTGCTGAGGGATACGACATGTAGACAGTCGGGCATTGTCGGGTTGAAACTGCTGGCAAAAGAAAAGATAATGAAGCCGTTGCTAGCTGTAGTGAAAGTCAACCAAATTACGTAAAGTGGAGGATTTCTTTGACACCCGAAGGTAAATGAAGATGTTTTTGATGATTAAAAAATGATTAGAAGAAGAGGAGCCTTTTTCGTTCATATTTCCTACGTTATAAAAGGACAAAGTACTGCAATGTAACGTGGTATAAGAATATTTGAGTCTTAAAACTCGTCATGGTCAGATATCTTCCTAGTCCTATTAGATTGGTAATCAACTTTTGAGAATAGCGTTCTACATTCTCCCAATGGGGACGACTTTGAAATAAAAGAGTTGTCACCTTCGACTTCGTCTAAAAAATTGCTGGATAAGTCATAGCTTAGTCGCAGTTCGTTTAAAATTTTTTGGATTTTGTAAAGTGAGTAAAAATCTCATACTGAGCGCCGACCTTCCTCACAGTGTCTTTTGGGAGATTTCCACCTGCCTCGAAAAAAAAGAAACTTCGACTTCTGTCCAAAAATGTTTCGTTGGGAGGTAAAACTCTTCGACTTTTGTCAAGAAGCTGGGGCTGCTCTTGGACGGTTTCCCAAATCTCTAAATTTTTTATCCGCCAACTCGGGGATTTTCACAGTCTGATCGGCAAAGCTGGGGCTGCTCTTGGACGGTTTCCCAAATCTCTAAATTTTTTATCCACCAACTCGGGGATTTACACAGTCTGATCGGCAAAGCTGGGGCTGCTCTTGGACGGTTTACCAAATCTCTAAATTTTTTATCCGCCAACTCGGGGATTTTCACAGTCTGATCGGCGAAGCTGGGGATGCTCTTTGACAGTTTCCAAAATCTGTAAAGTTTTGTATCCACCAACTCGGCGATTTTCACAGTCTGATCGGCAAAGCTGAGGCTGCTCTTGGACGGTTTCCCAAATCTCTAAATTTTGTATCCGCCAACTCGGGGATTTCCACAGTCTGATCGGCAAAGCTGAGGCTGCTCTTGGACTGTTGCTCGTATAATCTAATGAAACTTCACACTCAATTTAAACGGCAAAAAGGGACTGTCAAAAATTCTGCCACATGGTGTAAACATCCTTCATGGCACCTTCTGTCACTCATGCATGTCAAAAATGATCGCACTGATTGTGATGAAATTCACCTCAATCACAAGATCATCGTTGGAATGTGAAGAAGTTTCGTTTTATGACGCAAATGACATTTTACACGTCGCGTCAAGTGGTACTGATATTGAACGATAATTCCTTTTCACGATTAACGACTACGATTTGTTGGCCAACATGGCTAAGCGTGGGTCCATTTTATGACAACCTTTACAACCTGCACAGCTGGATTTGTTCGTTTTTTTTTTTTTTTTAAATTTACTACAGTAACAGCCATAAAAACAACTCATATCGTATTCATTTGTTGGAATTTCAGCCGCCGCACTTACCGCAGACACTTTTGTTGCTACTAATTGACTTAAATGTGACGGAATGTGTCTAAGCACTGAGCTTTTTCCTCCGCGTTGACCGCTTGCCTTTCTGCGGTTAAATTCGTCATGATTGTCACCTCTGCCGGCTTGGGGGGTCATCATTCCGATGGAATGCAGGTATTTCTTTCATTCTGATGTCGGAGGCTGTCGGACTTAAATCCCTATAGATGCACCTCGAAATATATTTTCTGTCTATGAAAGAGTCGCCTTTTTCCAGTTGAAGCGTGGTTGATTTCATTGCAGTCCCCATAGGCCGGAAAATATTTACCTGTAAATTGATTTTAGTAAAACGCTGGAATACGCATCCTGCCGCCCTGAATTCGTTTCAAATTGTCGGAGTAATTTTCGCGGAATGCAAAACTAGCAAAAACAAAAAAATATCCCTCAACTCAAGCCACTCACAGTTATAAGTTTTCGATACCGAAACATCCATCCAATTAGCCATACCTCCCGGAGAGGGCAATCGGCGCACGACTTCAGCGCGTCCTCCATGTGCCTCGTCTGCCGCAGTGTTCGTCACAAATGCATACTGATGGACCATTATACGGCCAGGCTTACATAATTGTTCTTTATTGGCTCCAAGACGGTAGCTCGCAACATATCGCGAAGGGGAACGAAGACGCTGTTAAAATATGTGCGCTGTCACGCCCACTACAAGTCCGGAATTTCCGACAGACACAGTACCAGCCGTTTAAAAACCGTCGTGATGTCTTGAGAACATACCTACCGTCATATGCACACTCCGCTGGAGCATTCCAAGTGCACAATTATCCGTGTTAGCGCGGACAATTATTACGAAGCATTCTGCAATCGCTCGCATCGGACCCCCTCGCAGTCCCCTCGCATCAGTGGGTTCTTCCGAAATCGGGGGACCCGAACACACCAAATGATGAATAATTCAAAAAAATATTCACATCCCGCTGTGCACATCACCTGAATTGCACAGGTGATGTGCATCATTAAATCGACATAACATTCAACATTTGTGCGCCTTACCCGGACCAAGTCGTTCGCTTATACGAGTACAGTCAAAGTCATCGTCATCGTCATCGTCATCGAATCATCGAATCATAGAATCGTCTATAGCCGCACAGCTGCCGCTTGTGGGACACACTCCTCGGCGCAGCTCGTCACAACTTGTGGTGGAACAGGCAGCAGGTGACATGTTGCGGGCGTTCACAATCACCAATCCGACTGACAGTTCTATGGACTGCCGTCCCCCGAAAATCTGCCGCAGTTACAGTGCCAGCTCCGGCGAGTTATTTGACATGATTTTGTAATAAAATTCCTGGAACATCAATTGCGCGCTCACACAAATGTAGGAAGATAATAATTCTTTGACTCATCGCGACGGTGCTTTGCCTGAGGCATTCCTCTTTGTTGTAACTGATCTGCGATCATGATAGCACAGCATATGTCAAGCATTTACTGCGACTTGCTCTTCATAGGGACAGCCAGAGCCACACACACAGTCGGCGCCGCGACTGTGGAAGGGATAATCTTTATTGCACTCAACGAAATTATTAATTTCGCGAGAGACTTGCCAATTTGGAGATCGCTGACAGGGCCTGACAATTTTTCCCTTATCTAATGAGGAATACCGCTATACCAGACGAATGGCGGCGGGCGAAGATTAACTTTCTGGTTTAGTGGAGCGCTTGTGATGTGCCTGATGAATGGCCTTATCGTGAGGTGGAAATCAGCTGCAGTGTATATGGGACTGGGAGTCTTGCCGATGTCGACATTCGTCGATGTTTGATGATTTTGGCCGATAGGCATCTCGCCGCGAATGCGGCAAATGTCATACTTGTATGTAATTTGTGTTAAAAGGATATTTGTTCAGGCTCGCGGGAAAAGTGATTCTCACGAACGATGGCAGGGGCTATAAAATGAGATTCTGTCGCGGGGAAATGAAGATTAATTATGAGACGCTAGGGAGAAAATAAAAGTTGCACAAAGTGCAGAGATAGAGAGAGTTTGCGGAAATTTTGGGGGAAATACCTAAGTTCGTGGGCTGGCGAGGAGGGCTCTGTCCCACACTCTGGTCAATACTGAGCCAATGACCCATTGTGATGGCCAGCGGGGGAAAAGGTTGTCCCTTACCCGTTATAGCCCTATCTTTAAAAATACTGTAATCAATTACACTGTGCTGTTGCATACAAACCATCCTGTGGAATTGATAAAGCTCGTTAAATTGTCTACTGGTGTGGTAGATCGTGGAAGAAGTGTCGCCCTAGGAATCTGATTGGTTGGAGACCTGGACAGTGACATAGGAAGGGGGTTATGTCGTCAAGAGCTCCCTTATCAACGCAGTGCATTTTCTTCATGTCGTACCGTATTGTTACCCAGTTATGATTCCTACGAGGTTGCAAAGGGATTTTCTATCCTCCCGTATGAGACTTTCGGTTCATTAAAGGTGGGCCCTGAGCATTTTTGTGGTACGTCAAGTTCCTAGAGCGGTCCTTCTAACGCGTTCGCCTCTCTTGTGGACTTTCCCTCTGCTTCAAGCTTGAGTGTGGAAGGCGTGCTATACTCAAAATAAAAAAACAGGGTAATATTGAAATTCTTTTGTAAAATTTCAACAGAAATTCAACTGAAAAAAATTGTTTCAATAATAAATTAAGTTAAGTTTCATCAGTGTGAAAAATATTTTAGCAAATGAATAAAATGTTAAGGTTCTCAAAAAATACTTTGTCAGATCAACAAAACACGATTTTCAGTTTAATAAAATTGAAAAATCGATATTTTACCAAATTGAGCATTTTTCTTGTTGTATTAACAATTTTTTTTTTAAAAAACGGGACCAAAAATCATTTTTGCAAACTTTTGTAAAATTGAGAAAACTTTTGTAAAAATGTCTGTTATCCAAACAAAATAGAGATTATTAATGCTAAGAACATTCTGTTGAAATGAACACTTTGGTTTGCAGATTTGACATACATTTTGTTCAATTAATAATACAACAGTGGATTGAAAAAAAAAAAAAATACAATTTAAACAGGGTTGTTGAGCAACGAACGAAAATAATTCATCAAACGAGTCAATTACTTAATAATTTTATTATAATGGTGACATACAAAGCCAATAATTAAATCTTATGTCGTTTTCGATTTGGCAGAAAGATCAATTTTTTTGAGAAAAAATCGTTTTTTTTTTCATTGAGATTGCTTTTCATGTTCGATTTGCCAAAAAAATCAATTTTTTTTTGATCTGACTCTCTTTAGAGAAATATCGATTTTTTCTCAGATACTTTCACTAATACCAATGGTGTCATACCCAGCTGCCGGTTACGAATTGTTTATCGTTGGAAGGGTTGCTTTTTTTTACTGAATTATTAATTTTTCGAGTATGGCAACGATTCTTTATATTAAATTATTTCGAAATGCGTTGTTATAAATGTTTAAAAATCAATTGGAATGGATTTCCAGTGCAAGTGAAAAAAAATTTGTTTGCGGCCAACTGAATACACACAAGAACCAATAAAATTCGGATTTTATGTTCGATTTGGCAGCAGAAATCTGAAATCTCAGATCAAAATTTGAAAAGCCAAATCGAAAACGACATTACTTAGCCCTCGAATATCCAACGATGTGGTGTCTGTAATGATCTAAATCCAAGTGGCAGAGAGTTCGTAAGATCAAACGCAAAATCACCATCCTTGTTCTCTCGCCCAGTCAGGAGTTTCGCACAACAATAGAATTGTTGCTGTAAAGCTGTGCGAGCCTGAGTGGACCATCGAACAAGTAATATCGGTGTGAGAACTGTGTAAGCAGACACGAAGTCGTTAGATTAGAGTGATTGATAACAAACCAAGGAAACAAAAAATTAACTTAAAAGCAAACAATTGTAACAAATAGCTAAGTATGTACATTGGTAAGTTAATTGAAGAAATGAGCAAGTATTTAACAAAATATAAAGTAGGTAAATGATTAATCCCAAACAAGGGTAATTATTTCAATGCAATGCTTTTGATGGCGTCATTTATTATTTCACACGCGAAGTAGGGCAGTTTGTTAATGTGCATAAAAATTGCCTAAAAAGTGAGGTCAACATTTTAAAAGTAAATAAAACGACCCCTTAAATATAAATTGGTAAGAATTGCAATTTGGTAATATAGGATTTTTTATATGCATTTTATTATCTTAAACCAAATAGATCAAACTTGACTTGAACGCTATGTTCCCGGATTCTTCAACCGAAACTAAAAGAAGCAACTTTAAATATTGCAGGCGATGACTACATCTACATCGTTGTCGGTAGAGCGGATCTTTTTATTTTCAAGTTAGATAAAGACATTCGGTATCATTATGTCTTAAAAGTAATAGCGTTTTTTAATATTTTAATTTTACATATGCATTTTTTGATATTTTCTACGTTGTTGAGTAAAAATAATATAATTTAATTTCTATTGTTAATTTTTTTAATAAATGTAATTGCTAAAGTTATTCGTTTTGCATGTCATTTATTAGTACGTAATGCTATGTAAATAACAATTTATTTGTTGAATCAACAATGATGCAATTACGAGAATAATAGTTCTATATGAGTGTTTTCGGAAATGTAAAAAAAAAAATTGCAAATGACGGTCAATGCATGACAGAAATCAATCGGTCATCTGTTTGCAAATGTCATTTTGTGCAGCTGACTTTTGCAAGTGCAGCCTGATGTTTCCGAACACTACCATGTTCAACCCTTATATAAAAAAAAATTTGTTGGACAAAATTCAAATTGCAAAATTTGATGACTTTTTTCCATTTTGGAAAGAGTCTTCGAATTCCAGTCTAACAGAAAGAAGCAACTTAATTCTGTTCCTGGTCCAACGTTCCATATTCTCCTCTTGAGCTTGATTTAGGGGTCTGCAATAATTTATTTGCATTAAATTCCTAATCAAAAAACACATTCTTACCGCTCAAGTGACCTAGATCTATTTCTCGACCGTGACCAGGACTGAGAAAACTCCTCTGAGCAACATGAAGACGATGAATCCATTCCCAGATATCACGCACTTTCACGTATTAAACAGCAAATGCACGATCGTTTTTTATCTGCTTTGCTGCACTGAAGACGACACGCAAATTACGTTTACGAATATCTGACCTTTGTAGAACTGCATTACCGAACACATGCTAATGCAGTTTTGCACGACTTTGGCAACTTGCGTTTCGAACATGCTGCAAAAGCAATCTGATGCAGATGACATTTCCGAAAACACCCTATAACCAGCAATATTCTTACAGATTCAACAAAAGACAACTGTCGTACTGACATATTGTTTCTGTATTATCAACAATTTGTTGCTGTTGATTTAACAAAATGACAATGTCGATGGTTTTAACAACTTTTTCTGTTTATTAAACAAAAAGATAGGTTAAATTAATAAATTTCTTCGCTAAATCAACAGCATTTTATTAAATTTAGCAAAATATCTTCATACGCACAAATAAACGATTTTTGTTACCATAAAAATTTGTTTGTTATCACAACAAAAGCTTTGAGACAAGATGAAACTAATCAAAGTGTTGTCGTCAATATGATAGAAAGATTTTGTTGGACGTATATTGATAATACAAATTATAGCATTTTTATCAAATATCAAGGTTTCATTTTCAGTATATTCACAGAGGATCAGCTTCTGAGACAGAGCTGTCAAAAATAGTTTTGCTAATTCGTCCGCTTTCTTATAGCCTGGAATGCCTTCATGTCCCGGAGCACAGTAGAGAGCGATACTTATTGTGCTCTGTACCAAGAACCTTGAGTTCATCCCGATAGCATTTCAGAAGCTTCGATTTTATTTCTCTTGAAGTTAAGGCTTTTATGGCTGCCTGTCGAAAAAGAAGGTGATACATTCAGATGGTATTGCCCTTACCACAGGCTCACGGGCTGCTGTTGTCACTAATGTAATAATTTTTTTTAACTCTGCCGTACCGACTTTTATATACCCAACGATACCCGACCCCACCCGGTATCCATTTAAGATCCGTCTATGGATTGCGTGTTTGGTACAAGTCCGTCTCTTCATTCTTCCCCGTCATGGTCGTTGTCAAAACATTCAACCTCCCTCAAGCCGCAGTGAGTTCCTTAAACCTTACATGACATTCGCCAGTAATTGCATCGAATCAATCAATTAGAATTTCCAACTAATTACCATATAAACGACTTCAAAGTCCTCTTAACTGCCGTGAAGCATAAACTAACTGGCTTTCCTCGACTCATTTGCATATCCTGCTCATGCACCACCCAAACATTTACACAGTTCCTGTTTGTGTTTTCCCCCCGAAAAATCCCCATGCAATCGCACGATTCAAGTTCAAGGTAACGAAACCACACCGGCATGGCTTATTATGCTAACCGGCATATGCATCCACAGCGAGCGTCGGTCATCACCACCATCGGCAGTGCCAACAGCATCACCGCCGAGCGACTCTCGATGACACAACAATGCAACTTATCCGCTCATCTTTGAATAGCTAATGGAAACGCCGATGACAGCACCTAGGATCGCCGGCTAATGCAGTCAACCCGGCGCCCACCCCCTCACAACAATTAGAGACGAGTTTTATTAAATTTTCCACCGAATCGAGTGCCGCACCGGTTCGTGATTAATTTGTTAGAACTGACAGCCATTCGCCGAGTATATTCGCCGAATAACTCGGTGGCGCTCCCTCGGCCAGTTAATAAATCATTGTTGGTCACAAAAACCAACCAGGTCGACGCTGAGCTTCTTCCAAAGAAGCCACTCCATATGCGGTCGTGGTCTGCTAGGGGAATGAAACTCTATTTCGATTGCCCAATCGCATTGGCGCTCTTGCTGTGGACATCTTCAACCCATTAATTAAAATCAAGGACCGGACACATTAAGCACTGAAACCCATTTGTGACTTTCACTATGCCAAAGATGCGCACTGAATATTTCAGAAGACGCACGCGCACAACAAAAACTCATATTTCTAAAAGAAGAGGTTGCCTCTTCTTGCGGCCATCATTGCATTCGATTTAGCGGAGCTTACACGCACGCTTGCATTTTTTTTTTCTTATTAACTGTATTGAAATTGGTAATTTAAGATCTCAGTTGCGCAGACGTGCAATTAGAACGAATTGGAAGGTATGCGAATTTTTTCGAAAGGCTTGTCCCTGTCGCCAAAGTTGGCCAGTTCTAGAGTGTGCACAGTGCGCAGTGCACATGGTGGCCAAACGTTGGCTATTGCGATGGATTCGGCAGATGATGGTGAGGAGATAAATTTAACTGCCAGCTCTAATCGAAATCGCTGATTGTTAATGCGTTAATTGCGATGGCACTTGGCTAAAGCGATAATTGCCTGTTAATTGATTTTATGCGCCTTAAAGAATTAAGCTGAGTGAAACTCAAATTATTGATGAGACTTTTCAAAAGATTGGAGGTTATTGGAGTGGTCACTCTGCAACAAGGTATGCGTCATTTGGCTGAGTGGAAAGAGTTATTTGGTTCGGTTTGCTTTGGTTTGGTTATGGTGAGGAGAAGTGATTCTAATGGAATTTAAGGGAACGCAAAAAAAATGTGATTTAGAAAGGTGATAAAGTTTACTGATTTGGTTTACTATTTGGTTACATCTATAGCTACCATAATTAAAAAGCCTCGTGGCAGCCCCACAGTCTTGTCAAAGTGGCAATAGCGGGCAAAGTATGGAAGCTTAGAAAGGAATTGACTTGGGAGTTGACCAGCTACTCCCAAGTCAATTTCGTTAACGAGATTACGAAATTCTGACCTAGAAATAGAAGAAGAAAATTGGCAACAAATGAGGCCAAAAATATTGTTCGAAATGTAGCGAATATTTTGTTCCCCAAATATGAGGGGGGATAACGCATTTTGACGATTCTCTAGAAAAATAAATAATTGCACTTAAGTCGCGGATTTTGTTTCTCCTTTTGAAGTGGTTATTCTCGAAATCAACTTGTTTCTAAAAAAAGGGCTTTTCAAAAGAGATTATTCTTGGTTCGTGACATACTTTCTCTATTTTCAGGTGTCAACCAATTTAGTGTAATCTTTAATTTAAAGTTTCATTGAACAGGGCTTAATGTTACCAAAGTGTATAGCGATTGCAGCACAATACAGAGCTGGGTGATCGAAAATTGGAGCGATCGTGTGCGTCAGTTAAAAAAAACTGTCGCGGTTGACAATTGAATGAAACGATGACTGTCGAATTCAAATTTCAAATAATAATCCTATCACTCTTTATAAAACGCCCTACACAGACGTACAGTTAGAAGGAGAAGGAGAAATGTACTAAGTGTCAATGCGTGTGATGGGGAAGTGAGAGTAAGTATCCATGACGTAAGTAACGATGTTGCACAGACCTTAGAAAGACAATGAATTTGGTCTGTAGGTTGCTTTTGACTTTCGCATTTCGGTGTAAAGTCGCTTGATAGTGCGTCGAATTTTCTTACTTTTGTTTGTATAAGTAAATAGTTGATGTCGTAATCGATCTTGATGGGCATTTTCGATCATCATTTTTACACATGCGGGTGAGTTTGGTCATTGTATATGAACATTGTCTCTATATACCATGGTTTGGTGCCACGCTGTACAGGCTATGATAATGGATACTGAACTGGACCATGCAAACTTGTCCCACACAATCTGTCGAAGTTCAATTTTTTGCCTGGACGTAGACGATCGATTTTCCTCCGCTAAGACTGCGCCTACAGAAACCATTTTAAAAAATATCTTAGGAGCTAATTCTTGAAGCGGTCGCGATGACTGACAATATTAATACCAATCCCAGTCCTCTGGGTCTGACCCCAAAAAGTAGAAAAAAATAGTTGAACGAACCTGTTTCAGCTCCTGCTGGCTACAGTAGGTAAAGAGTTTTGTAAAATATTTACACAAAGCACAATTGGTGTTACTGTTCAGAAAATAGGTCCAAGAGAGTAGACGTGGATTCCCCATCGATCTACCAGTTTGTATGCAAGTCAGGTACATAAGGGAGACTACATGATGGTGAATTTTCGAGACCGAACACAACCAGAAACCTGCTCGAAAGAAAGAGCGGACTTGAAATAAGAAACTCTACAATAAAAAACAAATGGAAGAGAAAGCAAGGGCCGTCGGAGCTGCTTGGAGAAGGATGGTGATGCTGACACGTATGACGATGATCGTCAAAAATAACGATTGAGAAGCTGTTTTTATCACAGTTATACTCTCAGATTTTTGTCAGACGTTCGCCGGAGGTGTGGCGTAGTGTAAAAAAACCGTAGGATGTACCTTACTGGAGATATAACCTGGGACCCCTGGCTTAGTAGTCCAACAGACTAACCACCAAGCCAATGCACCTAGTGATTGCAGATAGTAGTGCAAAATACGCACAATGGAACCACTGCAGTCAGTATGGATATTCTGCAAGCAATAGACGCCACTGTAGCAATCTAACTCGCCAGACAAGTGCAAGGAGTCCCAATAGTGCAGTTCACAGTACTCTTTGCAAAAAAGGCGAACAAGTCTAATGAAACACTCATAAACGGATTAATCCACCATATTGAGGAGTCTGGTGCCTCTTTACATCATGCACTTGGTACAGAAATCCTATGTATTCCATAAATCAATCAGAATATCATCTGACGAAACCTTAGAAAAAATATCTACGACTGCGTCGAACGTTACTTGTTCCTTTTGTTATAGAATAAAGTACTTCGAAATTAAGAGCTCAATTGAAAATTGCCACTACTCTTGACTGCTCAGTTTCGACGGTCTGAATACCTAATTTACTATTCTTTTATTTATTATAACAATTTTAAAAACAAAAGAGTTCGATAACGAACTGCTGTTTGCCTGATAAAGTTGTTCAAAATTTATTTTCGTAAGGGTTAGCAAAATCTGCACGCCATTGGTTCCAATAAAAAAAAATTATCGCCCTGAAGTTTGGCGCAAGTCTGACTGTACAAATAATGATTGACTCACTTTCGTGGGTCCCGCGAAGTAATACCTAGTGGCAGACCCGCGGGAGAGTTGTCTAAGGAAGTGGAAGTGTAGGCTTGGATGGTAGTTTGTAGGAATATTTTAGTCCCGGTTGAAAGAAGTAAGAAGCAGCGTCAAAAGCTAAAAGAGGAGTCTTAAGAAAACAAGGCTTCAATCTAAAAACCACTTTCAAAACTTATCACAAAAAGAACTCATATATGTCGCAGTCCTATAATAGGACATACGTCAAGCGTCTTTAAAGGCTTACAAACCGTTTGAGACTTGAAGAAAGCTCTACATTTTAGCGGTTTTCGAATGCATCTTAAGCCGAATTATAACTTGGCATACTCAAAATTTTAGTGTTGTGGAATTTTTTCATATAAAACAGTTTTTGTTGTTCCTGAAAAGTTAATTCTCATTGAATTCTTATAAACGATTCTTTGCGATGGCTCGTAGCCGTTTTTCAGTGTTTGCCATCCTGCTCAGTGGAATCCGTCACACTCCCATTCTCCCATTTATTCTCTTATCACAGTTCAAACGCAATTCAAACGCAGTTCAAACGCAGTCCAACCATGGGCCACCATTTAAAATTATACAACGTTTGTAAACTGTTGACAACTGATGCATATACCGATCCTACTATTATAATCCCGACAAATAATTGTAAACCCTACCCAGCTATTATCGCGCTGACATCATTAAGGATTTCATGACTTGCACTGTACTACCGCCAAATCAATCATTTCGCTCCGATCTCTAATTAACACTGTCACCCTGACAATTAATTGAGATTAATTGTAAATGCATTGAACTTTAGCAAATGAAGTGCTGTTACCACACGCAGCATGCCTCACATTCCATCGAGTCCGTGGCGTATCTTTTACGAAATGCCGCACCGCATCCCGACCGAATCAACAATTCACTGCAAATGATCTCGTAATTTAATTTCAAATTAAATTTTTTAAGCACCCATCTGCCAGCACACATCTCTTCGCATCCATCTCATCATTCATAATGCTCAATCGGAAATTAAAAAAAAATAAAAAAATAGAAAAAAAAAACAATTTCTGTGAAATATGTGAAGACGACATCTCAGTCTCAGACAGACGACAACGACAACGACGACGACGACGACGACGATGACTCTGGAACACTCGGCTTGGCATGTTGCTGTAATCGCATCAACTGCACATGCTGTGGAAATGCATCATCTCGAAGTACATGTGTGAGAACCAACCACCACCACTCTCACAGCATCTGCATAATAGCGCGCACCAAAGTGTAGATAGAGGGAGGTGTAACCCGACGAACCGAAATGTTTCATTAGTGAGCGGATTGTTACCTCTAGCCTTGCAATTGCGAATTGATGCTGTTTCTCTGCTAGGCTCAAAGTATTGGTGCCTGAGGTCGGAGGATTCGAAAATGTTTGTTTCGCGCGCTCTGCTGTTCTCATCTATTGCCGCTGCTGTTGTTGGTTGGCAGTACCGCACATCATGTCTGTAATTGGTATAAAATGCGATTTAGTTGTATGCCTACTATTAGATTGTTGATTTTGCTCCCTCTTGTTGTTATTGTTGTTGGTGTTGCTGCTGTTTTGGTGGTGGAACTGTCGTTTGCCTGTTTGTGGTCGCATCTTCTCATGGAGGGTTAACAGACACGGTTTTTCATTCCCCCATTCGAAAGGTGTATATATAAAAGACGGAGAACTTCTATTTGCATCGTCACATTAGTTCCAACAATAGATCGGACTAAACCTGCACTAAAGGTACACGGACTACCATACCACGATTGGAAAATAAAGTTTCGCGCCAAAAAAAAATTGAAAATATTATATCCAAAGGGATATCGCCAGTGATCTCAGTGTGAAACGAGCTTGTTTTGGATAAAGGGACTATCAACATGAAAGTGGTAAGTTGGAGCAGGATATGTGGGATATATGTGAAATTCAGAATCGAGTGTGGTGACTTAAATTTAACCATAGACAACGTCAGAGTGTGTCGGCAATGATTGACAGTAGTTGCCATTGAACGTTTTTGTTGAAATTTTTGCTGAACAATTTCGTTCGATTAAGTGCCATCCAAATGGGGACAGGTGTTGGCATCTGACTTAGTAAAGTGTTTGATTCACTAAGTGACCTTATGGAGTGATCGTTTTTGTGCGCGCCTGTATATAGTCAAGTTCGTCATGCCAATTAGAGAAGTCAGCTGGTTTTCTGTTTGACAAAGTGGATCTGTTGGGGTGAATTTTAAGCACAACTGGTCGAAGAGTCTGTCCTTTTTGGGTGACTTCACTCTAGACTACACTCAAGACAGCAGTCTTCCATTGCTGCTCTAATGAACAAAGGACAATTGTCTTTCGAATAAGTTGCGGAGGTCGGTGCCCGTATAATAAAATACATAGGAAGGATCAGCAACCTAGCTAAAATTTTATACTCGATACTAAAAGCCTAATACGGTTTTAGTAATATATTTCCCGGGGGCCAGTTTAAGGTAGCTCTCACCTGCTTTTTGAATGTGTCCATCTGTGGTATTTCAAATGTGAAAATTCTGCTAAGCTTTCAATACGAAAACTAAAAAATTTCTTAAAATTCAAAAATATTACCCCAAAGGCGTTATTTGCGAAACACTTCTGTTGTCGTCTTTCAAGTAAAGATCTAAATTCAACAGTAAAATATTCAACATTCTTCAACGCCGTCAAAGCCTTATGAATTCACAAGTATAGCTGCATTTATGACTTCTAATAATTGGCCAAGGCGATATGGAAAATAAACAACGACAGAATAAGAGGCTTCTTTCGAAAATAATATCGAGCTTTAGAAAACCAGAATACTGGCCTATTTTTATGGCTACCTGTTTTACTGTGCCCGACTGATGGTTTGAAGATTTTACCCACAACCTTTGGCTCGCTGTTGAAGATTCTTTCAAAAAAGATGAACAATTTTGAAAAAGTTCAATAGCAGCTAGTTTTTCAATATTCAAATTTGTTTCTAATGTTTTTTCTTATATTTTGCTCGAATGCAAAAATGGCCCGCAGGTCACGCAAATCACGTTTAGAGAGAAGAACCTTATCAAGCAAACCCCAGTTCGCTGTCGAACTCTTTTGTTTTTAATACTTTTGTGATGCTAAGGATCGACTACCTTGTGCCTCTGCCCGTCGGAAATGGGCAGTTAAACAGTCACTAAATATGATGGACAATGACTTAGGTTGGACAAGCGCTAGATTTATTTCGTACAAAATGTCCAAACTACCCAAAAAAATAAATGGCTGATGGCATTTTTTTGGGACAACATTTCCAAAAAATACTCGCACAATTCTTACGTACTTTATAACACTTTCGTTGCTTAAAAATGTGTTTTGAATGTTCCAGAGCATACGATATGAGAATTCTCAGCTCCTCAAAAAAACGTCATGGGCATAAAATTTCCCTGAAATAAGGCACATACAGTTTCACCAACTGAATTGCAACAATTCTTCAAACCGAAACCCTGTTTCCCCAATTTCGAGGCGTTCTGCCTCTTCTTTTGCGCCAAGAATGTTCTTAATATGATGAGCATTTCTAATCGACAATCCACATCGTGAATAGGCGAAAATTATGATGAAGATTATGTACTCGAAGGTGGTGCACATCCTACCTCCATCCCAGTGACGATGGTCTGGTATTTCCAGATGCTTTCGTTATTGAAGCGGTCTGTGTTATTTGGCTTAACGCCAAGGGTATGAAGAACTATCGTACATTTAGTCAGGAAGTCAGCTCTAAATATTCTTCTCACCGGAAAAATCTAAAATCACAAATTTTTTCAGGCCGCTTGCCAACTCAATTTGGAAACAATTTCTTATATTGCTATATACTCTTCCTCTGCAAGGCTCTCGGAGTGTGATTCCTTTATAATTTCGCTTTTGCTCAGAGAAGTATTTTTAGCTAGGACATTTGATAATGAATGTTGCATTTGAATATTCCCACGGCGAAGGGTACCTACCTAGAGCAAGTTAAGAGTCCATGGTGCACCCGATATTAAGAAATGAAACTTGAGCGTTTTGCTGACGTCGATCACTTTCGAAGCAACCAAATTATTATCAAAAACTGTCTCCAATTTGAAGAGGTCCTCAATGATACGATATTAGTTAAAATATATAAAAGTAATTTAAAAACAAAATTGGATGATTATTTTGCGCCACCCGTTAGCTTCATTGCTCTAATAGAAATATGACCATCAAAAACGGTTGTCCATAACTTATTCGAACCAAAGGTCCAATTCGAGGGTGTGAAAGAGTTGATTGCCAGTAGATGTCGTTATCATAGACAGCAAAATGTCCATTGTTGACAGCCACTCTGATGGATCCAGGAAGATAATACATTTTCGTTTTGCTTTAAACCAATTTCTCAATATAGGATCTTAAAGAATACTTACCAAGTTGTGCATCTTTCACTTCACTTCCATTTGGAGTTTATTCTCATTCAGTCCATGTTGTTATTTCTACGAAATGTATGAGAGCGTTTAAAAAACGTTCATACCAATCTTCGCTCCCTTGCCGACTTCTGTTCAAAAGCCATAATTTTGATGAAGTCGCTACTATTCTCCTCATTCGTTTACCTGTGACAGTTCATATTACGAGCGATGTTTATAGAAGAGGTACTTTTTTTTACAGATTTCTACTTCTGCAATCGAATAAATCATAAATTTATCTAACGAATATATCCCAAAGTCACTTGCATGAAGAACTGTTAAGAAAATTTTCCTGTACCCGTGACAGTAAATCATAAGAGTGGGACAAAGTAACAAGACCCCAAATGAAATTAGTCATATGGTCCCATTTCGAGCCTCGGCGTTTTACCTCAAGTCTAAAGTGGACAACTTATCCATTCATTTGTGTGAGTCGTCCTGACATATGGAAATGGACTAACAATAATACAGTGATCCCAGATCGTGGGTAATTACCCATTTTGTGGGCATTTTGCATTTCAAAATCGGCTAAAAGTTCGAAGAAGGGACGTTTCTATATTTCTCAGAAGAAAAATACATTTCAAGTACTGATCCTGAAGGAAAACCATTAAAATATAATAAAAAGAGAACACTGAATTTTTATTCTTAATTTTTGGGCTTTTTGGCTCTGGCATCACTGCAATAAAGTAGTAGACAGAACCAAACTGTGCTGAGCTCCGGGCTACCCGGTGTCCTTAGCTGACTTGGCTATACCAGATGTCAAAATCGACACATTTTTGAATGCGATATTTCCTTACCGCAGTAATTGTCTCCTTCATTTTGTTTACCCTTGCAAGGAGCTGCAATATCTTATATCAAAAAAACAGCAGGAGAAATTAATACAAACGTAAAAGTACTGCTCACGCTATAATCGCGAGTAAGATACGGAAAAAAATTCCGCCACGGCTGGAGCGATTTGACGCCTTGCAAATTACGAGAAAAGAAATTGAATATCCCTTAACCGTCCAAGGCAAAACCGATGCCAACGTTCTATTTCCGAAAAGGAATCCTCAAATATTTCAAAAATCAAAACTGCCACTCAAATTGGAGGACCGTATATTGGACTCCTTTTCAGCCAGATAAATTTGTTGCCAACATTGCACTCATCTTCGACAGCATTTGGAATTTGACAACTCCACTCCTCAAACTGTAATACCCCCACCCAGCGTTGAATGGGATACCCTTTACAAAAATCCCTACCGAAAATTTCTTAGCGAACGCCATTTACACATCGAATGAAACTATCAAAAGGACACCCAACTCTAACCCAATTCCCACACCAAACCGCACCACACAAGGGCTTCAAGTTCCCAGCTTAAGCTTTATTTTTTAATTTTTTTTTTTGTTTTGCTGTTGAAACTTCTCTAATTGTTTGCAAAGACTCCCACTTGGTCACATAAAAACAGAGAGAGAGAGGGGCATACAAAAAAAAAACACCTTTATTGCCCTAGATGATTATATCGGTTCCCAACCATATTGCATCTCTTATATGCATCGCATGAAGAAGACGACGCCACCAGCCGCCTCCCGTAGGTTTCCCACCGCGCAGACAGCCGATATGACAGCGAAACTGGCGCACTATGCCATTTCGAAATCGCAAATCCAAGCTATTGTTACACATTTAGCCGACAGCGCTCTGGTTAGATGTAACATCACTTGTTCCTGGGGCACTGCCAGGCACCGCTCCCCCTCTTTGTCGGGAATTGCCAAATCATTTCACCCTCGGCAATTCATGAACTGTGATATATTAAATAACATAAACGGAACGATGCGGCCCAATGAGTAAGTGCATCCATGGCGGATATGGTTCATCGGTTGAATGGTCGGGTAGATATTTGCATTCGCAGTGGCTGTGTACCCGTAGATGTGTAACCTGTTTCGAAGAAGTGTCTGCACCACACGCCTGAGCCTATATGTGGCGGATGCCACGCCAAGCCGACTGCAATCACGATTTTTGTGTTCATTGTTCGGGTTCGAGTTCGATCCGTTTGTGCAATGTGGAAAGTCATCTCGAAATGTCAACGTTAAGGACACACATTTCCTATTTGGCTTAAATGTCGCCTTTGCAACAAAGAAGCTTTCTTCTATGGCAGCAGCTCTGCTTTTCGACCAACTTTTAGATTCGCATTGTCAGAATGCGCATTGCTGAACGGATTCTTGTTTCGCAAACAAAAAGTCGGATGACCCACAATGGCCGCTTGTCTTCGAGGTGGATGTCATCGGAGGGCACATGCCTCGCTGAAGTGTCAAGCTGTGCGGCGGAGAAGACGCTCCTACCAAAATGCAAACGGCTTGGGTGTGCATTGTTCCGTTTGTGTACGAGTATCTGTATCTGCGACTGCAGCAGTAGGTCGGCCGATCGGTGTCTGTCTAATTAGCCGTGCAATGGAGATGCTATCGTCGAGTGCTTTAGCCTGACATAAAGAAGCAGCGGCGTGGAGGTGGAAGCATTTGAAAGTCGTGAATCAGATGACACTAAACGTCTCTAACTGTTCGTCGTCGCTTTGTTTGCTTCGGTCGTATACTGACATTTTGTGTTTTGTTTCTATTTGCAGGTGATATTTGCGACCCTCATTGCGATGAGCACCAGTGCTCGCCTAGACAACAACTATCTGCCGCCACCAGGTGCGGCTGGTGCCGGAGGCGGTCCTGGACTTCCGACGCCCGGATTCTCGGGCGGCAATGGCGGATTGGGTGGGTTCGGAGGCGGCGGTGGTGCTCCCGGCCGACCAGGAGGTGGCGCCCCAGGCGGTGGGTTTGGAGGCGGCGGCCGTGGTGGAGCCCCCGGCCCGTCTGGACCATCGGGACCGCCAATTGAGATCATCTCGTACGAGAACGAGAACTACGGCGATGGCACCTACCGATTCAGCTACGAAACAGCCAACGGCATCAAGGCGCAGGAGCAAGGCGAGGTCAAGAACAAGGGCTCCGACAACGAGATTCCCTCGGTGATGGGTTCGTACTCATATACCGCACCCGATGGACAGGTTATCACCGTCACGTATGTCGCCGATGAGAACGGATTCCAACCGCAGGGAGATCATTTGCCCACACCTCCTCCGATTCCGGAAGCGATTCAGAAGGCGCTCGCCGCAACTGCTGCTGCTCAGGGCAATGCCGGAGCTGGAGGCAATGGAGGAGGCTACGGTGGAGCTGGAGGTGGTGCCAAGGCTGGCGGGTATGGCGGCGCAGCCGGTGGAGGATATGGTGGCAATGGAGGTGGCGGTGCTGGTGGCGGTGCTGGTGGCGGTGCTGGTGGACGCGGCGGCGGCAACGGACGTAATGGCGGCGGCGGCGGTGGAGGCGGTTATGGCGGCGGCGCTGGAGCCGGAGGTGCCGGTGGTGGCGGCGGCGGCGGCTATGGAGGTGGCGCTGGAGGTGGCGCTGGAGGTGGCGCCGGAGGTGGTGCCGGCGGTGGCGGTCGTGGTGGTGGCGGTCGTGGTGGTGGCAACGGACAGTTCAGCCCTCAGACCGGATACAACTATTAGAACACGCTACGGTTCATGGAAATCCCTTCTCAAAAAATACTCTTGTATGATAAGTGCTATAATTTATTGATTTTTTTTTTTGTTTTCCTTTTTGTTTAATCCCAAAAGTAATATTTAGTTTTTGCCATTTACCATAATGTAAGCTCACAGCTTTTTTTTGGATTGTACATTTTTTTTGAAAAAAGAAGCTGAAAATTTGGTGGACATGGACGAAGCACAACTCCTTAGGAGGGGAAAACGCCTCGAAATTGTTTGTGAAAATTCCCTCGGCACTTCTTTGGATTGAATAATTTCCGTTTTTAGATTTAAGGATCAATATTAGTATGGCTAGTGACCCAATGTCGTTCATGATGTTAGATGCGCTTCTGCAATCTGCGTTGTGAACCAGAACGCGGAGCAGATCTTGTTGTGTGTAATATATATATATAAAAAAGATACTGTATCATTATTATTTTTCTTATTTTTAATTGTCCTCTTTTGTACTCAAAATAAACTCATAATGAACGAATAAAATGTTCGAGAAAATATAAAAGAAAAATTGGTTTTGCTTGGGAAACTTAAGTTCCCATCTTTCAAGTGATCCTAAAGGTACTTCATTCCGGGAGAGGAAGAGCTGTGAGTACGTTTAACTTCTACTTGTTTTCTTTTGCCATTTACTTCTTGATCCTCACAACAAGCGGACATCTTTTTAGACAATAATTGTGAAGTGAGATGTCACGCATCAAAAAGAAAAAAAGAAATAGTTTCCACAACAGGTCTGAAGGGACCCCAGGCCTAGCTTCTCACAACCATTCGTTTTGAGTGAGGTGTTAGTTTTTGGGCCGAATGCCGAGTCAAAACGGCTAATTGAGAAGCTGCTTCATGACAGTTATACTCCCGGAAGTTTGTCAGACGTCCGCTAGAGGTGGCGCAGTGGGAATAACCTTCAGTTGGAATTTTGTGTCACCCATCAGCATCACTTATCCTCGCAGATTAGTGAAAGTTTTTTATTTTATGAAGTCGCGCTACAAGACTGAATGCTTGCATAGTTTTTTTTATACTAATTCCGGGATGTTGGTTCCACCCTAAACCGATCATTCAAAATTCTTTCGAAACTCTCCCATAAAGGTATATGAAGAGGGCTGTTTTTGGAAAGACTTTAATAGTTTTGGTACACTTGCTTCATTGAACTTTTGGCATAAACAATTTTACTTAAGGCTAGGCAACAAATGGTGGTGAATAATTTATATTCAAATGTGTTGTTTCGAAACAGGGTATACATTATACAATGTTAGTTTCCTTAAACAAAGTTTACATAAATTGTAGCTGTCTTCTCGGATTCACACTCGTAGTATGCGAGTGCGTTGACCTCAGTGCGTGTTCCAGTCCGGGTTTTGATAAAAGACTTGTATACTATTTTTTCTACGATACAAACTAATTCGAATCAGCTCTAAATTTGTCCTTCATAGAATCCTACTACTTGCGTCAGTGACTTAGTCCGCACACTCTACTGAGAGTTCAACAAAATTTGTCCCATGATCGACCTGTAGCCATCACAAGAAATCTGCACTTAAGGTCTAATCTATTATTTCACTTCTAACTAAAAATTTCAAGGAAAAAAAATCACCAGAATATCTGGTAACACTTACCGATGGAAAACACCTATGAGCTCACATCTAGAACTGTAAGCTTTCTGTGTAAACCGAATTGAAAAATTGCATTCCCAGAGAACGACCGACAATGACATCTGCCAGGGTTACCAGTTTGAGGGTTTTGTAAGGGTTTTTTTCTTTTCAACGGCGGAAACTCTGGGGGAGACATTTTTTTATGGGGAAAACTGAGTCTTTTCTTAAATTACATTTCGTTTGTATGATATCCTTTTTGGTAACCTGAAAATGTGTGACATTTTTAAAAATCCTGTTAGGTAATCAATCGATCCTTTAAAGCTACTCTTGCCAATGAAAGTTAACTGTTCTAAAATCTTTGGACTATTTTTGTTTACAAAGCAAGTCTTACAAAAAAAATCAAAACTTATAGTTTTTTTTTAATAGCTCTGTACATATTTTTCCGGACCTAAGCACCAACCTCATCTGTAAATCTTTTGAACAAAAATTTCGTTAAAGTTGCGTGAGGGCTGTGTAAACTCTTACAAAATGGCTTCAAAATGCAACATATGCGTTGACATTTTACTATGTAATTATTCGGAAAACCGATCACAACATGTACGCGCTTTAAATTTGAAATTTCTTCTTTAAAGTCGCACAAAAACATGTTAAAAATATAAGAACAAAAAAGGGACTGGAGGGGGCGTTCTTTTTTGGAAAAAAATAGCCAAATCTGGGGGCTTTCAAGATTTATCTGGGAGGAAATATTTTCACCGTCTGGCAACGATGACATCTGTCCACTATAAAAAATATTTTTAAATTCGTATATCTTTCGAATGAGTTTGATGATTGTAACGAAATTGAAACTAGATGTCGCGCCATATTGAACCCTATGTTCTCCCAGAGATATCGATATCGATTGAGTGAGCAGTTGTAACGTGATACTTGAACAAATATACATACAAATTGACAAACTTTTCAAAATATAAAAATCTATATGTAATTTTTTTTTTTCTACGTATGCTGTGGTGGTGGTCCACAAATTTCAAGACATTCATCAGTGTTGATTCTGTCAACTTTGGTCAAATTCGAATGAAGGGGCGTGGCACGTCCCATGAACTAAAAAAATTCCAAAACTTTAATATTGTAATATTTAAAACTTTGATGTATATCCTTTGATCAAAGCGCTTTACGAAAATTTAGCGAAGTAAAAAAACGGGACAATACTACAAATTTAAATTTGGATGTTTATTGTCCGAGCAAAGCACTTTGAAAAATATGGGTGCACTTGGGCTAGCCACGTCCTTGATAGAAGATGATAGACAAGAACATATTTTAGCAACAAAGTTTGTGGACCACATAAGACCACAAGTGTTGAGATTTTTGAAGGTTTCGTGAATTCATTCGCAGGTATCTGATCATGACATCGAATTTCTCACAGGGCTTTCTATAGCTTAGGAGTGCTTATGTTTCAGTATGTATTTTGAGACCCAAAGGCCAAAATGCATAAGTAACTCTAAAACTGACTTTTAATTTTGTTTATAAAAAAAAAAAACTGAAACAAATCTTCATACAATCTTCATCCGAAAAACTGCTCATAACAGGCTCATTTGCATTCACTTACCAAATACCTATTAATACCAAATGTCAAGTGATCCCAGCCAAAGGATAGGCAGCAAAATGCGCCACCGGGTTGTTTACCAGTCTCCAAGGCCTTAACATTTCCCTACATACCTCCTCTCCTCTCAGTACTACATACTCTGTCTTCGCAGTACGTTTCCAAAGCACTCCAGACTCTTGGCACAGAGCAAATGCAGCAGCAATTCATTACCAACAGCACTGTGCGCATGCAGTTCTTTAGCTTGTACGGTACAAGCCCCAATTAGCCATCCCATTCAATTATCAATTTCCTCTCACTGACCCGCATTCCAAGTGATGCATTACGATGGCAACGTTGGCAAACGACTACGCGATGTTAAGCGACACGGGGTGTCAGCAGTCAGCAATCAGCACAGCGATCTACGCCACCTCTTGGAAATATTCGAATCAAATGAATGAAGAAATCAAAATATTCGGCCAGTCAAGTCGGACTTTTGGTCCGGCAGGAATCTTCGCAGCGAAGTTCTACAACAAAGAGCATTCCCGTCTTTCCTTTTGGGGCACGCTGCAAAGCGATCTCCCCACCTGAGGCCGGTCTTTGTTTGAATAGGTTGTGATGGATCATCATGCACCGATCGCCGCCGGTGGCTGGCGTCCGAGATGATGCGGCTTTTATGCATATTTCTCGTTTTATTAAAGCTATAAAAGTACGGCCGCACATACCCATGATGATTTGCCGTCTTCTCTGGCCGAGTGGAATCAGGGACATAATGTGAGGCAAACGGAGGCGAATTTCTGTGGCAGATTCTATGATGCGGTCGGTTGGACCTGAAATAAAGACGACCACCGCATGGAGCTGTAAATTGAGTGTGTGAACTGTGTGATGTCAGGGACTTTGGTCGGTTTTCCGAGAGAGGAACAGTTGGGAAACACCGAAAGTGTCGCAATTTTTGGGTAGAGAGTGGCTTGAGAAGAAGTGACGCCTGGCAGATTCATGTTAAATTATTATTTTTTTCTTATAATTGAATAGTGGTGAGTGGTATTGCTCATTCAAGCTGTCCGGCGAGGTTAACTTTATTCCTATTAAATGTGTTTTGCAATTTTGATTGTGATTGTAATTGCAACTTAGCATGGGGCATATACTTATTACTGGAAATAATAGTATGATGGATGCATAGCTTGTTACCAAATAGATTTTGGTCAGTGACTGGGGTCAGAAGTGACCTCAAACTTGAGACAAGTGTGTGGTCTGCGCCGAACTATGGTTTGTTCACACGGCGGAATTTTTTCAAGACTTGCATTCCAATAGTAGGTATGTGTGCTGCTCAAGCATGAAGGCAGTGATGGGACTTGGGTCGTTAGATGTAGTTTGAGGACGTGGCTTATGCATAAGTGCCAGAAGGCCATAAGACCAACAAAGTTTATATTTAAAGAATATTGAATGCGAAGCGATTTATAGACACAGGCATTTAAGTTTTAAACTTAAACCTATCATAATAACAATAATCCTTCGGCAATAATGTTTCGCAGCACAAAATTTATTGTCTCAGTTCTGCACCACTCACTGATCTGTGTCGCAATGTACATCTTCTGTGTTGTAACTTAGTGGCAAAGAATTCCTCGCACCCGACAATAAATCAACCAGACGTTACATCTTAATTTAAGACGCAATTTTGACAGTCCTTAAATTCAACTGACTATTCAGTCAGTCATAAGCAACTGTTTCAAGCAATGGGCCACGCCCTCCTGCCTCTGATTGACCTAGATACATAAGTTATCTTCGACCAGTACACGTAATGTCAGATATTTTGCTGCAAACGAAATTGTTATCGCTTTCTCAATTCACATTCGTTTCTTGCAAAATCATCTTTGGAAAAACAGATTATACTCTTTCACCTTATAACTTGACGAAGCATAGCTTATATAGGAATTAGAGTTCGCAAAAAAGGTTAAAATTGTGGTTGACCTAGGTGTCCACAGCTTCTCAATCTTGACTGAAATTTCTGCGATAGTTAGTCGAAAAGTAAAGTGGATAGTCACAGCTTAAATCCCGTTGGATCTCGGTTCAGTTGCAGCAATCTGGTAGATTCCGATTCGATGCTAAGCTTTAAGTTTACGTTAAAGTTTAGTTTATTTTCTAAAGTTTCTAAAATATATATAATTTAATAACTCAATATGAACAAACATATACATTAATATATGCAATTCATTTGGCATTCTGTGTTTTTTATACTTGTATAATTAAAATAGTGTTAAATTCCATTACACTTTAAACTTTAAATTTAATGCATTTCAAAAAGTTTTAAAAAAATCTAAAAAAAAATACATATTTATTGTAAATAAAAAACTAACTTTATGCAAGCGAAATTTAGATTGAGAAACCTTTTTTTACAAGTCTGAGAAGCATATTGGGTATCGTATAGAGAATAATTGAGGAAGGTTATATAAACGAATAGACGATATATTAAAAAAAAAATAATAAGCAGTGGCATTGAATTGGAAAAAAAAAACTAAGCGTGCAACAAAAATGATTTCTCAAAGCTGCTACATGATTCCAGTGATCCCAGATTGAGGAGCAAAGCGCGTAAATTGGCCCTTTTAAATATAATGAAAAAGGAAAAAATGAGGAACAAGCTTAAAAAAAAGGATTCAATAAAAAATCCCTGGGAAACTTAAATTGCTTAAAAGTAAAATTAAAACGCATTTTTATTGCAAGCAAATTTCAAAATATACTCAGAACGAAATCTGCATAAAATATATGAAAGTCTGTGGTAAAAACTGCGATTGAATACCATCCAAACGTAGGTCAAAAACAGTCCATCGAATGTCTGCGAAACTGCATTCACTAGTTTTTACATTTTTGTAATAGAAAAGTAAATCTTTTAACTGATCCTTGTATAATAATTATGTATTTTATTTAGTTATATGTTTATTTGAACTTTGCTTATAAAAACAACTCGAATTTTTTAACTTTTTCATATGAAAATAAATGCAAGTTTCACTTAGGGGAAAAAAGGGTAACTTTTTTCGAATTTAGGGGAAAACTATTGCCTTTGCTGATAAAAAAAGGGGAAGATGATCTTCACAGTCTGCGAACTATGAATATGTTTCATGCTATTATATGCTTCTCATCCTCGTTCGAGAAGCGCAATCTTGAATCTATTGTTATACACAAGTTCTTGAATTCATTAGCTTTCTCAACCAGAAAACATTTATCACTGCAGCTCAGACCAACAGTTGCAACATTGCAACATACAAGTTTGAATCTTTGGCACTCATTATTCACATTATTCACCACAAACTTAAAATCACAATCTTACTCTTTGAGCTAATTACCAAGTTTTGCTTCGAAAACCTGGGTTCGAATCGCCACTTCCGTGAACGAGCTATACGTTCACGGAATCAAGTTGATTTGGCATGAGAAACAAAAATGTGATGCGATTCGACCCCAGATTTTTAATAGGCTTAGGTACCAATTTATGTCGGAAACCAGATCGAGGCGACTGGACGAAACATATGCGAGACCTGCGTCATTTGCAAAGCAGTTGGAGCTGGCGCACCTTTAAAGTCAAGTGTAAAAAGAGAATTTATGTAGATAAGAAAGAGAATCGGACCTAGGGCAGAACCTTTTGGGAACCCCTAAGTTGATAGTCATTCTATCGCTCTTTATGCCATCAATCTTCATACTTTGGGACCTATTTTGTAAGGTAAGTTCTAAACCAATCTAACATGGATCCACGAATTCCCGGTTTTTCAAGAATGTGATGATCAATAATTTCGAACGCTATCAAATATCAAAAAAATAACCCAGCAGTACACTTTTTACCACCGAGGTTTGACATTATATTACTACAAAACTGTAGAAGTACATCTTAAATGCAGATTTGCCCTTTTGAAAACCAAATTATGTTGCTTTAAAAAATGTAATTTTCGAGAGGTAGCTCATCAACCTGTGCTTCACAAGCTTTTTAATTTTTTTTTACAAAGTCCCATGCCCAGTTGGCTGACACTGCGACCTGAAAGACCTGTTGTTTTAATTTTAAGAACTACCTATTACTGGAAGAAGTGAGATGGGCCTAACACATATCTGCAGCAGACCCTTTTTAAGCAAAGGTGCTGCATCTGCACACTTGAGCTCAAATTTAAAAAAAAAACTGCCTCGGGGTTACACGGCCTCAACGCCGTTCCCAAACTCCATTGCTCAGAGCGAAATTCCACCGCTGACCGATTTGGTATCCATTATTAGAGTACTAATAATGCAAAGCACTCACAATAAAGTGATCCCAACTCGTGTCTTCTTCAGTCCTTTCTAAGCCACACTATCGAAAAACTCCCCAAGCAACTATACTCCTCCGTTCAAATTATACACACCTGAACAATTGCGCACCCATCTCCATTATCATTATCGTATCTTTCTACCCGTCATGACATAATTTGCACCTCGAAACTCGGCCAAACGCCGTTTGTCTCTAAATTACTCGAGTGACTTTTAATTCGAACAAACTCATCGGACCCGGCCGCCGCCGAGCTAACCTATCGCATTTTGCCCGAAAGCCATAATTCACCAGAGTGTATCTGTAAATCTTTTCGAATCCCAATTCCAGTGATTTTTATGGTCGCCTCAAAAGCTGAGCTCTCTCTCTCCCACCGAAAATGCCTTGTAAATATGTGCAGATGTTTGAATGTGCAGACGCGCAGTACAACCATTTCATGCCAACCGACAATAACTTATATTTGCTCCAAGAGGACACTAAACCAACATCACGCCGCCATCGTCATCTTAACCAGAGACGGCCGTAACAGCGGCTCACAGAAGCACCATTTGAATGAAGAAGCGTTCATTCATGCGGCAGCATGTTGCATAACACATCACGCAAGTTCACCTGGTATGGTGATCGACTTTTACTTTGAAATTCCTTGGCCGGAGCATGTGAATGCGCGCGTGTGACTGAAGGTCAAACGGCCAAAGCGCGCGACGTCTAAAGAAGACGTTTCAACTTTCGCACTCATCAGCGGCACGTCATTTGCTGCACGATCCGTTTCGTGGCATAAGTACTCATAAACTTGCGCTCGCAGAGGTCACAACTCACAATCACAACGTTATTTGTTTGTACGAGTAGTTAATAACTGGGCATCGTATGGTGCAAGAACTTTCGAACTGGATCACGCTTCTCGCAAGAGGTCGCGCAAACTATTTGACCTGCCACCTGATCGTTCACGTCACTGCGAGAGATCATGTTCGTCGATAGGATACGACCAACTTCGCAGCCCATTCATGATGTTAACATTTGGCGGGATGACATTAAATCACATTGTTAACAATCTGAATGTACAAATACAGCAGAGGCATGACCACATGATGTTCCTTGTGGCGCGTCATCGTGTTCTATCGGAGGCTGAGCATGAGCACAGCGCGCTTGGGAACTCGCGATCGCGAATAGTAGCGTGCGGGTGCTGCATCTACGAGTAGACAGCGTCTTCGCCGCCGCCGCTCTGTGTACAGTACTACGGACCGTGGTAAGGTGTGGGATCTCCAGCGGCTCGTTATTTATTGAACTTTTCTTTGGCACGTTAATGAGGAGCGCTCATTGAGTTAATGGTCGTTTGGGTGGATTGGATTGGACGGTCTGTATGCAAATGAGTCGAGGTGTTAATTTGACAATTACACATTAATGATGATACTATGAGCGTAAGTTATGATTGTGGCTGTCTGCTTAATTTATGGACCGTTGATTAAGTTGTAAGGTTCATCTGCAGCTACAAGCTCATTCATCACTGGGTCAGTTTAAATTAAATGCGAGTTGTTGGGGTGCGAAAGAGCGTGGAGTCTTCTTCATCTGTCGACGGGATTGTAAATCAGCGAGGTGGTGTTAGCATATAGAATTTTCTGTGGGAATAAATTGGTTGATCAAGTGCATAGATTTCCTTGCTGAATTTTACTCCCAAGACAATTCAACGCAATTCATTTGATCAGCTCAATTTAACGATAGACTAGCGGCAGTTACCCATCACAAAGAGCTGATTTAGGGAATTCGCCCCCTCCACAGGAATGCTCCTTTCACATTACCAAGCGATACCAACTTCACACAAGAAGTACGACTATGTTTCGGAAAAATGACGGACGTCTGATGACACAACGTTTCGACTCGATGTTTGCAGGGGCTTTCCGGCAGAGATTTTTCGTCAAAGAAAGGGCTTGACTAGAATTTTAAACTTAAATCAGGGAATCAAATGCAGCACATTCAACGTGTAGGTCCGTTCGGTCGTCAGCTGATACAAGACTTCCCAACTAGCCTCCTATTACCCGAACACTTTGCGAACTCGACCGAACGCCCATAACCCTCGATTTGGAACGAATATATCTACTCAATCCACCAACTTCACCTAGTCGAGCTGCAAGTGCAGGACCTATTCTAAATAATACGTAGTTCAAGCATGAGTGGCTGGGATTTCACCACTCATTACAGTAGGCACGTGAAGTTGGGACCACTGTTGGTTAACACTCCTCAATTGGCGTCCGCTTTTGAATAATATGCTGATGTCTAGACTGCAATCATATTTGTCTGCTTGCCGTTGACGCTCCATTCAGTTGCTGACACACTTCGTCCAAATAGCTGAGCCTTTGAACCGATCATCATTGCAACTCATGTCTCCTAGATTTACGGTAGTAGCCAGCAGATTCTTTACCCCCAGTCGACTGACTATCCTCTTGTTTGTTGCTCTGCCCCATCTCGTAGTTCAAAAGTCGTACAATTTTAAAATTTCATTTGCTTCCAATCACAACACAACACACCCCAACATTTTCCAACAGTTTGCATTGCATCACAGAAGAAAAATCTGACTGATCGAATTACTTACTAAATGCCCTCAATTGGACGTGTAAAACAGTCCGATTGAATTGCGATTGCTCAACTTTGGAGCCAAACGCTAAAAGTCAGTTGCATTTATCAATGTAAAATCATCATCACAATGAAGACAGGCAAAAATGTTACAGTCAGCAGCGTTTGGTCATGGTTGAACCACATTTCGATTTTGATTGCAATTGCTATTCGAACTGCTATTGGAGATCGAACGGAATGTGCTCTATTGACCTTTCCAATCTTAACTGCACCGTTTGAATTTTAGCAACTAGTTGGAAGAGAAAAGTGATGATCCAAAAACTATGATGTGGTAAATTTGCAAAAGCTTTGTGAGGATGAGCTTTCGATGAGGAATTTCTGGTATAGACTTTTGGGCTGAAAATTCAGGCGGTTTATGGATGATGGCGGCATTGCATACAAAAAGGCGGTTCACATCACAGGTTTGCTTGTTAATGTTGGCGCTGAGACAGGATTTATTAGTGTTTAGTGCATACCTAACGAATGGTTAACACCTCGGTCAAACTGAAATTCCTATTTGTAACTACTTTCATTAATTTCGTAGCAGTGACATTTCTACCAAACTGTATTGGGGTAGAATTTTGCAAAGCATTTATACGCGAGGTATGCGTGTTTCAAACTTTCTTCTATTTATTTGAATAATTTAACTGGTGTATACAGTAAAAGTGAATTCATCCCAAATCGGCACAAAATCAGTACACAAATTGTAAAACCACACAAAATTTTGAACTTTTCGAATTTCGGCTAAATACGGGCGCATTCCCCAAGCTAGATTTGCCGCTGCTCTGTATTTTTATCCAGCCCGCCAATTGGTCATTCGTAGAATTTTTTTTCAACCTCAATATGTATGCGATAACAAATCGATATCAGCGTGGTCGAAGGCAGTGTGACCGCTGCGGAATTCTGAAAAAAGGACCGGTGAGCAGTGCTGCTAGAATTAAAAAAAGGAAAATGCTGTAGACTGCGAAAAAAATTCTACATGTATGAAGCAAAAAAAAACTTGCTAAAAGAAATGTGTTTTTTAATCGGCTTTTTGTTTAAATATATCATTTTGCCTTTTATACTACACATTCATCTAAGTGTATTTTTCCTGCCTATCTGTATAATATAAAATACAACTTTTTCTTTAGTATGGAAGTCCGTGCCTGAAAATAACTCATAAAATAATAATAGATAAAAAATATGTCTTTGAAACAACGAATTTTATTTTTTATCATAAAAAAACAAAAAAAAAAATAATAAAAAGTACCTGTTTTTTGAAATATTTACGATTTATAGGAATATTACTATATTGGTTGTATTTTTGACTTATGAGGTCCATCCAAGTTAAGATATTAATCATTCACCATATATCTGCATTAGCCAATGTTTTTACTTATCTCCACGTGCACAATAATAGACTGAATTCATCGCACTCACACTTCATCCACTCTCATTTTTCATATTCCATCTGATACGTGGGAAAGTGGTTGGAAACATCTAAAACTTATATACACTGCCTATCAGAAATCAGATTAATGTACACGACTGACTTAAAATCCAGTAAAATAGAGAAAAAAATCGAAATACAACAAAACAAAACGTTTGGCATTTTTCTTTTTTAAAAAAATGCTTTCAAGTCTTAGAAATAATGGCATTAAAAATGTCAGAATGGCATCACTGCCTATGAGAGAAAAAAGTGTAATTTCTGAAGCTAACAATTCGTAGAACGCGTTTTCTATTTTAGCCAAGTTCCTTTTGTTTGAGGGAACTCAAGCAATTGCAATCAAATAAAGCAGTCTCGAAGGTAGTGGCTAGAAATAGAATTTTCTCAAGTGATGCCAGATGTTACTTTAAAGGTAACTTGAGTTAGCTATAGTTCATTAATCAGTAGTTTATTTTTTGCCTAGTTCGGTACCCGCAGATTTATGTTACTAAAAATAAAATTGTTGAGTTTTTTTTTGTTCTTATTTCAACTACTTTTTCGAGATTATTTTCGATATCTATTTTGGTATACAAAATATTGGCTGAATGTCTATTATTTCTAATATTTCTAATTTTTAACAAATGCCTTACCGTTTTCGTGTCCATTCGCAATAATTTTGAAGTTGTCACTGAAGATGGTTCTTTCAAGTATAAAAATCATACCTAAGTCATAAAATTGGAAGTGTGGAAAGTCTTGCTAGTAAGAAATGCCATCCCTAGCCTATAGGGAAAACTGTAAGTAAGGCTCTAAAATTAGTAGCCCAAAATAAATTCCTGCTTTAATTTTCTGCAAGATCCACCTAATTCAGTTGGCCTTGCTTAATATGCCGTCAGAATTATTTTCAATCTGACAGATGAAACAATAGGCCTTACCAATAACCATTTTTAGTTTCCACTCTAAATTTTAGTAGTTCACAGTGCGCAATTGTGAGCTTCCGTAAATTTAAAGTCGATACTAAAATTTCTTATTAGTACGGCGCAATATTGCTTACAGATGAACTGGTTATTATTATAGGGGAATAGGGCTCTTCTGGCTAATACAGATTTTTCAATTCAACCCATGGGCGAAAGTTTGTCGAAAACGTATGATAATTGAAAGGCGACGGAGGAAAGGCTACAGAAAACATTTTGTTTTCGTTTTTTATCCAGAGATAATTGGCGCAAATTTTTTTCAAATTTTTTTGTAGAAAAACATGAGAATGTGGCCAACATCGCTTCGCCGTTGTAATTCCGCTATACTAATAATAATTTTTAGAGTCCAGGCGAAATTTTTCGAACTCACAATGGAATAAATTTCCACACAAATTTGAATATTGTGACCTAAAAAATATTTAGTGTGAAGGTTAAAAATAATTATTAGTAATAATTTTAATATATAATTTGGCACTTCTGATACCGAAGGAAAATCCCTTTGGGAGCCTTAGACGTGGAGACAGTTTTTACCAGGAACCTACTGAATCTAAGTAATTGCCACTTATCCTATGGACCACCTGAAGCTAAATTGAATCTGAATATTTTCTGGCTAGAAAATATTTAATCGCGGAATAGCCAGTACTATTTGTTCACCATTCGTTGGTAGTGTACCATTGTACTTTTGTAAAACAAGTGGTAGCGCATCCTTTTATTGAAATTTTGACAAATTTGCTTTTCCAGTCGTCCAGTCGTCGTTTTGGAACTCGATTGGCCCTTTTTTCGCTCCCTCTTAGGTATGCTTGTTTTTTCTTTACTCTTCACATATTTTTAATATATCAGTTTCAAGCTCCTCCTATAACAACCATTTATCTTTAATAAAAACTCTTGTAATTTACCTCTTCAATTTACCAATCCACCTGCCGCTGATGGGTGTAACTAACCAATCTCCAATGTTATGAAAAAAGGAAGATAAACAATTTTAAGTGAATTTGTTTGTTTGTCGATTTTTAGTGCCAATCAAGAAAAATATTTAGTAAACCAATGAAAACAGATCTGATCGAGGACATATGTGTTGAACATCACTTCACCCTACCTCCCCCAACTCAGAAATTTCCGAATAACTGCGCTGTTTAGTTGTTTTATTGCTTTTAATAACATTTGACTATTGTATATCATATGGTATGAGTTGAGTTGAGTATATACGAGTATATTATAGTAAGTACATAAACAAATCAATTAATTGGTTATTTCGATTAAAACTAATGCAATAACTAAAACATTTAAGGATACATATACAGAGTTTGCAGTTCAGGACAGATCAACGACGGTCACCAGTCCCTCCTCAGGCGGAAATTGATTTCTTGTAGCGCCGATACTTGTTGTAGGCAAACGGGTTGATCAGCTGATTGGGACGACCTTGCAATTGTTGTGTCAACAACTGCTGCTGCTGTTGGTTCTGCTGTTGCTGTTGTTGCTGCTGCTGCTGTTGTTGTTGCTGCTGAATGTTCTGCTTCTGTTGCTGTTGTAGGTTGAGCTGCTGCTGTTGCTGTGGTATCGATGTTGTACCGGTTTCCTGGAATTGCTGGCCGAATGGCCTCTGTTGCGAGAACTGATTCTCCGGTTGGTATTGTCCCGAATTTTGTTGGTCGTAGATTTTTCGCTGCAGCTGCAGTGGTGTCAGTTGTCCTGGTCGCAACTGCTGCTGCGGTTGGAACTGTTGGAAGGGCGTTTGGTAGGGGTTAAGGTTGGGGTTGATATTTTGGTTGTACGGCTGCAGTGCGGAGTTGTACTGAAGTGATTTGGCGATCGCATCGGGGATTGGTGGCGGTGTTGGTATGTGGGCACCTTCTGCACGAAAGCCTAGTAAAACACAGACAAGTTTTATGAAAAAATGACAATGGCAACAGGGCGACCTACCATTTTCGTCGGCAATGTAAGTTACACGAATCGGAGTGCCTTCGGGTGACGTATACGAGTACGATCCCTGGACAACTTGTGCCTCCAGGTCCTTGACTCCGGGATTCTTGATGTAGCCCTGCGCCTGTGCGGTTGTGCCATCGCCGGCAGAGTATCCGTAAGAGAAACTCCCGTCGTAGTTCAGCTCGTTTTGGTAGGCAGTAATTGGAACGTAATTTTGTGGATTGTATTGGCCGTAGCCCCTATAAGTAGGCTGAGGAAAAAAATTACAAATTTAACTTTTCAAACCCAGTTCGCAGTTGAACTCTTTCGTTTTTTCCTCGACTATTGTGTGCCTTGACGTCATGTGTGGGAAAACGGCGCACATTATCGTTGTTTATGAGCACTGATAAGATTTCACATGGGCCCTGACAAATTGCTTTGCGAATTGTTTTCCCCGCACAGATTCACGTGGTCGGCGACACTCTGTTGCAACTTACCGGAGGTACTATGGGTGTTAATTGGGTAGGAAAGGGCTCCTGCCTCAGCAGTGCCTGCTGCCTCCTGAAGGGCGTTTGCTGGAAAATCGAATTCTGCTGACTCACACATCCGCTCACGCAGAGCAGTATGACCAGCCCGATGGTGTCCTTAAACAAAAACATGAGTCAGAGAGCCCGAGGCCTGATTTGCTCCTCAGATGCTTACTCGAAACTTGGTCCTTTCCGTCATCGCGGTAATCCACTTGTGATACAACTGGGGCGAAAATCCAACCTGTAAGACGCGCCTAATCAACCGACTTCAAGCGATGCACTGCGAGTACTGTGCGCACTGTCGAACTATTTAAGAACCTCTCACACAGAGAAAAACGCACCGAATGCAAGGTGCGCAGTGTATCTAATGAGCTTGAGATAACTTCGAACGACGCGCAACTAATCTTTACACCACTGGAGATCTTCGTATTTATACAATCAACCAGTTGAGACTAAATTTAAGTATTTTAAGGCACAGCCCCTCAGACGACTGGGGAAAAGCGTTTTGTTTTGTTTTGCACTACTCCCTCCGTGGTAATGGCGCATATACATAGAGCTTCCTGTGTACACATCTTGTGTTAGATCTTCTGCTTAAATGCGAAAATTTATAACGTTTTTCTTCTGTGTTCTTATCTCTTTATTGACTACTTGTTGTTCGCTGATGAACCCTACCTTGTACTGGAAAGTGATTAGCAGTAGCATATCTAATAAATCTCGTTATCTGTTTTGTGTTCTCTTTGATGGTAGTTTTTTTTTTTTTTTTGAATTGAAGCGAAGATTCCACTGTATGCAAGGAATGCGATGCAGAAGAATGGAATGGAGCAGGTACAAGAAAATTGGAGGCAGTTGGAGTACCCACAACATGGTAGTAGGTACTCGTTCTCGTGCTCATACTCGTATGTAGCTCACTGTGTATGGTGTTATACATACGGATTAGGAAGAGTTATTGCTTTTTTATTGGCATTTGACAGAAGGACAAACCGCAGGTACTAGGCGCTGATGAATATTCAATATGGGAGATAAGGGAACAAGCAAGAGCTGAGGGTTGTGCCTTGAGGGCATTTCCTTTGTTTTATTGCTGATGCTGCGATATGGGCTTCAGTTGGATACGTTTTCGAGCAGCACAGAAGTCAGTTCGTGGAAGGCGAACTCAGGTTGAACATCTCTGATCTGGTTTAGTCGAAGTTGTGTTCTGAGAAATATTTCAGAAAGGTGGTGGGTCTTTTGTTTGAGTATTCTGACTTTTTATTGAACAAAGGGACAAGTCTTAAAAATTTTAGAATGCGGGACTATTTTACAAAATACAGAAAGTTTTTAAACTTCTTCCAGAGACTTCCAACTTCTTGCTAAGTCTTCAAATACTTTTAGCATAAATCAGGCGATGTGGCAGCATTCCTCACTCATTTGTCTGCGTCAAGCTACATTGGAATGTTTTTGTACTAAATAAGTTGACCCAACTTTTTAGTTTGCTTATGTGTCCAACTTTTCAAATAATTCAGAGCCGCATGCCGAACAAATTATCAAAATGTGGGCTTTGTTTTGCTGAGTTAATGCTCGTTCCCCGGCTTTAGATTGGCCTTAAAGACTCAATGTCTTTTGAGTGTTGGTCTTCATTTGCTTTAAGTGAAACAACTAAGCGAAAGACGTCTAAATTTTCAAAAGTGCCTCTTAGACCCCGCAGGCACTTAAAGAACATTTTGACAAAGTATCATTTCGGTCGTGTATCTTCTCGATACACTCGGCCGATTCAGATGAAACAAAAACGAAACGCTACTCCATGTTAAACTTGATACATTTCTAAGCAGTCCATAGAGATTGGATGCAATGTTTTAAAGTCGTACAGGCTCAAATCCACACACGAAAAGAGAAAGTTAATATTTGTATTATTTGTTTAGATGGGGATCGTCATTGAAGATCACAAGTATTTAAAAACACCCCTCTCCGAGTTAGTGCGCAGCATTCCCCTCCTCTTTATGTTCCCCCTTCTCCGAGTCCATCGCCAACGACATTTGCAAGTAACCTTAGGTCACTGGTTCATATCCGGCTCGGAGGACCAAATCGATGGAGTATAAGCTGAAGGTGTAGTTCAACTCACACAGTCATTTCTGAAGGCAAATCTCTCCTTTAGCGCGGCGATTTTGAACTCGAATCAATCAGCGAATAAGTTCCATCACTCGGTCTACGATGACAGGTGGAATGGATTTCAGCGTCTTGCTGGAGAATTAAAAAAAATTCCCCCCGCGTACGCCACTGGGTACAATATGGTTTCGTCGTTCCTAGATCTTGCTATATCCAACTCGATCAGACCGACAACTTTTTCTTTGATGTCGGTGAGCCGCTGAAGCGAATATTTTGATATTTCCAAAAAAAAAAAAGTAAGAAGAAATAGTCCTTTCAACTGGGAGTGTTTTAATTTTACAATACTAAAGAGTAAGTCACACAACAGCCAAGAATTGTCCTATGCCAGACTCCTAATGCTAGAAGGGATTAACAAGGACCATGACCATGAGCACACAGCTCTTGGAAGATTGTGTCTATTAAGACAAGAAGTGTAATCGACGATACACATAAAACCTTTGAAACTAAGTACAGATGGATTATGTGGTACGCCAGTGGTTGGTGTGCAAAACCATTGAGTGAAGGCTCTCCGGTTCAACCCCCCAAAAAACGCCAATTGCTGCACAAGGTTTTAAACACTGCGTTACTTATGACGAATGTCTGAAAAACAATGAAGAGTGTGGCTGTCCTGAGAAAGGCTTTTCATTCAGTCGTTCAGACTCTGTACAAAATGATATAGGCCCCTTCCACTTGTCCCAGAAAATAAAATCGCACTCAAACAAATGCAAATGTTTGCAAGAGCAAGTTCTGGAGTGTCTATTTGAACCTATTCCGCCAACTTATTATTTACCTTCTTAAGCCAAGTTTGAGGCTACAAAGACTGAAAACTCCCTACGATGAATGATGGGAGAATTACGATTGTCACTTCACTTATTTGGCTGCAGCGAGCTACATTGGAATAATTTTGGGGTTGGGGTCAAAATTCTGGATGGTTCAAAATTATTTTTACAAAATTCTGCAAACAATAAAAAAAGGCTTAGAAAATGTTAAAAAGCGCGCGCGATATGGAAAACACATTTTTTTTCTAATATTAACTCCTCTTTTCTTAATTTTTATTTGTAGCCTTTTATTTTCTCCTAGGAGAAAAATAAAAAAATGTCGTAGGTATTTTTTTAAAAATACGATTTTATTTTATTTTTATTATAGAAATACGAAAGTAAACAAAAGAAGCGACACTGCTATTGATATGAGGAAAAGTCTTTGTCAGTCCACCAAACCATCAATCGCAGCGTAACAATAATTACCACTAACCTCATAGGAAAATGGTCTTAGAGTAATCGAAGATCCTACCGAGTCGATTATCGAAGAAATTTTGATTAAGCATCATTTCGGCTGTCCTTTTAAACTGCCGAAATGAAGTATAAAAACAAAACAAATGAAATTATAATAAATAAAAGTTGTAATTTCTGACTGCTTCATATCTTTTTTTAATTAATTTTCGCATTATTTTTTAATAGTTATTGCTTTTTTTTACTAAAATTTGTTTTCAATATTTAATCTTCTTCTTTTTAATTTTAATTTTATTTTAATTTAAAAATTAGAAGAAAATAATTTTTAATGTCTTTTAATTTAAAATTGTTATTTGGAACAAAAGCAGAATAAGCGGAATTGTGTTGCTTTAAATTTGAAAATCTGATTTTTGTAAAGCAGAATTTTTGTGTGAGAAGACAGAATTTTGCAAAGCTGCATTTTGAAAGTAGAATTTCGACCGGATCCCATATTTTTGTACTAAATAAGTTGACCCAACTTTTTAGTTTGCTTATGTGTCCAATTTTCCAAATAATCCAGAGCCGCATGCCAAATAAAAATGTAACTTTGAAACTCATTTAACCTTTCATTATTTTGTACTAGATCTATTGAATAACATTGCCCCACTAAAAGTTGCTGGGATGCGTGTTTAACTCCAATTCGAAAAGTCTTCGTCTAGCGCGATCATCTTTTCCCACACCGATTTGTCGTCCATTCACATTCGAGTAGTTGCTCGAATGATCAACGCATTCAGCCATTTGTCAAAATTGCGATACTGTTTCGCGAGCATTTCCCATCCATAATCAATTTAAATTCAACGAGTTTGAGGAATCTCCACTCCAATGGCTACCTGCTGCTCGTCGTGGTACTGTAGGAGGATCCAACACATGCCACTATGATACATCATACACCGACGAGTGGCGGCATCTTGAACACCTTCCACCTTACATGTGGGTGGTTGCATGCACCTAACAAAAAAAAAAATACATAACCACTTCGTACTGATAGGTAGTGCTGAGCATTCCGCACGCTAACTGGTAGTTGTATGATGTTTCTATGATTAATTGTAGCCAACGCCGAGCTTCGTGCAGCCAAGCATCCAAACGCTGTTTCTGTTCTTAGACTCCTACAACTGCGACAGGGTATTTCCCATTCGATTGTGTCTGTGGCTGTGACAGCGAGGAACTAATCGTCAATCCTAGACATGCAAGCTCGTTACCCTACCCATGGATCGCGGCAACAGATTAATTGCACTTGCCAGTGGTTATTTATCAAAATAGCTTCGCTTTGGAATATGTTTCTATTAAGTCATAACAGCGCGGCATGCGGTGCAGTGCGAATCCGATTTACAACACTTTAGCATTAGCGACCTTAGAGCGAGTGGGGTATTAATACCCAAGGATTGGTTACTATACTTTTCGGCTAGAATGGAATTGTTCAGTGGGAGCTGGGAGTGGTTAGCATTTTAGAAGATGGTATTTTGTTCTGACAGAAATGTCATGACAGTGAATTGGAGTACCCACCTAGTTTTGGGATTCGCGGTTACATTTGACTAATGTATCAGTTTAGCTACACCTACATCTTATACATTCCCTCAAATTGCGTCTTTGAATTTTGAGTTAAATGGTACATTTTGGGTGCAAGGACAAAAGAAAAAGTGTCAAAGGCCAGTTCGCAGTTAAACTCTTTTGTTTTTGGTGCATTTACAAAACTGCCTCTGGACTTAAAATTCACAACATAAATTCAACTGCTACCTCGAAAGGTAAGGATCCTACAAAAAAAAAATGCACTGCATCCTGACCACTTTGTTTCATCTCTTGCAAATTTATGACTGTCGAAACAAACTTTACATCACGCATCTATGAAACATACGAACGCCTGTAAAAAGCTAGATTTATTTTGACGCAGAAAATACCCGCAGCTGATGAAGCACTTTTCAAGTTTGGAAGAAAACAATAAAACTCAAATTTGCCGACATTCCTGTCAACAATTTAACTACCATAAGGCGATACTTCGATACTCCGCAAATTTATTCCAAGCCAATTTGCTGGGCACACATACAGCGGGCATCTCCCACGAACATACACACACCTTCGATTCAGATTGATGGGTCACTGGGCCAATGCGTTTCGCCAAAAGACACACGTATCCATCATCGTCATAAATATTAAAGCGAAATAAACATAAACTTGAACACAATGCCGGCATTTGGGACACACATCCTCCATAAGTCTTCACAGTCTTCTCTTTGGCCACCACGGCTTATGGCAGAAGGAAAAACACAAAAGAGATATCTTACCTCCCTCAGCGCAACCGTCTGCGAAAACTTTCAGTTTCTACGAGAACGTCTTCGGCGTCTTCGGCAGGTAGACAAAACGATGTGGAGCACATGTTCAGTCGGAGAGACAAACTTGCTGGAGGTGGTGGGTACGATGCTGCTAGTGGCGCAGAGCCGACACCTCCGACACGGATGGAGGATCTTCATCTGCACGACACGCTGTGTGTAGGTATCGATCGTGTGCATCTTCTTACTCTGGGATTGTGGTCTTTTGATTTGTAATTACCAGTCGTCAAGACATCGTGTCGTGTGTCGCAGAAGCATGCTGCAAATTTGTTGCTTGTGTGTGCCTCAAGTGGATCTGGATGTGATCTTTCGCACGAGGACAAGAGAAGAAAAAAAACTGAAGCGTGTGTGTGCCTGCTGGAAGTGATCAGGTAATTTGTCGTGTAATGATGTAAGACATGTAATTAGTTGATTTACGAGATCGTTTCTTTTTTTTTTCTCTCCTTCAAGCTACCGTTTGCTGTTCGCATGTGATTGTATGGAGATTTTTCACCCAAGTTGAGATGTGATTAATGGATTTATTTATGTGAGTGATTTGCTCATAAAATAGATGCTTATCTTGAGCAAACAGTGCTCAGTGTAATTTTCAATTGCGTCGTTACGATGGGTGATTGCGTTAAGCGTGAGACTCTGTCGCAAGGATTTCAAGACGTCTGCTTTGATGAGTGCTATAATTGACAGTGGAATTGGGAAATAGTCTCGCAACTTTGAGGGAGTATCTGTGTTTTTGTTTCTGATTTTAAAGTAGGTATCGTTGCAGTTTATGTTGGATGGTAGAAGTTGGTGAGCTCTTCCAAAGTTCCTTCAATGAACATCAGTTCTAGAAGTGAAAAGTGGAAATGAACAAGATAAATATCCTACATTAAATGGAGGGCGTGACTGGGGCACATGCAAAGTTAGTTCTAACCAGCCATTTGAAGCCAAATCAAGTAGCTTCTTGCTCCTAGTAAATCGCTTATGTTGCTATTTCAAATAAATGTCTATTAAATTTTGTTTTGTCTTAATTTTTTTTAGAGATTCTTCAAATCAGACGGGTTAATTCTTAGTCTTCTTTCCCTCGTTCCCATCACTGTAGCAGACCTGGTAGCGAAAATAGAACGCAGCATTGTACCTACCCAATTGGGTAATTTGGCCAAAGAGAAATGGCTCACATCTGTCTCAAAAGTTAAGCATCACTTTCTTAAAAAAAATATGTTGGAAAATAAGAAAAACGTATTCAGGAAATGAGAATTTACTCGACTGAACACCTTCACAAAAACAATAGCTGCGGTCAAAAGATTCACCAGCTGAACGCACCCCTAAATTTTGCATTTATTTCTCAAGAAATTAAAAATTAAATTGAAAAAATTCCTCCTCCCTTTCATTTAACTAATGTGGCTCCAACTTGTGTGGGATGTCTCAGATTCAAAATTTCTTCGGAACAACGCTGAATAGAAGTCTTTGACTGAAGCACTTAACACTCAGCCTTTCCAAGAAACTACCATAGCTTTTCTATCAGATTGAGGTACCTAAGGTGGAAAAGAGATACAACATGTCTAGCAACAAACAAATTTCGCAAAAGCTAAAACGGAAACGTTGTCTTGTAACCCGAATATATTACGAGCTTTAAACTGGTCGCAAACCGGTTTCTGGTGAGCTTCGGTATTTCCACATGAACTACATTTTGACTGTTCGACAGAATATTATAATAACCACGGTTGCGTTGCTTGGGATTCGGTTGGTTATTTCAAATTGATAAAGCATAAGAAATATTTTTGATTTTTAGATTGTGTTGCAAAAATACTAAAGCGGAAAAGAAAGCGAAGCAAATTTTGAAACTAAAAAAAATCAAATAGGTACAGTATTTTTTAAAAATTATTTTAAAATGGCCAACTTTTGGAAGCTTATCATCTTGATATGCAGAAGAAAAAAGTTGCTGGACAATCTACCATTTGACATTGGCCTAGGTGTTTAATAACTCTTGAGAGACTGCGCCACAATCTGTGTCAGGTACTTCATAGGAAAGCATGAAATAAAGCTTGGCCTATATTTAAACAATTTTTGCAGAATGAGGAGAAGATAATCTTTTTGTATGAAAAATTCCACCAGCGTGAGTTTGTAAGATTTAACCCTACCGTCGGTACCCTGCATAACATTTTCGAAGGCATTTATACTCTGACTGATCCATCTTTAACTGACTGTCAAAGATGGAGAACAATTTTATATTTTACTATAAACAAGTAATAGTAATTTTACACCAATGAGTCCAAGTAGTGCTGGTGGAACTTAGGCTCACAAAATTTGAAGATATTATTGACCAGCTCCTTCCTAACTCTAAGGAACATCTGTTCAAAAATTAAATGAAGGCAATAAAGACGCGATAAGTTCATCGGTTCTTAGAGAAATAGACTGCGACAGCAAACAACCTTCATTTTTCAATGTGAGAATTGAAGCGCTCACAAGTCCGAACTCCACCAGATCTTGTTTCCTTTATTACAGACTAGCTGTTGGCTCACGGCTCCGCCCGTGAATGTAAATGTGCCTACTACAGATGGGCAATCAATTAACAACAAATTAGCGTACTCATCTTCACCAAAACTGCTGGTTTTTGGAAAATATCTCTCGCCTAAAAGTAGAGTATAATAAATTGCAATCGCTTGAAATTGAATCCTAGTCGCTTCAATGACACTTGGAAGCTATTTTTCTATCGGAAGACAAGATCCATTACGAACCTTATGTGTAGTCAAACTTTATAACAGAATCACTGCAAGTTCTGTTTCTAAATTGAACTAGAGTGTGGCAGATTGTTTCAGCCCAAGCTGATTGCATTACAAAGTTGGTATCGTAATTTGTACTGATATTGCTGACAGGCTAACTGCTATTTTTGTATTAGAATACTAAGCGATCGGTCGCATTTTCTTTTGTTAAATTAAAAATGTATGAACCTGCCTTAATAAATTTTGAACGCCATAAAAGCAATCATTTTATTTCATAGCAAAGTTGCCAGTACAACAACATATTTCATTAGTTTAGCATATTTTCGATGTCATTACCAGAATGCACTTTAAAATTTAGAATGATTTTCAATCGTTTCAACCCCGGGAAAAAATTATAACACCTTATGCGCCACCTCCCATGAACGCCTGACAAACATCTTAGAGCATAGCTGCTTTGAGAAAGCTTCTTAATTCAGACAAAAATGTTAAAACAATAAATATTTTAAACTTGAGATTAGACCAACTATAAACTGGAATAATCAGGCAAACTGAAAACTAAAAAATGGGAATACAATAGGTGTTTTTCTTTTTTAGTTCAAAGCACAACCTAAACTGTTATACAAAAGTGTCGTGTTTCTTTTTTAGCTCAGATACATTAGAGCTCAGAATTTGTGTTTCTTTTTTCGTTCAGAGCACCATCAGAGCGCGCTCTACGAGCTCAGAATAAATTGACTAAGCATCCTGAGTGAAAAGCTGAATACACACTTCCAGAGCTAAAAATATTTTTATCTTATACAATGCGAAAGTATTTTAAGTCGCCTGAAATTTTCTTGAATTTGCCTGTACACTTGTTATACTTCGCCGCTGCTTACAAGTCTGTGGGTCCGGTTTTGTAAGCCGATTCTGTAATAATTCTTTTTAGTATTTATTATGAAATACGGAGAATGAAACTTATATCATTCGAAAGGTGCTGTGCTGTACGCTGTGCACAAAAAAAAACATCGTGGGTACATGTCGCCATTAAGGCTGCTAAAATTAAGTAAGGAACTCGCCATACAAATGCTTTCGTCTCTGTCGTCGTCATATTGCCATAGTAACGCAATCAAATATAATTCATCGTAGATTAGAACCTATTTTTGAATGAATACAATTTAACTACTCCTAAAAGTAAGTATAATTTTAATTCAGGAGCGTATATATCTGCGATATACGCTTTCGCTTCAAAGATGTTAGGTACTATGAAAACGAAAATTGTTCAACATAAATTTTTTTCTCTAAATTTTCATAGTGACTTATTAAAATGTTAATCATGAGTAAAACTTATTTCCAAAGGGGCTCATTTTTTCGATATCTAGATGTCGCTTTTTCGTTCACAAAAAGAAGAAAAAAAAAACAAAATTAATATCGAAAATTGTGGCGAAAGGTAGACCACAAGAGAGACTTGTTTCCTAAATTGTATATAACATGACTTAAAATCGTCACTTGTACTTTTGTGAAACAGGGGTGTCAAAATATTTAGAATAGTTTGCAGTTTACTTTGTCGCATTTGACGCGGCACGACCCTTTAGAAATTATTAATAATTAAATTCATCATTCTTTGCATTGCAAATAATCTCGCAAATCGCAATAGGATTGCTTTGCTGAACATCTATCTCAGCAAAAGCAAAACAAAGCTAAGTGCTGATAAAATGCTGAATAAATCAATCAGAGTGACTTACTCCCAATCAGCCCGCAAGTCTGCAATGATTTGTGATAAAGCGGTATAAAATTCTTAACTGTAATTTTGGTGTGTGCCTGAAATTATAGCAGCATTACCATTTGCAAATCGTATTTCTACGGAGTAGCATTTGTAATAAACACAAAATATGCACTGCATTTCTCCTAGTGCTTGCAATCGAGTAGCTCCCAGGTAACTTCTACCATAGACAAATTAATATAGAGACATCCCACTTGATAAAAGGAAAACTAACCCAATTTTATATTCATAGCCTAACTTTGTGTGCATCTTATAAGAGGTTAAGTTTGTGTTTTGTGTTAATTTTATAAACGTTTAAGTAGTTTATCCAGATCAGTGATTCTTATATTCATTTTTAACCTTAGTAAGATTATTTTAAAGCTGAAGTTGTATTTTTTTCTAAATCCTGTTCGTGATCGTTAAATAGTTTCTTCTATCGAGGACTAATTTGCATGCGCGATTGAAGCTGTGTTAAGTTTTCCCGTTGGATTCGTCAAGCTAGGTTAATTTTTGTAAATTTTTATCGCACGGAGTGGACTTTCTTTAAAAGCCAAGTAACTAAAATTCGGCGTTTGCTCCAACTCCTACCTATTTATGATCATGACATTGGTCTGTTTACCGAATAAATAAGATCGCAAATACCAACTGCTGACATGACAAGTTTCTCCGCGTGTTAGAAACATCAGAACACCAGAGTCAATTGATATCCAGCTAGCTTCATATTTATATTATCCGCCTTATAGAATCTGACCGCTGATTACAGAAGACTGTTTCAGTCATCTTACTGGCTTACAGTTACAGTTCGCTTTTGGCAACTAGACCGAAAGCACGCGTTTTGTGTACGTCTTTTGTGGGTGAATTATTTACCCACAGACCGCTGCTACCTACGAATCTGTGTGAGAAGTGTTGACACCGATTTGCATCAAAAAGCAATTTACACATATCCACGACCTACACTGTTTCAAAAACAGAGTGGATCATGCAAAGCCATCAGTTCAGTACCAGACGGGTGCATTCCGCCAACGTTCGACCGCAACTGACCTTACATGTTCTAATGTGGGCTTTTATTGCCAGCCCGACGAAATTAGCTCTGTGGCTGTCCTTCCTGTTTCAATTGTTCGAAACGCAACAACCTGCAATTTTTGTGGTTGATGTATATGAGTAGAATGCTTTATGCAAGCCCATCACAATTTCGCATGCACTCATTTTTCACTTCAGCTTACGGTGGTGTTTCATCATGCAGAGCTAGACTCCATTGGATTCTCGTCAGATGTGTCGTGATTCCCGTTGACGTCAAATTCGGTTAGTAAAACAATAAACCAAAGCGCACACTCGCGCACGGCGACATCCGACAAGTGTTTTATTAATTTCAGCGGCAATTCATCTCCAAACTATTAATTACACGAAATTCAGTGAACACGTTTGCGATAATCGTCGGGAAGATTTATTTTCGGATCGAGGGGGAATATTCAATTAGTCTTCAATTTGAGAAAAATTGTTGCCCATTACTCAGGCGAGATTGAAAGCGTCTGCATTAAATTAATCATAATGTTGGTGTGGGTAGGGGCAGCGATTTTACGAATTAATTAAATTTTTCAAAGTGCATTTTGACCATTGAAATGGTGCCGGTGTTTATTGCCAAGTGACGCGCTGTGGGAGATTATTGTGACATTTGTGTTTGGATTAGAACCTTCAACCCGATCGTAAGTTAGTGCCGCCATCGGAATAAATCAAGAGGAACCTGAACCTGGTTGCTGTAATTAAATTGCAATGTATTCTTGTGAGTTAATGTTGCTGGTAGATTTGTATCGTTCGTCCATTCAAGTGGGGCATGTATTTGTGTCAACTTTAATGGGACATGGGAGTAATGACAGCAGTTATCGAAGAACAGTAGCAAAGTCTTGAGCGATGTGTAGTATTTGGTTGTCCAGTTAGTAAATACACGAAAGCTAAGAATTGTAATTGCACGTTGGGACTTGGGAGTGTATTTTTTTGGGGTAAAGTATAGTACCGACTGCAATGTGGACATGTGGAAGCGCCTTCCATTGGTGTGGAATAAAATATGCAGACATGTCGCACCACAAATGGAGCACTACTTCACTCACCTAAACAGATATAACAAAACTGTAGGTGGTCTTATGTCTGTTGGCGAAAAAATCACTGAACAGATTTCTATGAAACTTTTTTGAAATGTTTATGACTACCACAAGAAAACTATGGGGTGAGTCGGTCTTTGCCACGCCTACTTTTTGAGAGCGCCTTTGATCAAAATGTGTTGATTTCTCTGTTGGACCGGAACGAAAGAGAAGAATCGTAAAGTTTAACGAAAAATTGTTGCTCACTAATTATGATGAAGATGAAGATGAAGGTGAAGATGAAGATGAAGATGAAGGTGAAGATGAAGCTGAAGATGAAGATGAAGATAAAGATGAAGATGAAGATGAAGATGAAGATGAAGATGAAGATGAAGATGAAAATGAAGATGAAGATGAATATGAAGATGAAGGTGAAGATGAAGCTGAAGATGAAGATGAAGATGAAGCTGTAGGTGAAGATGAAGATGAAGACGAAGATGAAGCTGAAGATGAAGATGAAGATGAAGATGAAGATGAAGATGAAGATGAAGATGAAGATGAAGATGAAGATGAAAATGAAGATGAAGATGAAGATGAAGATGAAGATGAAGGTGAAGATGAAGCTGAAGATGAAGATGAAGATGAAGCTGTAGGTGAAGATGAAGATGAAGACGAAGATGAAGATGAAGATGAAGATGAAGATGAAGATGAAGATGAAAATGAAGGTGATGAATATTTTCTATAGTTATACATCTCTAGGCGCAGTGGCTAAGTGGTTAGTGTGTCGGACTACTAAGCGAGGGGTCCCAGGTTCGAATCCCGAAAAAAAAACAAAATTCCAACTTATGAATTATAGTTTATTATAGTTTTTTTCCGCGAACGTCTGACAAACATCCGAGAGTATAACTGTCATGATGCTTCTCAATTAGCCGTTTGGACCCGCCATAGAATTGTAGATCCCTTCCATTCGCCCAAAAATGAAAAACTCACACGAAACGAATGGTTGTGAGAAGCAAGGCCTAGGGTCCCTACAGACCTGTCGCGCCAACTATTTATTTTATTTATTATACATCAAATAGGTATAGAAATATCCAAAACGAACAGAAAGGCATTATCATTAGGAGAACCTACTGAATTTTTTCTCGGATTGTGAAGACGAGAGCGGAATACTTTTTAACTAAAATCACTCAATGATTAGGCTTAAAACTTACTTTTTCACAGTCTTGGCACAAGCACAACTAGTCAGAAACTAAATCCTTGAAGGCGCTTCCTTCACTACTTTAAATAACAGTCACTGATACGTCTGCATTTGGCCTGAAAAAATCGTGCCGCGTACATTCTTTCCTCCACAATTGACGTTCTTATAAAAGGGAAGGTTGCGGTTAGTCATTTCAAACAATCGCTTGCGATTCCCGAATTATTTTTGCGAAAAAGCTACCTCAGCTACATAGTTAAACTTCTGAAGGAGTTTGTACTTATTTTCTTTTTGCCAGTTGTGTTATTCTATTGCCGGCTTTAACAATGCGCCAAGGCCACCCCATATTTAGTTATTTATTTATTTATCTTCAATCTTTTGGCTAGAGCTGACACTTCAAGTGCTTTCGACATCAAATATCAAGTTAAAATTTCCATTAAAATGTCGTTAAATACGAAGACCCAATCCCCATGACTTTGATAAGCACTTTCTTATTGTATACTTAAAAGTAGTAATCCGATGCAGAAGTAGATCCCAATAGACTGATGACTGCCATTCCTCTCCATATTACCATCATGTACAGTTCGCTGATGAACTCTTTTGTTTTCTTCTGAGCATTCAAATCGATTGTGGAGCAAAGTCCTTCAAACGCCACCTTTTTTGTTGGATTCTATATTCAGGTCTTGCCTTACAGGAAACTTGTTCCGATACCATAGAAAATCTCATTAAAGCCCAAAGTCGACCTGCCATGGTCCCACCAAGGTTCATCTTTTTTGCCCAACATTGGATGTATGGTTTTTCTTACTTTTGTTTGTTAGTAGAAACATTCTCCCGTTGTGTTCATAATCTAACATCAAATAGAAAGGTAATTAGCGTGGCCGTCAGAGCGTGATCGCTGCCACTAAAAGAGTTGAATTTTTTCTCGAAACACTCTACACAATCGCAGTGTCCTTCAAAATTGGTTGATGGTATCACAGACACACAAATTCTTTGATTTCTTTGTACTCCCATTCGTCGCGGTAGCCACAAAACTTGCTGCCGGTCGATCCCTAATCTCGGAGTCGGGTTACATACCCCGTGGAAAGAAAAACAAATATTCATACCATGTAACAGCATTCACCTACAATTGCCATCGCAGTATTTAGTTACCAGGAGTTCCCCTGTTTCCCATCCGAATAAAACAAATTCATGCCGGGGAAGGCAACACAACAATGCGACTTCACTTACACGATAACTGAAGCGATACACCAATACCATATCCAGCAAAAGTGCATCTTCGTCTTGGGGGGAGAAAAACAAAACTACAAGCGAAGTTGCCCGAAAGCAAAGACGAAGGGAACAATATTTATAGTCATACTTTGACTTTTCGTGTAAAGCGTTAATGGGAAATTTGCTACGCTCAGTGACGTATCCCGTACCCATTTCGTTTCATAACCGACAATAAATTCCCGATCCGCCAGAGCACAGCAATTGAAAACGGTTCACCGTGCCAGCCATTTCAGATTCTGAGATGCAATTGTGTTTTGGGGCGGTTCACCTGTCTTGTGATTGTGTGACCTTTACATCGGCAATCGTCCAAAAGCCTGTTTGACATTCATCGTGCACCGGGCAAAGCGGCAACATCACCAATCTGGATCCGGTGTGGATGATTGCATAATAAAAAGAAACATCTTCATTGCATAACTGCGTGAACGGAATCGGGACCTAGTTTTCACTTTCCTGGCATAATAGAGAAGCAAAAGACATATCAATGACGTGACCGTACTCTGGCACACCATCCCATGTAGACCGAGGATCTGTGCCGAACGTTTTGCGCGATGCGACGTCTGTCTATCTGGAAGTGTGTTACAGCATCCGATGCAAGCGATTGGTTCCATCACAGAATTTTATTACCCTCGTAACCTTATGCATCGAATAGCCTCTAGCGATCTGATTTTGTAGCTTCGTCTGTAGAATGCAAATTTCCGTTGGTTTTGGCGGTGATTAGGTGTGGTGTGCCACACACTTAGGTTGGTCTCTGGCTGGCACATTTTGGAATGCTAATCATCTGCAATTTCGATGCCTGATGGGTTGGGTCTCTGCGAAAGACTGTTATGGAGATTGGAACTCAATTAGAAAAATAATATAAAATATCCACTTTGGCTATTATCGAAACGGCAGCGACTGGGTTACAGGTTTTTTCTTCTTTTTTTTCTACAATGAATCTTTGGAAACACTGCAATGGCATTTGTGTCTGGAGAGGTAATAACGACTGATCGCACAACATAAACCGTGTCATGAGCAACCTTGCAGCTGTTAATGGGGTCGAGGGGTGACATAAATTAGAAGTTATTCACCGTAAATAGAATCGTCTATCTATTTGATGTGTTTGGTATAAATATCGGCCAAGGTGGTGGAAATTGTAAGTTGGACAGAACACGGCATTTGGTGTTGTTATGTCTTATTGCGACGAGTATTTTTTACGTTTTCTCTTAACAGAGGTACTTTCGAAACTTTAGCTATGAAGGTGGAAAATCTCTAAAAGACGAAAAGAAGGAGAAGAACAAAAAAGAATTAATCTAGTTGTTCGTATAACACTCCCTACTTAGATGTCAGCTTAGATCTAAGCTTCTTAATAGCGGATAAAGATACAACGTACCCTATATTTCAATGGCGACATTCTGCAATGCAACTGCGAAAACCGGAATCAATTTCGTGCAGCAGTTTTTAAATCTATTCCGGACAAACACCTTGAAGTCGGAAAAAGTGAAAGTTTCCTAATTCTGAGGATGGGGACATTTCCGCTTTGAATTTTTGAATTCTTATTGTATTAATCGATCTGAAATTAAGCAGAATTGCTAAAGACCGTGGCAAGGACACGTATCACATGTTGCACTCCAACTAGCTTGATTAACATCTTTTTTTTAAACTCGACGTTTACGAACGCTTTGTAGGTCCTTTCGCAATTAATATACGCATACCCGGATCTGTCCACATTCTCAGTTACGAAAAAGAATCCCCTCCTATTACGATAATAACTAATCACACGACTCTCTGACAAATCCTTAAATTGCCAATCCATAAGCATGTATAGAGAACCAGTCGCCTCCAATTTGTTCACAAACTTGCAGTTGAATTGCATCATTGTGCGACCTCCTCCATAAACTCGGATGCCATTCTCAAAACCGTGCTTAGGTCCAATGAAAAGCTATACTCCTCCGATCAAAGTAGATAAATTCTCAAAGTCCAATTGTGGCACAATGCGTCACATAAATCCACTTGACTGACTGACTCATCATCGTCATCATCTGTGCCATAAATGGCAAAAAAACCAGAAAGCAAAATTAAATTTATTAGAAAATCCAATTGCAAATCGAATCGCAGCTGTATCTCACAGATCTGAACACATATAGTGGCTGCACTGCAGTGGCATATTCACGACGTTGGCATGCACCTTTGACGCACCTCAAACGGTTAGCCACCCTCGCGTGTACAGAGACGAGAAGATACTTTTTCGGGACAAATTGAGAAAATCCACGAATACACGCAAGACGCCGATAAACTGCGTGCAGCAAATAGATTTGATCCCTCCGTTTGTGACCACTTTCAACCATCAGTATCGAGCCGTAAAGATGCGGATTAGAATAAATTAACGGGTTTTCCAAGAGGGGGGGGGGGGGGGGGGGGGTTAGATACTAATTACTTCAGCTGTTGAGCAATGAAATGCTCGTCGTTGGCGGCGACTTTTATTGGCTCTTGTATGTAATTGATATATGCGATGCCTGTGAATGGGACTCCTTGAAGACCGCCAAGAAGTGAAATGGATTTGTGTTGCAAGGTGGTTTAACAAGTGCCGCCGCATGTAAAGGTCAAGTGTGATGTTTATGATGTTGAGCACTTGCATGTTAATGGCGATTAAGCGAGATAAAAATCAATTTACTTGCTGATGGCAGACAGTAGAACGTAAATGTGTGATTTAAATTGGGTTACTACTGCCACTCGTAGGGGAATGCGAATTAAATTAAATTGTTGTGATGGCATTTTGAATGAAATATGATAGGCACCTTTGAATATGAGTTATTAATTGCGAATAGGATTGCTCATGTGAATAAATTCCTGGTAGTCATCTCTACATGTAATAAAACTGGTTGTCTCTTTGTATGTGAATTTGGGACCGCATCACTGCTTTCCACATCCGCGACTTTCGAACCGGGGCACCGGAATGGCCGCCTCAGTTAGTTCTATAGAAACTTAAAAGTCAATGGTCTTGGCATTGTTTAAAATGCACCAGACGATTTGAAAAAGAAAAAACAATGTCTATAGATAAACCCGCAGTTAATGACGGAAGCCCTCCGAGTACTTTAATCACAGTGAGCTCTACACAAACTAGGCTGCATCTCTTTTACCACCTGTTAGCTGTTTGTCCGGAATAAATTAAAAAACTACAGCTGGAAATGGACTCTAGTTTCCACAGTTGCATTGCAAAATGTCGCGATTGAAATATAGGATGTGTTTTATTTTTATCCGCTTTCCAAAAGCGAAGATCTAGAGATCTACGATGATACATAAGTAGAGGGTATTTCACGAAAACGTTCTAGGACTTAACCTTGGAAAAGATAGAAGTAGAACTTTTTTTTTGTTTGGTGGGACCTATAATTTTATGTCGAGTCCGAACTGCTGAATACAATTCTTTTTCCAGGACATTTGTTCTCCCGAATGTGGCTCAAACGATAACAAAATTAATTCGAATCCTGAATTGTCGAATTTATCAATTGAGCACTGGCGTTTGGAGAGCTTTTACGATGATTGACAGTGGGATGATGGTGACACTGTAATGGGGAACATTCTTCTTAAATATTCCAGTCAAGGCTTTGGCAAAATATATGATAAGTGTGATTTTACAAGGGGATTTAAATACTCAGCAAAGTATTAGCTACTCCAATCCAAAGAGAGCTTGTCAGACTTTTGTATTGTTTTTTTTTTTCTAATATCAAATAGTTAACACAATTAGTCTGCTTCCTAATTAATATCTTTTAAAGCGGTTTTCCTCAATAACAACTTCAAGATCAATCCTCCCTTTCCAAGCCCTTAACTATTATTAAAAAAAAGAAAAACCCTGACAAACAGCTCAAATTTCATCATTCGACTTAAAATTGCATAGAAATTAAAAGAACAATCAGAATCGCTGCCTAATTGACTACAGCTATTTTAGGATCATCCCGCATAATAGCAAATTAATCAATTAAATTTAATTCAATTAATCGGGATGTATTAATATCAGAACTAATCAAGTTCTCACTTTCAGGTGGAAGCCTCTCCTATGAAATGCCGATGGCCAGTTAACACGGCTTAGATAAATTTGTTTTCACAATTGATCGCGTTATTGGGACACCACCCGAATTCTACGCAGTATAAATAAGCCTATTGTTCCGGTCCCGACATGTAGTAGCACCTCGCTGGTCTTTGCATAACTGGTAGAGAACTCTTTAAAATGATCAAGCTCGTAAGTACTTTCGGTTTTATGTTTTCAGTTTGCCTCATAGTTAAACCTTCTTTGAAGGTAACACTTTTGGCCATAGTTGCGACAGCTGTCGCAACACCTGTGGATAAACCTTCCCCCAAGAAATTCGACGTTATCCCCATTTTGCGGTACGAGTGTGATCAGGGGAAGGGCGGATCGTTTGAGTCCGGTGATGGCAGCTCCAGGAAAGAGGAAGCTGTTTTCAGCAATAAAGGAACTGATGAGGAAGCGATTAAAGTGACTGGATCGTACACGTACACCGATAGTGAGGGCGAGGAGATTGTCGTGAGGTACACTGCGGATGAGAATGGGTTTATTCCTTTTGGCACTAATATTGCAAAGGAAATCTCGGATGCCGCTTTGGGCGCTAATGATGCGTCAGATTATTTTGCTGATATATAGCCCTTTGGGTTGTTGGAAGTGATTGCCAGTAGTTTGAGTATAGACTGTTACCAAAACTGTTTTTCTGAAACGATGTTGGTGTCAATTTTGTGCAACAGAGGGAAATAAATTGCTTACTACGTAAAGCGCTTTTCATGACGAGTTGCGTTTTTTGTTGTCCCCTGAACAATCTTAGAGGTTGCTTTAATTGAGTTACAATAAAATGTTCAGTATTAATGAGGTGCTATCCTATTGACAAAGTGGCCTGATTTTGTACTGCACTACGCGCCACTTGGCAATTAAAAATCACTTAAACGTCACATGGACTTTCGCTTAAATGAGCACGCTAGAAGTTTTCTTTCAGGTTGCGCCTAAGGTTAGGTTTACTTTTACGGGTGTTTTTATTTTGCAAATAGCTTTTGTCTAAAGGGTTTTAGCACTTGCTACGAAGGAAGGAGATGTGGTAGTATTGTTCGTTGTTGTTAATAGCTAGTGGAGATTTGTTGCTAATTTAAGTGTTCGGTTATAATTCGCAGATATTTTTAAAATCTCTTTATTTAATTTTTATTGACTTGCGTTTGGATGGTGATTGCTGATTTTACCACAGATTCCGGCTGACTGAGTGTCGAGTTGGGTTTCCTTTGACAGTTTTTATTCGAAAATTGTCTTAAAGTGTTGTCCAGAAATAAGAAATAACAGAAACTCTGGGAAGCAGTCGCTTCGGTACAAATTACATCTTTTCGGATTTAGCGACTTATTCGTCAACAGAGTCCTTTTAAGTGCGACTTTTTCTTGTTAACAAACCTGTTGGGGCCAGAACTGGGAAAAGAACTATCCTCTCACATATATCACTGTAGCGTGTGATATGTTAAAGGGTGCAACCAGTAAAATTACCTTGCAGCTGGTCCTGGAGCTTACTTTTTTAATCAAAACGATAATAATGGAATATTAACCGGAAAGTTCGTGATGCCCAATTTCTGTGATAGACGCAAAATTGACAAATTTATGAACATATTATAAAGAGTGTAAAAAGTTATGCACCCTCTAAAATGCCTCTAAACGCATAAACCTTATTTATAAAAATTTTTCGACGTTGTATAGAGCTTGTATATGTAAGCTAAACGCGCTTGGACGTTGTTTAGAGTTTGTATAGATGTGGAATAGTATCGCAATGTCATTTTGACTTAAAAAATCAGTCACATAAGGTTCGTTCGGGTACTTTTTTGCAAACGTAAAATTATTACAAATTTGCTAAGAAACTGTGCGAATGCAACCACGTACTGAGAAAATTGAGAAAAATAAGAGAGAAATCCATTTCCCCTCTTTTAATTTTTTCGTAATTGTCTACTCGCCGAATTTCGACTTACTGAAAAATGAAAAATGAAAACTGACAACTAAGTGACAGCTTAAAAGTTTGACAAGTAAAACTCTATTTATTTTCGTCTTCAACGATGTCATAGAAAGAAGTTGTAATCGAATATTCTCCTAGAACATATCAGCGCATTCAAAATGGTAAGTTTAATAGGTATTTAGCTAGAAAAAAAAATCAATTCCAACTGCATTTTAGGATAATGTCAACATGAGATTTCTTAAACTTTTTCTAAGAAAACCGATCAGGTACTTCTCTTGAAATTGAGAGATTTCTCTCTGGATTTTTGATATTTGGCGTTTTTCATTTTTCTATGCTAAAAGTACACCAACAAACCTATTTTATTTTAATCGAAATCAAAAATAAATTGGATAGATTGTGTTGACAGCTTTATTTTCAATTTTCAAGATTCTATACAAGTAGTGTCCTCGATAAAAAATAAGTGCAGAAATGAGATATTTCAAATTGTTTTAAAAATTCGTTTTAATTTGCATAAGACTACCGTTTCTGATTCCCAAATCATTATTTTTCTTTTTACTTTTCAATTTTTTAATTCCTTGTCCTATTTGTATTTGAATTTTGCATTTCTCACAAGCTGCTTAGTTTTTTTTTTTTTTTTTTTTGTCTTTTAGGACAGATAAATGTAATAGATTTCTCCTTTTCAGTACCTTTTTCGAGGCAAACCCTGTATAACTAGTGGAAAAATGAAAAATGTTTTGTAAATAAGAATTTGTGGAAGGGTGTATAAAGGCTGTCTAAATACTTATACACTGTATAACTATACAGGTGTTTAGGCACGTTTAGCAAATTCTAATAAATAAGGCTGTAAAAATATATTAAGATTACAATTTTCAGTTTTTTTTTTTTGCCATTTCAAGATTATTCGATAGCAAATTCTTTTAAAATTTGTGGTTGCTTTGCAAACAATTGCTACCCCTTTCGTAATACACTTTCATTCTCTTTTACACACCGCTGACTTTTCAACATGATAAAAATGAGTTAAAAATGTAGTGTCATACGGGCTTAAGAACCAACAAATATTTAATTCCTATGAATTAAGAGTGCTCTTTCGAATCGCATTAGCCGTGAAACTTAGGTTAGCTCGTTTATAAGTTCTGCGATTCAGTTTCTAAATAGTAGCATCAAGGTTTGGACTATATTCTATAAAATCGACATTTGCAATTCAGTGTTATAAAGTGGACCAATAGCGAAAAGTGGAAAAAATTGTTTGTTTGATAGATTTTAACCAAAAGAAGAGAGCTTTTGAAAAGTAATTTCCTCTAGACCACTTTTATTGTTTTCGCAACCCATCATAAACATATTTATTATACTTTTCATCCCTTTTTTAAGTTTTAAGAGTTTGTCCATTCCTTTCTAATCTGAACACTCTTTTCATGAAGGCTTACTTCGGCAATTCAATTGCGGTTTGGATTGACTGTAACTATTATTCGTTCTGCATCGTAACAGTTAAAATGACCTCATATAGAATCTTCTTAAAAGTTCAATCACATTCTAACTATAAAAACGACAGTAAGGACATAAATTACTATACACTCCAAACAAATGCACAACCCTGAAAGTTATCTGTTATAAGACCCACAGCTTTAATCTACATAGTTTTAAGAAAAACAAAAGCAACGCCACCTGCCTTCCTAATCACCTACTAGCAATAATTTCAACTCAAAATAACCATAAATACATCTTCGAAGCAGTAATGCTTCTTCAATTGTATCTGCTAAATGATGTCATAAATTTATTATAAATTACCGTAAGTTTATTCTAGTCACCTTGCCGAAAGAAAAAAAAACAGAAAAACAACAACAATGCCCAAAACCACCATTCCACGGTATTATTTATTATTTGAATTGCTTTCTGGTTATGCAGAAAATTTGAAATTTTACTTTGTTTCGTAAAAATATAATGAAACCTGATTTTAGATGAATCCGAGTGCCCAACGATACTATAACTGATGCAAATTCTACGTTGGAATAATAAATTCAGCAGGTAAGTCCAGTAAATTACCAAACAAATTAATACAGCACAGTCCAGACAAAAAAATTCGGGCAGGGTGCATGCATATGGTTGAAGTCAATGCTCCCAAAATGCCGGATTTCTAATCTCAGAATGACGCGTAGCTTAAGCCACATTTCCATTTATTTTTTTTTTTTTGCAGAAAAAAACTAGAACATGTTTAACAGTAAAAAATACAAGAAACATCAACAAAGACAACACGGGGTGCTGAAGTTGTTCGACATCTTGGATGCTGCGCCATTGAATGAGATGATTGGTAACAGCGCGAGTTGTTGTAGGCTCGGTCTAGGTGCAGGATGGTGATATTTATGAGCTATTAATGCGAAGCCATTTTTTCGCAATTAATTGTATGGAGAATTTTTTTTCGAGTTTATGATGTGTAAATGTTGGAACAGGTGAACAAGTTGCCATTCGCATCCGTATGTGGCTTAGGCTTAGTGAATGTGCGCGATGATTAACATCGTTATTATGGGATGATGCTCTTTAAACTATAATAAACATTGGTTTACTGGTGGGTTTATTGGCAGTCATCTCTTTTGTAGAGATGTTATTCGAGGAGTGATGGAGCTGGCGATTTTCTCACGGTCAGAAAAGTTAACGTAAGGTCGCTTGTTGGGTTTATATTCAAAACATCAACATTTATAGGAGGTACTATGAAGCATTACCTACTTTGAAATGTTGTGGAGATTAAGTACTTTAGTTAAACAAATTAAATAAAACTAGGGAAACCTTTGCTAATTACTAAATAAAGTCATTTTAAGGTATAGGTTGTTTTGCGGGTCTAAAAAATAAAGCTTAAAACAGATTGGCACTCTTAATGTTCAACCATAATGGGATTTTACGAGCTTAAGCTACTGTCAAAGTTGAAGAAAATCCACTTAAGTTCTGTCAAACTCACACGCTTGACGTACGCCATTAATCGTATTATGAATAGGTCACACTATTTCGATGCAATCGCAGATTGGCTTAAGCTGGCTTACTCCATCCCATTTTGATTAAGGGTACTTATGTATGATATTTACGCTTATCATTGTTTTATTCACCTGCCTGAATATTTTTTGATTTGCCTACAAAACTTAACTTAAGAGTACATATTTCGAAATAAAGTTCACAAAGGAGTTTCGAAAAGTAGCCTGTACATGTCAAGATTGTCAAATTTTAATTTTCCCAATTTATCGGCTGGTTGACACTGATCGAAGTCACATTCTCGTAAGTTTGTTATATAACTTGTTAATGCATTGAAATTTGAAATTCGTTTCGCGATTCACAGCCTTCATTTAAATTAGTTTATCTGCAATCAACATTAAGTCGGATATGGATCAAAATGTTGAACAATTTATGGCTTTCACATGAGATCACTCGTTTTTATCTTGCTGAACTTGAAGTGATCGTATACGAGCGGTTTTTGAGGATTAACATTGTTTGGTCATCCGAAAGTGAGCGATGTTCTCTTACTTTTAGACATAAATGCAACAAAAACTTGTTCCTCAACAGCAAATAGCAGACTAACCCAACAATATATCTACAACAAAATGTAATGGCTACTAATGCATAAGTAACCACTAAAACATTTGTTTTAACCTTTTAACAACAACATTATCAGCATTAGGTAAATGTAGAGAATAATAATAATAACAATAGAGAATAAATGCCGCCACCGATGTGCTGGGGTTCCACTATACATAGAAAACTAAAAGGATGGTCCAGAACGAGGCCAATCAATACTGCAGAACCAAACGAGGATTCGAATTGTGTAAGATGAAAACCTACAATCGTTTTTATTGGCACGAACTTTTTCCTTCCTCTAACTTCGAAAACGAGAGCAATTTTTGTTCACGCAAAAGCAAAAGAAACGAAAGGTATTTCATTGGTTGTTGTTTTATTTTTGCTTAATGTAACTTTTAAAATGGAATACATTTTCGTTTCTTGTGAAAGTAATGCACAATCAGCCTTTTCGTTGTCGTTTTTCATTTACTTCAATTGTTTCAAAACAATCAATCCTTATTGCGGCTTCTACGTCCATAGAATTTAAAAAAAAAGATGTCAAATGAAAGGGAAATCTACGAATTAGTAACGAATTGCCACAAATAGTAACTCAAACAATTTATCCTCAATATGGCGGTGCATGTGAAATAAACTCACGTTTGCGAAGAGGAAAAAGAAAACGAAATCAGTTAGCTACACAAAATTTTCGCTTTTGCATGAGTTCTTTCGTTTTTTGAAATGCAAAAGTGTTAAAGTTAATTTGGTTTTTTCTATAGAATCCTACCCCAGAGCTGCCGCGATTTTTACTGTCTAAAAGGAAGAGAAGAACTTCGAATTTTCCGAGTAAAGTAAAAAGCGGACGGTTGAATTTATAGTCCGGTTTTCTACAGCAGGGGAAACGTACGAAAGCTCTACAAAAGAGTAAAATGAACTTTACAGCGTATCAAGGGTGCTAAAGAAGCCTTTAATGGTGCGCATATGAATAGAGTCTGTATTGAGGATTCGCAGAAAACAGTCCACTGTCATTCAGCATGGTTCCTTCAACGATAAGCGATGATTGTAAAAATTCCCTTCACCAAACCATCCCGAAGTGAGGACAGCGATGTGTGAACTGTGTGCAAAAGAGACCTACGTTTGACGAACAAAAGTCGAGAAACAACCACCAAATCTTTTGACGTTAAAAAAAAGTTAAGACCACGTCAATCTCTTTCATGTAAATAACATCTTTTCCATCATTCTTGCAGTAAAGAAACAGAGTTTAAATGATCTATTTTGAATTTATTTTCAAAAAAACATCCTTTACTCAGGCGAAATTGTTTAAATAAAATAAAAAATTAGAATCTGACTCCATAAACGGTGCTCATAGTCAACAATGTTTATTGCTCCTTATTGTGTTCCACGTCTTCATTTGGCAAATCCTTAGCCGCAGCAGCTGCATCGGAAATCACCTTTGGAATATTGCTTCCAATTGGGACGAATCCATTCTCATCGGCGGTGTATTGCACACTCACTTCCTCGCCATTCGCATCGATATACTTGTACGATCCGGTGACCTTGATACTTTGATCGTCGGTTCCAGGGTTTACAATTGCACCTGCCTCTTCACGGAAGTTGCCATTGGCACTCTCGTACAAAAAGCTGTATCCATCGTCGCTGACACTTGATTCGGACCGCAGAATTGGAACGGGCTCCTCGAAGTCCACACTGCATACGACAACGCCAACAGCGAAAAGGGCACACAATGCTACCTAAGGATTTATACAGTGGACATCCCTTAAAAAGAACTCATCTGCATCACTATCATGAGTACTTACGAGTTTTTGCATAATTATTTTGATTCCAACGTTTGTTTGCTTAAATTGTTGTTCACCGTAAGTCTAACTGCAACTAATTTGGGGTAATCACGACTGCCAGCTTTTATACCTAAATAATTGGAGCTCGCTTATCTTTGATGTAATTAAACTTGATGGATTATTTTTGTAATTGATTGAGACTTTATTACGTCCCATGTGGAACGTGTTTAGTATGATGACGAAAAAAAACCTCTTAATAATCAAAAACCTTGTTATTGTTGGTTTCTACGATGTTGAAAATGGGAGGTAATATTCTTCAGGTGACCGCCGAACTTCCGCCTATTGATGACATTTTGCTGGACCTTGTGGCGAACGTTCTTTCGAAAAGCTAACATTGACTTAGACGACAACTTTATTCTACGGATGGTTCAAATGCCAATATGAGAAACAACAAAGTCCTGTGAGCGGCTAGGAATTTTTTAATCGCAAGGAAGAACAAGGCAAGAACTTCTTCGCTTAATTTTTAAACGCTTTAACGGCGAAGAAGACCAACATTCTGTTGTCAAAGGGATCATTTATTTTTTTCAATACAAGCGATGAGAGCCAAAGCTCTGTCCACCGAGTCAAATCAAAGTGAGAATAGCAATAGATATTCGAGCTAAAAACCTAAAAGACTACTGGGTCGAAAATGTAGTACTAGCTATTGAAATGATTGGTGAATAAGAGAGTTGGATAACCTAATGATGAATGAAACCTCAACCTCAGTATCATTTGCCCAGTCCACAAGAAAGAAAGGTCCCCTTAACTTCGCAGACTACAGTGCAATCAGTCTTTCTAACATCACGTATCAGATCTTATCTGATGCAGTGTGTGAATGTTTAAAACTCTTAGTAAAAAATCTTATTTCCCGCTGTCAGAGCAATTTTATGATAGGTAGGTAAACAGTTCAGAAGCAACCGTACATAGTCGAAAAATGTAAGAATAGGTAGTGTTTAATATAATTCCCTTTTTGGTTATTCATTTGATATGGCGGTACATATCGAATAACAATGTGAGTTTTTATAAGTTTCAGCTCTCAGTAACAGGCAATTTTCGCAAGTTCTCGTTAGAGAATTATAAACATCTAATGTACTATTATTTATAGACTCTAACACTTTACAAGATTTTATAGTACAAGGATCGGCTGGTTTAAGGTGCCTATGATTGGAACTGGATGTATGGTTCGCGATAGACTGAATTGAATTGTTCCCAATCGAAAATGGGGTTTTCGAGCTATGATTAGCTTCTAAAATTAGCATTTTAGGTGGTTCGAATTGAAAATTTTGAACGCAATAAATTAGAAAACATCAATCTTACTCTAAGTATGCATTTTGGTCAAAATCGGTATTGCCGTTTCCAGGTGAAATAAAAAATAAAGTGCACGACTGGGTCGAACAAAACTTTCTCATGCGTCAAAATGTTTAACAAAAGTATTCAACAAGGCTGAAAAAAGGGAAATATTTGCTTAAATGAAGTTTTGTGTAGCTGTTATTGCATTTTTATCGGAAGTGGGGAGATTATAACAAAAATATAGCATAGATTCCGGAAAGTAGATCGGGATGTGTGCAATCATTTTTGATAAATAGTTAATAATCTGATTTATTCGAATTTGTTGAGAAAAACTAAGTACGGGATCTTATTTCGAATAATGATTTTATATTTTTATATGTATTTTGATGAAAATCGTTAGGGCGATTTTTGTAAAATTTGGCAGACAAAAGTCCTCGACAAAAGTCGAGGTATGTCCAAATTTCAAAAGTACCGTTACTTGATTTTTCAGCGGAAAACTGAGTACGCAGTCATGTTAACCTCTCCTACTTAAGCTCAAATATCAATTTTGGTTTAAATCGTTAGAGCTGTTTTCGAACAAATCAAACTGGGACGAAATTGGTATATGGGAAGTACCATTAATATTGAGTACCATGCAAAAAAAACAACCCCGAACTGTAGGCCCACAAGCTCCAAATCCGAAGTTTGAACCCAATTGGGGCAACCGTTTAGGTTGCAGGCCTCAGGAGCATTCAGAAAAACAGACAGACGGACAGAATTTTGCGACCCACTTTTTTGAGTTCCTCTATCATCGTAATGTCAGAATTGATAAACACCTCGAGCTCGAAATTTTGTACGAATGCATTATTTTTAGCTTACTACGTAATCGAGAAAGTCAAATATCTCAACAAGGCACACATTTAATTAACCATTAAGCTCCAAAGTCGATATCAATGCTAATATTGTTGTTCCTATGATTTTTACGCCATCAAAAACGATTGGCTGTGGAAAAAATATCTACTTCGGCTACCAAATTGTTTGTGCCCATCACTTTCTCGCATTTGCCTTTTTTTTGATTGTTTTCATATTTCACCAGGATCAATACAAAACATCCACCAAACGCCGACTACCATTCAGAGTTGGTTTTTAATCGATATACTTTCAGTAAATAAATACTGAACGTCCAATATTAGTCATCAAAATTACCATAAATATATCGTACATTTAAATTTGACCTGCATTGTTTTTTCAGCTTATTTTCGGATCGCTTGCTTTGCTTAAAGCACACTTAATTAGTCTGAAGCCGTTAAAGGATATCAAGTTTTGAAAGCAAACTGTGACACTTTTTGTTTTCTAAATCGATATAAAAGGCAATCGAGCAGAGAACATGTTGCCAGTTAGTAGCTTCCAATCACCATGAAGAAATTTGTAAGTGTTTACTTTTCTGATCGAATTACCAACGTACTCAACTTTTCAGATAATCATCCTTGCGTTGGTGGCTTTCATGAGCGTGACAGCTCATAAACAAGCGCAAAAACCAAAACCAGTGGCAGAAAGTGAGTCGGAAAGCTGCGAAGATAGCGACGAGTCTTCGGAAGAGAATAAAAATTCGAAGGATAAACATCCTGCCGGAAAGCCCGACGGTCTAGAAGAAGACAGTTCAGAGGAATCGTCCGAGGAAACTGGTGGCACAAGTGTATGCAACAAAACCAATAATTATCCGGCACATAAAGGCAAACCCATTCGTGCTTAGAATCTGTCAATACGGTTGAATATATGTATTTTTTATAAGTGTGCAAATAAGTGCGGTTTCTTGTATTTACTCAACAATAATGACTTGGTCTACTATGGTGATCTGGTATGCATTGGTGGGTTCTACCTCGAAAAAAATTCTAAAAGGTATTCAAACCAATGGAAGTGAGAACATGAGTCCTTGTGCTTTTTCTCTATTAACACAATTTATTGATGATTTGACAGAAAGGTGAATACAGTCCAATTGACAGTACAATCCAGACAGATATTGTCTGTCACTAAGCCTTAATAAATTTCCCCTATTCAATCACCTATCGTGACCTACAATCCTAACTCAAGGTGAAGGCTAAAACTGATTAATAGCGCCAGGCCCATTGTCACCGTAGCTATCTTTAGAACAATTTACAGATATAAACAAACGACTCACAAATCAAACCCGATGGTCAACTTTGTCGAGACAAAGAACGATGACGTCGTATCTATCATCTTCAGTTAACGGGTAACCCTTGACATTTGAGAAGATATCGCCAAACTTGTTTTCACCCCGTAAACTCTAAAGATTTAACTACAATCAAAATCATAGCCGAGAAGAAATTTCAATTCCAAACATCGCAGGTAGTATAAAAGCTTCTGGCCGGCGACACAACAAATTAGTTTCACGAAACTTTCTTGTGAACAACACAATAAAACAAACAAAAACAAAATGCAAAAATTCGTAAGTGTTTTATGACCCGCAGAGTTTACCCCGAGGATTAACAACTATTCTCAATCTCTAGGTTGCACTGTGCGCTGCCTTCGCTCTGGTCGCTGTCGTCTGCAGTGAGGAGTTGAAACCAACCAAAGAGCCCGTTGCAATTGTCAAGTCCGAATCGAATGTCCAGGAAGATGGATCCTACTCCTTTACTTATGAGGGTGGCGATGGAAACTTCCGTGAGGAGACCGGATCAGTTGTGAACGCCGGAACCGACGACGAGAGTATCAAGGTTTCGGGATCATACAAGTACATCGATGCTAATGGCGAGGAAGTTAGTGTGCAATACACTGCCGATGAGAACGGATTCGTTCCAATTGGAAGCAATATTCCGAAGGAAATTTCCGACGCCGCCATTGCTGCTAAGGATCTGCCCAACGAGGAAGTCGATCATGCTAAGAAGCACTAAGATGTGGAGCTATGGAAACAAGGAACCAGCACCGACAACACATTGCAGTTGGATTTGTTTGAATGTGATTTTTTTTTGTATCTCTGCGACTACAAGTTCAGTCTGAAGACTCCTGCTTAGTTGACTGTGTAAATATTTTGTGTAGAAAAAGGGGTTTTTAATTTGATTATTATTTTGTGTTTAAATAAAATGTGCTTAATGAAGTTGGGGCTTTTTTTTAGACTTTAATGAAAGGCCGGGCGGATTGTGAACTGCAACACCCAATTCTATAGTCAAGGATAAAAGGAGCAACTACTGGTTGTCAACTGGACAGGCAAATAATGTTCCGATAATTGTTCCATTAACTTCTTAAACAAAAAATTGTTTTAAGGACATTTTCGGTAATATCCGTTTTGGTTTAATTGCGTTTACAGAATGCTCATCCTAATTATTTATAACTATATATAAACATTTTTAGTTCCGACTTTAAATTTTAAGTAGCTTACAGCGGGCCATACTAATAATCATTTTTAACCTTCACACTAAATATTTTGTAGGTCACAATATGCAATTTTGTATGGGAAATTTCGCCATTTCGAAAAATTTAGCCCGGACACTCAAAATGATTATTAGTATCGCAGAGTGGGCCTTACCAATAAACATTTTCAGTTCCGACCTTAAATTTTCATAATTCAAAATATGTAGTTATATTTTCCATACAAATTTTGCAATTGTGAGCTTCCGTAAATAAAAAGTCGGGACTTAAATATATTACTAGTTCAGAGCAGTGTTGATATATCGTGGGATTTATCCTTTTTTGTGAGAATTTTGATGTCCGAAAAGCCTTCCGTGGGATAAAGGCAAAAAGCACCAAATCGTGGGATTTTCAGAAATCGAGCAAAAAAACATTCAAACTATAAATTTTTGGTGAAATTCCATCAAAACACCTATATTTCACCACGATTATCAATACACTGAATGTCCATGAAAAACAGCTCATGTAAATCGTCTTTTATCAAAATTGTCTAGTACCAAAAAATAATCATAGCAGTGTTACAAACTGCGGTTTTTATACTGAAGGTTAATTTAACGTGATTTTCTTTCCGTGTAATACAAATTTTACTTTAAAAACTGGATTTTGACGAAAAAAAGTATCGTGGGGCTTTAAAAGGGAATTTGAGTACGGTGAAAAGGGAAAAAAGGGGAAAATGACCAAACTTCGTGGGATAAATCAAGAGGGAGTGCTAACAACACTGGTACAGAGCAATAATTCCACCAAACTCAAGTAATTTTTGGGAGCCTGTCCAATTTTTATGGTACAGTGATCCCCGTATAAGTGACCCTCGCGTAAATGCATTCCTCGTTTAATTCATCCGAAAACTGAGCATAAGCAAATAAACCATTCCATAAGATATGTACAGAGCTTTTCCCTTTTAAATGCGTACCGCTTAAATGCGTTACCCGGTTATTTGCGCTACTAAAAGTAAGTCTTGTCGTAAAATTTGATCCAAAATCTCCCGGTTAAATGCCCACATACAACAAAAGCATTGAAATTGTTTGTGCGCTTACAGCTTTTGTAAAATCAAAAACAATTGTCAAATTGGCATGACGTTTTGTGATTTAGTGCATACATGCTAAAAAAAAAAGCTTAATTGCGTTGTCAAGGTAATGAAGCTGGGTTTTCTTTATTGCGTCGACAACGCAATCAAGCGGGATTCTCGTAATTGCGTTCCTCGGATAAATGCGTTAAAAAGTGTACATCTTCCCCGACGCAACAATCCGGGGATTGTATATTTGTTGGATCTAGTTTTTGCAAATACTTTAGGTACCTACTAGACAATGTCAAAAGTTTTCGTACCCATTGTGACCTACAAAATTATGATCATAATCATTTTTAACTGTCACACTCAATAGTTTGTAGGTCACAAGATGCAATTTTGTATGGAAAATTTCGCCATTGTGAGTTCGAAAAATTGTGCCTGGACACTTAAAATGATTATTAGTAGGACTGTCTGAAGACCTACGGTTTGTTTTATTGAACTTCTGTCTCAACAAGCAAAGTAAGTTGGGCAAATGTTTAACCAAACAATCGAGTGTGACATGGTCCTAATCAGCCTAAAAGTCTGCAAGAATTCGTGTTAAAGTGGTATGAATTGACATTTTGTGTGTCATTGAGATAACAACACCACTGTTAAAAATTTACGAAATAAGCTTTTAAATGACAGTTTTCGGAGTACAAAAGCCAAGCCAAATTCGATTGTCTTAAATATGCTGCTAAGGCCGTCGTTTTATGTTATCAAACGCAGACTCAGAATAATTTATTTGTTTATCTCTCACCACACAGGACCGCACCGCAAAATGGTGATTTTTGCCACAAATAAATCAAGCCAATCGGGTAAAAACGAATACCAATGTCTGCCTATGTACTCAAACAAATCCAACCGGAATTACAATAAATTCTAGAAATAAGAAGGAAACCATCTTTCCATCACAGCAGCGTTTGAAAAACCTAGGCCAGAATGAATTCGTTAAATGTTTTCAATTAATAAATCCGCGCTGCCGGAACACGGCACAAACGTTGACAGCACACGCCGCAACTGGATTCAGCTCAGTTATACAGATTTGTACAAGACTTGCTGTAGATGAAAGTACCTTACCCAATGCGCGGACTGGTTTACAATACGGCAGCCTGATGAATCATCGTCTACTGTCAGCCGCACATACCTGAGGTAGCATATCAGCCGATTTATGGTAAACATACATTTTGAGTTATTGTCAATCCGATCGGAATAAATAAACACGCATAAATTAAAAATACATCGCTAACATCCCTGGAGATCAACAAAGAGAAGATAAAAACACCGATTATACGTTTATTTCTCACTAAACTTAATCTAAAGCCTGTGGAATATTTTAGGCAACAAATAGACAGGTTTCAAGTTAGATAATATTCATTGTTATGCATATAGCAAGGCTTTGCACAGATTCTATTATTTGAATTGGTGTTTGCATAACATTTCGAATCTCGTTTGGACGCAGTTCTTGCGTGACTACAATTATTCAACTGAAATGGTACACATGCAGAACATTAACCAGCAATGCTTTTGGTAAGCAGATACTTAATCTGATCTAATTTTGAACGCAGGTATAGATACATCTTGTAGTTGCATTCGGTATGGGGAATAAATCGCCCGACTTGCGTCACCTCTTCAATGTCAACCAGTGGAAAACGGTCAAAGATACCAAGTCACGTCGATAAAGCTAAGCTCAAGCGATAAGTCCTGCATATTAAATTGTTTATTCCATAAAATCTAAAAATATTACCATACTCAGCTGGAAGGCGGAATTTTGATCTGCATTCGCAGTTTGTGAAGTGAATTTTGGTTGAAACGAATTCTCGTTTAATTTTCAAATACTAAAAGTTCAATTTTAGCATAACACCTTTGGTTGGAGAGAAGAAACAGGAACAAATTTTCGAATATCTAGTTTGAGACAGAAAACTAAGCAGTTCTGTTAAGCATCACAATATAAAAGAGTACCGCATGTAGAGGTCTCTACTTAGTTCACTCGTGGATATAACGCAATAAAAATCGCTATGAAGACATTTGTAAGTTTCAGCTAAACGGATATTGACGGATCTACTAACGTGTCCCCTTCTTAGGTTGTTCTGTTCGCGTTGATTGCCTTTGTGAGCGCTGCTCCTGTCGAAAATGTTGACGAGGGGAAGGAGCCAATCGCCATTATCCGATCCGAGTCGAATAAGAACGCCGATGGATCGTACAACTTTCAGTACGAGGGAGCCGATGGAACAACTCGCGAGGAAAATGCATATCTCGTTGATATTGGTACCGAGGAACAGGCTCTGAAAATAACCGGATCGTACAGATACATCGATGCTAATGGTGATGAAGTTCTGGTGACCTACACTGCCGACGAGAATGGATTTGTTCCCGTTGGCACGAACATCGCCAAGGAGATTACTGATGTTGCCCAGGCTGCCAAGGATCTGCCAGCTAGAGATCCCGATCAGGAGATCCCCAGGAGGGATTAAGGTCGTAGAATTGAGTTGTTTGTGTTGGAGAATGTGTTTTTTGTTCAATAAAAGGCAGCGATTCTCGAAAGTGGCAGATTTTTCCAAATGTGTTAAGAAGTTTAGTGTTCAGCAGAAGGACACACGGAAAATGGATTGTATCAAAGTATACTGTATGAAGTACTTGCATACTTCATACGGAAGTAGGGCATTCACCCTTCCAGACGGCACGAAGAATAGTTGCCTCGAATCGCGTACGCAGAGTGGACTAAAGCCAACCTAACAATGCACACGTCATCGAAGTTGATGTGGTTCTCTTCCGCATACTCGCAGAGTTGGCGGAGACGGTTCATAATTAATATTCATCGTCACAAATTTAGGCTTGATCTTGTTTGACAAGGTCGGTGTCACTTTAGCAGTTCTCCATGAATCTAGGATATTTTGCTTTCGAAAATTATGTGTACGTGTTTATGCGGGTGTGTCAAAGTCCATGTCGCAATTTCTAAATATTTTTCATCTCTGTGCTGAGGTCGTTGACAGAACTGAAACCACAACCTATCCGTAGACGAATTCTTTGCTATATCTCAAGCCTCAATGATCGTAGACACCATAAATTTCGTTCTATTCCATAGATTGCACTAGACCCGTTTTACCAATCAATTTCTGTTTCGATGACAGCGCTCTCTTTCCATCGCCATCCTGCTAAAGAGTCTTGCACCAAAATTAAAGCTGCTCATGACCCAAAACAACTCGACCTCTATTTGTGCTCATTTAAATCGATAAATAGATGTTGGTTGTCGATTTGGCACTGGGAAGTCTTTTCCATTTTCAGACGTAAGTATAACGACGATTTGGTCGACTTTTTCAGGCGTAAAACCGCCAATTGCCAATTGCCCACAAGTTTATGGAAATATATTTTTTAGGCACATAATACTCGTTTCCTCAGTTTGCTTGCCTTGTTTCTTACACACCACCAGAAGATCGGTTATATCTGTTTTATTCAGAATAAAGGGTCGCTATTATATGGCAGCAAACTAAGGGATGGGGAAACGTTATGTGGTTTTGTGCTTGGAGCGCTTTTAGCATTACAAAAGTTAAACTTTTCACGAAATCGCCTATCCAATAATTTTGTCTAAAATTCTTATTCTTGGTGGAATAAGTGTTCCCAAAAAGACTGCCTTCTCCGTTTGAAAATCGCGAACGTCGCTAATTCAAATAATCTCCCTCGAAAACTCTGATTTCCGTATAGGACCCTAGATTTGGCCTCTCCGTTCCACTTTTAAATGGGTACCTACTCTGTAACACTTTCGAAATACAAGAAATAATCCTAAAATACTTTTTGCACCTAAGGATTCTTTTTCTCGAGTATCTATTTATTTTGTATGAGATCTGCCTAAACGAAACAAAAATCTATCACACTAACTCCATTGAAGGCGGAAAGAGAGAGTGCTTAGAAGTTCAGAAGATCAATTTATTTTTGCGTAATTTAAATTTAATATATGCCCTATGTTCTGCCCACACCTGAAAACATTTTAAGTATTTGCTGTAAAAATCGCATTTGTAACCTTTTTCCAAGCAACTGGATTCCGCATTGGTGGCCATTCTCCATTCAAATGGGACAAACCCCTTTTTATAATTTGTTTGATGTTTGCTTCGCATCAGGCGTTTTTACTTGTCCTTTGGCCAAATCTGGATGTGCACACATGAGCGCCACCAAAATTTTAAACAGTTTTTGTTTGGTATGCATATTTTCTATTGAGGTTTCCCTAAAAATTTAAATACGTTAGGTACTAAAACTCATTTTGAATAAGAATTTTTACCAAAAACTGACATTTTAATATATTTTTAAATCTTTCCGTTATCGGATTTATTTTAGAAAATAGTTTTCCGCATTCAAATGATTTTGACATTTGGAAACGTGCTGCTAGGGACCAAAAATCAGCTTTCGAAATAGAAAGTACAGAAAATTCGTTTTCGAAAAATTCTATTCTCGGAACGAGTTACAGAAGTCGTGTTTTATTGAGCTTCGATCTCAGCAAAGCAAAGTAAAGTAGGATTTTCATCATGAAATTGCAACAACTACGCTCTACTTGACGCTTCGAGACTCAGTTGTAGTTGTTGTAATCGCGTGCTGGAAATCCTACTTTACTTTGCTTTGCTGAGACCGAAGCTCAAAAAAACACGCCTAGAGTAGGGCCCCACCTATTCAATCGAATTTTTGGACGTCCATGGATGTCAAAAAAGTCCTTAAAAGTCCATAAAGGTTTCTGAATTAAATTCTCAAACCAAATTGGGTTCTTAGCTGGAAGTCAATATTAAGAAACGAGAAAGTAACGTGCACAAAATATTTGTTCTTTTCCTAAAAACACAAAGTGTTCTCCCCGAAAATGTATACCTCCTCATTCAAAAGACTTTGGAAAACAAAACGAAGATTACGCAACCAACAAGAATCTCTACCGAATATTAACATATCAGTCAATCAATAGGAGGTCTAATTCTTTTCATTTCCGCCTTCGCAAAGGCTATGGCGCTAATCTCCAGATAACGAAAAACTATAAAATATTAAGCAAATAAATGTAAGCTGTCCATCAATGAAAACAGCTTAATGGCTTTTGTCACTATGATAACTGCTAAATCGGTTAACACAATCTACTACCCTAATCTCAGACAATGAGTTTTGCCGCCAATCATTATAAAGAGTGAGCAATCAAGCAATAATTAATTTAAATATGAAACTTTTCAGGTTAATTTGTCACTAGAGCCAATGGCTTGGCAAAAAGAATCAAGTTTCTCTCTACCATTTCATTTCTCTCTACCATTTAATTTCGCCGAAGAACATTCCGCAGCTGACTCATAATGGAACTTGTTATGCTTAGGCGAACAACGTCTCAATCGCCCGATAGCTGAACAATACCAGCCTTATCCAGTGCAACAATTTACACAATTAGTTGACCTTCAACGAAGCCGTTACCACATTAACATCAATTAATTAAATCTGCATATAACAACGCATCGCGCATCACAATTCACAAGTCCGACTCACTAATTTGTTAAGAACACCCAGGTCTACGCAGTAAATTCAATACAGCCGCTGAGGACTCACAAAATTTCTTACCCTTGACGTATATATTTATTATCAGCCGTCAGAATAACAAACAAAAAGCCACCAAACAAGTTCTCACTTTCTGGCGAATTTCTGAGGGACTGCTCACACTGATTTGGGCGGCAAATATGATTCTTCTTCTTTTTTTCGGGCGAAATTCTATAGATAGCACAATTTCGTCACATTCGCGATAGACACCCGACACATTGTTATTTTCTACGCAGTATAAAAGAGTCTTTAATTCGCATCCCAAGTAGTAGTAGTTCTTCGCAAGTCTTTGGATAACTTTACAAGCAAATACCTCGCAAGCATGTCCAAGTTCGTAAGTATCTTCGTGCTGGGATTTATGGCAAACGTGTTCCTCGTTTTGACTGTGGATTATTCTTTTGTGTAGATTCTCCTTTTGGCACTTGTCGCCTTTGCTGCGGCCGCTCCAGCTCCGCTCCCAGAAGCAACGCCTGAGGCGAGTCCAGTGCCAGCACCTGAAGCGAAAGCAGAGCCAAAACCAGAACCAGCACCAGCACCAGTCCCGAAGCCAGAACCAGTAGCCGAGAAGGTTGAGAAGAAAGCCGAAATTATTCAAATTCTAAAGTCCGAGTCGGACCAACACGAAGACGGTTCATATAGCTTCCTTTTCGAGTCCGCCGATGGCAGCTTCAGGCAGGAGAAGGCCATTATCAGCAACGCAGGAACCGATGAAGAAGCTCTTAAGATCACCGGATCGTACAAGTACACCGATGCCAATGGCGAAGAAGTGCTCGTCACCTACACTGCCGATGAGAATGGATTCGTGCCAGTTGGCAGCATCATCGCAAAGGAAATTACCGACACTGCCTTGGCTGCCAAGGATCTGCCAAAGGTTGAAGTGGAGAAGAAAGAAAAGGAAAGCGAGAAGTGAGGTTAAGCAGTCGCAGTCAAAATGTTAGTCAAGGACGATTTGTATCGTCCTAGTCATTAGTTAGTGTTAAATAAATAGTATTCTTATTTTAAAAATGATTTTCTTTATGGCTCAAGTGGAGTACTTCCAAGGCTTGACAGGTTTTGCAGAATTTATTTGAAGATGAAAAGTTGTTTGAAACTGCGACAAGCTGTGTTGGGCGCGTTCCTCTGCCTCTGCCTTCCTCTGTATCGAAAATCACTTCACCGGCAACAATCATGTTTTGGATCGTACAAATAATGGATGACCCCATGTTGGGTGCCACTGATGTATAGCCTTCAGCAAGTTAAGTGTAATTTCTGGTCAAAGACTTTCAAGAATTAGCAAAAGGTTACCTTGAATTGAAAAAGTTTACATAGAGCGACTGAAAGTGAAACCATCGATCGTTCATTAACCTTTCTCTTAAACGATCAGTGATGCCACTATCACTATAAAAATAAGGTAGCCGAAAACATACGAAAGAGCGAGCCCGTGGTATGACAAATCGACAGTGAATGTGGTTTTACAGAAAAAAAATGTGACAGAAGAAGGAGTACAGAAGGAAAAAAAATGAGAGAAAGACGATCCTGCGTAAAGAAAAGACAAACATTTTCCCAGCTTAAGAGGTTTAGTACAAATTACCGCAACCGCAATGGACGCCTTTCAATTTCGAATGAATAACTAATTACAGCTTAGTGTTTTAGGAAGAAGGTGTGCAGATTCTGTAGTCTTTGGTTTCCCGTGGAGTTAACCTGAGATCGCTCGCTGAGTTGCACAGCTTCGTGGAAATATTTGTTTACCTAAATACATTTTCTTTTAATGCTTTTTATTTACCCCTATCGAGGTATCCGTTCGGAAAAAATTCCGATACGAAAGTCAAATCTCACCGGAACCCAAATTCCGTTCGAAGTATCCATTTCGGAGCAAAATAAATGAAGCATAGACGCGTTCATTTCACATTAAAATATTCCGCAGCAATTAGTCGTCGGAGAGCTTCGGAAAAAATGTGTAGCTGTCAAAAGTAAGTGGTATAATGCGACAAGGTGCGTTATATGTCATCGGAGAATTTTTCCGAAAGTTGTATCGGAACGGATATCTCGAATTAAATTTCTCCGATTTCATACGAATCGGAGAAAATTCCGTTCCGAACGGATACCTCGATAGGGCCGATTCTCATTCCTCACTGCAGCTCGTATCTACGCAGCTCGGTTTACAGCAAACACACAGCCACTACACCATGGGCCCCGAAAAATAAGAGGAAAATAACTCACTACAGGGGTCTCGCAATGTATCAAAATGCACGAGTGTAGTCCACAAAGCTAAACCAAGTCGAGAAAACGGGATCGGCCACGACGATCCTAGAACATCTTCAAATCCTAGCCCCAGGATCGAAATAACAAGATAACAAGATGCCCTATTTCGCATTTGATGGAAGACTGGAGCCAGGAGCCCAATAAATAAGGAACCTTTTTGAATGAGAGAACCAGTAGGGCAAAATTGCATCCTTTTGAAAGCCGCACACGCATACAGAACTATTGCTCGTTCACTGGATAAGTCGATCCTGGGCACAAGTTAAAATACCGTACACTGTACTAAAAATGTTAAGAGTGGGAATTGGTGTAGCAATTTGGGCGAGGTTTTAATTGAAATAGATGTTTGTAGGTAGAGATAGTTAAGCCAACTAGGATACAATTGATACACCAATCCATCCGCGCTTCCTATAATGCAAAGTTCAAGAGCACTTTAAGTACGTAAGGTGGGCTTGAAGTTCCAATCATAGCCCTCCCTTGGACTCTGTTTAGTCCACTGATGTTAAAAACATTTTCCTTGCCGTAGATGAGGATGAAGATAGAAAAAACTATGAAGTAGTCCCATAGAACCCTCTGGGGTGGACATGGAATCCCCCACCTTTTGCTAAAAGTCTTACAGCAGTCGTTGAAGGCGACACAAGCTACATATCTACACTCGGTTTCTCAGTTTTGGCTGAATGTGACTCTCTTTTTTCGCATGATTTGATGCACCTGCTTGAAGCACAAGTTTGAGTGGGACTTTTACATAGCATGATAGGTACGTGGGTACTGATCAGAAGATTCGGAGTTAAACTTTCAGGCATTTAGTGCCCCATTTCTGACGAACGTTTGACCATGATCCTTGAGAACATTTTAGTCTAGTATTTCGTGATTCGGGTACTCTTTTTATAAAGTTGCGACCCAATGTCCTATGTGGATCGTTTATATGGTTATCCTTGGTCCCACACAGTGCCGCCTTGACCCAAAAGTGCCAACCCATACCTGTAGCACGCTAAAATAAAACGTTTCCAATGGACTCAAATCATACCCCATCGTCTCGTGCTTCAGAGTTCCGTTTCGTACGACCCTCCATTCTGCACGATTTAGACTTCAAGCCAATCTGTTTTCAAAACAACAAAGTGTCATTTACCGGATATCAAAATGCGAATGTATGGCAGCTGCTGTGTGCAAACCTTATACTCTTCGCGAGCCAAATATTAGTCGTCACGTCAGCGTTTAGCACCATGTGGTTCTGAATTAGCGAATTAGATAAAGGTTGATAACAAACATTTTAAAAGCCAATGCGGCATCATTATCACCTTGAATTTTGTCAAATTGCTATAAAAGACTCAAGGAATCGAAAGAAGCCGAATAGTTTGGCGTAATCCCATCTCCGGTTACGAGGCAAGTGATAGTCATGGAAAAAGCCGTATGAACCTATAATGGGGAGCTTATTTAAAAAATACTAATTGCTTTTAATTTTCAGGCTATGCTCTTAGTTTTGACAGTCTTTTTGACAGTGATATGCCGTTCGGTAGCTGACACAACAATTCCAGTGGAAGATGATGACGGCAATGTGACTTTTGATCCAGAAGCCACACCAGCTGAGGAACTAACATTCCTTGATCCAACTGCAGAAGATGCGTTGCTTAATTACTCGCCGCCTGCCGAAGGAGAATCTCCGTTCATAATAACTTCGCCGTTTTCTTAGTTGCTGATAAATATTGAAAGAAATGAAAGAGGAAATTGATTAGCTATAGTATGTAAGATAAGTGTTTTTAAGTTATTTACTTATTATGTTGCTTAAACTTGATTTTGAGCAAGTTAAATATAGCTGAACGTGCATCGTATTTGTTAAACTAGGATGCGTTTATAAAATGTGTCAGATGGCCTACAGCAACTCATCGTCAACACTTGATTGGAAGGAAGAATGTCCGACGATCTTCAAGAAAAAAGAGACTCCCCACTTATCCAACTTGAGGGTGTCCCAAACAAGATTCTGTTTGGCGTACAACGTGGACGTCGCAGACCATTAGCCAGCCAACTGACATATCAGTGGGGTTTTTGAGGAATTGTGAAGCAAATCAAAGAATCTCAAATCGATACCCACATAAACTTCATTATAGAGACGATTTATATAGAGCCAGGCGTTTTTTTAGTATCACTGCCATGTTTGAATGGTTGTGCGGGATTACGATGGAGAGCCCTCCCTGCTGCTTTTCGGTCTGAAACAATTTCAGCAGGGCATATAGTGTTAACTTCTTCTCATTTGATTTTTCGTTCCTCGAAGGCCAATTTTTCACAAGTCTGTACAACAACTTGCAGATGACGTTGACAGCAATGGACGAACTCAGCGAGCTGTCAGTAGGGCGCTTATAAATATTTCCACAGCAGCATTTGAAATGAGAAAAGTCGTGAAAAAAGCAGAACCAAGCACGACATCTACAAACGAAACTACAAGTTTTACCTGATTTCGAACTTAATTTACCTCGTCTCCGCTATAAATTTTGGTAATTTCATTACATCTTAAATCAAGTGAAAATTAGCGTAATTTAGCTTGTCATTCGCTGTTCTTTTGACATAGGAAGGCATCTAAATAGTAAGCCAAGTCAAGAAACACTAGAGAGACTCTATATAAGACCATTATCACTCCAGTTGTGATGTATGTATGGCACAATATCATAGATATTGCCGAACGTTGAATTCTTCGAGTTATTTTCGATCCTGTTTGGCTGAGAACATCCCATTTCGCTTTTAGTCCAGATGTCTTTCATTATCTTCACCCGCAGGCGCACGGGTTTCCAGACAGCGCTGATGCAGATAAACTATGATGGCATAGTACTGGTATATCCCTAGAAAATTAAATAAAACAGATTTGATTTTATTCCAGCCGTAGGACGAACTCAAAATTATACCACCATCTTCAATTTTCAAGGGATTTTGAAGAAGTCACTTATATACCAGATAATGGATGCGTTGCGGACAACTTTTTAAATAAAAATCCATGCATAGAAATACTATTAAACGAGTTAAGAAAACCAAACTATGAATTCTGTTTTTAAATACATTTTTTTACTATAAAAGCAGATGATGCGCTTCCAATGACGATTTGAAGTGGAGTGGCAGTATAGAGTGATAAGTGATGTCGGTGTCCCCTTCCAATATCGAATTGCCCTTTATGGGTGTAGGTGTGGGAATACTTGGACTAAATTCGTTTCCGTCGCGTCGTCGGTCGCAACTACCGCTACTCTGCCGTCGAGTCGATGGGTCTGTAAATGTGCAAAATGCAAGCCCTTATAGTAGCACTAGTCACAGAACAAAGAAGTCAGTTTCAGTTTCAGCTTGTTGTCGGTCGTAACTACCGCTATTTGGGAGTGACACATCCATTTGTCGATGTTGAATGATGGCGAATGCTACACATTGCTACACAAGGTGCATTGAAATTGATGACCTTGGTATGACACCTGCATGCAATACAATTGTGCTTGGTTACTGATCGTATCCGTAATACGGTTATTATTCTGCGAGTAATAATGAAGTCCACTACTTTATTACAGGGTGATGTCAAGGGGTAGTAGGGAGAATTTTCGTGCTCTGCAAAGTTCTCTAAGCTTCTCTTACTTCGCCGCATTTCCAAAGCTCACCAGTTCTGTCTGTTATTAGTAATTGGAATGTCATGATGTTTACTCTGCCGAATAATCTAACAATGGCATTACGTCATTATTCACTGCTCCAAGAATGATGCCAAAGCCAATGAACATCAAATTCACGGAACCAGTTTCTGAAATATATGCTTTCGGTGTTCTGCACATGCATGCTAATCAATTGATTAAATTAATTCCACTGAATCTGAGAGTGAAATTAAATTTTCCCATATAGATATAAAGTGGTGGTGCCGCTGATTCGCTGAGTCTATTAAATTGACGATGACTTATGTTTTAGTTCTGGCAAACTGACATGCCAAATTAATCCTATGGTAATAAAGTCATAAATAATTTGTCTTCTCTATTTTGCCTATACTTCAAAGTGCGCTTTAAACAATTCTATTATGCAAATGTCATTGTGGAATAAATTGGTGTTCATAAATGTCATAAATTTCTAGTTCTACGGGAACAATGTGTGTTGATTTTTATTGAATGAATACATAAATGAATAGATGATTAAGGGCTGCTCTAAAGCTCAGCGCTCGCCAATCTGGGTATAGTGAGCTTCAAAAACTGGTACCTGACCTTTTGTCTAAAGTCAGTAATCCCACTGAAATTAGCATTCAGCAAGTTGAAACTCTGGAAATATGGAGATAAACAGCCCCAAATTATATAACTCAGCTGTCCACAAAAAGATCCACAAATCAGTTCAATTTAATTGCAAATAACCTTCCTATCGTGGGAATCCGAATGAAAATGCGATATCCCCACTTGAAGGCACCCGGTACCCCTAAGTTGTGTGCACTTTTCTTGCCAAGAGTCTGGGCGAAATTATGAAGACATCATTTCATTTATGTGCCTGACATTTCCCACACACAACTGCGGTGAGGAACGCACTGAACTAGTCTTCGATTCCCAATCTGGCCTTTGTATTGGACCAGCCTCGAGGCACATGCTGGGGAGTGCCTCTGGTTCACCTTTTTCCCAACCAATCTTGCAGTCTTAGTCAATGTATACACAGACAATGGGTTGCCCTGCAATTTATGAAATTTTTTTTCTAGCCCCGATCATACTGCATCTCATCCATTTGACCGACATCATCATCGTCGTCGTGGTCGTCATCGGCCAGCAGCAGCGCGGTAGTAACAGCTGAAGCCGCATCATCTTCGCCGTCCGATTTGAGGCAATAAATAATGATCACTTGAACGTTAGATCTGCCAGCATATGGAAATGATCTATTAACGGAATCTCTGGCACTTCTGCACCATTCACTCATAAATCGTTTGTTTTATGTGAGTCTGTGATGACCTGTGATTAGGGCATACAAATATCTATGTTTGCATTCCGAAAATATCAGCAGATTGCACAGAATTGTGCCACCTTCTCAAGGAATTGCAATATGGTGATGCATTTTCCCAAAAGACAATGACAAGTGCTGCCAAGGGTGATACCGATCGAGAGAGAGCTTGACGTGGTCTAGACATGCGAAGCTCGTTAAAACGCACGCATGGCTAGTAACAAATGGAAGTGGAAATGCATGTTCATTAGGAACGCTGTGCAAATAAATAAGATAGACAGCGATGCTTAATGGTGCTGCTGGGTAGGTACGAGTATGTATATAGGACGTGAACAAACAGGCAGTGCTTTTATAATAGCGAGACGTTTTATAGCTTGCCAACGGTGACTGCGCTTAAGCAATGAAGACGTCCACCAAATTAATTGGTTTTACGACACTTTAGTGCTATCGAAAAAATGTTGTCACCAGACACGCCCCTTGCAGTACGATTTTAAAAGCGCCGGATGATGGAGGTGCTACTTGTGAGTGAAGAGCTTGGTTGATGCGCAAAAAAGGCAGTGGGAGCAGGCCCTAACATACTCAAAACTACCAGCAGTGCCAGAAGAGGTATTGGCAGACGTGAAAATTATATCGATTCAAGCCCGGAAATTTGTTATAGAGGCGCAGCTATCTTTCAAGTTCTAAGTTCGAAACACCTGCATCATTCTAAAGCCGGACATTAATGGTGGAACTAAAACTCTTGTGGTGAATGAGTGTAGTTCCGGAATGCATCTGAAAGTCATAAAAATTCCCTTATTTTAACGAGAACAACCAACAACCAACCTCTGGTGTCAATATTTGTTGGTAAAGCCTATCCTGCTCGCGATAAATTTTAGCGTCCCTAGTCTCCACTTCGTTTCTCCACTCTTAAGATAAATGCTCGCTAAAGTATTAAACATCATATAGATGGGACAAAACCATAAGTTCATATGGCAGATGTCAGTAAACGCAATTTTAATTATACGCATAATTAGAGTTTCGAAATTCAGACTTCAAATACATCTCGAATACATCGCTATATTTAAATATCTCCAAAACAGTGCATACAATAAAAGTATTATCAATGCTGCAGCAGCTTAAATAATTTCTGTGGAAGAAAGTAGAAGACGACACCTTCCTTCGTGACGGGTAAATCGCTATATGCAGTGGAGTTTTTCTGCAATTTCCATATTGCAGATCGGTTTTTTCATCGCATGAAAAGGAATTTTTGCTTATATTTATCAGGCACGTGTTTTCTGCTTCCTCCAAAAAAATCCAAAGTAAACACAACACAAACTTTTTCCTTCGTTTTATATGTGCAATTTTATCTTCGATTTAATGTACCGGAAATTTATTTCGCGAGCTAAATGATTGGAGACTTTTCATCGGCCCATCTATATGAAGTTAAAAATTTAGCTTGCGAACTTTGCTTTGCTAAACTGCCTCGCTAAATTTGATCATTGTAGACATTTTTGTATGGGAGATCAAATTTAGCGCGAGCAGGATACTAAGCTTTAGTGATGAATTGGGTCACCAATGATTGTGTCTGCTTTTTTTCTTTAGCTCATTTAGACCCCTATCAATATGAACGCTATGAAAATAATGATGTTCAAAAGACCGGTCAATATATCTTCAGCTTAAAACGCGTTTTACGGCTTTTACGGTATTAAAAGAACGTGGTTACCGAATAATTATTTTATTACAAATATTTCAAGTCAAACTCCAATTCGGAAGCCCGGTCTGAGGTGTCCAAGTCGCCCCTAAGGTATATGTAATTTCGGACTATCACATTGCAAGAAGTAAGAATCCGAAGAATATCAAACTGGACGGACCTTCATTATGAGCTAAATATAAATCTGTCAAACTTCTACCTTAGTTCAGAACAAGACATAGTGAAGAAGGCTGCTCACGACCTGAATGGAGCCATTAACAAATGTTTTGATACCTAACTGCTTCAGCTACTAAGCTCCTCCATAGGCCCCGTCGAGGATCATTAACCTATGCCTCGTGGTTTTCACAAAAACCTCGAAAAAATGTCAGGAGATTCGACTCAAGACAGCTTTTATAGGATCTTGACAGATGCAAAGTGAAATGCAACAAGATGATTTTTAGTAAAGTACGTAGCAAATAGAAGATAGCCTCTTGTAGAGTTTTTTTTTGAATAAGCAAATAGGCTCTAGTAGCTATAGGTCTTAAAAAACTACAACTTGATGGGTCGTTGGTTTTGCGTCTACTATGTAGATGTTAAATACACCCATTTATGTTGCCCTGCCAGTGGCCATCATTCCATCGAATGTGAAAATTGGTCGTAAGTCTAAAAATCGGGCAAGGAACTTAAGGCCTTAAGTGTAATATGGAAAGCTTGGAAAGACTGGTAATGTTTTACACAGACGCTATGCGAACTCTGCTCTCTTCTCAAATGCAAAATTCGTAGTCAGCTTGAAAATCGTGTGAGACTGCGCTCTAGAGTCTTGTTGATACTAGGGCGACCTCAATACAAAAAAATAAGGAACGTTTGTAAAGAAAATTCTAGAAATCGGCAGCTTATTAATATTAAAAGTTATACTCGTGTATGTCTGCTAAGAAAATTTTAGAAATCAGCATGCTTGTTATTAATCTTCAAAGATGACTAGGTCTTTGGAGCGGTAATTCTCAAATTTGTCTTCGAGAACAAAGACTGGAACTTCCCTTAAGTCGAAGGAGAGCCCCTACAGTGGCTTAATAATTGAATCTTGTTGGATCAAACGATGTGGATTATCGACGAGCTCTGACTCCATTTTTTTCTTACGCCCTTCTATGATCGATCTTTTGCGTACAAAGTGCGAAAACCGCGAAATCAGCGGAGCTGCGATTTCAAGCTTTTCAACTTCTCTCTGCAGTCTTAGAGATCAAACCTTAGTACGCCAAAAATCGACCAGGCACTAACGACACAATATTGGTTGAGCTATTTGAGAAATAGAGCTATCGAAAATGACCAGCTGGCTATTGAAAGGACGGGCAAGGAACATTTTTGAAGGAATTTGTGTTTCATAACTACAGACAGAAGGTTAGCTCTTTTCAAAAAAGCAACAAACCTTGAAAAATATTAAGCGAGGTTTATTTCTAGAAAAGCTGCAAGAAACGGCAACCTCGGCTGAAGAGGGACCTTTCTTACAGTAAGCTATACATGTTCTGATGAACCTCCTATAGATTGATTATGTATGTCGCGGACTATTGTTCGATTAAAAAGCAAGTGCAAGATTCTAAGTCGAAGGTCGACTTCATATTTTTTTTTGGATCTCTTTGGCTTGCTCCAAAAGCCACAAGGCAAGTCTCCACCTTTTGTCACTTATAGTCGCCTAAAATTTAGCACTCCATTTAGTTGAACTGTATTTGAATAAAATCACAACCAAGACTTGGAAATATCGAACGTAGATTTCTCAAAAACTTCGCTTGACAAATCGCGACAGGAAAAATATATGCCCACGTAATTCTATGTTTTCTCTTTGCAGGAGGAAGTCTATAATCCCATGTAATCCCGAGAGTCTCGTAACGCACTGCAAAATATTATAACTCTTAGAAACAGATCTAAAATTGTACTCAATTGTAAAGTAGTCGTTGTTTAACTACTTAAAGACTGACTAAGTTCCTACAAACCTAATGTACCAAATTGAATATTTTAAAAGACATTATGTTTAATTTTATGTTTTATCAACGTCTCCAGATTTTTCGGTAAATTTTATCTTGGTTTGGTGACTTTTTTTTCCAATTTTGGTAGCTAATTTTTTTTGCAAGTGGCAACCGTGCTCAAGAGCTTACTGAAGACTGCAACAAAACGAGGGTGGTTCGCGTAAGTAACTACCGACTTTATAGAGTTTCACGATTTATTTTTCGACCCGTCATATTCATGAGAACGCACTTAACGAACAAAAAGACAAAAGCAGCTACCCAGGTGTAGGCGCCTGGGTTAATTAGAATCACATTTCTAAGTAAATTAAAATGTTTGACGACCACTTAAACTGACCCTCAAACATTTTTAGCACTGACCACCACAAAATACACCTCACAACAATCTCCCATCGACGGCTTTTCCTGTTAATTGTCTCGGGCTACTCATTGTTGTGTAGCCACTGCAACAGTCGCCATACCTTATGTCATAGGGCAAATGCGGAGAAGCACACGATTCCCATTTCCAAGACTATACCTCATCGGCGGTCTAACTCTAACGACCGCTGTCCAACTTTATAGCTTCCCATAATTAATTGAGGATCAATGATTAAATGAGGATCACCTTGCGCATTTGTGAAGGTGTGCTGCTTGTACGGCTTGGCGATGGCATCGCGATAATCATTATACAATGGTCTCAATCTGTATCCAAGAATGCGACCACCACCGCAACGCGCCCCTCTTGCAAAATGTCGAAATGGCGTATTTAATAACACCGTACACTCGTATCCGTGGGATGAAATAGGTACTCCCTCCAATCTAGAGGGACGTTGGAGGGGCACGCCAACTATTCAGAATTGGCCAGCGGCAATTTGTGGCATCTGCATAGCTTCGCTTCCAACTGCAAGCTCGAAAACCATGTCCCACCTCTTTTGTCAAATCTCTTTGTGTGTACACAGTGAATCTTCTCGATTCGCACACATCCCCCCACTGTAGCCGCAGTCGCAATGTGCATCGTTTTCCACATTGCGGAAAAGCTCCGGCCGCGCGAAGCTTACAACGTGTTCGCTGTGCGCAACTAATTCAAGGCAAGATACGAGTACCTAGTTACCGGCTGCAGCTTCTATACCAGCATCGGCCTCTTCATCGCCGAATGAAATTAATAAATTAAGATTACTAAGTTAGATCAAGTGTTGGGCTTTGTTTTGCACTGGTGTGTGTGTGTGAGTGTAATGATTGGGGAAAAAAAGAAGAAAAGCCGACATGACGCCCCCCATATGCATGCATGTCGGGGGAAACTCCACTGGCGTTTGGTGTTGTTGCAATTGTGAACTTTTGCCAGCCGGTATGGTGTTAAAAACTAAATGGGTATATAAACGGATGCCTTCTATGGACATGGCATCATCACAAAGTCGTGTCTCGTCAAGAGTGCTAAGTTGAAGAGAATCTTTTTCTGTTTGCAAGAGTGTTCCGGTGGTACCAAGTTGTAAAGTGTTATCCTCAAATAGACCTTTTTGGATATAATTTATATTTTCTTAATCGTCGTTGTGGTGTTTAACTTTGATTGCAATATGAAAATCGTAAGTAAAGTGTGGTGTCCTTACTGGGGATGGCTATTAAGAAAAAAGGACTCGAAGTGATTTCAAAGTTGAGTTTCAGTGAAATGGATAAACTGTTTTGACGCGCTTTCTTTTCTACCCCCGAAAAGTGAACAAGGATTTGTGGTTATTGTTGGTGTGGCATTTTCAGTATCAACCATTTGGAATAAAGTGAAATTTTTGCTGTAGTGGACCTTTGCAGTTAGTTAGAGTCTGGTCACTGAATTTGAACTCCAGTCAGGTGGCAAGAAACGTAGCTTCAAAGCTGTCAGGAGAACTTCGAGCACGTGGTTGTGGTCATTGTCCTCAATTTTTTTTCAATTTTGCAGGCACCCAAAGAAATTTTGTACTCAAATATTGATTGAAACGGAATGGTCCTAGTTTGTGGAGCAAGCGCCACTATATTGTCCATGATTTTCTTTAAAATTCGCCAGTTTATGTATCGATTTTTGATAAGCATTTCGAGTATTTCAAAAACTTATAAGTTTTTTATAAGAGCATTCAAAAAGCTTGTTCAAAATCGTACTTAAGTGGAAAACTGGTTGTGAAAAAAACTTGTTAGAACTTAAGCACATCGAATTGAAGCCCCGTACCAATTCGAATATGAAAATTCAAAGTTAGACGTCAGCAATTTTGTCTCTTTGTCATGTCAATTTTGTATACTATAGTCTCCTCATCCAATGACAGGACTATAGTATACCACCTCATTAGAGTCTACTTAGAGACCCAACATATTGCGGTGTATCATCAGAAACGTATCGACTTTTCTAATTTAAAAATAAGTAAACAATTGCACAAACAATTATTCACTAAATTGATAACCTTTGCAAAGCTGATCAGATTAGAATGAAAAATTCTCAAATAAATTGATTAGGTAGTGAAACCTAATCTCATATACAGCCCAGCGAACAACACTGACTGATGACCAGTTAAATAATACTTTTTGTATACCATCTATGACAATGATTTCAGTTCATGCTGCTTTTGTTGTTAAAACTGAGAAAAAAAAAATTCTTTTACCTTTATGGGTCGTTGAACAATTATGAGGGTTAGACTTACATCAGCGCAGATAATGGGTCGTCATTAATTAAAAATATAAGTAGGTACGAGCAGTTACTACAATCACATTAAGACACTGCTGTTCTAAATAACACTCACAATATTCGAATACGCTTGAATAATTGAAGACCTTCATTTTGAGGTGAAGCTTCCGTAAAAGAAAACCAAGTAAACAAAAGGTCAAAATAATATGTAGGAATGTATTAAAAAAGTTAGAAAGATTCAGGTTTATGTCATGGATGACCATCACTACAAAACAGAATTTATTTAGACTTTTATTAGTTGATGGGGACTATGATCATTGATCATCCTTCGGGGTGAAACTCGATGACGTTATAACTCGATAACCGCTGGGCCGATTTTTATAATCTATCGATTTATTTGCTGAACTTAAGGTTGAGGCAGAAAGAAAATTCCAGAGAATCGAAAACGGAGCTATGCCGGGTCCGGCTAGTAAACGAATAAACGTATTGTAAAAGATGTTAAAATGAGGAAATTTTATAGCCTCGAGTTTCTGAGGCATAAATACACCGAAAATAATTACGTGGCAGGATTTTAAACGTATGAATTCGGTTTCAGCCGTCACAATTGGGGATAAATATTTTTAAAATATTTGATTTTAAATGGTTCCATTGCCTGTAGGATGACTAGAGGCACCTCAAACTCGATTTAAAAATGCACATGTCCATCTACTTTAAGAAACTTACTCTTTTAACTAATTTACACAACTTTTCTAACTAATTTATTCAACTTAATGCCCGTTGAATAGAAGTCCGTCAATGCTTGAGAGACTCGGAAAATAAAATACGGACAAAAACTGCAGTAATCCTCCCTAAGTCGTCGGCTTAAAATGGTTTATTTTGAAAGAGAACCTGAGCACAGATAAGTCTGGTTAGGTTTATAAATAAATAAATAGTTGGTGCAACAGGCCCGCAGGAACCCAAGGCCTAGCTTCGCACAACCATTCGTCTTGTGTGAGTTTTTCATTTTTAGGACGAATGGAAGGGATCTACAAATTTATGCCGAGTCCAAACGGCTAATTGGGCTAATTGAGAAGCCCCTTCATGTCAGTTATACTCTCGGATATTTGTCAGTCGTTCGCGAGAGGTGGCGCAATGGAAAAAAACTTTAAGTTGGAGTTTGGGTTTTTTTCGGGACTCGAACCTGGTACCCCTCGCTTAGTAGTCCAACACACTGGCCACTAAGCCACTGCGCCGTCTGTTTAGTTTAACTTTCCAAAACTCAAAAAACTTGTCAAAAAAGGTTACAGCTTTGATCTTAAAATGTCATATAAAATCTTATATTGGCATAAAATCGCCATAATCAATCCCATGACTAGTAAACGTCATCTTATTTCATTATATCTCGTTTAAGCTCTGTACCTTTAAAAAAAAACACGTTTAAATACTGACACCTGAGACTTTTTCCGTCACCTCTATAGAAGCTAAGCGGCTATCCCATCGCGATCCGTTTAGGTGGTCACACAGTGCTATCGCCGCCTTGAAAGATAAGAAGAACTTCAAATGCACTTCACAAACATGTACCGACACATTGCATCATTTTATGAGTAATCGAAATAGGTTTCGATTTTTCACACAAATGTTTTTATAAATAGCTTTGTGACTTATTGCTCGTTCACGGAAGTGCCAACTGCGTCCCACTACCCGTCAAATTCTCACGACTTGTGTGTTACCAAGTTGCTGTAGTAAAAGTTACAATGATTGCGCCGTACTAATAACAAATTGAAGTCTCGACCTTAAATTAACGGAAGCTCACAATTGCGAAATTTGTATTGAAGATATAGCCACTGTGAACTACTAAAATTTAAAGTCTAAACTAAAGATGTCTTCTGGTAAGGCCCAATGTGTTTAAAAAACCTGCAGCACAAATCCAGACCTCGAGTCAGATGACTTTTAACTGTGCCGAATATATTTTACTCTATTACCGATCTGGAGATGTCATCGAAAAAAAACTACCCCTGGCAAAAAAATACATTATTCGGTTATTTCAAGGGCTGGCTGTGGTTATAATGCTTCCAAAAATCGAAACTCATTATCGGAAATAAAATCAAAACAGCACACTGGTTGGTTAAATATTCAACGAGCTCGATTCCTGGTAAACAAAATTATGCGAATGATTCGATTAAATTGACTGGACTATGTTTCGCCGTAAATTCCCAACTGCGGAATGCTTAATTTATCTACAGTTAGGTAGAAATCACTCTGCATTGTCTCGAGTCAAACAGAGTGTGGCAAACAGCTCTCATGTCATTAAGCCCAAGGGGGACCCTCTGGTGAATTCTTCGCCCGACCTCAAAAAGTCGGACTATAGTCGTTATTTTTTAACTCATTTAATTTCAATTTCTTCCTGGTCGCAATAGTAAAATTTTGGTTGAAAATATCGCCTGAGGGCCTTACTTATAATCATTCTTATCATTCGGACTGAATATTTTGTACGTCACAATGGGTATTCTGCATGAAAAATTTCGCCATTGTGAGTTCGATAAATTTGGCCTGGACACTAAAAATGATTACTACTACCGCGCTGAGAGTTTATAAAGGAGGACCCTTAAAATAGGAATACCACATAATTAATTTCCTTGAAAATTCGTGCAGTTCAAATTCCTGGCATTTTGCCGTTTTTTGTACTAGAAGTCAGGGGGCAAAACAGGTACAAGGACAGTCACCTATGTGCGTTCCTTTTCGAAATTTAAAACACCATAAGAAGTGATTTTTCTGATTTTCTGTTATCGGCCGATTTTATTTTATTTGTAGGCAACACTTTAGCACAGAGTTTTTAGCTCTCAAGGTCTACCCTTTCGAGGAAATCTGTCTCAAAAGGCCCAAACTCATCCCCCATTTTGTAATAAATTGCAAAAGGTCCTTAGGTGGTCCTTAGATGGTCTTACTTCCAAAGGCGGTATCACATTACCAACTGCACTCCCAGCTGATGAGAGGGTTAACTCTGTACAAATTCCACTCAACCGTGATATAAAGATATTCAAATCGAGGTCAACACAAAGTTACGTACGTCTGCATCCCCATAGTGCTTGCGAAAACTGCACTCGATAGCATTTGCGCCCATACAATAGCTAACCAAGCATAAATTACAACCTCAGACGCCTCCCAGCTAACGACCAGCAAAAAACCGTCTAAACCCTAAATACCAGCCAATTTGAATATGAATGCGTGCCCCATTAGCAGCGCTGCGGCTGCACCTCTCGCGCTGCAATTAATTCAGAATTCATTGCAAATTTCACACCACACCGTCAGTCGTGCTCCGCATGACCCATCCGCCATCATCCATTGAACTGAATTAGCTCCAAGAAAATGATTGTATACTTTGTGGCCCAAACCGTTCCATAAATGTAATTTCGCATCTTTTTGTCTTCTTCTCATCCGAAAAGGTCACAGCATTGATTGTTGCCATTTGTGCTGGAATTGCATCCGCCCAATTACGAGGCGGCATCCCACTGCCCCGGGCGACTGGGTACGAGCGTGATGCTGTAATCTTGAAGCAAAACTACGACTTGAATCCAGACGGTTCATATGCATACAAGTGAGTGAAATATTAAGGCACATGGCGGCTTGGCATTCGTTTTGTCACACCTCCCCCTCCCACATTATAATTTGACTGGAATTTGTTTTTGTTTTTTTTTTTTAATTTCAGTTTCGAAACTAGCAACGGAATTCGGGCCGACGAGACTGGTTACCTCAAAAATCCCGGCACTCAAGTGGAAGCTCAGGTGAGTGGTGCTGCTGGGTGATGACGGTTTGTGTATCTCTTATGTGTACATCCAAGCGTAAAATACCGTACAGCATAGGAAATTCTAATTTAGATCTTAAATGTTAATTAGCTGAGAAGATCGCCGAGAAGGGGAAAACAGAGTTGCGGCTGTTTGCCAATTGCAGTAGGGCATTCAGCTTTACACTGATATGCCCTTGGATGATGAGCAGGAAGTGGGCTCGCTTGCTGTGGCGTGTTGAATGATCACTTGGGCTTATCGGTTGCTCTAGTTCCGCAGCTGCTGGCTTTGTGGTGGGAAAACTCAAGTCGCATGTCAAGCGAGAGTGACTGTCTCACGGAGGAGGATTCAAGTGTTGCTACTGTCGAAACGGATATCGTAAATTTAGATCGTAGGTTTGATAAATTTCGTTGCATACGTGTAGGGCGGTGGTGTTAAGTGGAACGATCTTGAATCTTTGCTTACCTCCAGCCTGGAAGGGGCTAACATTATTTTTTTTGAATTGATCAAGGTGCATTGTGGTGTTGCATATGTCAAGGAGTTGTCATTGCCTGGTTTTAATTGCTCGCGGAACGTCTGAGTCATCTAGTTGGGTACTCTCATCGAGTTTGAGGTCTATGTGACGCAACGAGTCAAAATACTCAGAATTTCGGAGCGATAATGGCTTTTTAAATGGTCTTCTATTGCTGAGAAGTTGTTCAAGGTAATTGGGCTAGTACGATTGTGATTTTTAGGGGATTGAACTTCGCTATCGTTGGCGTTTTAAAGACCACGTTCTTTTGTTACCTTTGTAACTCTCTTGTCAATCCGCAATACCAAAAATCATTTTTATTGCCCAAGCTACATTTTTCGAGCTCACAATGGCGAAATATAGCCCTTTAAGCTCAGATCCATAGTCAAACTGGGAGCGCAGTATTGAAAATCGTGTTGCAAGACTTTCGTAGAAAAGAACTAGCTTCACCCTAAAAATGTAGAGGCTTTCCCCTAAACTTATAAAAGGTGGCTGGTCCATAGTAAGGCTAGCATAGGTGTCATCTAAAAAACATTTATAGGTCAACAACATTTTCCGCAGCCACCCTTCGACGTAGTAAACATAAGGCTCACAAATGAAAGAATTACATTTCAAATTGAACCCACTTTTGGCCGGTCTGTATTTTTCCCAAAAAAGTTTCGGTCTTCTCATTCGCTATATCAAAATATATCACCTATCAATTCTGTTTTCTTTTGCTCCCCTCGCTAGGTAATGCAAGGCTCCTACTCCTATACCGGCCCCGACGGTGTCGTCTACACCATCACCTACATCGCCGACGAAAATGGATACCGTGCCGAGGGTGCTCACATTCCAACACCACCACCAGTGCGAGCAATCAATGCTCCCCGATACAACTTCTAGTGAGTAGGCCGCTAAATTGTAGGAAACCCATCTAACTAACCAATTGGCGACATAATGAGGATACACTGAGCTACAAGAAAATCAACGTCATCTTCAAGAACAAGCAACAGCTACGAGACACCGATAGAAGAACCGATAGGCATTAATTTAAATAAAGTCCCTTTGCACCTTACTCTAAGTTCGCTTTCTTCTTCTTTTTCCTCTCGATCCTGGATCTCCTCTATCTGTCCTTAAAATGTGATTTTGTTACATCTTTTTCTGTCTTTATTTTTATTTGTTTTAGTTTTTTATTTTTTTGTTTTGTTTGTAATTTTAAGAACATGTGTAAAAAGGAATAAATATTTAAATAAAACGCGCAAAACTGCAATAAGAATGCAAAACACCAGGGACTTTGACTACTTTTGGACTCGATGGATGCCAATTTTCCTGGCGGGTTTGTTTATAATGGGAATACACGAGCTCCTTGGAGTTGTTTGCTTGCTCTCCTCTTGATCGCAATCCAGATTCAGGGTTACAATCAGGCGATACTGGCCGGTATGGTTGAAGAAGTTCTTGAGCCTCTCAAAGTTCTGCATCTGAGAGCCCCTTCCATCTGCATCCCTTTCAGAAGGTTGCACTATAATAGCCAAAATGTTAAACAACCTTTTTGCTTGGACACTTAGGCACAGAACGGGACAGCCACACTGGAAGAGTTGCGGATTCACTATAGGCACGACCGACAGGTACTTCGTTTCGTACAACAATCGTTTGACGTTCCGCATCAGGAGCCAGTCCTTCATCGCCGATGGGAGCGGTTTTGTGTGGTCATTTGACCGCAGGAATATCTTATACCGCCTTCTGACGAGACGAAGACATACGATGACAACGATCGCAATGAAAACCCCTTGAACAAACAGCCAGAGGCTTTGATTCTCGTTCACAACTGACATGTACCGCGGAACATAACTGATATAGTCCCTAACAATCTGATGCGCCAGCTCTTGACAGTTCGATGGGGAGAGTTGGTCCGGGTGGATACTTATGGGTATCTGCTTGCCCATCATGGACGACACCTTCTCGGGGAAGATGAATTGCTTCAGTTTTACAATCTTGTTCCACAGGTGGTCGCTTCCGGGCTTTTGCATGAGGATTGCCGAGCAATGAACGAAGGCCTGGTAGAACCAATTCGTGCAGGCAGCTTCGTCATATGTTTCTTTAGTGAACAGGCTTTGGCAGAGCTGTGCCATGTAAGGGGAAGTCATCTTCAATCAAACGGCTGGAGGAGTTAAACTGAATTTTAAAATAATCAAATTGATTGACGGAAAAGTCCAATCAGCCTACGAGCCCCAGGGGCACAGTAACCGAGCGAAGTACCCCTCCAAAATATGTGTGCAGTCAATTACGTCAATGCGGGTGAATGTTTTTCTCGCTTCACAAAATTCTAACCACAAACTGGCTTAGCTGGAAACTGCGAATGGCTTCGGTGGTTGGGCATGGATTAGACACTCGGAGCGAGAAAGGGGATTCACTTTTAAGAGATTCAAGCTTATGACTTAAGATGTGATGCAGACAGACTATTGGCAATTTGTTATCTCTTTGTTTTACCACTGCTAAATGTTTTTTTGAAACTGTTGACCGATCAGGTTAATCATGTTGATCTCTTCAGCCATGCATCATGTATGGGGGCTTGACTCTTTGGATAATAGTTGTAAAAAATGTTTACGTAACTTGATACGGAATCCGATGGTTGGACAGGTCATTAACGTTTAAAAGGCTAGTGATACGTTTTGCCAATTTTTTTTTTTTGAAAAGGTCAGTGTTAAGAGGTAGCAAAACAAGCTGACAAAGTTGGAACGCTTTTAGCTGTCGAAACGGGTCTTTTACAAACAATTTAAGGTCATTACCGTGGTGGAACGCGACGAAATATTATTGGCACGTTACTAATTGAGTACCTAGTCCGATCGCACCTTTGAGCGACAGCATCAGCTGTCTACACCGAGTTAAGTTTTTTTCTTTTTTGCATCTCATTCGAGATGCCAAAAAAAGAGGTTACCAAATTCTGGAATTTTTAAATTCTCTTTTTGGCGTTCTCCGGGGTCAGCGCATTTCATATGCGATGGAATCAATCGAGCTAGAAAGGCTGTTAGGCAATACGACGAAGAATGTCAATTCCAAATGAATGGAAACTTGGAATTCAATTCCCGACACATATAGCTGCTTGAAAAAGTTTCCTGTACTGACAATATTTTCGTCTACGTATCATTAAAGATTCGCTTAGAAACCGTTTGTCAGATGATTCCAGTTCAGCCCGCATTTTGCTTAAAGTGACAGAATACAGCCCTGATATAAACTACTTGGCATCATAAGCTGGCAACAACAAGAGGTACGCTAAAATAGTTGGTTCATTGTTTATTTTGTTTGTTTCTCTGTTTTTTGTTAATCTGAAATTTGTTTTTTTATTTATTTCTCTTAATTTCAAAAATGAATTATATGTTTACAAATAAAATGCTGCGCAGTTTAAAATTATTTATTTTTGTTCCTAGTAGTCACTAGAAAACTAGATCAAGACTGTAATACTACGTTTCCACCGGAGATTAACTGCGAGATTTAGAAAATTTTCTGTAAATCCCGCATAAATCTCGGGATTTGTCATACAAAGTGTTAATCTCATGAAAAGATTACAAACAAATCTCGATTATCAACCAGGTTTGCATGTACAGTCCGGTTTGTGAACACACTTTCCACAGCTCGAGATGTCAAAAATACAAAGCAAACAGAGCTGTATTTGAAACTGTGTTATAAAAAAAAACAATTTATTTCTGAGACACTTCTCCTACCCAATGCAACCATCAAAACATTAATTTTATTTTGTAGAATTTTCCGATAATATTTTAAGATTTCTGGAACTGATGCTTTATTAATTAAAAGTGGTTAATTTTTTTTTCAATTATCACAATTTTGGGTTGTTCGATTCGACGGCAGTTGACAACATCTGGTGAAACGTCAAATTAATCCTGTTTTTTTTGGTGGAAACACCTCAGGATTTGTTTGTAATCTCTTGCCCTAAATCTCGCGATTAGTGTCCGGTGGAAACGTAGTATAAGATGTCACGCCAAAGGCACTTCAAATTATTCATTTTTTTTAAAATGGCACGAAGCTCTAAAAAGGTTCGCTAACCCTGACCTATGGTGTGTTATTTTAAGTTGCAAATATAAGTTGATGGTCGATTAGAAAAGTTGATTGCTTGGTTTTTCTTATTTTGACTTTCGGAATATATTGATGACCTACATTTACTTTCATCCCGTTCTTCGTCGCGGGTTCTAGGGCCTCACTTCACAGCTTTACTACAAAAAATGCTGGTGGCATCCATAATCCAATTGTGTGGTTAAAATGTGTTAGTCAGTAATGGAAGTTACTTCCTCGATCTATCGAAAAATGAGCAACATATTTTTACATTTAGTTGTTTATAAAAAAACTAGGCGACATAAAATGAGTGGTGATTGGACTAGATTTCCGCTTAATGCAAAAAACAGATTGGTCGTTGGTACTTAACTCAGTCAAAAAATGATCGACTAGGTTTGTATAGGGTAGGTACTCCTCATTAAAGGTCAACTGAAAGCACAGTTTGTTGTTTGTTTACGTGATCAATCAATCGAATGCCCTTAAGCTGCTATCAGATAGTATCATTTGGACAGTAAAGAAAGATCATATTTTGCTGATCTAGATCACTTTCATTCGAATCTCGATCACTTTTTCAGAATTTAGGTTTATTTTCAGAAGCGCTCGGAGTTGGGGACTCACGAATACAAGCATATCATAGTTAAACATAGTTTGATCTGGATCTGTTTTTATAGATTTATATTTGTAATGAACGAAAATTTAATATCTGCGCTGAATTTCAGAAGCATGACTGGATCGCACCAAATTTGCTACTAGACATTCCGCGATACTACATAGTAATCATTTTTAGTGTTCAGACTAAATTTTTCGAGCTCACAATGGCGAAATTGTCCATACAAAATTGGATATTGTGATCTACAAAATATTTAGTACGAAGGTTAAAAATGATAAGTAAGGCTCATTGCCACGTACTAAAAACAAGTTTAAGTCTTGACTTTAAATTTACGGAAGCTCACAATTGCGAGCGTACTGCGTATTGGTAAATAAAGCCATTGTGAACTATGCACTTAAATTTAAAGTCGGAAATAAAGTTGTTTATTGGTAAGGCCCGTTGTGTATCATTATACTGCTTAATTTAAAGCAACTAAGAGGTTTACTCTACTGCAAAGTTAAAGGTACCATACCAACGGAAAAAACGCTTTTAGAAGCCAATAAGAAACGAATTAAAGTACAGAATTGTTTTCGCTGATGTATTTCTGAAGAAAATTTCACACGACATTGTATTTTACGTACATATTTTTGTTCTTAATTTTATTTTTAGTTCTTAACACAAATCTCAAGTTCTCTTCAACTATTTGTAACTTGTAACTTACTAATGGTTAACTTTTCCATTTATAACGAAAGTGAAAATCTATTTTCTTGATGCATCTTTTTTTGTTACAGTCAAATTTTATTACATTTACTGAAACTTAAAATTGGTGCTGTTCTTAAACTCTAAACTTGTGCACTGAATTGGCTGTTTAATTATAGGTCTATCGGTTCAACGGCACTCGTAACTGTTATGTGATTGGTTCTTGCAAAGTGTTTATACTCAAATATTATAGCTTGGGCCACACACCCCCGATACATAAACTTCAAATAAATCTGTCCAAACAGCGATATCAAAAATACGTGACAAACTTTATGGCTTAAAGTAGTTTATTCGGTTTGTTATCGAACTTTCCTATCCATGGTGACCGTGACCTCCATGACCGTGACCTCCATGTCCACCGTGTCCGTGGCCACCACCATGGCCACCGTGACCACCAAACTGCCTTCTAACTCGCTGGAGCTCTGGAAGTTCTCCTTCACCTTCGGCTGCCACCTGGAAGTAGGCCAGGATCAAAGCCAGAACCGCAATAGTCCACAGGAAACGCATGTTATTTTTGTATACAAATATTAACTTCACTTTGCAACTCTTAATAATGAACTGTTGATGCTGTTCCAAATTGTTCTGAATTTATACTATTCCGAAAGAGCATAGATTGAGTTTAGAAAAGTCGCCATTGCGGTTTGTCAAAAACAAATGCGACAGATGAGATTATTGCTACTGAATTTATTGGTTGTTTACCTATTGGAATAATTTGATTGATTATAGATTTCACATTATCTTCTTTATTTTTACTATTTTGACTTTCAGATTTTGTTTGGCGACTCCCTTTACTTGATTTTACTTGCGTCCTGTTTTTCGTTGGTGGCCATAGAGCCAGTTTGCAAAGCTCTCGCCAATTCTTAATTTATTCTGCCATTCAAGGCAAAATAGAAATTGATATGTCAAAAAAACAAAAATAACCCGTTTCAGTTGTTTACAATTAAAAAACTAGGCGACTTGAAATGACTGGTGGCCAGGAGAGTCCAAAAGTTTAATAGTCGCTTATGTCGCATTTACTACGTCGCGTCGGTCGCTGGCATACAATTGAAACGTCTACTGAGTACCCAGTCAAGAAATTCTAGTTACACCTCCTTCTTAAGCGTGAAATGAAAGCGCTGTATGTTCGCATGATCAATCTATCTGACAGACTTTTGTAAACTTGAATATTGTGCGGCGACTTTTGGGTATCGAATGTACTTATCTCGATTTGATTCGACAGAAAAGAGCACAATTTCCTGTTCTAGATCATTTTTTTTTCATCACTTTGCCTGACTTTTAATTTATTTTCAGAACTACTCGAGAGTCGGAACTAACGAATAAAAGTTTATCACAGTTTGACTTAGTTTGATCTGGATCTGTTTTCGTTGATTTGTAATTTTCAAACAATAATTTAATATTGGCTCTGATTTTCGGGAACAATAGCAATATCCTCGACCGAGTGGTCCCCAGGAACACGTCGCTTAACTTGATGCCTTAAACAGGTGCACCACTTATGAAAAAGCTGCTTATTTACATAGAAACTGGCAGTCTTTTCACAAGCTTAAAAGTTACAAGTTGAAGCAGAGCTCCTGAAATATCCACAGAGTTGGTGTTGCTTCTTCGCATTACTGAAGCAGGTTTAACAAGACTGCTTTCAGCAACAACTTATGGGAACTAATTTCTGTGGAACCAAGCTAAATTTTGCGCGATGTTTAAATGAGATAAGCTGAACTCGTTGTTCACCTTCGTAAATGATGACCATAGGTTAAATTTAACCTACAAGTCTGGTTTTATTCTTGTCAAAGTATTGAACCCAAAGTGCATAATCTCCTTCGATTCAAAAGCAAGTCAATCGCGCATTTCAACGGCCTAAATTTGAATCGAAAAAATTCTTCTTTAGGCTCACAAGATGCCACTCATTCATATGTGTACAATTTACACTGTAAATGCTCGTATTAAAAACCATTTACCTGACTTCTCAAAATTAACACATAAAATCCACCGTCGTAAGAAGGGCAAATAAAATACAAAGTTAGATTTATATTTCATATTATTGCACTAACAACAGGTCTATCCATGGTGACCCCAGCCACCGCCGCCATATCCACCACCGTGCTGATGACCACCTCCATGGCCGCCACCGAATCCTCCGTGATGACCACCGGAATGTCCGCCACCCCCATAGCCACCTCTTCCGCCACCGTGACCATATCCTCCACCATTGTGTCTCCTAACTCGGAGCAGTTCTGGAAGTTCTTGCTCAGCGGCTCTCACTTGGAAGTAGGCTAGGATCACAGCCAGGACAACAAAACTCAATAGGAAACGCATTATTTTTCACTTAGATATTTTTACTCGTTAGTTCAATTCACGTTGCAACTTGTAATGTCCAACTGCTGATGTTCCTGCAGGTCAGTCGCTTTTTTTGCTGTTTTTGCGACGAAGCCCTTCTTTAGAAAAACAAATTTTGATACAACAAAAAATGTATACCTAAACAAAGTCTTGGACGAAGAGTCCTTCAATAGTATTGCTGCAATTTAGAAAGTTAGTAAAATTTGCAATACCTTCACTTTACTAGCACATTAGTTAGGTATTCTTATTGAAGAAGTAGAAAACGGCTTAGAGAACATGTTTCCATAGCATCTGACATTAAATAACTCATCCAACAATAGTGACAAACAGAACATGACGTATTTGTTTTGCGCAAAGTTCGTACTCGTACAGTTTGAAGCGAAACCAGTTAAAAAATAAATTGGCTGAGTAGCTTAATCGCTTAAATTTATGCAAATTCGTTTTGAGTTTGACATAAATTTTTAGTTTAAATCAGGAAAATATTACGAACTTAAACTTTTAAGTGCTCATTGAGACTGGGAAACCCCTTTTGAATCGCTCATCAAAGAATCAGCGACCAACACCTTAGGCAGTTTTGTTTACCAACTGAATTGACTCAATCGGTGATTTCGTTTGTCATTTTCAAACGGGTTACTAGTCCGCATCGATCCGGGCTATTTCTAAAACAAACAAATGCCTCATTATAGCTATTAGGAAAAACTACCTATATAAAAGGGAACAAATTCTGAGCCACATCAACAGTTAAACAACAAGAGTTGTAGAGCCAAGTTAACACCTCGCGTATATTTATAAAGATACAAGTACAAAATGCGATTCCTATTGAGTATTGCTGTCCTGGCACTGATCCTGGCCTACTTCCAAGTGATAGCCGAAACCGAAGAGGAGCTTCCCGAGCTCGTTCGAGTTAGGAGACAGTTTGGTGGCTTTGGTCGCGGATTTGGGGGTGGCTTTGGCCATGGCGGCGGATTTGGCCATGGAGGTGGATATGGACATGGTGGTGGATTTGGTCACGGAGGTTACGGTGGCGGCTATGGCGGCCATCACCATCATCATCATGGTGGTTTCTATGGATAAGTGCGGATGTTTAATAATGAATGAATAAAAATAACTGTAATGGAAATTTTCTTTTACTGCGTAATACTGGTCAGAAGTTGCTTTCAAAGTTCGTCTTGGATGCGGAACTTTCTTAGAGATCACTTACTTGTAAAATTGCAGGTTCCTTCCATTCATCGCGAACACTAAAATCCTCAAACTGCTGCTATGGGTCTGTTACTCAAACTATTATTTTTTCTTAACCTTAATATATGAAGTGATGACATACGATCGAATATTGGCTTAAGCTAGCTTACTCCCATACGAACTTATTTCGGTTCTCCCCTAAGACGTTCGATCATTTGGTTTATTTTACTCCACGTTTAATCTGTGTGAACCATTTTGGGCAACTGTTGCTGTCAATACTTCCAAAGCGAGGACAGTGAAAAATTCCACGATCTGTCATCTGCAAGTTCTTCATATGGTTCGGGTATAAGATATATTGGCAAATGAGCGCGGATTCCTTATTGAAACCTTCTTAAATCTTTATATATAAAACTGAATAGCAAAATTTGTATGTAAATTACGAACTATCGCTTTACAATTTTTTTTTTTTAGAATGCATGAAATGAATGTGTGCATTTTGTAAAAGAAAAAAAACTGTATTTTTAATTGAACAAAATTTTTTCGATTATTTAAACTCCTAGCAAAGCAGGCGGTGGTCCGCTAGTATTTTTCAAAATTCTCTTGGTTCTGAATTGTATATTGAACCAGATTTCTATGTCGGCTAATGGCGCTGATCCAGGTTTTTCCATGTCTATTTTGACAAATCCCTTTGACATACCTTGACATTTTAAAACTGACCGTATGATCTCTGGAGTGTTTCTTATTAAAATAAAAGCTACAACGCAAATGTAGCAAACCTTTTGTAACTGGCATATATGGCTCATTCAGATGTTCAACACTGTTTTGGGTTATCCTCCTGCGAGTATCTTGCACGACTCCACTTTCATGGAGATTAAATAATTCATAATCCTGGCTTAACTGCCATGAAATATTTTTCAATATCATTATCAAGGTCACAGTCAGAGTCAGTACACAATTGAATTGCAATGGAAAATAAATAATGCGACTTATAGTATTATTTTTGGGAAACCCTTAACCCGTCGAAGTGACTCAGAACGATCACTGTGCTGTTTGTTTACACGATACGTTGCTAACTTTGTTGGTAAACATGACCGGCACGTTACAATCAGCCATACCAAGTGCGAGTACGTGTGTACGTGATTTGTGTACACGAATTCATATTTGCAAACGGGTTGGTAGTCATTCGCACCGGCTTATTACTTAAACAAACATGAATTTTGTTATGCATCCAGCGGGAAGCTATAAAAGCGACTGACCTGCAGGAACATCAGCAGTTGGACATTACAAGTTGCAACGTGAATTGAACTAACGAGTAAAAATATCTAAGTGAAAAATAATGCGTTTCCTATTGAGTTTTGTTGTCCTGGCTGTGATCCTGGCCTACTTCCAAGTGAGAGCCGCTGAGCAAGAACTTCCAGAACTGCTCCGAGTTAGGAGACACAATGGTGGAGGATATGGTCACGGTGGCGGAAGAGGTGGCTATGGGGGTGGCGGACATTCCGGTGGTCATCACGGAGGATTCGGTGGCGGCCATGGAGGTGGTCATCAGCACGGTGGTGGATATGGCGGCGGTGGCTGGGGTCACCATGGATAGACCTGTTGTTAGTGCAATAATATGAAATATAAATCTAACTTTGTATTTTATTTGCCCTTCTTACGACGGTGGATTTTATGTGTTAATTTTGAGAAGTCAGGTAAATGGTTTTTAATACGAGCATTTACAGTGTAAATTGTACACATATGAATGAGTGGCATCTTGTGAGCCTAAAGAACAATTTTTTCGATTCAAATTTAGGCCGTTGAAATGCGCGATTGACTTGCTTTTGAATCGAAGGAGATTATGCACTTTGGGTTCAATACTTTGACAAGAATAAAACCAGACTTGTAGGTTAAATTTAACCTATGGCCATCATTTACGAAGGTGAACAACGAGTTCAGCTTATCTCACTTAAGCATCGCGCAAAATTTAGCTTGGTTCCACAGAAATTAGTTCCCATAAGTTGTTGCTGTAAGAAGTCTTGTTAAACCTGCTTCAGTAATGCGAAGAAGCAACACCAACTCTGTGGATATTTCAGGAGCTCTGCTTCAACTTGTAACTTTTAAGCTTGTGAAAAGACTGCCAGTTTCTATGTAAATAAGCAGCTTTTTCATAAGTGGTGCACCTGTTTAAGGCATCAAGTTAAGCGACGTGTTCCTGGGGACCACTCGGTCGAGGATATTGCTATTGTTCCCGAAAATCAGAGCCAATATTAAATTATTGTTTGAAAATTACAAATCAACGAAAACAGATCCAGATCAAACTAAGTCAAACTGTGATAAACTTTTATTCGTTAGTTCCGACTCTCGAGCAGTTCTGAAAATAAATTAAAAGTCAGGAAAAGTGATGTAAAAAAAAATGATCTAGATCGGGAAATTGTGCTCTTTTCTATCGAATCAAATAGAGACATTCGATATTCAAATGTCGACACTCAATATTCAAGTTTACAAAGTCTGTCAGATAGGTTTCGAGGTTTATACTTGTAAAGACTATAACATGTCACTTTACAAATTTTAAATATTTAAATATTTCTTCGAAAACTGAACATTTTGCCATAAAATGCTTTTTTTCCTGTTTATCTTCAGTTACAGTTGTTATAGTTGTGTCTGAAATATAACAGCAAACATTGCATATATATTTAGGGGACGTTTTGTCTGCGTACAAATTTAAAGCCTTGCTAACAAAATATTTTACTGCAACTATTGTCTATAAGGTTCACCTATGTTTTAAGACCTTGATAGGCTCCCAGGCCTCAGCTACATAATTTTGCTCTGACCAAGGATTGCATATAGAGGACAACAATAATTTGTATTATACAGGCCTTTTTTGTCTCACTTCGCGCTTGGCTGCTCTGTTAAATATAAAAGCAATCTCTAGAAAATAATTTAAATAGTTCGGCTTAGTAATAAACATTTTTAATTCCGACTTTAAATTGAAGGATTTCATATAAAATGTATTTTCTACACAAATCTTACAATCATAACGTTTTGCAGATTTAAAGTCAAGACAAGAATTTTGTATGTGCTAAGCGCAGCATATATTATTAATTTTTAACAATTTTTTTATATTTAAACTTAAAAAATAAAATAAAAAGAGCTATGCCGGGTATTCAAATAAAAGTCTATTTGCGATGTCCATTCAGTCGGGGCTACTGTTCAATATACATTTTTGGTTTCGACTCCAAATTTAAGTAGTTCACAGTGGCTATAGTTTCAATACAAATTTCGTATTTGTGAGCTTCCGTAAATTTAAAGTCGAGGGTAAAATTTGTTATAAGTACGGCACAGCATGTTTATACAAACGTTCGCCGACAGTCAAAGCATAACGGGCCTTCCTAATAATTATTTGTAACCTCTACACTGAGTATTTTGGTAGGTCACAATGGGTAATTTTATACAACTTTCATCATTTTAAGTTCGTAAAATTTAGCCGGGACACTAATGATTATCGGTATTGCGCAATATGTCTATAAATTCGGTTTTGTGGACATGCAGAAGAACATTTTTTAATTATATATTGTTTGTGTATTGTGCAAAACAATTAACATATTTCCATCCTTTTCCATTGCAGAGCCTGCAAGTCAATAGCTCTTCCTAATATTCAAACTTTCCGCTTTCTACTTTATTCCATCGATTATCCTCTTGATTGTTGATGCTCCATTTATATCTGACAGTTAATTAGTCACCCATCAATTTTTTTACTATTTGAAACAACTTTTCAACAAGAAAACCGGAATAAAATTTGGCAGCAAAAATCGTCTAAATTTATGCGAAGTCATTTTGAGTTTGCAGTTTGGCTATTGCGACCTCATACTCTTTAGTGGTTATAAAAATTGGGAAACCCCTTTTAATTTTAATTCGACACCTCATCAAATAGTCACAGATCAACACTTTATTCTTGTTTATTAACTGGAGTGACATTTTACCACAAAGATCAATCAGTGATCTGGTTTGTTTTTTTAGTTCTGAACGGGTTACTTTTTCGGCGACTATTTCCAAAACAAATAAATGTTACTATGAAAAAGTACCCAAGAACTGAATAAATAAGGTTATTGAAATGCAAAGTTTTTGTTGTTGTGGTCAAAAGCGGTTCTATTTCTATTTACCCGGTATTGAATGTTTGCGCATTTTTCAAGTATGCATTGTGTCAGTTCAAAGTGGAGACGCTTACATGTAGTAGAATCTAGTTCTCCGCAAAAACACCTGGCGCACCAGCTCTTTTTGACGGTTTTTTTTCTACGTCAATTGAACTGTCGCAAACAAAATTCTAATTTGTTCTTGTGTTTATTTAAAAAAATAAGAGAAAGTTATTTGTTTGTCATTCGTATCATAGGTTGAAAAAAAAAAAATGCTAATCCTCTTTAAAACAATAAAAAACTAATAAATCTGCCACGTCTTGTATCCAATTTTCCTTTCATCAACAAATCAACAATTTACCAGCTACCTTCAGAATTCGTCTGAATATAACTAAATTAAATAAATGGAACCAAAAACATGTTGAAAAAAAAAACCTGATAAATGGGAAGGTATGTGACAAGGGGGCGAACAGTCTAAAATAAGGATAAAAGTCAAACAGTCCGGAATTAAAATTGCTGGAAGTGCATATACAGTGAAATTCGCCTATAACGACGGAAATTCTGAGTGCATTGATTTTGCACATTTTCAAACTAATTCATCCTATAAAGCGATTTCGGATACAACGACGATTCTTTAAGTCAAAATTTGTTCGCAACTTTCGTGGAGGTCAGCTCTGGGTTGACCAGTGTTCTCAGATTGGGCGCTTTGTCGTATTTTGGGCTATCTATTCTCTTTAAAACGATGAAAATTTCTTCCATGAGCGCCCAACACAATTTTGGACTCATAAATAAAATTTGCGGCGCGCATTAGTAGAAATATAATAAAATACAAGAACCGAATTGTTTTCAACGATTTAAGGGCTTCTTTCTGAGCAGCGATTTTGATCTTCATTCTTTTAAGGTTTGGGCGCTTAAAGCAAACCAAATTCTGGCAACCCTGGGGTTGACTGTAATTTTGCTCCTTTAGTTTCAGTTTTTTTCTATTAACAAATGGGAAATTAAATTTTAGAAAATATGGTGGTTTCAATATTCTTCTTTTATGTATTAAACTGGTGGCAGTAGTATTTGCATGTGGGACCTCACATTCAGGTATCTCAATGCACGTTTTCAGATCATGAACTCCCTTTCAATTTATTGTTTAAATTACTTATTTTAATGGTCTAGTTTGTATCGACTGTGCTGTCGCCTGTACCCAACCAGCCCTGACCTTGAATTGGGCTTGGTTCATTAGCAAGATTTGAGATAGCACTCTCGATATCACTGTTACACGTTGAGGTGTTTCGTACGATCAGCTGTATGGATAAGAAGTGGTTGTTGATAAGTTTAAATGCAAACATTTTCGCTGATGTAACTTGCTTTCAGTTGCCATTGACTGCATTTAGTTGATGAATGCGCAAAGAATCTCAGGGCGAAAATCGATCGAACAAAATAATGCTCACGGCGACCGTGGATCGAATAAGAGAAGAAACAATCAATTGCTGTTGTGGGGCTAAGGATTTACTTCGATTATCGAAATCTAGTGACACCGAACAGTGCACACAACATCAGAAGCTTAGTCCAAAAACTCGTTGGCGGTATAGTCTTATAAAGGGTCCGCCAAATAACTTTTTTTTTTTGAAAATGCTATAAAAAAAAACTACTGAATATTTTCTCAAATTTTCTTTTTTTATTTGAAAGTACAATCCTTCCGGTTAATAATGGAAAATAATTTCATTCAAATGGCTGCCTCGGCTGGCCATGCAGTAGCCTACACGATCGGTCCAATTTTTAAGCACATTATCGATTGTGTGCAGCTGTATTTCACCAATGGCTTCACGAATATTGTCCTTTAAAGCGTCAATTGTCTCTGGCTTGTCTCTGTTTTTTTTTCTTGTTAAAAAATATTGAAAAGTTGAACTGGCAGCACTTTTCTCTTTCGAACAAACTTCTACCAATTTCAGTCAATGTATTTGTTTGTTTACACAAAGCACAAGTTGTGCTGTGCAAAACGGCAAACTGCGACTGGGAATGGGAATGGGAGGGAGCGAGAAAATACAACAATATTTTTCTGTCTCGCCGTTGACAATGTTCTACATCTCGTGGTAAATAAAGTTTGTGCAAAAGAAATTGAAATCTACTTCGAAATGTGTTAAAGAGTTCCTAATAAAGATTTTTTTCCATTTGTTACAATTTGGAAAAAATTTGTTACACTTTTAAAAAAAACTGCAGCAACATTGCTTCTAACGCGACGCTGTTCTGGAAGTTCTTTCTCGGCTGTCACTTGGAAATAGGCCAGGATTAAAGCATGGCGATGCTCAACAGGAAACGCTTCCGCTGCCTCAAATAGCTCGACAGATAGGCCGGTCGGCCCATCGAATGATGCGTTTTAAGATTGCCAAAGTCGAGGTTGAATGGAGGGCTCTAGCTCACGGTGGAACTCGGCTTTTCTTTGACGCTTAGTAGTCTGCCGAGATCGACTCTGATCCACTACAAGGTTCACCTCTTCATCTCCATCGGTCTGTGTTTGCGTCTTGTCTTGTTATCCAGCTTGGGTGAAAAAAAATAAATAAATAAATAAATAGTTGGCGCAACAGGTCTGTAGGGACCCAAGGCCTAGCTTCTCACAACCATTCGTTTGTGTGCGTTTTTCATTTTTGGGACGAATGGGATCGACTCTGATCCACTACAAGGTTCTCCTCTTCATCTCCATCGGTCTGTGTTTGCGTCTTGTTAGGGCTTGATTAAACCTTCTTAGATTTTGGTAAATCTACTGAATTTTATTTTTCTGGAAAGGCAGCTGAGTATGTCCTCAAACTGGGCTTTCGTTGACTTCGAGAGAAGCATAGATTCGTGCCACCTCTTTCGCTCGTCACTTTTCTTACTTTTCAAAAACGTCGACTTTGTTAAGGAACACCCCAGCTTATCTGTTGAGGGCTGCGGCCTTTTCCAACTCTTTTCAGTTCAAGTACAACATGATGTTATTGACCTGGGAGCTGTTATCAACTTGCACTCAAACACTACACCTAATTTCACATAAAGACTTGTCTACAACCCAGTGGTGCGTTTATTTACAAAATTTTCTAAAATACGTCTCTCCTCGTACGAGCGATAACAACACGAGTTTGTATGATGCAATTGAAGAGTGGAATTTCTCAGCATAGTCTATCAGTTCCCGAGCCCCAAGTAGGATCTTCTCACAGCCTTGGAAACAAAACTGACGGCTTTTTCCACGAATGATGATTGTCAGTGTACGGTTCGGTTGATGTGCTCAGATCCTCGACGGGCATAAATTGCTCGTCGACAGCTTCAATCGGTTGCAGTGAGTGATGCTTTGGATATGGCTGCGTCGCCGCTAAAAGCAAAAACATGTGGTCGCGTGTTTCAGGCTGGTAAAGAGAGAAATTTACCTTTCAGTTTTCCATAGTCATCCGATGCAACCTGAAACGATCTAAATTCGAATATTATGACAAAAACACTCAAACCCGTGTGTGAACTTACGTTGCGTTCAAATCTCGGGCTTCTGCGGTGCGTTCCGATGGTCCGTTCTATCGCCGGGAGTTGTTGGTATTCCGTAACCTTCGTTGCACCACCGGCACTGGGACTTGAAGTTATTCTACCATGGATAGACGAGACTCTTCTGGTGTCATCGGCACAAGTTAGGTGCAGGCACAATAAAACTAATGAGACGCAAAGAAGGGCGGCTTTCATCTTGAAATTCGGGCTGATCTGTGATGACTGCGAATGGAAAGCAGAACTTCAACTGGGGGCAGTGTAGATACGATTTAATCAAAGACCCAAAAAGCTCTCGGCAATCGCGTGTTATCTCTCACGGCTGACCGTTTGACCTGGTTTTGTTTTCGCTGTCATCGTAATCGGCTGGGTGTTTTGAAGTTGAAATTCGTCACTAGAATAACAACTGTGACAAATTGCTTGGGTTGGACGAAAACAAATTGCGCCTTTAGGCGGTGTATTGAACTTGATAATGAAATATTGGGCGCAACCGAGGAGGATCCCTTAAAGCGGCTGTACGTTGGAGAAGATATTGGTTAGAGCTGACCATGATCGCGCCAACTTAACTACAACCGACTGGTCACGTGCCACTCTAACATCGATCAGGACATCAATCTACTACTGTGCGAACGCTGCCTTGGCATTGACACTGACACCACAGCAGTGTTGCGATAGGCTTATCTGTGTTATGCCTGCACGTTTCGGTAACCAAACTCTTGTCAGCATGTACATCGCACATGGGAAACATTAACAGCAGCATTGGGGCATCTGTACACCGCCAGGTAATGCCTTGCGTAATGCGGTCGGCGTCAACAACTCAATACTTATGTCGGGCGAAATCAAAGCATGACCCGATTGACGTAACGATCGTTGCCGCACAACTGACGTGCGGTATTCAGTTACCATCCACTTAGACAACCATTAGCGAAAACAAAAATCTGCGTGGGCGATCGGTGGAGATGTCAACAGATTACTTCCTCGTTTGAAGCGTTCAAAATGTATCTCAAGACGAATAGTTACTCATGCGGTAACTTCCCACACTGGCGAACTTGCTAAATACCCAAAAACATATCAACCTGCTTTCAGTTTCAATGGCACCGGGTCCGTTTACCTTTGCCAACTCAGGCGGAGACGCCGGCCGCCGCCTCGGAAGTGTATACAACCAAAGTGAGAGCTAAGGCGAATTTCGGTCAAATTTGGAGCGAATTCTGAGATGGGAATACCCACGATGTACTATCGTGCGTTGAACGCATTGACTGTGTCCATTTCCGCCCAAGGTGACCTTTGACGGGGCAATTTAATTTTTGTAGATATAAGCTGGGGAGCTGACACGTATTGGGTCATTCGATCGATAGAAGTAGAACAGTGGAATCGAGTTTGTTTTCTCAAGATGAAGTACGGAATTGTGATATTACTTAGCCTGATGGTGGCGCTGGGGTCGTGTGTCACCTCGAAGGCGGACGATGCGAAGAAGACGCAGGATCCCCAAATAGAAGGGCGGTTCTTCGGTGGCGGACCATTCGGTTTCGGCGGAGAGCCTGGCGGCAACGCTGGCGGACCTGGAGGCTATCCAGGTAGACCTGGTGGCTATCCAGGCAGACCTGGGAGCTATCCAGGTGGAGGCGGCGGGGGCTATTATCAGGGCGGACTCGGACAAGGTGGCTTCGGACAAGGAGGCCTTGGACAAGGTGGCTTCGGGCAAGGCGGCTTCAATCCAGGTGGACAACGTCCAGGTGGCTATGGGCAGGGCGGCTTCCAACAAGGGGGCTACCAGCAAGGCGGGTTCGGACAGGGTGGATATCAGCAAGGCGGCTACAATGGGCGCCCTGGAATCCCCGGCGGATACCCGCCATACCAAGGTGGCTTCGGAGGTAATTTCCCAGGATACGGACCAGGCGCCGCCGGTGGATACCCCGGGGCCAATAGACCCGGAGCTGGTGGATACCCTGGCGAGAACCGCCCTGGACCGGGCTTCGTTGGTGGATACCAAAATCCATCAAACCTGAACAACATAGATCCAAACCAGGCTGCAGCTCTAGGTCAAGCGTTGGGCGCCTCACTGCGGCCACTACTGAACACCCCGAATGGTGCCAACCAGTTGCAAAGCCTTCTTGGACTTCTCGGCTGATCAGCCTCCTTTTATTATGAATTCTGTTAATTATTTGTATATTTATTGTAATTCTAAGCGAAGACATAAAAATAAGAAACGAAAGTCAGATTGTTTAATTCATGCAAAGACAGAACCAGGGAAACCCCAAGTCCCCGTGGGACGACGCCTTTCACTTCTTGATCGGCGAACCTATATAAGACTTTTTACATCCCGTTGACAGTTAACAGTGTTGTGCATCCAACAACGCAAGAAAGAATCTATATCAGTCAAAGATGAGCAAGTTTTCTGTAATTTTTGCAAGTTTGCTTAATTTTTGTTGCATTGGTTGCGGCCTATCCCGTGGAGGATGGTCAGGCCGATGATGTGGGACAAGGACAGCGTGAAGGCAGACAGTACGGTCACAACCATTACGGAGGAGGTCCGCATTACGGTGGATATGGAGGTGGTCATTATGGCGGTGGTCACGGAGGCTATGGCGGTGGCTATGGCCCAGGATATGGAGGACACCATCATCATCGCGGTTGAAGACCATCTTAGCCAAGTAGTTAACTTATTTTAGTTTTTATCGAGTTTGTTATTAAGATCAAAATAAAAGCGGGAGTGCGTGCCTTCGAAAATGGAAAAAATTGTTGTTATAGTTTTAAAACGATTGAACAGCGACAGTCCGTAGAGAAAACCTAAGCCCTGGTCGATACAAATTATGTTTTTTTATCGACTTTTAGGCCGAATACCTATTTGAAAGCATTTATAGTGCAAGTTATTTGATTTTCGAATGCTTTTAGCAGACAGGTTGTTCAAAACTACGGTACGCTGTCGACATTTTTTTTTAAAGGAGACAGTAGCAAATTCTTAGATAAGGTGATGACGCGTTGCCATGTGGCTTTTACAAAACCGCCGAATCAGATTAATAGTGAAATTTAATTTTATGGCAATTTTCCCGCGAATACAAAATTCGTGCCGCGAACTGTCACACTTTTTTCATAATAAATAAAAATAAATAGTTGGCGCAACAGGTCTGTAGGGACCCTAGGCCTAGCTTCTCACAACAATTCGTTTATGAGTGTTTTTCATTTTTGGGACGAATGGAAGGGATCTACAATTTTATGCCGGGTCCAAACGGCTAATTGAGAAGCTCCTTCATGACAGTTATACTCTCGGATGTTTATCAGACGGTTGCGAGAGGTGGCGCAGCGGAAAAAAACCATAAGTTGGAATTTGGGTTCTTTCGGGATTCGAACCTGGGACCCCTCGCTTAGTAGTCCTACACACTAACCACTAAGCCACTGCGCCTACACACTTTATTCATAATCCACATAAAACCGTCGCGATCCACAAACCCACGAATGAAAAATTTGTTCGAACTGAACCTCTAACAATGAAACTGATTCGCGGGTACCTGATTCGCAGTTCGCCATTCGCTCTCATATGAATAGTCCCTTAAAACTCAAACCAAACTATTCCAGCCAAAAAAGACCCAACCGTAAATTACCTCTGTACCGAGGGAGTAGTGTTCCAACAGCAAACAGCTTTCTCGCTTCTTAACAAAACTGACTTCATCGAATTCGAAGTCACAACCATATTTAGTTCTTCGAAGGCACAAATTGCTTGTGTGCACAATAATTTTGATAAGAGTCCACACCAGAGCACCAAAGCAGAGCGAAATGTCAGTGTTTACTCACAATCCACAACTTTAAAACACGTTCCACAAATCAACGAATAAAATATACGTTTGAACCTAACCTCAAAATCAAAAAAATGGCTCTATTGCTTGACAGCTTGGCACTTCAGCTTCTTGTTAACTTGCAAATAATGCACTTTTGATGAAGTTTTAACTGTTACTCAGAAAAACTTCCTCCTCTCTTTTTTTTTTAACTTAAAATAACTATGGTAAACAAAAACTTGTCATTGTTTTTCAAAAATGCTGTTAACCTTCTTTTGATTTTTTTTATGGTGAAAACCAATTTTTTCCTCTTTGATTATGTCTATTCTTAAAATTAAAATAAGGCTGCAGGAAGTGCTTCTTAAAGTTTACATAAATAAAAAGATTTTAGTTTCCCCTCATGGACGGATACTTAGGCGGACAATCATCAATCACAGTCACCATCCGTACAGGAGAAATTGTCCTGTTTATGGATATAAAGATGTATGCATTCATCCCAATTCTTAACATAAATCTGAGCGGAGTCAGGTCGAAAAGTATCGATGAATATCATCACGCTCACGTTAAATGATCGTTTTGTGTGTTGTCTCGATTTTGACAGTGATTTTCAATGAATTTTTTTCTATTCTGGCATTTCCGCAGCTTATTTATTAATACGTTTGAAAAGGTTTTTGTAAATAAAAAATGTATCGGTCGGAGTAGAAATAACACTTTTATTTATTTGTATTTTTCTTACAGCCATTTGTCAAGCAATTTTACTTCAGGCTGCTTATTGTGATTGCAAAATTAGAATTTGAAGAAGTGTTGACTAGCGCAACTACGCAATACAAACTGTCTCTGAATGACTATGAACAAATTTACGTTTCTGTTTATGAGTTATTTTCTGGTTTTGTGTATGAAAGTGCTACTCTCTCATGAAGTCATTGTTAGCCAACGATTATAGCATTCTAAGTGCTATTCATTTAAGCTACAGTTGCATACCGGGTGGGGTCCGTTTAGACATTCGCCATAACTAAACTTTAAATGATGTACGAATTTTATTCATATGCCCATAAAGTACACGACTAAATTGTTTTGCCTTTTTTTTTATTCATTATCAATATATAAAAATGTAAGTCTCACTATAAAACAGCAAATGCAACGCAACTCTATAATTGCGTCTTATCTTCAACTGAAATCAGTGCACCCAGTTGAAATCGGGCTTCTCAGTTCTAAACGTCAAAAAACCAGTTTCTATTATACAAAGTCATTTATAATAGAGAAATGTCAACGCAGTGAAATACTAACTGCACAAGTCCCTGGTTCTCTGATTAGTTAACGATTGAAGATGGTTTTCTAATCCGCGTTGGGTAAATGTCCAAGGTTCCATTAGGTAATCAAATCGCAAATTGGACACATTGAACTCGTTTTTCGAATCAGGTCCGATCTGCTTGGTAAACAAACACACCCTCTGCCACTTACTGATCGTGGTTGGTCGATTAAAATCGCATCACCAATCAGTCATTCGACATGGTGAATGAAAGATCGAAGTCTCTTGGAAAGCCCCTTACAACTTTACTCATTCGCGCAGTCATGGTCGTTCAAGTCGTTCAAATATTTCCTCAAAATCAGACTAATAACAAATTTTACTCTCGATTTCAAATTTACGGAATCTCCCACTGTGAACTACTAAAATTTAGAAACTAAAAATGTTTCTTGGAATGGCCCTATACCTACTCGTACTTTTGCGGTTGGCAGCTCCTGAAAGTACCGACCAACATTTCTGTTCTTCCCATAGCGATGGGTTTTTCCATCAACAACAACAAAAAATAAAAATAAAAAACACCCAATTTTTAAATGTTTTCTTTTGTTTTTCTGCGTGCGTTAGAAAAGAAATAAATAATAGGTTTCCCTCCCACTTTCTTGTTTCCTTCGTTGTTTGTAAAATTTCTTATTAACATAATGTGTTAATGACTCCCGAAGCGAAAGAGAACAACAAACACAATTAGTATAACCAAAGTTAGAATAACAAATGAAAACAAGCCGAGAACTAAATAGAAGGTCATTAGCGGCCATGATTCAGTAATAAATGGCAAAACGATATACGGCGGCGACCTGATAGCTCATCTCAAAAGGAGCTGCTACTGCTGGAGCTGATTTGAAAAGATTTGAATTTGATTTTGTCCGCCGAAACCAGTTTTCTCATTGTTGTCGATTATTTGGAAGATTTCCCAGACGCGGTGATCTGAAATAGATGTGAATAACCTTTTCGTGACTGCCTTGCCGGCGATTGTGAATACTCAAAATTTCATCTATTTTTTAAAAGTTACCTCTGTAAATGAGTAGATTGGTAAACTCGTTAGTCACTTCTAAGTAGGCAATCTAACTATTAATTAGTTGTCCACTGTTAGCTTAACGTAGATCTGCGAATGCTTTACAATAGCGCGTTAAACGCTGTATTCACCGTGACTCAGACGTTTTGACTCAGTGGTAATTGTATTTAATAATTCAACGGTTGGTTGCCGTCTTCACCAGTAGCCCGACATAAACTTCCATAGAACTAAATATATGCTCACTTCATTTTCACAATAAACAAAAAAAGTAAGACGCAATAGATCGCTAGAATAGAATAAGCAATAAGCATGGTATACTGGTATGCTTCAATTGCACAAATTCACACGAAACATATACACACACAGTTATATCCTATCGAAATATTTCTTTTTGTTGTTAAAACTAAAAATTATTCTGCTAACAAAAGACGACAGATTTTATTTATTGAACAGTATGGCGGAGCTATCAAAATGACAGCAGTAAACTGGTGTCCTACTTATTTACAGAAATGTCATATAGCAAAATGGCAAAATAGGCACAAATTATTATTACCACAATTTGGTAATTTAAAATATATTTCTTTATGTCAATTGCTGCCAGATGCAAAGACAGCTGGCATTTATCAAAAGAGATATTCGGCGAACAAGCTGACAGATAAAATATGCTTAAAAATGACAGACGTATCAAATTCTGACATGCAATATAACAATATAATTTGCATGGAACCCATCTATGTAAAGTACAACAGAGTTAGTCATTTTGCCTTAGCAAATGTGTCAGTTATGGACTTCTTTTTGACGTTTACTTAGAGTTTGCAATACGAAATTTGATGTAGCAACACCCGCATTCCCAAGTTGCATTCGAACTATTGTAAATAGACGAACGATTTTTTTTCTTTGGTTCCCTTTTTCGAATCTAGGCAGATTTTGTTGATAATGTCAGTGGTAAGATTTACCGACACTTTGAATGGGTCAGTTTTACGACAGCAATTTTAAAGAATCAAAGGTAAATGTTTTAATTTTTTCTTGCATTGACAGTTGTTGACAGTCAAGTGCTTTAGTACGATATGCCCTCTTTCACATATCACAAGTCACAACTGCCATATGCCAATGCTGTCGTTCATGTAGTTCTCAATGGCGGACTTTAGAAAGAGGCTTTTAGTAATTTTAAGAGAAAAATGTTTTGCTTCAAGACAAAGAAAAAAACACAGGAAAATTTGTTATCTCAGTTGCTCTAATTGTATTTTTAAAGTACTTGCGAATGCCCCCCTGACATTGACAGAACTAAGCGAAGAGTTTCAGCGTTTTTCATTGAAGATCCGAGAGAATTGCCCAGAAATTCAGAATTTCTCTTTTCAATGAAATTCCTTGGAGCACTTTTGTAATAGTGGTAGACACCAAATGTGCGATTTGGTTTTCTGGTCCTACTTTTTTTTTTCTACAGTAAATATGAATGTTTTAATAGGCCAAGTCAATACTCAATATATATCAATTTCAGTTTACACAAGCGAAAAATTTGTATCTAATAAAACAACAAACACTTTAATCTGACAATAAAATGGCAATTCTCTAAAAATATTCCGGACACTTCTGTCGTGTTAAGAATTGACCTCTGGAAGTGCACTTTTTTTTCAATGAAACATGGAATACATCGGAAGAGTACTTCAAGATTTGCTCTTCTCATAGAAAGGGCAATTCTTTTCTTCAATCGAAAACGCCATTACAGTTGAGTTTGCAAGAAAAGTGGGGTTAGGTGCGATTGTAATTGATTGCCAAAAGTCAAGGAATGCTTTTAATAAGAACAGACACACAACATTGACAATTCTATGACAGAACTAATTGACTTATGAATCAAAGAAATACAAGATAACGGCATTTCTTTCTTGTTCTTGTGGTAAAATTGTTCAGCCGGTCGACACCGATGTGTATGCGATGCTGTGACGCATCTGCGCAGGGTTTGAATGCAAAGCACTACGTCGTTTTGATAGGATGAGTACTACAACCCCTCTTTGATCACTGCAAGCTCAGATTTGTGCAGTTCACTTCGACTTTACTGAGCGCAGCACGCGCAAGAATTAAAAAAGCGTCAAGCCCTCGATCGCCATCAAAAATATTCCAGATCACAAATTGCTTCCCTCGTCAGCTACCGAAGAATTGAGCACCAACTAAACGCCATCTGCAAACTTGATGTGGCAGATTCATCGCCGCTTCTAGGAACATCAATCCCAACACGACACACCGTACTCGGAAACATTTGGACTATACACCCCTCATTATTGAGCACCAAAACACAAGCTTCCACAAACAAATTACCCATATTGGCTGTCGCATGAGTGAAAATTGCTAATAAGCTTAGCCAAAGCAACCAATTTCACGGCCAATGCTAAAATTTGGATCTACTTGCTTAGCCCCACCAACAGCTAGGTACGCACGCACCCACACACATGTGCAACTAGTCTGCGGTTGTGTTGGTCCGGCGTTAAGCGAAGAAAAAAATTAGCTAACTCCTAATTAAGTGATATGAACAAAAACACAGCAAAGGTGGATGCGGATACATGGGAAACAAATCAAATCCAACCCCCAAAGCTATCCCTCTCCCTTCTCACCCACCAATATGGGGTTACATTCACCTTTCGGAGATTCACATGCGAACCTGGTTAAACAACATTGTGTATCCATTAAGAGTTCTCGCGCATTCTTTCCATCTTCCCTTTCTAACTCTAGGAGGCCATGGCTGTGAATCGCATTAAACTTGGATTTATGTCATCGCCTCCGGAACCATCCGAGATATATAAAAGATGCGATCCGCTTCAAGTCTCATCAGAATCTCACTTGAAGTTGAAGTGTCTCTATAACTATATTTCTTGAAGAGTGTATTCCTATCGTTCGCAAGATGCGTTTCCTAGTGACTTTAGTTTTTCTGGCAGTGATTGCCACAGCCATCCAGGCGCAGCCTGTCGAAGTGGAAGCCGAACCCCTGCAATTGCCTGCTGTTGAGGCTCAAGCTGCTGACGCTGACGCATTGCTCGCCGCTGATAGCGCCACTGGACACGAGAACGAATCGGACCGACTAGCCCGTCAATTTGGATATGGACGCTATGGCGGTTTCGGCGGCTATGGTGGACATGGCGGATATGGACGTGGTTTCGGCGGTTACCATGGAGGATACGGCGGATATGGTAAACATCACGGATATGGCGGATTCGGAGGATACCGCGGAGGATTCTATGGTTAGACAGAAAGTATTTGTACAAGGATATGGTGAATAAATGTTGCATCAATGAAAAATTGAGTTGGTCGGAGTTTTGCATTTTTCCTCGGGCAGTTTAGTCAATCGCGTGTTGAGGGGGATTGTGGTGTATACTAGTTTTAGATCCTAAAGACGTGAGTCACTTGCGTTCAAAAACTAGCTTTGATATCTTCCATTTCTTATGGCTGTACTTAGGAAGTAGATCTTGTGAGCCATATAGGTTTGGTTGATCTATGCCTTGCCAGTAATTGGACCAAATAGCGCTTTAAAACATATTTCCAGAAGTGACATCTACAGAAGCTCTCCAGTTGCTGCAGTTAATAAGCAGAATCTCGTTGGAAAATATTCCAGCAAAGAACGAAGAAATTCGTGCGAAACGAACGCGTTTTAACTTTTAGCGAAAATGCAACTGAAATATTTACTAGATTCTCTTTTTAGATCAAATGAATGGGTTTTTTTTAAATACCTGTGGGATCACCCTGTGCCAATGGCCACCCAAAAAACTCAACGAAGCTGTCAACGTCGAGTGTCACACGCCGCGAGAACAAAAGGGGCAGAAGAAAAAACCACCGAGCAGAGCATGTCGCAATTCTTTTTGCCTTACTTTTTCTTTTACTTTTAATTTTTATTTAAATTAAATACTGCTTCTAACGTAAACGTTGTTTCAATCCCAAATTCCTACAGAAAATGTATTCATTCATGCAACGTACAAATGGTCAGATTTAATTTCTATGAAGTCGTTTGTTTCAAACGAATCACTTTGCCAAGGGTCTTCCAATAGGGACTTTCGAACTTTGACAGTTGATAGCGGCTAAAATTGATGAAGCTACATCTGTCAAATTGGCTGTCATTTATTCGGTCTGTTTTGCCAAATATCCATGGACGGACATAGCGTTGAACAACACAGTTAAATGATAAAATTATTTTTTCAAAATGGGTGTTCTGTTCTGTACAATGAAATTGTATAAATTCACCGGCGCTGACTTCGCTGGGTTAGGTTAGATTGACGCGCTGTTAATGAAGTCATGATAATGCAGAACAAAGTTCACAAAAACGCAAAGCAGGAATGACCACATAAATGACGATTCTATGTTCCAAACTGGAGTTCGAAAATAACTCAATTGGATTCTCATTGGGGAATCTTATAATTTCTCCATTGCTATTAACCCTCCATACAGGAATCGATTTAGCCATGTTCGTCTGTCTGTCGGTCTGTCTGTCTGTCTGTCTGTCGGTCTGTCTGTCTGTCTGTCTGTCTGTCTGTCTGTCTGTCTGTCTGTCTGTCTGTCTGTCTGTCTGTCTGTCTGTCTGTCTGTCTGTCTGTCTGTCTGCCTGTCTGAAAGCACGATAGCGCCGAAAGGAATTGACATAGGCGAATGAAAGTTGGTGAAAGGACCTATTTTTATCGTCGTCAGGTTGGTATTAAAAATGGGCTATGTCGGTCAAGTAGTTCTGGTACCTCCCATACAAAATCAATATTAGGCCCACGTGACTCTCTGTCTGTTGTTCAATGTAATTTAGTAAGACTCACTCTGAGATTCATTGTTGAATACTAAGGTTGTCGCTTTTTGCTTGATTAATTTTTTAATTTTAAATATACTTTGTACTTTCTGTGTACAAATTGAATGAAAGTGATCAACAGCTTTGCTGCTAACAACGCTGACGGAATACAAGATCTCCAGTCAACGGTGGAACCTCTTTTCATACACAACAGACCAAAGCAAAATGTGCCCTTTTTGTTGCCTTTTCCATCAATTTTTCGAGCATCTCGGGCGGCATAGCGCTGATTTCGGCACGAATGTTGGCCTTGAGTTTGTCAATGGTCTGAGCCTTGCTGGCGTAGACTATGCATTTTAAATAACCTCACAAAAAAAAATTCCGGATGGGTCAAATCTAGGTATCTGGGTGGCCAGTATATTTCGCCATTTGTGGCAGCACACGTCCAGGGAATTTTCGTTCCAAAAACTCCATTGCACCGCTGCAACCAGTTCATTAGAACGTCCTGCACGTCGACGATCACCCACTGTCACGTGCTCAACATACGACGAATAGAGTTGGCATCACTGCTGGTAGACCACGATATTTTCGACGACATGCACTTTGAGTTAACACAACTGAACGACTATTTTTTGCAATGTCGTTTCATTGCTCCGGTGTGAAGCGATTCATCGTTAAAATTGTTCTGACTCAAGTCGATCGGTTGACAAATGTCAAAGTTATTCAATGTTTACACACCGGCATAAAAGATGGCGCACCCTGCACATGTGTCATCTCAGGGTGGACGAGTATCAAGAGGAGTGTCACCAAAGATCGATAGTTTAAATACCAACAATTAGCTAACCAAAAATGGACAAGAATTCTCGCACTGGTATACGCAAGTCAGCATAATTTTGCCCGATTTTTTATCGTACCGATTACGGCGGCATTCGAAAACTGATTCTTGTAAAAGCTGGATCAAACCGAATTTGAATTTTCGAAGGTACGCTGCTGCAGTATATTATTTTGTCACAAAGGATTAAAATTAACAAAACACAGAGTTGTTGATTTATATCGGTGGCTTTCTTCCATAAATTGTTTGGCAGCTTCTATATTGAGCTGCAGTCTTCAAGGTGGGGTGGATTTGAACAACTTTATAGCCACTCAAAGTTAAAATTTGACCTCAAAAATTGGTTTTCAATAAAGTTCGATAATGCAAAACACAAAGTCAACATTTTCTGTAGGAAATACCTGACGAAATTGTAACAACTCACCCTAATGTCTTGGCATTATGGACGCATAGCTTCCTGCATTTTGTTGGGACTTTTAGACAGTGACACGATAGAGGATGCGCACCTCGTATAAATTACGAACTGATTCTAGATGAAAAAAAAAAAATTATTTGAGTATGATAATGAAAAGTAGTCAATTTGAAGGTCGTTTTTGTGAAAACCCCATCAACTGGTAGATGCGCGCATCTACACTTGGGCAAACCTGCTCTGGCGTTGGACAGCCGAGCAATGCGATTTTATTTATTGCTCCTAACTTAATAAAAACCCAGAAATGGTGGATACGGCGGATTTACGTTTGAAGCAAATCGAATGCAACCCTCAAAGCTTTACCGCCAAACCGTCGACGTCGACTTAGCCCCCGCCGATAAACCACCCTCCCCGCAGTTGTAAATACTATACTCTCAGATAGAATTACATTCGTACACCTACCCGAGATTTATGGTGAACCTGTGACACGACTATACAGCTTCGTGCGCATTATTTTCTATCCCCCTTTCTAGCTCTTGGATGCGCATAGATACGTCGCATCAAATGCGGATTAATGTCATCACCTGGAAATGTATAAAAAGATGCGATCAGCCACAAGTCGCATCAGAATCTCAGTTGAAGTTGAAGTGCTTTCCTCTGTGGCTAGTGTCTGGAACAGTACATTAACTAAGACCTAATAAGGATGCGTTTCCTCGTGACTTTTGTGTGCCTGGCAGTGATTGCCACAGTGGTCCTGGCTCAATCGCCCGACGTGGAACCCGAGGCCCTGCAGCTTTCCGCTCTCGAGGTTGACGCAGCCGAAGCACTGCTCGCCGCTGACAGTGATACTGGGCATGAAAACGAATCGGACCGAGTGGCTCGGCAATATGGACGTCGCTATGGTGGCGGTGGCTATGGCTATGGCTATGGCTATGGCTATGGACGCGGTCGAGGTCGCTATCGTGGATACAATGGTGGAGGTCGCGGCAGATATTACGGCTAAAGTGCTCGTTTTGTATTTTGTTGATAAATAAAATGTTGCATACCTGATATATAGTTGACTGGTTGATTACTACTTAAAATGATAAGAGATCGTCTTTCTATTTTCTGTAAAAAAGACAGTTTTATGCCATAACCACTTTATTTATCCATAAAATTACAATAAAAATGTACTTCTTATCAGGATATATCTAATTTTCGTTATACCTACATAATTTCAAATGAGTTGTGAGTACTGAGTAGGTAAATTGGGCGTTCTGCACAATAAATTGGCTAAAAATATCATTGCATAAAATTATGCATTTTCTGGAACGGGAAAGTCTCGAAAATATGAAAAGTAAAATCATAAAACCGTTGCATACTTATGTGTGTTCGAAAAAATGTAGGATGCTGTGGTAGACACAATTGTCACACTTTAAACAAAAAACAATTCTGTTGACATTTTTGTTCGAGAAGTCAGCCCTGCCTAATCAATTGGCGTTTCAAACAATTGATCCGTTTGAATACTCAATCATACGTAAATTTGTTAAAACTTTACTAATAAAGAGGACAACCCCAAATGTGAAGAAAATGTTGACAAAGGAATGGAATTCCCTAATTTCATTGTTTCGCAATTTCCCTAATACTACGTTTCCACCGGACACTAATCGCGAGATTTAGGGCAAGAGATTACAAACAAATCCTGAGGTGTTTCCACCAAAAAAACAGGATTAATTTGACGTTTCAACAGATGTTCTCAACTACCGTCGAATCGAACAACCCAAAATTGTGATAATTGAAAAAAAATTAACCAATTTAAAAGTAATAAAACATGAGTTCCAGAAATCTTAAAATATGGTTGCATTGGGTAGGAGAAGTCTCTCAGAAATAAATTGTCCAAAACAGCTCTGTTTGCTTTGTATTTTTGACATCTCGAGCTGTGGAAGGTATGTTCACAAACCGGACTGTACATGCAAACCTGGTTGATAATCGAGATTTGTTTGTAATCTTTTCATGAGATTAGCACTTTGTATGACAAATCCCGAAATTTATGCGGGATTTACAGACATTTTTCAAAATCTCGCAGTTAATCTCCGGTGGAAACGTAGCATTACGCAGAATTTCGACTTGCAAAAAGATGAAATAATGTTCAATGTGAGTGACAGACACTGACAGTTCTAAGTTATTGGTGTGCTATGTTTTGCAGTAGCAAAACAACTGGCAGCACATAGAAATATTGATCCCCTGGATTTTTTTGTGAGTTTTATATTTTGTATAGGTACCTTAATTATATTAGTTGGAACCTAAGTCAAGCTTTCTTAGCTGACATTTGTTTAAAATTTTCCCTAAAAGTTTCTAATGTAAAACGGGGAATTTCGCACAGGATCTAGTACAATCGGTAGTGCACGGTTGTAAAAAGCGTTTTAAATACAATTTTTAAAATGGAAAGTGTTTTCAAAACCACGTCTATTAAAATAATTAATGTTGCCAGACTGCCGACAAACAGCCTACAAGCGAAATAAAATGCCGTTGTCCCTCATTCGCTTGTACAAATCCCCAAAGACGTCATTAATACCGAAGAATCGATAACTGACTGAATCACTAACATAAGGAAACCACTTAATGATCTGACCAACCCATAAATCACAGGTCATCCAAATTGTTTCACATAACAAAACAAGATCACCGAAAGGAAATCCCTTCTTTCCCACGAAAACCACAACACAATCAGTAATTTAGTTTAAAATCAATTTCTCTTTTTATTATTAAATTTCACTTAAGTAAAATATTTACAAACTCATAGTTAATAGCTTATACAATTATACATTGCATTTTAATGTATTTTTCGATTTTCGTTTTACACTTCAATCATCCGACGATGGCTCCCTTTCGTTTCAGTCGTCCCGCTCCACGCCACTTCCGCCTGCCATGCTGGCGTGGTTTTAGTTTCTTAAATAAAATTCCACTGTATTGAGATTTTCTGCCGATGCCGGCGTGCAATTGCCTGGGTTTTCGAATCATGTCTTCTCCGAAACCCTGTATCCAATTAAGGGGATCCAAACTGTCATCGGTTCTCCAGTTATTCCATGGTGACGCTACCACCGCACTCACAATCAAAAGCAGACAAAACAGAAGTTTCACGGAACACATTTCGACACACCAACGTTTCGTTCAATACTGATCTGCCCGTCGATGGTCTAGTCGAGTTTTATACGAGCAAATGCTCGGAAAACTCGCCGCAGGTAGTCAATCCTTTCCATACGTACCTTATGGTGGATTTATCGGTCCGTTTGGATTAACAGCAAGTGTCCGGAATGCAGACCACTCTACGTTTTGTGTGGAATATTGCTAGCTCAGACGGCTTAGCCGATTGTAGGCGGGCACCTAATTTTGATCGAAAATTTCTTTGTCATGACATATCAATCCTTATGTACTGAATGATGTTTGATACACATACATGGCAGTGTACCTGCCGAAGATTCTGGATTTTACCTGCGCTTTGTCTGAAAGAGGGATTTTGTTCCATTTAATTGTTTCGAGGGATACAGTTTCATCATCAAGACGAACCTTTACATATCGATAACACATTTTGAGTAGACGAATTCACTTTTCAATTATCTATGGCCACCTTTGGTTCTTTTGTTTAATTAGTGAAGGGAAATATTTACGCTAGCACGATTGTGAGGACATGGGATTTTCCAAGTACCTACCAATGAAAAATTGTAAGAGTTGCATAAATGGTACATGAAATTGCACTAAAGATAATAAAACATTCCGTGGAATGGGCGAAGGGAATTTCAAAAGATGCGTGCAAGAGAGCGGAAGAGATTGAGACAAACTGATAAAAGGAAAGTGAACTATAATTTCCCAGATTAGGAGACAACATAAATATGCTACCAAATTGCGGTAGACACATAATTTTACCAATAAAATTCGGGTATTTCCAGTGATCAACAGAGTCCTTCTTTGGAATAAAAAAACAATGGGCATTACCAATGACAATTTTTAGTTTCGACTCAAAATTTTAGTAGTTCTTTATTTTCCATACAAATTTCGCAATTGTGAGCTTCCTTAAATTTAAAGTCGTGACTTAAATTTGTTATTAGTACTGCGCAACGTTTGAGTTTATATGGTCGGATTAAATTATGATTGTCTTTCGAAGTGAATGGCACACTTTTTGAAACTCAATTTGGATTACAGAGCCGATTTGATTAATAATTGGGTTAATATTGTACAGTAAATTACTATACAGAATTGATCGAGGAAAAATTTGTATTTCAAAGCTCATCGTCGGAGCAGGTTCAACTTCATGTCTTTTCTTTCTTAAGACCAAAAGGTTTTGTATTTCCACATAATTCTTTGTTTTTAGGGTTTTTTAACTTTACTTGACACCTTCAAAACGTTCGGATAAACTACCCAAAAATTGCCTCAAAATATGCCCGAAAACCACGTTTAAAACAACCCAAAAATTGTGCAGTAAAACGCTTCCAAAAAGCAACCTGAAAACTTGTCCCGAAAAACGAACCTGAAAAATATTAGTTCGACAGTGTCAATCTCCCTGTCCATCCTCAACTACAATTTTAGAATTCATTGAACTTTCTTCTGGATATAGTAGACCGTAAAAATACTGCCTGTTTGAGCAGAAGTCTTGCCCTTTATTAAAATCACTTGCATCGCAAAAAATATATAAACATTTCACTTGCTGATTTAAATTTGAAAATTTTATTCATCTTACTCCAGACACATGTTTTCTTGCAACTAAAACAAACAAATTCAATGTTACACTTTTTTTTATCCCTTATAGCTGTTTACAGGTCTACCACCGGCACTGGCTGGTGGCCCCCTGTATACCGAGCCCGGACGTGGTCCGCCACCCTGAACGCTTGGTCTGCCTCCACTGCTGCTGGCTGCAAATAGAGGGCCACTTACTGGCCTGCCACTTGGTCCGCCAAAACTATATCCAGATGTAAGTGATGGACGACTACCAGGTCCTAGTCCTGGATTCACACTTTGACTGCTAGGTCTGCTTGCGGGACCCGGTCCATAGTTGGGTCCAGAATTCCCAGTATAACTCGGTCCATATCTGCCAGCTTGTCGGGAGTCCCGAATAGCGCTTTCCGATGCCGCCAACGTGCACAGAATTGTAAAAACAACAAATGCGATGTTCAACTTCATGGTAACTTTTCGCTTTGACCACTAAGGAATGAATCTATGCCTGGACCAACTACGATCCTCTATTTATATGGAATGGAGAATTCTGCGTGGGAAATTAAGGCATCCTTCTGTAACTAGTTACTGTGCAATGAAATAATTATCCTCCTCAGATGATGGGATCATTAACGCCTTTTCGCATTCAGTGGGATGTTGGGATGCAACATTTTTCCCTGCCCACAGACTGATGGATGCTGCCCAATGGCCCAAGCGATACAAGATTCTTTGCAGATGTACTTTGTAATTGCAGTTCGATTAACACGTAAGTGGGAATAAAATGAAGAAATTAAAAAAAAGAAAATCTGTTGCAGGAGCAACCGGATTTGGTGTCTGTTCTCGACCGCACTTCTGCAATTGACATTAAGTTGTTGTTATGTAGGCAGGTCGTCTACCCTGAAGACATAACGAGAATAGCTATACGAGACTGAATAACACCGAGCGGATTTAAGAATAATTTATGTCGTTTATTCATAGAAATGGAATTTTTTACCGGAGCCACCAACCAGAAAGCCCTTCGAAATGAATCACTCCAGACTTGCCAGATTGGGCTATTTATCAGAAAGTGGGCTATCTTTTTCCTTAACCTCCGACGTAAAATTAGGTATGACCCAATCTTAATTGGGCTATAAATCTGAGCATTTTTAATTTGGGCTACTATTTTTCTATAGCGCTTTTTGCTAACTCTTAATGAATTCTACAATTTGCCGATACTTTTTATTCAATGAACTCATTTATTTTGACATTTCAAATCAATTACAACTATATTTCTTATTGTTTTATTTGTTTTCATAAGATGAGCTACTTTTTGGGATACCTTTTCGGCTCCAAATTGAGCTAAAAAAATGTTGAAATTGGGCTATCGAACTAGTTCAAGACCTGTCAACCCTGAATTACTCAACCAACAATTGTTAGAAAATGCAAGGCTGAATTCCCATTCACAGTAGGAAGTTTGAATATACTTTATCCCATGAAGACGATCCACATTTATCGGGTTAATTTTATGAGCCGACAAATCAATCATCATCAAGCAAAAATATCTAGCAAGTAAGGCGGACATTTTTTTAGTTTCACATGAAAACTTTTTTTTATGTTTTTCCCGTTCATTTTTAAATGTTAAGCTCGAACACATTTTTCATTTTTGCGTATGTGGATCGCGACTGTATTTTGTGGATCGTGAATAAAGTGTGACAGTTCGCGGCAAGAATTTTGAATTTGCGTGAAAATTTGATGTAATAGTAAGTTTCGCTATTTAAATTAATTGAGACTCGGTTTTTTTTAGATTAGATGTCAGATTAATAAAATATAATGCTTTGCGGTACAACAAACAGCAATTTTCAATCCAAAAATACAATACAATACAATCCCCGCTCATGTTAATAGTCCTTAAAATTCTAACCTTTGTCTAACTGCTAAATGCCACTCCACCATTCAATTCAGCGCTCATTTGAAAGCCGCACCCGTTCTTTACTTGAATTTCTTCACTTTTGCATTCAGAAAACTGGACAGAAATCATAAGTACACAAACCTATCAACTATACCGACTTGGCAAACATATTATTCGTACGATTATCAAATACCCAAACCGAGAGACTCTCTTCGAATCAGTACTAAAAACACAAACCTAACGACTTCACAAGCATTATATTCGAACTATTATCAAGCAAACAAACCTAGAACCTGCCGTTTCGATTTCGTTATCGACTGCAGATTTTCTTTTGTGAATGTCACTGCATATTTGCCAAAGAAAATTTATAATACTTCGCAATCTAATTTACATTGCTGACACACATTTCCATCGGAAATTATTCACAATACTCCTAAGTAAATTAAGTGTGCTTTCAAAACATATTTATTTGAACAATTTAATGAAATGATGTCGAAGAAGTGCCTTGAACTCTCTATTTATCGACTCAGAAGAAACTTTTTGGCCACATAAACATTATTGGTAATTGGATTATGTTTACTTGATCTAGTGTGACTTATAGACGAAAATAAATGGAAGTTCACTCAATCGCTGTAAATGGGCAGTCAATAATTTTTCTGGTGCATTTACAACGTCATTATTTAAGATGAGTGTGGGATGCACAGAGCACAGTACTCAATAGTCGGATGACGGAAAGAGACAGCACTACTTACCTTATGTGCAGAACTGTGTGATACGTACTTTGTTTTTGGTCGGCCATCTTGTTTGCGTGATAGGGATTATGGGAAAGCTCACCATTCTTACATTTTGTACGAGATTTCGATTTCCTACAAAACAAATTTCCGGTGTTGTTTGTTCGGTTTTAGGTTATAATTTACGATTTCATTCTTAATCTACGATTACACGTGCCATTTTTTGTGGCAGATTTTGACGGTGGTCACTCGTGTCTTTCGTGAGTGTGCCCTGCGAGAGCCCGCGTGACCAGACGCTTGACAGGCGATCACACGCAGTGACAAATTAATGACAAATGTTAACGTCATAATGACATCGGCATGTCAAATTTTGACATGGAAAGTGGCATGTGTAATCGTAGCTTTAACCCTTTGACTGTAGAAAACTCATCTCTCTCTGTTCAAGAAACCAGAAAATGCTTTCTGGTCACGCAACTCATTTGCTTTAAGTCAATTAATCCGAATTTATGGAGAGCACCGCACCTAACCTCATTATCGCCTCATATTATAGACTTTGTCTATTCGTCGTCCATCTGTGCCCAAATTTACAAATTCCAGTACGACGTTACCCTTGTAAAACAGTCACCAAACCACTTAAGAAGGCTAGCTGCACATCTATACTTTTTATGATGTAACAATTCACAAAAACAAGCCACAAAAAGAATCAAAGTCAGATCAACAACCTGAGAAAAATGTCTGAGTTTCATTTCCCTTTTAATGGGTAAATTTAATTATTTTCTAGTTACGAGATCCACATATGTATTACAGCATATCGATATATGTTGGCTGCTTTGCTGAGTTCATTCCACTGACATAACTTGCTTTTAAGTGCATTCCAACAAAAATTGAAAAAAAAAAAAAAAAAAGACCATAAATCAAACCGCAGAGCTGACACGATCGTTAAAATTTTTGATTTCATTCACAATTTTGAATGAAGCACCCGGCCGACAGACCGACGACCGCCGTCTACTCGTATCTCTCACGCACGCAATATTTATACAAGCGATGTTTTAAATTGTGTTTGTGTGCTATCAGGCACAATGTACTTAACAATAAGTGACAAGCCGATGTTGTAACACACCGTCAGTTGTTGGGGTGCTTTTCCAATTAGCAATCTGCTTCATTCGGCGCCAATAAAGGTAAAGGTGCGTAAATATAATGCACCAAAGGGTTGCGCGATGACTGTTTGCACTGAAAATTCACAACTCTCAAGGTGTGTCTTCGGTTCGAAGCACTCGTATATAAACCTTAAAGCGACGCCTTGTACCCTTAGTACCTTATTCTGTGTCATACCTGTCAAAGTGAAGCCAACCAAAAATTGCTAGACCAAGATGAAGACCGCTATTTTGTTGGGTTGTATTCTAGTGATTGTCTCCATTATTGACGCGTTGCCAGTGGAAAGAGAGTTAGAAGTGAGTGAGCCAACAGTCACAACTCTCTTGGACGTGGATCAGTTAGCTGCAAACGACAGTGGAGATGAACTGAAGCGCACAGCTCGCGGACTGGGTGTCGGAGGCGGCTTTGGAGGCGGATTCGGCGGACTTGGTGGTAAATTCGGAGGCTTGGGGTTAGGCGGCCATGGACTTGGTGGATTCGGGCACGGCTTTGGCGGACTTGGACACGGTTTCGGTGGCTTTGGACACGGCCATGGTGGATTTAAGAAGTTCTAGAGAGGATTTAGGCGAAACTTAGGTTATACTGCAGAGTAAGAAGGCAAGAAGTTTATACCAAATAGATAGCTCAGTACAAATTAAAGGACAATTGATCGTTGTTTTAAGTGCACTTAAATATTTAACAATTTGTTATGTCAAATTAAAGATTTTTAAAACAAATTTTAGTTCTTATCAATTTTTCGACATTCTCTTTTATGGTTTGAATCCTTAGTTGAACAAACTTATCCTGTTCATGGTAACGATTGTTGGAAAACAGACTACAAGCAGAACGCGAGTGTTTTGAAATGTGTATCTGTAGGCCGAACACTTTTTGAACGGACTAAGAGAGCAGTTAATCAGTGGCAACTGAGCGAGTTCACCGTTCGATCCCGGGAAAACAAAATACGTACATGGCCCCTTTAAAACATCCACAGCTTAATTGGTTTTGAATGTTGGAATTCTGAAATCCTTTTAAACGTTCATGTTTGGCCTACATTATCTGCGGAGTGGACACCGCACTAAAAGCTGGGCTTTTCACGGAAACCCTCAACACCTTCCTTCCGAAATATGTACTCTTCAGTTTTTGAAAGCTCTTACTTATATACAGGGAACAGGTGATAAACAGTGAATAAACTAACCGAAAAAATGTATTGAAGGGTGTGTTACCCTTTGAAGCATTCAGCAACACTGAGGACAGTACATTTGGTAGGTTGATGTTTTTGGTGTGCACTGTTCGAACATGAGTCAAACCGCTCACACAATAAAAATATATCCATACATTTTAATGACTTATTATGTGGTTCATCAGAAGAATTACTTTTAGTTCGTTAAAAAAGCAGTCGCCAAAGCAAAAAGAAAACCGCCATCAACTGTGAAGCAAAAAAAAACTTTAAAATTGGGTTTATTTAAACGACACAAAGTATGAATCACACAAAGCTCAAGAAATAAACTTTCCACCGCCCTTCCGATTTTTCTTGGCACCTTTTTTGCGCGTCCTAACAAAGTCTTCCGCGTCATTGGCGAGAGAGGGATTTTCAATCACCACAGAGTCAAGTTCTCCTGATTCTTGGCCGACGTCTTCCTCATCGTAATATACTGTGGCTGGTGCGTACGAGCTGTCATACGAAAAGTTATATCCGCCATATGGCGCGTTCGGGTTTCGAAACACTTGCTGGTAGTAATGTTGATTTAAAATATCCGCCTCCGCCTGTCTCCTATCATACGGATCACCCTCCCTATGCAACTGTCCGGCATACGGCAAATCGTACTCGTGGGAGTGTGCATGTGGCACAGTGGAAAAATTCGGCACTTGTATCATGGGGTTTTCGCCCGGCTTAATTTGGTACGCTCCATAGAAGTCACTCGCCACAGGCGCCTTCATATCCGAATACACTGGAACTGGAATATAGAACGGCAGGTATTTTATCTCGGTTTTCTTCGATTTTTTCTCATCCTCCCCCGACCCAAGCAGCCATTTCTTCACAGAATTGAGAAACCGCCTCTCCGAGGAGCTTTTATCCGTATAGTACTCTGCATGTATATAAAATGTACAGAACATTAGTGCTGCATGCTGTTGTGGTATTTAACAACTCACCTGTGACCAATTTCGCTTCATCATTCGTGTAGGCGCTGAACGCACCCTTGGCCCAAAGACTGCACCAGCAGCTTGTCAGCAGAAGATAGCAAGTTAAACGCATTTGAATATTTAGCAGAATCACTGTCGTCAAATCAACCTCTTGCCATTGACTGAATCGATTTTTATACGAATTGGTTTTTATGAATTTTACCGATTTTCACTTTCGCTGCAGAATTTTGTTACGAATACCGAACGAAACTGTACGTTTGGGATTGGGATGGTCGCTGACACTAAACATGTATATCGAATTATTTTATTTGCATATTTATCAATGCCAATGCAAAATCAAAGAATAAAATCATCTCACATCCACCTCTGACAAATCTAGTATTAATTAAAAAGTGATCATAGCGGTTTACTTTCTTTTGCAAAATTAAAGCAAACAAATTTACGAGTATTAGGAAAGACGAATCAATGTCCGCCCATCTACCTCAAATGCGACTTAAGTGAGGTACAATTTCGCTTGGAAATTGGAAATTGGAAAGACGGGTTACTGTGAGATAAAAACTAAAATGTTATGCATTTAAATTATTGATAGATGCAGTCCCGTCGAAATATATCACACAGAAAGCGAGTTCCAAAATAACAGATGATTCCGGGAACAATTTAAATTCACTATCTGAACGTGAATTGTATTTTTGTTTATTAAAATTAAATGATTGGGGTATATGTCACTTTGACAATGATTTGACACTTTGTCACTTTTTTGTAAAGTGCTAACTTCCTGGTAAAAGAATCCTTTGAAGAAGGTTTCATCGCACTAGTCTTTTTGAGGTCACCGCTGGAATTCTATTGGATCCCGTTGTCTTTTTTAGTTGTTAAGAAAGCGATCAGTGAGGTCCGTTTGACCGCAGTCAATTTTAAAGGCATAAGAATGATATCACAAATCAAACGCCTGTCATGCAATACGAAATAAATAAATAATTGTCCGTTCATCACTTACGGAAACAATTTTGTTTTATAGGAGGGCGAAATTTCGTAAGCCATCACTTAAAAATATCAACATGCTGAACTTTTCCATAAATCATACCACGTGAACCAGAAGATCGACCAAAAAACGTGTCACGTATTTTTACATATTAGGTAATGCTTTTACCCTGTTTTATCACTTTATTATTAACTTTTCAGTAAGTTTTTCATATAACTATGCTACATCATATAAAATCTGTTTTGTTTCCCTACAAGTTTTTGAGCTGTCACTTGGTTTTTTCGTCATCTTATTTGACACTAAAGCGAACTACCCTATCTTAAATGCAGTAGTCCACTATTTCTTGTCGAAAACTTATCTGACTTATCTACAAGGCAAGGCTTACGAAAATATTCCCCAGTCATAAAGAATTTTTAGCAAAAAACTACACTAAAATTCGATCTTACCTCGTCATTATTCGAGCGAGTATCAAATACACAACCAAAACAGCTGCCGTGTCAATTTTATTATCGACAGATTGCTTTGCAATTGAATTGTAAAAACTAAGCATTTTTTAAAAGAACGTGTTGGAAGATGAAATTAATAAAAGCTATATTCCAAGAAATGTACGAGCAAATAAAATTGTCAAGCTATTTGAGTTTTACTTCATTACCGACGGTGAAAGATTAACTTAAGCTTAGTACGCTACTTAGTTATCTGCTCTCTAAAGTTTTAGCTAAAATCCTAGCTAAATTTTGACTTACAGCGCGCGGTGGATAAGTGAAACAGAAAACAGCTGAACAGAACACAACGATCTGTCAAAATTTAGCTTGAGAAAATGTGCCGCCCCCTTAAATGGGCACGTTAAATTTTGACAAATACATGAAGTATATTCTGAAATAAAAGTTTGATTTTTTAGCTCGACCTGTCTACCATACTTGGCTAAAGGTATTCGCTTAAATTTAGCAAAGCTTAATTTTGAAGAGATTTTTGTATGGAAGCTAAAATTAAGCTAAATTTATATTTAGGATTATAACAGAAACACAAATCTAGTTTTTGCGTTCAGGGTACATCTAGTCCAGAACAATCTAGTCGACTAAAGATAACCAGATTTTTGTACATGCCCAGAATTTCATTAACAGCTGCAGTTGAGAAATCGAACGGAACTGAAGTGAACTTATGGGAACGTTCAAAAATCTAGTTTCGTGAGTCTGACAATGACAACTATGGCTGACTTGATGTGTTTCAGTTTTTAATGGCCTAGAATGGTTAGGTGAACATTTTTTTCCGGTTACTGGGACTGAGTACTTGGTTGACACTTCGTATATGTGGCTGACGTAAGCAAAGTGTCAATCCTGACCAATTTATTTTTAATGTCAATGTTTAAACATGAACCGCTAGCACTATCTTGCAACTATTAATCCACTTTATTAATAAATAATTTAATAATTATATAAATTAAAATTAATACTATGCTTTTACACGTATGGTGAAAGTAGCCTTCAGTAGTAATATTCAGAATCATGGCCTCCGCCATTGTGTGAACCACTTCCGGTTTAGTGTGGATTCTGACCACTCCCATCACCTGGGTATGTGGGATAATATGGATATCCCTGGTATGGTGGCTGAGATGGGTATCCTGGATATGATGGGTGTGATGGATATCCGGGATATGAGGGCTGATAATATCCTGGATAATGTCCTGGGTATCCCGGATGTGCCGGCATACCATGATGGGGTGGATAGTATGGATGCGATGGGTATGATGAATGGCTTGAGTGTGGATCATATTGATAAGGAGGATATCCTGAACCTTGTAGGGTCAGCGGAAAATCTATATAAACCGGATATTGTTGCTGCCCTTGAGGTTTTGGTCTCCTTGTTGTTGTTGTTTGTTTGTGATTGTTTTCATCCAGAATTGCGATGGAAGGTCTATTTCCCAAAAGAGACTGAAACAGGTCTGATGCAGTCCTTACATTGGCCTCTGTGAAATAAACAGGAAATATATATATTTTTGGAAAGTTCCATTTGTTTCCCATTACTTACTTGGTTCTTTTTTGGCCTTTTTCTCAGCCCTGGCGCACAATGTGACGGCGCAAATTATTACCACGACCGAAAAGATCTTCATGTTGCTGATCTTCGCTCGGAGACAATTTTCGAAAATAATAGATAACCATAAGCTCCGCTATTTATACCCAATTGAAGAAGAGGCGTATCAACATTTCTTAGGTCGGTTGTGTGCTAAAAGAGAAACTGGCTTTTTCTCAATTTAATGTTAGAAATCAAAAAAAAAAACTACATTCTCTTGAAAATCATTTACGTGAAATTACAATAAATTGGAGAGTAAGAGGTATTTCTTTGCGCGTGTTAAGACAAACGATTTATTTATAACGGTGATAGTTTTTTTTTTTACATTTTTATTGCCATTATCATAAACCAAACACAATGTCCATGGTGAAGAAAGTTTGTGATTTTATTTTAAAATGACTTCATTTGCTGGGCCATATAAAACTTAATTTCAATGTTCGATTTGTGGTTGTTGCGCTAGTTGGTTAAAGCAGGTCAAAGAAGAAAACCTATCTTCGCTTATTTTGCTGGAAAATGGTGCAAGTAAATTACACCAGACAATCGCCAATTTTGGGACTTTTATAATGAAAAAGGGCGAAAACAAGAGTGAAAAACTTAAAAAGGGGGAAAAAATCAAAAATCTCCGTGAAACATAAACTGCTTAAGCGTAGTACGCTGCTCGAGCTAAACTAAACTTTATCTTGTCTCCAACATTTCTCTCCAAACATCAGCTAAAGTTCTAGCTATATTTTGACATGGAGTACGCCGTAGATAAGTGCCACAGAAATCAGCTGTTCTTTGAAAAAACTTCCTTCAAAAATTGAATTCTCTTTTATTTCAACTATGTCTGATTCTAGGTACTTCTCGTCCATGTAATGATTAAAAGAGCTCATCCTTGCATACTTTTCCGCAACAGAACAACAAATACACAAATATCTGTCACAATTTAGCTTGTGAAAATTTTCCGACCCATTAAATGGGCACGCTAAATTTTGACAGACACATGAAGTACATTCTGAAACAAAAGCTTGATTATTTAGCTCGAGCAGCTAAATGGGTTGGTTTAAATTTAGCTCAGCTAAATTTTGGAGAGAATTTTGTATGGGAGCGAAAATTAAGCTAAGTTTTAAGAGTTAATTGTACTCTTAAGCAGTTTAAGTTTCGCGGAGATTTTCATTACAAACAAATGTCAAAGTTTTCTCAGAATACGATGGATTTTTTTTATGCTTGTGCTAATAAAAAGGGGGGAAACAGTTTTCAAAGTCTGTGACCACTGGTCGGTACAAAGCAACAAGCGAATAGCCTAAGCCACTTCTAAAAATCAGCAACAAAAAGGCAGAAGCAAGTAAATCGCACGTCAAAAATCGCTTATCCTATACAACAACGAAAACTGACTTAAAAACGCTTTCGGCCAGAAATCACCATGGCCGTTTGTTACTTCCGAAACAAATTGATGAGTTCCCAATTACGCTACGAAATTACAAACAAAACTAATAACTAAAAAACATGAACAAGTATGTACTAGAGTAAAAATTGATTTTAAGTTCAATGCCAATGTTTGAGATATAAATTCGGCGAGCTCCATCGGCGGGTGGATAGTATTTTGCGAATTATTAAGTGGATTACATTGCGCAATCGCGAAGCTTTCAAAATGCGACGCGGCTTTATAATTGGATTGGCGGTGCTTTTGTTCGCGCTAGTTAGTCAAATGGAAGCGAAAGACGGTGATGAAAGCGAGACGCAGCAGACAAATCGACAACTGGCCGACGTAGACGAACAAGGTCATGGGAACACATCCGGGCGACAGGTGCGTCAGTTTGGGTTCGGATATCCACCGCCTCCGCCGCCGTTTGGTTTTGGTGGACCTGGATTTGGCGGGAATGGATTTGGCGGACCAGGCTTTGGGGGGCCTGGATTTGGTGGTGGCTATGGTGGGGGCTACGGTGGTGGAGTGCGCGTCAGGGAGCGTTATCGTGTCCGAGAAAGAGTGGTCACACGCACTCGTCACAATGGATTTGGCGGCGGATTTTATGGTTAAGAGGCCATACATATTTTTCTCAATGAATAAATGAACAAAGTGTGATATAACGAAGAGGCGTGATAATAAGATGTAAATAAATATTTGTATATTACCGAGGAGTGAATTTTTGTTTTTATTTTTATTTCTATGATGTCAATAGCCAAAAGTCAATGACTCTTCAGCTTGTGTGCTGTCAAATGAGTCATTATTTGAACTGAGATTTGTTTATCAACTTGGGTAGGTCATTTTATGTCATTTATTTCATCCAATAACGAATATATTAGTTTTCCACAAATACCCTCAAGTACGTTAAGTAAAATTAAATTAAATCTGTTCAAATTGGGCACGTTCAAGAATCTAGTTATCTTAAGTTGGTCTTATAAGATGTAACCTGAACGCAAAAACTAGATTAGTCGGTAACGTCGTTTTTTCAACTTGAGCCACATATGCGCAGAGGGGTAAGCAGGGTGGGGGGGGGCAAGGGGACACAGGTCCCGGGCGGCACTTTGCTAGGGGCGGCAATTTGGAGCGGCTATAAATTTTAAATATATAAAATTTACAAAACTGATTCTTTTTTCAGTTCAGCGAATTAATTTATTTACAAAGTTTACATTCTTTGGGTTGCTTAACAACAAATTCCAGCGAGCGCTGTTCCCTAGTATGCAACTACATTTTATCAGAAATGACAGTTTATTAAAAATTATTTAAGGCTATCTAACCTGGGTACCATGGCTATGGAGCAGGAAATCATAGAGACCACTGAAACTGATACTAAAAGAATAATAAGAGATTTTGCCCTGAGGAAAAGTTGGACCTCAATATTAATGGTACTTCCACATAAAATGTTCATACCAGTTTGATTTGTTCGAAAACGGCTTTAACGATTTCAACCAAAATTGATATTTAAGCTAAATAGGTGAGGTTAACATAACAGCATACTCAGTTTTCCGCTAAAAAACCGAATAAGGGTACTTTTGAAATTTGGACATATGTATCTGGAGAACGGTGCACATGACTGTGACAAAAATTCATTCCTAAGGTGAAATGGTCATTTCTAACTTAATGGCGAGCTCACTTTTTCCCTGTATTATCGTAAAATGGATTTTTGAAAAAAGTAATCTTTGAAAAATTTAGTTTTCTTTGGTTTACCTAAAAACGGCAATAGCAATTTTGAACAAAATTCAAACTTAGAGTAAAATTGATGTTTTCAAAATTATTGCGTCTTTAATTTTCAATTCGAATCTCCGAAATCGCTAGTTTTTAAAATTGCTCATATTTCGAAAACCCCATTTTCGATTTCGAACAATAACTTGTACTCAGTTTTCAGCTAAATAGTTAAGAAATTCTATTTTTCGAACTAAACATTGCAATATTTTCTCCTGTTTTGTGTGCATAATTTTATAAAAACCGCTCTAACGATTTTGACCAAAATACATATCAAAGATAAAATCAGTATTCGAAATAAGATCCTGTACTTAGTTTTCCTCTAAAATCAATTTCTCGAACAAATCAAATTCTTAAATATTTCTCAAAAATGACTACCCAAATTCCGATCTGTGTTCACATATCATTGGTAAATTTTTGAAATAGTAACAATGACAAACTTCCAAAGAAAATCCAATAACAGTTATGTCGAACTTATTTTTAGCAAACATTACCAGCTTCTCCTTTTTTTCAACCATATTGAGTATGCTCTGTAAAAATAATTCCAACAACTTGGAGCCTACACAATCAGCAACTCCCACTTCATTTGCACCATTTTATTATTTTTTGTTATTGAAGGTGAAAACCGAAGAATTGCGTACAATTCAATGTCAAGAGGTCAATGTGCGGAGTTTTGTATTTCCTAGAGAAAAGTTCAAGCTTAGTTTTGTTAGGGCATGTGCCCAAATGTCTGCCAATATTTAAGACTGTTAAGGGCATAGGTATGGCCATATTCTTGGATATGATGCCTCCATGCGCCTGTTATATCTTTCTCCTGGCAGATGAATGTCGAGCAGATAAGCCTCTCAGTTTTGAGGTGATAAGCCAGACAGTGAACAGCAAACTATCTATTCAGTGCAACTGAGATTGCATTTATATTTCGAAAAGCGCCATCTATTGAGGAGCGCAACCATTGCATGCTGGGTATGGTATAGGGTGCTCTAGCAATTTTTTCATTGGCTTACCATATTTGGCAGCGTGATGCCACGTCGTGGGTCATTACCAATTTCGTCAAGAGACGTGGCAAGATGCCCCCGAAAAGGGCGAAGAAAGGGCATTTTTATACCTCTCAGAACAAAACAAAATCATTTCAAATACTGAATCTAAAGAAAAAACATTCGGATTCAATAAAAAGAACAGACTCCTTTTGTTTATTTTTGTGAGTCTGGCATCACTGGGCGCAGGCAGTAATTTTGTATGGTTCTTTCTGTGAAGATGGATTTCGATCAGTTGTTCTACAGATTTAAGATGGAATCAAGAAGAACTCTGAAATGTAAAAAACTTGTAAATATGGGAACCACTTAAATCTTTAACTAGTTAAGCAGTTGGTGACTTGTGGATTTTTGATTAGGCCGATTAGGAACAAGCCTCAAACATCCACATGTTCTAGCACAATCACAAATGCCATATTTGTATACAAAGGAATTAATACGTAAGCTCTCCGTTCCGTCGCGGTTACTTTGTTCCACATACAATATTATTCCACCTAAGTACCAATCCACTTAAGAAGAAACTGAAACCTGTCTACGAACTGATTGTCAAGAGTCTATATCTTTTCCAATAAACAGCTTTTGAATAGACAATACGCCAATTAAATGGAATAGATCCATTACTGGACGTATCGGGTACCGCTTAATGATTATATGTATATAGTAGGTACTGCAGGGTAGTTCCCCTGAAACATAATAATCCCTATTTCAAGTACTCTCAGAATTTATTGTTTACTAAGCAACATCCGAGCTATATATACACCAAAATTTACCTCAGAATGGACAGTATTTTACAAACTACTGAATTGGTTATATTGCGCATTCGCGGTTCTCGAAATGCGACTCGATTTTATAATTCGACTGGCTTTGCTTCTATTCGCAGTAGTCGGTGTGACAAGCGCGACTGATGTTGATGATGGCGACAGGGACGAAACAGGCTGGCAGCTGGCCGATGTAGATAAGCAGGGTCATGAGAATACGTCTGGACGGAGATCACGTCAGTCTGGATTTGGATCTCCGCCTCGATTCGGCTTCGGTGGGCCTAGATTCGGCGGCTTCGGAGGTCGAGGCTTTGGTGGATCTGGATTCGGGCGCGGGTTTGGTGGATTTGGTCCTCAGTTTGGCGGTCCTGAGTTTGGCGGTCCTCAATTTGGCGGTCCTGAGTTTGGCGGCCCTGGGTTCGGCTCTGGCAGAGGTTCGGGTGGATTTTTTGGTTAAATTGATTGAGAAACGATGTAAAAATGTTAAATGCATGTACACGGAAATGGAAAATGAGTGCTGTCTGGCATTGTACGACAAAACAGCCGTTCTACTCATTCTGATTTTGAAATAAAACAACACTAACATTTATTATTCAATAAAATAACGATCTGCAATATTTGTAAACAACAGCTTTTTTTAACAAAGCGAAGCTGATTGAGTAAGTATGCAAGCATTTTTTCGTAACGAGTTGTAAGCTGATTATTTTGGTGTATATGTCTTGACTTCTGGTTCAATTCGGCGCTCCCCTAGTACCCGCTTGTTGAAAGTGAATGACGCTGAAAACATTTTACTAACAGTTTCATGAACACATCCTACCAGTGGGGTGTCAAAACGAACTGAAGCCTTTACCCTATTGCTGGGAAGTTAGCTGCTCTCAAGTTAATTTTAGGTGAGAAGTGACATAAAGACATAAATTGTTGTTGCCTGTCGATTAGACTTTACTTTGGTTTTAATTTTAATGAAAACTGGCCTTTAATGTTGTTGGTATAATAGCAAAGCTGTCCTCTTTTATAATCCTTTATAATCTTCGTCATTAGATAGTAATCCGTCGACTAACCTATCAAGGCTCAGACAAACCAGATTTGTTGTTTTTTATTTTCTGGAAAAGAATTGTCTTCTGCGCCCGGAACTCAGTCCAGTTCATTTGTTGGAGAATTTATCGATCGAATTATAAGAATTTCTAATTGCTTGTATCTTTTTTAATTGTTTACGTTCTTTTCTGTTAATTATGTTTTTAAATCTGCAAAAACATTGTAAAATTACCAAACATTTTGAGGATTACCCTATTATTAAATTAAAATTCTGCGATTGCGCTCAAATACACGATAGTGCGTTTACTTTCATAGTTCACGTATATATGATGCAACCGAGTAGCGGCACTTGCGTGGGAGAGTAATACCGGTTTGGCCCTTCTGCTTTTGCCATACATGGCTTGTATTGGCACTTGCTTTTGCGTATTCTTTCTTTTTGATAGCAACCGCGAAACGTTGGCTTGATGCGATCATTAATTATTAATAATCGCTATCACCATTTGTTTAACAAAATTAATGTCTGAAAATAAAAACGTGTTTTTGGTTGAACTTCCAAATCCAAAACCCGGAATAAAAGTAAAGTCTTGCATGCAGTTAACAAAAAAAAATGTACTGCCCATATTTGGCACTCACTACGCGTTTTTGAAAAATCGACTGCATTAACGAATTGTCCAAGCCCGAACACTGTTTCAAAACTGAAATATAAAGCGGAAATTGTGCAAAGAACGAACTCAAGTGTCTCCTTAGGCTTACAAGCCTACTTTTTATTAAGCCAACAGTTAACCGTATAGATCCTCTTAGATTACTCCTATCGACGATGGCCTGAGTGTCCTGATGGCTGGTATCTATTTCCACGCAAGTGTTCGAAAGGAACTCCGTAATACAGTGGAGTACCTCCCATGTAGAAGGGCAATGGATAATCGTACCCATAAGATCCATAATGTCCATCATTTCCATGATGTTCAGGGTATCCATGACTTCCATGATTTCCATGATTTCCATGATTTACTTTATCACTACTTCCATCACTTCCATGATTTCCATTTCCAAGGGCTGGTCGTCCATCGGACACACATCTTTTGGGGAAATATGGAATTCTAGCATTTCGATCCTTCCACCGATCTTCCCTTTTAGCACGTCCTGCATCTTTCCGAGTGTCATTCTCCGCTTGTGAAATTACACAGGCCGCAGCCAGAAAAACTAGACAGTGGAATAAATTCATGTTCGTCCGTTTCGTATCCAGGTGAACGACTAACTTCGGATAAATATTTTAGCGAGACATAAATACCTACCCGAAGATCAGGAGCCTCTTAGCAGAATTAGTTTTTATGGTACAAGCAAATATGCGGCTGTCTTAATAACTGCCTCGTTACATATGCAAATGAAATCAGAAAAGCCATTTGGAATAAGGCACCACTGCCAATGAGATCTTAGTGGATACGAGAACATTTCTCTTGTGAAAGTATTGACGCAAAGCCAAAAGTTAATGACACGCCTAAAATGTATTTGGGTTTATTTCTATATAGATTTTTTTAAATTGTAAATAAATTCAAAACTTGCTGGTGCGAAGTTGCGACCGATGCTACATTTAGCATTCATTGATTATCCACGGATATTTATGTCTGTTCTGTCCCTGGTTTGTCTACAAATTACTATTTGAATAAATCACTCGCGCCGTATATAATAGAATAAACTTTTTATAAATTCAGTGAGGCGATAAGACCAAGCAGCCGGCATCGGGGTTGTGCATTTGCTAAATATATACGAGACCTACTAAATTTTCTTTTGTTCAGCACTTGTCATCTACGACACAGCGTTAGACTTATCTTTTTATACTGAACAAAGCCAATGTGAGATCTAAATCGTATTTGGTACTTTGTTTGTGGGTTCTGTATTTATATTTTTGAAATATACAGCGGTAACGAATATTTACAAAATTTGATACACTTTTTGACATCTAATTATTAGAAGTTACTTACTAAGGTCAAGAAAAAATTATAAAACTTCACATTTCTTCTCCAAAAACAAAGTTTATTATCGTGATCTTTTACAGTGCAGTTAGGCTTTTCGTTATCTATTAACTACATTGTATTATTAAATGACAGACTGCATACTACAAACTGAACGCATTTGTAAATAAAGTGCACGACTGTATCGCACGAAACTTTCTCGTTTAGTGCGAGTCTGACTGAAATTCAAAGTCATTTAAGCATATCTTTTTTTCGGGATGTAAGCATTACTTGGTTTTTAGAGTTTTATCGAAATCGAAAATGGGGCTTTCGAGATATGATCTGTTTTTAAAGTTAGCGTTTCCAGTGATTCGAATTGAAAATTACGGACGCAATAATTTTGAAAACATCAATTTTACTCTATGTTTGCATTTTGGTCAAAATCATGCAGTTTTGAGGTTAACTAGGGAAAACTATATTCTTAAAAAATTACTTTTTTTAAAAATCCATTTTACGATATTACAGAGAAAAACTGAGTTTTCCAATAAGTTAGAAATGACCATACTACCTTAGAAATGAATTTTTGTTACAATCGTATGGACCGTTTTCGAGTTATGTCCAAATTTCATTAGTACCGTTACTCGATTTTTTAGCGGAAAACTTAGTATGCAGCTATGTTTACCTCACCTACTTAAACTTCAATTTTCAATTTTTGTTGAAATCGTTAGAGCCGTTTTCGAACAAATTAAATTGGTATGAACATTTTGTATGGGAAGTACCATTAATATTGAGGTTACCACGAAGAAAAAAACAAACCCGAACTGTAAGCCCCCAGTTTAAATCCGAAGTTTGAACGAAATCCGTTCAGCCGCTTAGGCTGTAGGCCTCGAGACATACAGACAGACAGACGGACAGAATTTTGCCACCCACTTTTTTGAGTTCGCCTATCATCGTAATGTCAGAATTGATTAACATCTCGAGTTCGAAGTTTTGTACGAATCTTACTACGTAATGGAGAAAGTTAAAAATGTGCGCAGAGTAGTAAGCCAATCGACGTAAGTATAGACAAAAAAATTTTGACGTTTAACTGCCAGTTAGAAACTTTACGCAACAATTATACCTAAATAAATAAGATTGGTCGGTAACGTCGCTTCTACTACGTGAGTTATAAAATCTAAGCTTAGTCGATAAATTCGCGATTTCTCCATAAATGCAACGGAAAAAAATTATTCACGTGGTCAGTCTAGGCAAATAAAAACTAAAACACTTCAAGTCAGCCAGCTGCAGTCTCACTAAACTAAAGTTTTCAGCGTCCCCGATGTCATCATCATCAGAGTTGCATAAATGGCCGTTCATGGACACCCACTTTTAACTTTGACAGTTCGTTCTGACAACCACGCATTTTTACACGTATTCACAGAAATACAAAATTAGTTCCCGAGGACAGGCTTTGTCTCCTAGGGAAATTTGACAGCCGCTCTGAAGCTGGAAGTTTATTCGTAATCGTCTTGCACATTTAATTAGGCATACCAAGTTATTTCGGTGTCAATTAATTGAAGTGAGTATACTTTTTTGATGTGTCCTTTAAGAAATAAAACTAAGACACTCCTTGCTCGAACATTTTTATTAACATAAATTACACAACTAGCACATGAACCTACTTAACCATAACAATTCCGCCTCCACCAATGAAACCAGCACCAGCGAATCCACCTCTTGATTTGTACCGGTGGCTTTCTTTGTAGAGTCCTCGTCCCTTGAATCCTCCAAATCCGACAACACCACCAACTAAACCGCCACCTCCATATCCACCACCGTAATCTCCGCCGTATCCGCCACCATAACCTCCACCATAGCCTCCTCCGTATCCTCCGCCATAATTGAGTCCATTTGCATATCCAATGGTCTGATAAGTGGACACCACCGGAACGGTCTGGACAGTTTGATATGTTTGCACGACTGGAACTGATGTTATGACAGGAGCAGTGCTTACAGAATGAACACCTCCAACCGCTCCGATTGCACCAAATCCCACACCTCCGCCTGCGCCAACTAGTGATGGTGCATGTCTAGCATGTCGACTTATTCCGTCGACCAAATTATCCACCAATAGGGCCGTCACACAGACCAGAAAGAATACAAACGCCCGAGACAACATTGCGTACATTTAAGCAACTACTTCGGCAGAAAGTCTTAAGCACTTATTTATACGCAAATTGACTAAACTTCGAGTCAGATGACGTGTGACATCTCACATGTGCCGCCAGATTATTTATTTTACTCAATAGGGTATTTTTGTCAAGAAGTAACACTGACCTTAGTTAATTCAGTGAAATAATAATAATCTTTACTCGCGTATGGTTTGTAAATATTTATTCGAATTTTTGGGAACTCTTCTTCTTTTGTTGATCCAATAATCCAAGTTCAATATTTACAATATCAGTTCAGTTTTGATGGGTCGTCGTGTTGGTTGAAGCACTTAGCACCAAAAAGACAGGCCGAGCGAAGGTCATATCTCTGCAAGAGGCGCCATGTTTCAATGGCGGGGAACTCTTTTTAAGTGGAAAATTCTGGAAAACGTCAGTTTGTACTTAGTGTGAACAAGAACAAAAACCATTTCATTGGGCACATTCAAGAATCTAGTCATCTTAATTCGACTAGATTGGTCTGGATGAGATGTAACCTGAACGCAAAAACTAGATTGGTCGGGAACGTCACTTTTTCTTCGTCAGCCACATATGGGAACTGTCAACTTAGTACTCAGTTACGAATTTCTTAACTAGAATCGTCGGCTACCCCTCCATAAACGCCGACTGAAACAGCTGCTCACATAACCGATTTCGACCAATCAAAGCCGAGATACATCTAGTGAGAGAGCTGTCAAACTTACTAAACTAGATACTTGAACATTCCGCCTTTTTAAGGTGAGCTAAGAAATATAATTTTATTTTATTTATTTTCTTCCCATTTTATACCTACTCCAACAGTATCTAAGTACCTACACGCATGTGCGTAGTTCTATAAAATCAGACCACACCATACCACACAAGCTCCGCTTGAAGTGAAATGCATACCTATCTAGCTAACAGTTTTTTTTATAATACAATTTTTTTTTTTGTTTTTAATGTTATGAAGAATGCCCTTATAAAACTTTAGCTGGGCTTTGGCTCTTTTGTCTTTAGTTTTCTGTTTTTCCTCTTCTTTGTTGCTATTAGTTCATTTACCTTTCCATGTAGCTGGTCTACTAGACTAGACACGTCGTGCCTTCGGAAAAGGGAGAGGAAAATGGCAAAAAGATTGAACCAGTGGGTATTGCAGGGGAATTGTAGAATTTGAGTAATCAGAAGAGACAGAGAAATTCGTTTGCCCGCATTCGATGCTAATAAAGGCGTTAAAATGAGACGCCTAAAGTGTCGTAATGCTCTACCTATAATTATAGCTGTGTTAAGCAAAAATAAACACAAGTTCCGGCAACCCTGCATTTCTGCAATCACTTCAAAATGTTTCCGTTACTGATTTAAAGGAATCATGTCAAATAAGAGTGGTAATTATTTTCAGTAAATTTAACCGTTCCTCTCTTCCGGAAGCCATTTTGTTTTGTAGGAAGGCGACATTCCCTAGGCCATTGCTATAAAAGTATCAACATGCAGAACGCTCCCATAATTCATACCAAGTAAACAAGATGGCTGACCAATAAACGTGTCAATAGTGCTGTCCCTTTCAGTCAGAAACCTATTTAGTATTAGACATCCCTTTAATCTGCCGTGCTCGGAATGTGCGATGTTGTAAATCCAGCATAATAATAGAAATTGTGACGACTTCTATATTCTATAAAGCTGGGCCCCGTTTTAAAAAAAATTCTAGTTTTAATTTGGAGGGTTTTTTTCCATTTTTTAACAAAAATTCTACAAGAGTTTCATGAAACTATTTACAACTGACTTGTAAACACCGATGACGAGTATAGTTGGTAGTTTTTTTTTTGTGAAATATTTGTGGGTACTTCTAGTCGGAGCATTACAGGCGCTTGTTTCTGTATAATTGTAGATTGTTTTCTGTAGTTTTAAGCTCCAGGCTTCAGAATGCAATTTTTTTTCTTACATCTACAACGTGTCTAATGACCAACAATCACAGCCACTTTTTTAGTTACAACCGATTTGCGCAACATACTGTCATGCACACTGACTGCATCTTTCTGAACTGACCGATTCAGTAATCGCAAAACTCTGAACATTTATGTTTTATTACTCAATTATTAGACGATAATTGAACGTCAAAGTCGTTGTTATTAAATATTCTACACAGAAATATTTACTTTTCACCTTATTTTTTTTAGTATCTTTCTAGGAAATGTTACCCACCTTATCTTTTACAAGAATCTGCACTTAAATTATGCATCTTCCTAATTATGGTTATTGGTGAGAACTGTTTTCGATAGTTGCTCTTGTTTATAGGTGCCTAGTTCCAAGAATTTTTTCACAAAGCCAAGCCTCCGATAAGCCTCCCTTTACGTTTATTTTCAGATGTTGAAACTGCAAAAGATTAAAAAATAAGTCCATTGTCATCACAATGGTATGTAAAAAGAATAAAAAGAAAACCGACCCACCCATCACCCTGTAACTGCAACTAATAGCATGCGCACATCGACCCTAACCTCATTTCACCTTATTCACCACACAGTGCCAAGAAAAACTAAAACAACACCCGAGGACTGATACTATCTGCCAAAATTGTTCCTATCCCTCCTGGCCCGTCTAGCCACACACACTCAGTTCAGCATTAACCCAAATCAGTTGTTAGAAATACCATACCGCGAACGGACGCTCTACAAGAACTTCGCCACTCGACGTGAATCCCAACGGTGCAATCTTATCCTAAAAATAACATAAACAACAACAATGCATCAATAAAATATTTTGCTCTTCATTTCTTCTCTCGCGCAAAAAAGTGTTGTTTTTTTTGGAAAATACAACAAAAAATTTTACCCATCGAGTCGAGCGTGTGCGCCTACTACACCCAGTGTTGTGAAGTGAAAATTGAAATTCTCGTGGAAAAATCTCACAAATAACGTGCAATGAGCAGAAAGTGAAAAACTAGGTAAATTTCCCCAACATAATATTCTGGCGAAAGGATACCACATCCAATTATCAGTTGAATTTCAATAATAAAGGTAAAAATTTATCAAAACCGAGAGGGAAACCTATGTGGAAATTGATTTTCCGCAAACGTGTGTGCAATTGCCTTTCGCCCTCGAGTGAGAAAACAGAAAACAGGGTGTAAAGCGAAGAAACACACACAGGCTTGCTTGTAACAGATGTGCTTCTCTGCAGCTGCTTTTAAGGACATTTCTGAAGCTACCAAAGTGCACACAATGATGCTGCTACTGCTGCACTGATTGTATACGATTCATCCCCTGGGACGATGATGGAACTTGGAACAATATGCAAGCGTATCCTTCGGAAATTCGCTTCTCCGGAAAATTCAACCTGTGTCGCTGTGTCTCTCTGGTCGCAACCTTCCCCATGGTGATATTTATTTTCTACTACAATACAGTAGCAACTGATAGTGTTCAGCACATTTGTGCATTTCTTATTGGTGTATGTATGTATGCGGGATGACAGTAGTTGCCAAGGGAGTTGCAGGCAAATTTCATTTTCACATTGAATAACGAGGAAGAAGACAGCAAGGACTTCCGGGGAATTTACGGGAGACTTGATGAAAGCTAACTAGTTCAAGGTTTCGTCCATGTTTTGTAGTTTAGCTGGCGAAAACTCCCCAGTGGCAGTGGGAGAGGATGTGTGAATAAAAAAAGGGTCTGATATGTTGGTATTTACGAGTGTCTGTTTTACACACTCAAGGATGTAGATACATCCATGTATGCATTGCAAAACATTGTACAAGCAAACGGAGACATGTCATGCTTAGAATGATGGTATTCTTGTTTATTGTTATATTTAGATTTCCGGAAATGTCATGTTGATTTAGACAGTGTCAACTTGACACCGACAGCAGTTAACTGACATGTTTGCTTCTTGTTACTTTCACTGTAATTAAAAGTAGTGCACTTTTCGTCTAGTTTTTTTAATATTAAGGGAGTGCATTGCATAATATTGTTTGCACATTGATATGACTTCCCAAAATGACAGTTAAGTGTAGTCGGAAATATAGTGATGGGTCTCCCTTGTTTCAAAACGAATCGTTGATATCTAATAAGCCAAAAATATCAGTCGCACACTTTTGACAAAAAGTGGACTCGCCATTATCGTATATTTACCTTCAAACTGTGTAGTCGAAAGTTGACCGTTTAAGCATTCGGCGCTTGTCGGTGAAGGAAGAGCATGGTTCTGTGCGTACTTAATCCTGACATTGCGACAGGACGACACAAAAGCGACTTTATTCTGCCTAGGCAATAAGCCATTGACAGGGTGACACATCAAAATTTTAACTGACAGATTAGGCTGCCATTGCCCCATATATTTGTCGATCATGCTTGAGTCAAATATGGACAAAAATCCACTTTTGGGAATATGTATATTCAGCTACGACTACGCGTGCCATTTTTCGTGGCAAATTTGTACATGCTGACGTCACAAAAATTTGGCCATTTGGTAGTACCTCGTGTGTCTTTCGTGAGAGTGCGCTGCGACTACCCGGGTCAACTTACTATGTACCCGATCACACATAGTATGACAAACTTAGGACGAATGTTTACGTCACAATGACGTCGGCATGTCAACATTTGACATGAAATGTGGCACGTGTTATCGCAGCTTTAGACACTTGAAATGTGTCACTTTAGAGTTCCAATGTAAAAGCACTTAGGTAAGTTAAATTACTTTATTCAATCTTTTGCTATCGGTTCACCCCTTGACCATGCTAAAAAAAAAAAACAATATTTACTGTCAAAATGATAACCTATGGTGAACAATTTACATCTCATTCGATTTCCTTCCGCTTCCCTTAATATATATTTCAAAGTCAACTTTTTATAGAAACCCTTGCGTGACATTTTATAATTACTACCCATTGTTGGGCGAACAATGACAGCTTGAAAAAGTCTGCTCTCTAATCATTTCGCATATCACATCTAGTATTTACTTAACGAATCGAATTAAACAACTCTTTCCTGACAAGGGTAGCTAGTTGTATGTATATTATAAGGTAAGGTCAATCCCGCAAAATAATCACGAAGCAAACGACCTCGAACTATACTATGTCGCTATGTGTATGGTGTGTCGTGCTGACGTCAATATTTTTGAGTTAGCCGCCCTTCCGTACACAACAGAGACAGAGACATATCAATCCGCTCCTGTTTGTTGCTATCTATTTCTATGGTTCGGTTGTAGTGCTCTTGGCAATTTGTTTTGAAATCTCTTTAAAAGGTTATTTTTCAGTGCGAAAAAAGCGTCTCCTTCAGAAAGCAGCGAGGGAAGCACTTTCCTTTATTTTGTTGCTGAATCCACTGAATTATTTATTCGTGCTCACCCCATGGGTGTTTTTAAAAATAGATCCTACTCCCGACTATACGAGTAAGAACATAATGTAGACAACAAACGTTAACGGGGGTCTTTCAATAGAACACTGCTAGCACACAATTGAAGTCTAAACAATCGCCCCAATGCACAGGTGTTTATATATATGTATTACATGTATGTACCCGCAAATAACATGCTACCGCACTCCACATTGCAGATTTTTAACAACGTTTCAAGTTGGACATTTGATTGATGTCTTGACGAGCTCGAGCGTTTACACTACTTGCAGGACGGGTCAAATGATATTGATGTTGGTATTTGAACTCGGAAATTAAGAGTGACCGACGTTTCAATTTGATGGCGAGAGTGCTGCACAGTAGAGCTTGTGGGAAGATGACGAATGAATAGAATAGGTTTATTTCAGTCCAATTCAAGCGAAAGTTTAAGAAAAAAACGAAGAAAAGATATCCGAAATCAGTCTTATAAGTGAAAATGGCATCGCTTACTAATTTATTATGTAAGGTCGTCTATTGAGAGCTTTGATTTTAAATTCCGCTGTGTTCTTAATCCTACAATTAGTTGACATTTTTTGACAGCTGTCAAAACTAAGCGCTTGAAGAGCCCCCGTAAAGTTTGTATTTTTCGTGAAGCCCCTTGTCGGCCAGCTTTTGTAAGCCTAATTAAAATATAATAGGTAAGAAGTTAGTTTAGTTATGGGAAGGCCCGACTGTGTTCGTAAAGACAGACGTCAGTCGAACGATATAGTAGGAGGTATTGGTACTTTAATAAACGAGAAATTGATGTACCGCTTTCGAAAAGGTAGAGCATGTGTAGCCCTTCAAGTCTTAATCCAGTCTCCTGGCTAGGTACCTACTCAATCAATATTTTAAAAAATACTCCAAGTAAAACGGCTTCGTAGTGCCAGCATAAACTGAGAGTCGTGTTATGAACAAACCTGGAAGACCTCGAGTTTCGCTTTCAAAGTTAACGAACCATCAAGCCATACTTCAAGTCAACACTCTGTTTATTTTGACGTGTTTTCGGCCCAAAATTGTATTATCATCCCAAGGCACTGCCTGAATATCCACCGAAAATGACTCTCTACAGATAAGCAAACGTAAAAAATGATTGCTTACCCCCGGGCGGATAAATAAATAACTCAATTATCTTCACCACCCGATAAAAATACAAACAAAATTAGAAATAAATGGAAAAAAAACTCCCTAAAAATTTGCCGTTCAAGAAGCAATTGCATACAGGCACGATATCATTTATCTTGCTTCCGAGAGCCAAATCCACTTCGAAGTTAGAAGAGTGCCCCCAAAATTGAATAAGCATAAACCCATTTAGGTACGTATCGAGCACAAATCGACTTGCAAACGCATTCGTAGTCCTCTTAGTGCCTCAGCCCCTGTATAGAGGATACCTCGGTGGACAGTGCTAGTGTTGCTATTATTGTAGTATCTCTTGCCCTCAGGCGAGAAGGAACCGTTTTGGCGTCCACCCAAGTTGAGTGTAACTCTATGTACATGACTATCTACCTACAACCACAATCTAGAGCATCAAGAAGATGTTGAGGCGTTTTCCCCCTTGCTATGCGAGTCCATAAATAATAGAGATATACACACTCCGCCTTGCATTGTGCATTTTTGTTTGCTCCACGCTGTGGCTGTGCCCAGATTCGAGTGCCTCGCTATAGTTGGTTGGCTGGCAACCAACATAAAACGGTTGGACATGGAGACTGACATTTGGCTTGGCACGGATTTCCCTGATTCTGCTGCTGATTCGTGTGTCTCGCACTGGTTGCTGTGTGTTCCAAAAGGTTGTTCACCTTGGTACTTGGACGAACTTAGCTTAAAAGGACGTCATTAGTGCTCGTTTGTTCGGTTTAATTAACGTACACATTTGCATTTGCTTGTGGCAAATGGGCGGCAAGGACTAGAAAGGTAAACGATACTCTATTGTACGAAGTGTAACGAAAGCAATTTTATACCAAAGTTCCGTACTTTGTGTTGTTTTGCTGTTTGAATGGCATTAAAGTTGCAGAACTTAGACACGGGAATTGAGTGTATTTTTGGGGTAGGTTTCGGCAGTTAAGGCCAGTGTATTGTATACTTTTGGGTGCTTTTTGTTGGAATCACAAATTAGGTGGGGCACCACGAAACTAAACTAAGCAAACATTTGTACAAAGAACACTTGGAATAGAAGTAACCCACGAGGGGCTATTAATATTTACAAGTTGTTAGATTGTGTAACGAAATGGTTTTTGAAATTACCTGCAGGTAGTAGTAAAACTAATGCTGATGCTGTATAAAGTTTCCTTATGAAAACTTCAGGGCGATAGCTATTGCTAATGGCTTGGTTTTTGTACAATCTGTTATGTTTCCAGCTTTTTCGACAACGAGTTTCAGAGCAACAAGGGAATCCACAAAATGTTTTTTTTTACTTATTTGCCTACTTCTGCTTCATCTTTTTCCGATTTTGAAAAATGCCTTCTTCAATCTTAATTCGACGGCTACTTTAAATGGAATACCTATATAACTTAGGGTACGTTAGCACTACCATTTTATTTATTGAAATTTCGCTTTCCTTATGTTTACTTTAGGCGCGTTTTTTGAGCTTCGATCTGAGAAAAGCAAAGTAAAGTAGGATTTTTAGCACGCAATTACAAGAACTACTGTGAGTCCTCGAAGTGTCAAGTCGAGCGTAGTTGTAGTAATTGTGTGCTGAAAATTCTACTTTACTTTGCTTTGCTAAGATCGAAGCTCAAAAAACAGGCCTTTTATAGTTTCTTAGAATTAAAATTAAATACAGAACAAATAATGAATAACTCTTAACATACAGACATTTATATGTTTTTATTAGGTATATAAAATAATTCATAATGAACATTGGGGACGTTCAAGTATTTAGTTTAGTAAGTCTGACAGCTCTCTCACTAGATGAAACTCGGCTCTGATTGTGGGAAATCGGTCGTGAGAGCAGATGTTTCAGTTGACGTTTATGGAGGGGTAGCAGACGAATCTAGCCGAGAAATTCGTGACTGAGTACTAAGTTGACAGTTCAATAAGGCTTATACCAACTGCTGCTCGCTATTATGCAGTCAAATTGAGTTGCTAACTGCAGGCAATGTTGCTTAAACCATCTGGCAAAAAGCCTCCGGGGCCACCCACAGCTGTGTTATTTCGCACAACCCAGCAGTAGGTTTATTTACATTATTTACATTTACGCATGAGATTTAATTTATGTTCTTCATTAATATTAGATTTTAATGGAGATTGGTTATTGCGTACTTGTCAAACTAATGCTTTTTTCGGTTTGGTTACTAAATTATGATTGTCCACAACGTAGACTCCAATAGCTGTCAGTAAGCTCACATGTGGCTTCCGCGATATAAGTTCTGCTTGATGCGGAATCTTTTACGCTCCAGGTAGCCTTACCGTGTTCGATACAGCACTGAAAAGCTGTATTCGAGATAAGCCTTAAAAAATATGTCATGGTGACCTTTCAATACTGTATTTTCCTGTCAATCGTAGCTGTCATTATTTGTTTGAACTGTAATGTTTGGGACCTGGTTTACGCATACGTCCCTAAATGTAACCAGAAATGTGTATCCCATTATAACAATCATTTTTATTATATACCTTTGCTTAATTTATATTTAAGTACATTTTTGAAGTGACAGGTCTTACTTTCGTATTCGAAAATAAACCAAATTTCTGTGATTGGGTAAGTTCAAGTACTAATAAAGTTTAGTAAGTTTGACAGCTTTTTCAGTTTAGTTTGTTAATGGAGGAGTAGCCGACAAATCTATAGTCGAGAAATTCAGTAACTGAGTACTAAGGTGACAGTTCGTATTTGTGGCTGACGTGGAAGAAGAAACGTTACCGAAAAATCTAGTTTTTGCGTTTAGATGAAATCTAGTCCAGACAAATCTAGTCGACTTAAAATAACTAGATTTTTGAATGCGCCCACTTTTTCAGCAAAATTGTGACAGAGGTTGTCGTTCAAATTATATGCAAGCTCACAAAGTCACAAGTTCTCGCCTACACTTCCTTTTATTCGGAAATCCGAACCTAAACGGAATACGAAAACACTTACTGCTCGGCTATATACGAACATACACCCCCGTATTAATAAACACTGCGTAAAAGTTGTCAACTCGTTACTCAGCAGTTACTTCAAATTTTTGTATGCTATCTAACGTCTACTAGCTAACTTACATGATATATGTTTATTAATACGGGGGACATAATTTAAGTTTATACCTCACTGAACCCCAACGAACAAACAAAACATTTTTCGAGTTGATATTGTCTCACAATATATCGTTAAATGAGACTCATTTGGCAATTGGCACACTATCTTTCAGGGCAGTCAACAACAACAACAAACAAATAAACCAAAACTCAGAACTGCATTAAAAAAAACTCCTTTGCAACTGCAATTTGACCCAGCGGAAGTTCGCCGCAAAAGTCGACACCAATGGAATGGAAATGGAAGACAAATTAAATTATTGTCTTCTGTTGGCATTTCTGCTGACAGAGTTTACGTTACATGAAATGGAACAATAAACAAAAAGAAAATATCAAGTGAAACTATTTATAAATGAAGCAGAGAACTGTCTGGTAGCGAATTTTGTGCAATAAAAAGGCAACACGATTCAAAGTGACAACCGACCAACGGTGAAGAACGTCATTTGCTAATTTTACTTAATTATGGCAATGCATCAAGTACTAGATGTTTCTTATGGATTCTAATTCTATTATATTTTGTGCAAGAAGTCTTTCTAAAAATAAATGTTTCAAGAAAAGTTGCTTGCCAAGCCAGTAATTTTGAAGACATTTTTCCGCGAATTGCCGCCAGAAAGAACATAATCCAACAGAGGATCTATGACGACCCGGCGGACAGTTTAAATGAACATTGGCATGTAACGTAGCTACAAGTATTTTAAGAATTGAGATGCGCTATCATTTTGAACGTCAGAATAATCTTTATAAATATTAACAACTCAATGTGGTGCAACATTTATTTTTTTTTTTTTTTGCAGTAAATTAAAGTTCTTCCTGAAGTCTGGCAAAGGATGACAGCTGAAGTGATGGCTGCTGACGCGAATTGGGACCCTGGTAAGTTTTGTACTTTACTTTATACTACAATAAGTGATTACAATTCATGTCCAAATTGAGTTTAGTAACAGCTCTTGTAAATATAATATGAGAATTGCAGTCGCCGATTGATTTCGAACACTAATTCGGATGTAGGTAGGTAGGATTGTAGAAAGCAATTTGCAATTTTATTTATAAGTAATTTTCATTTTACAATAGCTAGTCACCAATCATTTAAAAATTCCTATTCGTTTGTATTGCATCACACTCGCTTATGCTCTGTTTACACTTTACAACTATAGATAATAAACACTTCTGTGCGGCTCACGACCTCAGCTCTTTTTAAACGTTTCTCAACTTTAAAGTGATATTTGTTATTTGACTTCTGCCATCTTAATGGAATCCATTGGGTAATTAATAATTTACGCTAGAACTGTCACCTTGTCAAAATGTATAACAGATTCCCTATCAGATCTGAGTCGTAAATCACGCATTCTTTAGTAAATCTATGCGTAGGCGTTATAAGTTTAAAAAAAAACGAAAACCTAAAATTCTCACAGTGAGCAGCCTTGACACTTAGTCAATTTTAGCACAAAAAGTACGGGAACAGAAAAGTGTATCTGAATTTTCAATGATCGATACGACTAGTTTTTGATACTCATTCGAATTCTTTGCATTATTAAATAATATTATCTGCAAGGAATAGTCAGCTTAAGATTAATTGAATCGGTGATTGCTAAAACAACATAAGTGACATTTTTATTTTTTTAGAGGAGAAACAAAAAATGGTAGAAGAGTCAGGTTGTCTTAGTACAAAATGCCGATTTTGCGATCGAATTTCTGTGTGTTTTAGATAACAAATTATGTTGCTTTCGTTCACAACGGAGTGTCTACACATAAGCTGTGTAAAAACGTAGTAAAACCGATTTCGAAAAATCTGTTACTTGTGTTGTTTTAACAATCACCGATTCAACTGAAAAACAATGTATTCCAATGTAGCCAGTTGTGCTGAAAACAAACAACTTAAATCTCATCCATAATATTTGTCGACACCACACACACAGTGTGTTACTTTCCAGCATAAACACTCATAAATCGTTTTCCAAAAATGTTGATATAACCACAAATTATAAAAGATAGAAAAAAATGGAACATCTTTCATGCAATACTACCACCAGAGATATGCTTCAGCTATCTCAAATGATTTAGGAAATCAAAACTATTTTTAGAACTACAATTTGCTAAATGTGTATATTTAAAAAAAGTTTATAATGTTGTTATGATTACGCAAGATATTCATATGCCTACATGAAAAAGTAGACTTGAATTAATTTATTTGTCTGGCTGGCAAGCGGTTTCATGTCGCTGTCGTCATTTTGCCTATATACCTACTTGTAGAAATGCAAACGATTGCTCACATTTCGTGGATGAATATTTATTATTTCTGAAGATCCCCAGAGATTTTATTATTTATGCCGATTTTTAGTTTCATTTTTTTGTTGGCGAAAATATACGTGCGGAAACACACTCACTCAGATTTATTGTGTAGAATGTAGAGGAAAGAAAGTAGGACAGCTTGCGATAGTAAAGGAAGATGTACTACGACGATGACAACATCCTACAGCAGGGTTTTGGTTATCGATCCGAAAACGCGTGTCGCCAATGCTGTCTGGAAGGATATTAACCTGATTACTGGACTCTTCCTTTAGTCACTAACAACAACAAAAGTGATTTTCATTTTATAAAAATAAATAAATCAAATAAGGGGGGATTAAATCGATGGTTGACTCACACTGCAGACAGAGTGGCTGCATTGAGGGCACTCTACAAGCAGATTGGAATGGTGTATTGGCGAAGTAATGGGCTTGCCATTTGGATATCTCTTTTTTTTTATCAGTGGCTTGTTGACTCGAATAATTTGTTATTTTGAATGCCATGTGCTACACGACATGCGGCATTGCACTTTCATACGCTGCCAACAAGATGTGAAAGATAAAGTTAATTATTGGACATTGTCTTGTTTTAATGCCTATCTCTGTGCTATTGTACGCTGTGCTATTTTAAAACTGTTTTTAGATGGAATGATACCTTATTAAGTATACTAAATTATAAAATAACAAATAAAATGCAATTAAAAGTTGTGAGCAACTTTCCTAGCGATGGATGTGGGCATGTTCACTGAACGACTAAGAAATTATATACAAACCTGGGTCGACATTCTGTAAGGCGAAACGTTCAAACGTTTTCGTTTGCACAAATGATTTGCCCTATGTTACACAAGCAAATTTCTTCGTGCACACGAAAACGTTTGAACGTTTCGCCTTACAGAACGCCGACCCTGCTCTTTCAATTGAGTTTTGAGTGTTGTCTCAATATCATATGTTTATGTTTTTCACATGATTAATACAAAAAGAATGCGTTTAAACACCCCGCATAGAGAGTGGAATCGCTTGTGTTATTTCCATATTTATAGATGGTTACTTTTTGGAGGTGAATAACGAGTGCCAACTCGTATCTAAGTATTTCGAATGAAGACAACTACAAAAGTTGTTGACTTCTAGCCACACACTGTGTTCGTAAACATTTTGTTAGGTACAGCACAACTCTATTCTCTTGGCACAATTAATTCACTGTTATGGTCTTATAACGTGCTACATCACGTATTATAGACACATGGCATTAAAATTCGAATCACATGGTTTCCCTTTCAAATTGGGGGTATCCCCCCAGCCTGCGCCCTATAGCATTGTCAGTGTCCTAAAAACTACGGTCATATCTTTGAAACTGTATTCTTTTATACTACAACTCCCACCCCACATGCTTAGCTTATATCAAACTTAATGACAGTTATTTTTTACTTTTATACTCCATCTCATCGGATATACATTTCCAGCCTCGACGATGATGTCTAATGATAGAACTGTGTTGGGACTTTTTCATTACATCTGCCGTATCCTCGTGTTTTTATATACTTTTGGCATCTCACGAACCGTTGACAGCGCCTGGGAGGATATTCTAATGTATGTTTGCTTAGATGTATGTTGTCCTTTCATAAAATTTGAATGTGTAATCATCCTGTTTTCGACGCTGATGGAAAACATAGATGTTGAAAATAGAACAGCCGTGCACTTACGTGTCTTTCTACAGGTCCTTTCGCGAAGCTTTTTTCTGTTGCGTTTCTAGAGCCATTTGAAGGGCTATTCAAATTGTGTGGTAAAAGTTGTACGTCGGTGAAATTCTTTTAAGAACACACATCTTTAAGTACTATTTAGGTAATCGACGTTAAAAGCTTTCAAGGTGGGATGTGGGAATTGTATATTGACTTTGGTACTTTGGCTACATTTTAAATTAAACGCACGCACATATCCCCTGAATATTATATTAATCATTTATTTCAGCTTTATCCAAATTAATTTCATCACTCAAGGAGACTGAAAGTTTATCCAGCGAACAGGAAATCGATTTCCTCAAGTCACTCCTCGAATCGAAAGAGCTAAACGCCTTAGTAAATGTTCACAGTAAAGTGGCAAAAGTCGGCCGAGACGATAAATTGGCACCCCTCCTTTCATCGTCGACACAGGTAAACTCTTATCACTCTATAAATTAAAGTGTTTTTAACACTCTTCATATAGATCCTATTAGAGGTACTGGAACAACTATCCCAGCGATGCCATTTATCACCGATTTGTAAAGAAGCATTCTACCTCCTACAGAATCCGCATTTACAGGTAAGAGACACACTGTACAAACTACAGTAAATATAACACAATTAAATCGTTCACACTTGATACAAACCAATTGTCCTCCAGAGTCTTCTTTGTGCACACGATGCCATCGCCCAAAAGGACTTTTATCCACACCTGCCCGAGATCCCCATAGAGATGGATGAGGACGAGGAGACGATTAAAATAGTGCAGTTGGTGAAAAGTAATGAGCCTTTGGTAAGTCGGTTGAGTATCTATCTACATATAGGTGTGTGAATGTGTATCTTTTCGTGAATGGGTTTTGTTTGTCTTTTTTGTCGAAATTCATTCATACAATCATGCTCATAAATTATTTCATGCATAAAATATAAATACCAAACCCACTTGTTCAGTAAGTCAGGCAAGAATAGTCAGAGTCAGAGTCGTTTCATTCGAAATTGAGAAGAGAAAAGAATCACATAAGAGGGCAATGTCCTTGCTTTCGTTGGACCGTCACGTAAAAGGATTCAAACTCTGGAAGTGGAAGGCAATTATATAGTTTACCTTTAGAGCTGATTTTCTTTGAGTAGCTATTGCGCTGAATTTATGGTTCTTGTAATTTTATGGTCGGCTGAAAGAGTAGTTGGAAAACCCGGAAGGTGTATGTGGGTAAAAAGAAAAATAAGCTCGTAAAATGAAAAATGTTTATCTCTTTGAGCTACCCAAATGAGGTTAAGTGTCGGAGGAAAAGATTTATTGCGTGGAAACCGTATATGATATTACATTTCGAAAAATATCTGACAATTGAAACTAAAATACAGAAAAAAGACTTGACTGAGGCTGAATTGACTTTTGTTTTGAATTAAAACTAAAGAGCTTTTATGATTTGGAAATGGATGTAAGTTTTTTTTTTTTTTTTTGTGTAATGTTTTTACTAAGTCGGTTTCACCCATCACGAAGCATAGCGTGTCAAAGACGAATTGAAGCCATATTGTTAATAATTCTGTCATGCGTTTCGGACAGCTAATAACTGTTGCTTACTAGACAGAGCTCGCCAGTGGTAGGAATTCTGCCTTACAGTGACCCGGCTAATACGCAACACATTGGAAAACAAATTACACACAGCATTACATCTCTGCTGCACAACAAAGAAAAATTAATCGATTATGTTTTGTTTGAGGCAGTGAATGTGGTTGTTAACTATTTGCCTTCGCCTATTTATATACAAGATCTTCAGCTACAACTGCCTAACAACTAATCTAAACAAAGTTGTTTGTAAACTGTTTTAAACGCGGTACTTAAATTCGTTGCATTTACGAGTCTCGATCTGAATTGATGTATAGGTATTAAGCGTAGAGAATACTAGAGTCATGAGAGTGTAGTAGATGATTATAATGAATGCGATCATTTTCAGAGAGAGATCATATAGCAGCACTGCATTAACCCAATTGGCTGTTTTTCAATTGGAAAATTAAATAATTCGACAGACATTCGTTAGCCGCCATATTCAGAATCGTTCCGTATACCTTGTTACACAAAATGTTCGTAAAGTTCCGTCCGTCTGTCGTTTGATAATTAACTTGTGCAAATGTATTTGTTGTTTTACTAGTAATTGGGGACAGCTGACAGCTGTCTCACTAGATGTACCATGCGCCTATCTCGGTTTTGATGGCCTGAAATCGGTCATATGCGCAGCTGTTTCAGTTGGCGTTTATGGAGGGGTAGCCGACGAATCTAGTCAAGAAATGTGTGGCTGATGTAAGAAAAAGTGAAGTTCCCCATAAATCTAGTGTTTGCGTTCAGGCTACATCTTATCCAGACCAATCTAGTCGACTTAAGATAACTAGATTCTTGAACGTGCCCATTCGTTCACTTCGTTGCTGGTATCGTTAACTCAACTTAAAAGCTAAATGCAACATTCTCTGTCCCATTTTTTAACTAGATATTTCCCTTCGCACATTAATTTTTCACATAACGGCGGTCAGTTGACAGGTTTGTGTATTTGGTACTCTTTCGAATAGGTGATGTGAAGTGTTCTTAGATGTAGGACTGTTTGAAAGTAAATCTAACAGAGCACCTATCCAAAAATAGACCTGAACAATTTATTTCGAAATTTTGATATTGCATTCGCACAGTAATACTGTCCTAACTTTACTAGACGTTTAAAAACTCTTTTCTGGCTTAACTGCAACATATTTGAGGATCACCAGTTTATGCATAATATTTCTATGAACATCTATACATAACCTGATTTTTCTTCGAAATAAATTCATCACTTCATCACTAAATCTCTCACTGTAATTGTTTATTTCTTCTCTATGATAAAACAAAACTATGAATCTTTTGTGTGAAAATGTTAAAAATCGATTATTGTGTATCGTTATTTCTGCTGCTGCTAAACAATGCGATTTCTTAAAATAAATAAAAATAAAATAAAATTTTATACATGTATACAATAATTATAATATAAAAAAAAGGCAGGAGCACAAAGTGCGGAACCAATTGTTGTAAGTAATTGTCCCTCCCGCAATATGTGTAAATAATTGTATTTCCTGTTTCTCACCCACACTCACACAATACAAATTTGTTTTTTGCTGTTAGCTTTAGGAAAACTACATACTATATTTTTTTTCTGGGATATTGTGCACATAATTTTATTTAAAACTGATTGATGACGTTTTTATTAAATATTTTTATTAATTTGTGCATTTTCATTTTGAATTTTCAAAAAAAAGTTAAAAAGTGCTAAAATAAAAAAAATGCATCACAATGAGTGAAAATATCCGTAAATTGTATGTGAGCTTGTCTTTTTTCATTGAATGTGATTATTAGGCATAGGTTTGTTAATATGTTTTAAAACAATTTTTATTTATTTACCTAGCCAGTTAATATTGCAAAATGGTTTCTTCTTATTAAAAGAGCGATCAATATTTATATATTTTTGACAAACAATTTTCGCAATTTTTGGGGTACCCTGAATTTGGTTTATTGAGATTTTCGCTTTGAAATACTGAAACAACAAACAAGTAAATTATGTTTGTCAGCAATATAATAAAATAAGTCTCAACCCAATCCCCTGAATGTCTTTAGTTAAATGTACAAAATTGTATTACAACTTAAGAAATGCTTAAGAAATTATCGTACCGCAATTTGTTGATGGAAGTTCAATTGGTATTCGTTTTTAATATTATTTAATTTTTCTATAACATTTTTAAAAATGTACTTATAAATCTTTGTCTAAATATATTACAGTTGTTTTAACGGGCTAGCTTCTCATAAGTGACTACAATTCGCTTGCGTGAATTTATATTTTCAAAACGATTGGAAGTGAAAAAGCTTTGTCAGAACGTTTGTCAGACTTTCATGAGAGAACTAACTTGAAACGGAGAACCCTCCCTCAACAATCCCGCACCCTCCCAACCCGAAATCTAAATTAATATGAAAACATATTGATCGCTCTTTATTTAGCAATTTTTCTTTAAATTAGTGTTTCGACAAATATTTAACTCCTTTATTTAAATGAAACACATTTCGTTGTAAATATTTCTTTTATATACATCGTTATACATGGCAGCACTTTATATAAATAATTTATTTTTCTAACGTTTATTTCATAATTGCATTTAATTTGCAAAAAAAAAAAAAAAAACAACTTGTAAATCTGTTCACTCTGTGATACCAAAAATTAACATCCCATCTAAGCAATTGCATCAGATCCAATTAAAGTAGTCTTACTATAATGTTTGCGTGTGTTTCCAATTCCCAGGGAGCCACAATAAAAACAGACGAGGAGACAGGAAAAATAATTATCGCACGGATAATGCATGGAGGAGCAGCAGATCGGTCCGGTTTAATTCACGTAGGCGATGAAGTTATCGAAGTGAACGGTATCAATGTGGAGGGCAAGACACCTGGCGACGTTTTGCAAATTCTCGTACGATCAGAGTGAACCATCAGCGCAAACAACTAACTTATCTGGTTTTTCTTTGGTCACTTATAGCAAAACTCTGAGGGCACCATCACATTCAAGCTGGTTCCGTCGGATGGCAAGTCAGGCCAGAGGGAGAGTAAAGTGCGAGTGCGAGCTCATTTTGATTATAGCCCAGAGAATGATCCCTATATCCCGTGTAAGGAAGCAGGTTTGGCATTCCAGCGAGGTGATGTTCTGCACATCGTTTCTCAGGTAGGTTGTTCATATTACAATGCATAATCAGTCATAAGAACTGACTTTATTTCTAGGATGATGCGTATTGGTGGCAAGCGAGAAAGGAATCAGAGCGCACCGCTCGGGCGGGACTTATTCCAAGTAGAGCGCTGCAAGAACGCCGAGTTATTCATGATCGAACGCAACGAGATACCACTGACGGGGAATCGAAAAGTAAGTTGCAGTCATAGTCGATTATCATTTTCTTGTCTTGTTTCCCATTTATTTTTAAATTACTATAACTCTTTCGCATGTGTAACCACCATCACCAACAAATCGCACTTTCATCACTATCTGTCATATTTCCCCCTGTCCCGTGTGTCAAACTCACACATAACTTCACACAGAAGGCTCATGTGCATCCATTTGCACGACCCCACCCGGTTCTCCAATGCTAAACTCTAGTAGTAGTACGTCATCGTGCCGTCAGCCCAAAACTAAAAAGATTATGTACGACCTAGCGGAAAATGATGACTTTGACCGAGAAATGATCGCCACCTATGAGGAGGTAGCCAAGCTATACCCTAGGCCGGGAGTTTTTCGACCAGTCGTCCTGATCGGTGCACCAGGCGTTGGCAGGAATGAGCTAAAGCGAAGACTCACTGCGAGAGATCCAGAGAAATTCAGAAGTCCAGTGCCATGTAAGTATTTGAAAATGTTAAGTGCGGAAAACTATTGCAGTTTCTTCTTAATATATTTCCACTTTCATGTTTCAGATACCACACGTCCAATGCGCCAGGGAGAAGTACCTGGGCGCGAGTACATATTTATCTCCCGAGAGAAAATGGAAGCTGACGTGGCTGCGGGAAAATTTATCGAACATGGTGAATACAAGGGACATCTCTATGGCACATCCGCAGAGAGTGTAAAATCGATAGTCAACGCTGGCTGCGTCTGTATTCTAAGTCCACATTACCAAGCCATCAAAGCCCTGCGAACTGTTCAACTGAAGCCATTCATGATCCACATAAAACCGCCTGGCTTCGATGCTCTAAAAGAAACCAGAACAGCGTCCAGAGCGAAATCAACCTTCGATGAGACAAGTTCTAGAGGATTTACGGTAAATTCGCTACAGATATCTGTTTTAGATTCGCTAATAATCACTCTTCATTACAGGACGAAGAATTTCAAGACATGGTCAAACATGGGGAACGTATTGACTTCCTCTATGGCCATTATTTCGATGAAGAAATCATCAACGACGATCTAGCCACAGCATTAGAAACGCTCGTCAACTGTGTTCAACGTGCCGAAAATGAACCGCTTTGGGCACCAGCTTCATGGGTTCAGTAATCCACACCGTAATACAGCAGTCAATACAAATAAGACAACAACCAACCAAACATAAAATAGTATTCAAACATTTTAAGCCATACATTCAACTTGTTATTTACCCAGAACTGTCTCCAGTTGAAGTTGTAGTTAACCATTTTAATGTTAAATGAAAAAGTTACCAAAAAGCAGTTATTAAGCCTCATTGTCCAATGTCTCCATTTAAACAAAAAAAAATTCCAAAACATCTAAAAGCTTTGGATATTTTTTTACATAAAACAAATATATTTAAAAACAAAAATGACGTACCTTTGAGAAAAACAATAAATAATGTTAATTCTTAACACACAAACCAATTATGTAATTGAAAAAAAAGCATAAACTATTAAATGTGTTTACTCAACAATTAAATTGAAAAATTTCCAAAAAATGTTCAAACTACGTCCTCATTCTCCTCGTCCTTCGATTTCAAATACAAACAAAACTTCATATTGAATTAAAACAAATACCATGATTATTGATATTAAATGCATTATTATTATAATTAATATTTAAATAATTAAAAAAAAACATTTGTTATTGTTGAATATGTTAATTTAAATTTAAGTTTAAATATTTTCATTTTCTCGTTTCCTTTTTGTTTTTGTATTAACTAGAAAAGTTACAAAAGAGACAAATAATGTTGATTATAGATTATTATTTCGCCAAAATAAATATACAATTAAAAAGGACGAAGTTTCCAAAATGGTTTATTTTTAAAGCCCAGTACACAGTGACCCACATTTGATTACAAAATATAAAGTCCTAAAGTGAAAATCAACAGCATTTAATCTTGCTCCTCCTACCTTCTTCCCGAAGCAAACAAAACTTATTTCCGTGCCCAAAATGCAAGAAACATTTTGCAAATTTCAAAGGGATACCATTTTGAATTTTAAATTTCAACGACTAGCGAAACTGGTAAAATCATTGACTTATTATATTATATGGACTGCTAGTAGACAACTTCGCGTCGGTTCCAACATAAGCGCTAGCTCTCGTGGTTCGGAGCGGAATAAATTGGAAACTCAAATCAGACGTTTACATTTCGTTGCAATTAAAGATTTAAAATTAAAAAATGAAGTGTCGGTCTTTAGAGGAGTTGAAACCAAGTTTTAAACATCCTGAAAAAGACGAACAAATTTCATAGACACTTGCCATTGTGTGCAATTAATTCGTAATACATGGGGAGCCCATAAAGTAATTTATATTGTATATTGAAAAATTGGTCAATTTTTAACATAAACTTGGGCTTCACTTTGCAAACAATTTAAATGACAAACATATTAACTGGCATTCTAAAATCATGAATGTCAGTCTTGCTGCCCAGACTTTGAGTGAAAGCACCGCAAATTCTCGGCTTTTCCTCTTGAATAGTGGAGAAACTGAGTTTGTGGGATGTGAAGCAACAATTCTGTTCATTAGAACAATAAACAATATTTTTGATTGCTTAAGCACAAAGTCAAAGTTTGGGTGCAACTTTAAAAAAGGGTTAAATAAAGAGAACAAAGAACAAATTGTTTGTTTCTTTGATAACGCAATAAAATATCTTAGCGGCTTTACAATAAATAACCAACAAATCGTAAAAAGCAGAAATAAAGTGGGTTTTATGGGCTTTATTATTCGCATGCGGAATTTAAAAATAACTTTTTTTAAATTCTCACGTACTTGAATGTGATATTCTTGACAATCATAAGTATTTATTGATCAGAAATGTAATTGAAATATACGCTAAAGTGTTATTACATCATATTTCTAAAATTAATAATGAAAAACAACATAAAAAACTAATTCGCAATAAATATACGAAAATTGTGCAATTTATGGGACAATGAAAAACGATTTTTTATTCAAATTTTGTTGGTTCCATCTATTATAAATTATTTACACTAGCACAATTTCGATTTCGATTTTCGTTTCAATTGGCAAATACACTCACGCCCAATAGGTGGCTCTAGCATTCTATGGAGAAATCCAAGATGGTTGTCATTTTGTTTCACTTATTTTTCGCATAGAACCACGAGCGCTAGTTATGTTGGCGTCATTTTCTGGGCAGAGATTGTATGGAAGTGACATTTCACTAGCAGTCCATTTATAATAAGTCTATGGGTAAAATATTCAAAAAAGGAGGTAAATAAACTGTCAGCCAGCTTCATGTCTAAGTTTACTTGATTAGCAGAGGCGCTACTGTCTTACAGCGGACAAGTCAATTGCAATAGCAGTAAATATAGTTAAAATGGCGACATCTAGTCGAAAGCGACTACAGTGACGAATCGAAAATAGATACTGACTTTAGATGATGATCATTTTGTAACTGAAATTTAAAAAAATTTACAGCTGTGTACAAATATTTATAGGATTACCCAAAACATGAACTCGAACTCAAGGAACAAATTTTACAAAACATTTTATTTTCAAAACAAAACCAACTGCAATTTATTTATTTTATTCCCTTATCACCTGTGGCTTAAAATCTAGTTGGGCTGCCTTTGCAAAGGACTCCGCATACAATGGCAATCGTTGCGTCATCCGGAACCCCCAAAAGTCTTTAATCTGCCTGCAAAGATTCAAATCTATTTCAGCAATCAATAGACCATCAGCATTCCTTGAGAGCCCCTGCAAATTAAGACAATTAGTCACATCAAAGCATCTACAGCTTAGTTAAGCTCACCGGTGTTCTTGAACCATCCGGAGCAGCTACATAGGTCGATCCGTAAAAGGGCCCAAACTCCTTGTGTGCCTCCTTTCCATCGCCAGACGTGAATGCATTTGGCAGTTTCTCAGTGCCCACTCGGTTGATCGGCACCGTAAAGTAACTATTCGCAATGGCAGCGTTTCGAGCCTCAATACCCCACAGTGGTTCACTTAACTCACCCACTGTCGCCGACGGATTGAAAACAATTTCCGCACCATTTAGGCCAAACATCATCCAGTTCTGTGGATGATGACGACCATAGCAGATGTTGATGGCGATCTTTCCAAATTCTGTTTCAAAAACCGGATGACCCGTGTTGCCCTCCAGGTAGTATGTGGACTCGTTGAAGTCGCCAACTCGGGGAATGTGGTTCTTGCGATGTTTGCCCAGGTAACGGCCTTTGTTTGAGATTACAACCGCAGTATTCCAAATCGTTTCGCCATGATTGGAATCACGCTCAAGGATTGAGGAAATAATTACCATGTTATAGGTTTTGGCCAGTTCGGAGAGCAACTTTGTTGTCGGCCCAGTTTCGGCATCCTCAGCGAACTCGCACCAGGGCAGCTTTTCGCGGGTACAAAAGGCAAACGGCATCGCTATAAAGAGATAAAGAGTTATCTTTAGAAAATAAAATCATCGAATTGAGCTCTATTAATACTGACTCCATGCTTCCTGGGTGCAAATTATGTTGACTCCTGCCTCGCCAGCGGCTTTGATGATTTGTACGACCTTATCGTGAATGGCACTACGCTGTTTCTCGATTGGATCGGTGGTTGGGAGGACGATACTGTTCTGAATGGCACCCACTCGCACTAGGCGTGGTTTTCGAAGTTCCTCCGGTTTGGCGGGAAATCCGTAAGCTTTGATTTCGAAATTATTTTCCGTTGCCAACTTGGCCGCCGAATCGATGATTTTCAATTCGTGGCTAAAGGTTGAGATGGTCGTGAAATTTCACTCAAAATAAACGGTTCAGTTCACAAGATACTCACTCATCTGATCGGCCATAGAGGATGCGCTTGACTTCACTCAGCTCACCGCCTGAAATATGCTTCTCCAGGCACTCTTCCAGACTTTTCAACTCCATGCTGACCACACCTTGACAAACGACGACCGAAAACTAACTATGAAACTATCGGCTGTTTAAACTGCGTTATAAACTAGCTCTACCGAGCTTTTTTCCTAGATTCTGCTTATCATGGAAAATTTTATTGGCTCTCCATGAACAATTATCTGCGTGTGTCTATAATTAAATATCAGCAAATATCAAAAGATGAAAATGTTCTCTATTTTGTTTGGCCACTGTTGAGAAATAGCAAGCTTTTCTATTTGTTTAAACTTTGATGTTCTAATAAGTATCAAAAATAAAATAGATCTAGTAGAAAAATTCAAATTAAGTAATTTGCGCTCTCCAAGATCACTACCCTGTCAGTGGAACGTTAGAGTTATACTGTCTCAGCTGTTTGGTGTGCATTAGCTTGATAAAATCAAAAACCTGATGAATTGCGATAAGAGAACAAAAAAGTGAGAGTGTAATGCATAACACCGAGTACACTTGTTGTGAGGGGAGAATTAAAACGCCTTCGACGGTCTAAAAAAAACATGTTCTTGGCAATCAGTGTAATCAAAAAAGCTCTGGCGTCTAAAGCGGCCCATACATTTCGAAGCGAAAGCGTTATTTAAGAGCAAGTGTACCCAGCTTGGCTATTTGTCGAATCCCTATCTAGTTTTTCGACGCCATTTCTGCTCCTTCAGTTTTATATATTGAAGTCTCCCCTTATTCCGAGTCCCCTATGTCGAAAGTACCTCTAAGTCATTTCGTTTCGAACATGAAGTTAAACTTTATGTTAATATGACTAAAACTAACGAGTTTATTTCTTTTCTAGTTCTATTACTATTTTTTTGACATGTCTGACACTAGGCGTTGCTTAAATAGGAATTCCTTTCAAAATAAATTCGAGCTCTAGCGCACAAAAAATTGCTCACTGATAATAATTGTCAACTAAAAATTCATTCATAGCTTGGTGAATGTTCTTATCAGTATACGAGTAGTTGCGGATAATTTTAAAATGTTTATTTGATTTGTTATCTATTATGTAAGCGAAAGCTTTATATTTTATATTTTACGTTAGATCTAAATGGAAAGAAAGCAAAATGAGTACTAGTGCTCAAACAAACGAATTTAAAGTTTTGTTTTATGAAGAGATAAAAGATAACACATACTCGTACATGTTGTTCGATTCTCAGTGCGAGGCATGTAAGTAACATTATAACGAGTACGTAAATGTAAACTCCATGAAAATTGCAAAAAGTCTTAAGGTTTTCTTTTGAAAGTGGTAGCAAATAGATAAAGCATTTAAATTTATAATACATAGCAGTTTTATTGACCTGCATTTGTCTCTTTAACCACTTGATCAACGGTAACTGGATATCCCGATATAGTTTACTTACTAATAACTAATTAACTGATTAATCAAAGTAAAATCAAAATTTATATAAACTACAATCGAGGGTTTTATTATTATGAACAATTTGTACCAAATTGCCAAATTACGAAATTCATAGGCACTTGTCTATAGAGCATTGTACATTTGTTTTCTGTTAAACTCTTCCTAACCTTAACCTCACTATCAGTTGTCCAAGATGGAAAATGAAAACCCCAAGAACAAATAATAGAGCGCTAGAATTTAAATTGGAGTGGAAACATTCAAAGTGCAATTTTGACAGCCACAGTGTACTTTTTAGAATCACACATAAACTACCTACGCATTAGCACCGCAACAGCGACATCTAAATGTAGGTATATACTAAATTTGCTGTTCCCTTTGCAAATGTTATATATTTTAAGATGACATTTTTTTAGTTTCCCTCGCATTCGCCGAAGCCATACTTTTGCACTATATACCAGAGACAATATTGAGACCACCAACTCCGGCCGATTTCCCGTTACTTAGCCTACAAGCTATATTTTTTATGGAGTGTACACATCTGGTGCGCTAGTATTGTTACATAGAAAATCGTATTGACAAATGTCACGAAACTTCAAAAATTCCGGCTCACCAACACACTCCCAGCAGATATGAGACACTTCCGCTGTGGGCAAAGTTGCTGGCAGAGTTCATAGAATTTTATCCGTTAAATTTGAAATTGTTCGTTACGTGTGGATAATATTTTTTTTTGGGAATAAGTGCACATTTGCTTAAAATGTTCATGAAAAATTAACAATGTAGATTGGTTGAGGGAAAATGAAAACATTTTTAGCAAATTTTCTTCATTATTTAAGAAAAATTCACACACAAAATCGAAGTTAATGATATCCAAAAGCGGAAAATATACAACCATGTTTGTCCTAATATGTTTCTAGTATATAGAACATCAACTTTAGATAGTTTTACTAACCAAACAAATCAAATTATTCGCCTTTTAACAATTAATAATAACTAACCAATGGCATTCAGTTATGTAAAAATGTTGAATTCCCGAATTCTGTCACATTTCCCCACGGTTGCCGCGGTTGGCAGCATTTATTTTTGTAGTTTTTGTGTGTTTTTGCATGTCATACTCATTCTTTTTTGACATAACACCGATAGGAATACAAAATGGCGAATTTGAAAAAAAATTGAGGGGACCAGCGGCAAGAGGATTGTGAGTTGGGGGTCTCAGTATGGTTTGTCTATGCTATATACAGCAGAACTCCTTTCCTATTTTGGAGTTGAAGTCGTAATATTGGTACATGACTGTGTGTCTCTTTCAAGGTCGAAGAATGCTTCCTTGGTTGTGCTTCCAGTCTCCTCTGTGGTATAGCGAGCACTATTCAGCGTGAGATGTTTAAGCTGAGATAGTGATTTGCATTTTCTCTTACTAATCGCAGATACACAAAAAAAGATCTTAATCCCTTATATGTCATAATATACCAACTGTTAAACTTTGCTATAACAAAAGACAAACCAGCACTTATTTCATAGCCATAAATATTTTTCCTTCTGTCAAAATCATGTTTGACGTTTATGGAGGGATAGCCGAAAAATCTAGTGAAGATTTATATAATTCAGTATGAGTAGTAACCTAGTTCAAATTTCATAAATCTGGCTGACTTGCGTTCAGAATCCAGACAGACAAATCTAGTCGACTTAGGATAATTCCATTTTTAAACGTATACATTACTTCAACTGTCAATTTGCACTTATACTTCTTTCAAATAAAAACCACTTTCATAGATTGTTTGTGCTTTCAAAGACGTCTATTTAATAATTCTTCTTCTTTTCGATCTTAAAAAGTTAGTAGTAAACTGTTTTTTTTTTTTAAATTGAGCAACAGACCGCAGTAAATCTTGTACATTATTTGTTTTCATTAAACAAAACAAGTAGGTACGTTATAGTAAAAGAATACAAAATGTAATAATCTAGACTTTAAACGCTTAGGTAATCCCAATCTGTCATTGTGTTCTACCATTCTGACTATACACTCCCTTACCGGAGCCCACGATTTGCAAATGTTATCAAAAATATGTTTTAAAGCTTAAAAAGAATCATCGATTCGATTGTGTTCTTTTGTGACTGAACAAAATGTACGAAATACGTATTGTTAGGCTTTTATATTTACTTGGGTACTATTTATAACTTTAAGCATGTAGTTAGATGGTTATTTCGTTACTACAACCGATTAAATTGGAATATTCACTACCCCACATTTCACTACTTAAATGGCAGCCTCTTTTACGAAGTATACTACTATTTGAATATTATTGCAAGTCGCAGGCGTCTCAATAGAAAAATTCGGATTACCTACTTCACGTGGGCATTTTAGCGTTTAAAGTCCTAAGCATGTTATAACTGTGACTTTGTTTTACTATTATCGTAGTATTTCGCAAGCCTCTGTGCCTCTCGCCATCCAGCCTCCACTGCTCCATGGACTGTTGAGTAGTAATGCTCACTGGATGCTTCGCCAGCGAAGAGTAAAACAGGCTTTTGATCCGAATTTGTCAAAGGACTCGCCAAATCGCTGGCTCTTGTGTTAAGCTTTTCTGTTAGCATTGAACGGAAGGAATACGAACCTCTAAAGTTGTCGTTACTAAACCACGCGGACGTCTTGAAGTTAACAGGATTAGGAACCTCCCATTTGAGGAACTTCCGGAAGAGGTACATGCAACCACTTAGAACTTCGTCCTCAGGTAACGTCTCCATCTGGCGCCCATGGGGGCCAATAATCCAACCACTAAGAATGTTTGGCTGGTAACTGACTGCATAGAAGCCAAATACGTCCTCCAGCCAGGCACGATCAGTACCGCGAATCTCTCCGATGTCCTCTTCGCGCCACAAAAGAGTGAAGCCAGTCCAATCGTTCGGCCAAAACTGCGTGGGGAACTCTATGAAAATCTTATTCACAGTTCCGAATCCAATGCCTTCAATGGCGCGAACCTTCTCCGCCGGTAGTCTAGGCTGGAAAAGTTGCGAATGCTTTTCTTTAAGAACCCCCAGCGAAACCGTTGCTATCACATGGTCGGCTTCTATAACCTCGCCGTCTCCGCATTTCACTTGAACTTTTTGTGCGCCATCGCTCCAACAGATTTGCTCCACTGTTTTTTCCAGAAAAACTCGCTGATTCAGCACCCCCAGTTCGGTGCCCTTCTCAGTGGATTTCATCAACAACCGCAGGAACTCCATGTAGCCTTTGTCCTTCCAATTCAAGAGGATATCACCTTCGCACTCCCAATATTCGAGGTAACCCTTGCCAGAGACGTCGGTCAGTACGTCAGATGCCTCCACCGAGTTCTCGAATTTTTGGTAGTTTTCAAAGAACTCCCTTGCTATCGTCATGTCGATGTCAGAGTTCTCAGGTCTGCGCAGCTCTTCGAAGAATTTCGTGGTGATATAACTTCCCAGTGACCCATTATAGTCCACGAGGTCCAGCTTGCGAGTCACCATGCTGTTGTTGACAATGTCTTTCAGACGTTGACTCACTTTATTGGGTACCACTTCCATGTTGGAACGAATGCACTCATAGTTTTCATACACATCGCCAGTGGACTCCAGGAGTTTGTGTTTACTGGCCAATTCGTATACGATATTGTCCTTCTCGCCATGGCACCACTGGGCTCCCAAATCGATTACATTGTCCGCAAATGGGATCGTGTGTATCCGGCCTCCAATGCGGTTTTCCGCTTCGACGACGATTACCTTTTGGAAGCCGAGCTCTAGGAGTTTGGTGGAAGCTGCTATACCTGATGGTCCAGCGCCTATGACGACCACTTTAGCGCTGTTCATAGTTGGAGCCTATTTTGCCAGTGAAGACCTACAAACAAATAAGAAAAGGTGGTAAAAGTTAGTTAGTAATACACTGATAAATAAGTGTGTACGAATTTTTGGTTAACTTTGTTGGTTCCGTGGAATCCATCAAAACGTATCTGATTTCGATTTGCATTATTTAAAATTGTCTACAACTTTACTCTGTGCAAAAAATTCAACTTCGTGGAGGAAAATTCGAACTTTGCTCAAATTTAGCTCGAACACTGTGCTACGTTTTCGATTATTAAGATTATTTTCTCAGTTTAATTTCGAGTTAGAAATTCATCAAGTTTCGAGTTCGAAAGGTTTTTACCAATTAGCTAAATTTTTTTCTACCAATATCTTTTTCACTCACTGTACATTTTTCTTCTATTCTCTCTCTCTATGTCAAAAGAGCACAGAACACGCATTAAAGAATTACAACAATTATTGTCATTCCTAAAATGCACTAATGCATCAATTAAACAATATGCACGAGCATCTAGATATCTACACTGAAAATTGTGCACTCTACTACAAAAAGCGCGGTCGCCGAGAACAATATAAATATGGCAAACATGCACATCGCACGCTGATGAAAAGCTGCACAAACAAACAATTTCCAAGCGGGCAGAGTGCACTCAGTTAATTTTCTTTTTTCCTTATGGCACTAAAGAGAATTATAGCACAGAGAAAAGAGGGTAATGTGAAATTGAAGAACGAAAAGAATATAAAAATAGACAAATGACGTGAACTAGGCAAAAACTATATAAAGAACAAAAAACAAAAGGAGATGCATGCGGCGGAGATGGAAGACGTTTTAAGAGGTCGAGGTCAAAGGATACATTTCAGGATTGCAGTTGCAGCATGTGGATCGGCCCAGCAGGGTGGGGGCTGAAAAAGAGCCAACAAATGTAAATAACCCCATTCGGATCCTCTGATGCATTTACCCAGTTACCACCACCCCCATGCCACGTGATGTATAGGCGGTGGTTTGTTAGCCCTCACTCGCAAGCATGCTGTCGACTTATTCAAAGTTATTCGCTTGAATGGAAATTTGTAATTTACTACTTGGCTGAGCAAACAAATTTAAAAGTTTACATGTCCGCTTTGCAGCTTTACTTGTTTATATCTTTGTTGCACCGTACACAGTTTCCGTATGAGCGAATGCGACAACTTCTATGGGATGGTGTGCTTGAGAAGGCGTTTGCTATTTTTGTCTGCCTCTTTGGAAAGTGTCATAATGATTATGTTACATGAGGTATTTGCTTCCGGAGGAAAATCCGTCAAGCCGGTTGCGGTTACGATTACACTTGCTTGCATGATATAATAGTTAAAGTGAAGTGAATAAACAGAAGTGCACAGCCTGTGGGGTGTTAAGGGGTTGACATTATGCAGTATTTTTTTGTTGATGAATTGGTGTGGATGCTTGTGGGCTTTCAGAAGTAAGTGTCTCTTTCATGAGGCATTAACCTGAAGAGAGATGATTTGTTATTCTAGAATAATTGAGACTCAGTTGATGGTACTTAATACAACTTGTCATAAAGGTATTTGTTAATGTGAGTCATGTGAGGTATTAGGTAGGTAGAAGAACAGTTTTTGCTGTCAAAATAAGGCTTATGATCGATACATACATTTAGTTCTGTTGATGTCTATAGGTGAGTGGGGCGATGGGTCATGTTTTACATATTGTCAGATTTTAGTATTTCTAAGAAATGTATGGTCTGATTTTTGGCGTTTACAAAAATGTCGCGGGTGTAATAGAACAAAAAATAGGCCTGATGAAATCTGCTAAGCTTTCCTGCAATCTTCTATGCAGTTCAAACAGAAAGGATAGCAAATCTGTTTGTTCTTTTGATTAGGTACTTGAATTTTTGTGTTCTTTATGTTCTAGCGGTAAAAGTGATCTCCGCACAATGGTGCCAGACTTTTCGGACTGAATTAGTATTATCAAAAATACCCAAAAATGTCGTTTTTGCCCATGTCGACGTTAAAAAAAAATACACTATTTATTTGTTTGTTCTGGGAGATAAAAATATGCCCTTTTTCGCCCTTGTAGCTTATTCTGAAAAACAGCGACGAAATGGGTAATTACCCACGATCTGGTATCACTGTCTCCGCCAACCAAATTGGAAGCATCAAAAGCTAAGACGAAAACACCGAAGTATTATAAGTTAAAAATCTCAACACATTTGGTTTCTCTTTCTGTTGTCTTCAATACTTGTTGCTTCGTGGCTAGTGATCATCACTCGCAACAGGTGTTGATACCAATGTTAATTGAACAACTGAATGTTCACTTGCTGAAAAGAAAGAACAATAATATCTTTTCAAGAGGAATATATAATGAGTGTCAGAATTCAGCTGTTGAAATGACTGAGAGAAGTCTAATTATGAATTGAGGATGTACCTAGTTCGAAATATGTAGATATAATTTAAACCAACAAGTGCAAAAGTTGCCCCGCTCTAAGAACAACACAAGATATGCCATGACTATCAAGCAAAAACAAACATTTCTAGTCTAGTCCAGTACTAGTCTTTTTTCAATCTTGGTTGGTCACAAAAATTTGTACATTATACCTATAACCTATTACGAAGATTCTTGCTTGAGGAACTATCCACTTTTGAATTTTAGACAATCACCTTGGAAGCATAGATAATTTAAGCATCACATCGGCTATACACCGATATAAAAATAAATCTCTAATGTATTTCCCGCTCGAATTCTAGCCTAGGTACCTGGCAATCTATGCAGAAAACGAAATTCAACAAATTGTTCATCATAGGCAGTGGTATAGTATACCCATGTGTATATGCACCAATTTCCAAGGAAAATTAAGTAGATACCTGTAAGTTGATTTTTCGGTTTGTATTAAGGTACCTAAACAACACACTGTAGAATTGGGCGCCAAACAAAAAAAGAATCTAACCGCAAAGAGGTCTATTACATCACAGTTCACATCACAAATCACAGAATAAACGTCAAGAATTCTTATCATTTGCTTATTTTCGCATTTTCTTTTATGTGAAATTCTCTTTCGCGAAAGAGTGAAACGGCGGGAATATACTCCACGTGCTATGGTAGTTTTTCTTTCTCTCTTCGATTACGTAGCGATTTTTCACTTCTTAAACCCCCAATGGCTCACTGTAGTAAGTTCTGACATGGCCAGCGTCAGCAGTGCAGCTTTTTTTTTTTTTATTAAACTACCCCGCCACCATGTCTTTCCAACCGACATGGCTATGCAAAGTTGCCCTTTTGCACAGTACTAGTAGATCCGGTGAAAACCACTCAACACGAATACACTCGCAATCACTCTATCTATAACAAATATCTACATAATGCACCAAAACAAATTACCTCGATTATTATTAATAGAACAGTTTGTCGTATTTAGAAGCAGCTTTTCTATTTAACTAAATATGAACGGAACACTATATTGTGTAGTTGTAGTTCCTTCTCTGCATATGGGCGTTGGACTTGGTCACGTTTCAGCGATACACTGGGCCTGAGCAAGTCACACGCAAACTACGGCGACGCTGAAGAACAACTAACTTCAACTCCTAAATGGAAAACTCCGAATGTGACTGTGGAAGCGATTAGATTGAAATTGGTTCAGAGGAGGGTGTGTGAGCAGAACCTCGAAACCGGATAGATATATTTGGGAATGGTCTATCTACTAATCGACTTTGTGACTCTACACAAACGAGTGGAATCGACAAGCCAACCGATTACCGACTTAGTTGATAGATTCATAGATGTGCAGATGTAGATTGTAGCTGTCAGTTCATTTCTTTTTTTATCGTTCATAGGCTGTCTGCCGTCGATTTGGTAAATTTGTGGCCTAGAAAGAGAACTGTCATCATAGAGCATTATCCGAAACATATGGTGATAATGGCTATTGCGCCGAATCTATTTTCGGAAAGAAACTACCTACTCCGAAAAGATTTTACCTATGGGGATGATTTATCTGTAACTGAATAGCCACTTCCCCCTAGCACTATGCAGAAAATATTTCCGTTTTGTTTTTCAAATTACATTCGGCATCGAATTTACTAACAACCGGTCCTGGACCATTTCACCGTGAAAGGGAATGCCCTCGGTACGATTACACGGTCGTCATTTTTTGAGAAAACGTTGACAAGCTGACATCAAAAAAATTCGGTCATTCAGTAGTCAATCGTGTGTCTTCCGTGAGAGTGCGCTGCGACAGCGCGCATGACCAGACGCTTGACAGGCGATCACAGCTCACGCGTAGTGACAAGTTTAGGACAAATAATGTTTACGTCACTATGACGTCGGCATGTCAAAATTTGACATGAAAAATGGCATGTGTAATCGTAACAATGGGGATAGTAAGCGAACTCGTAATACGCACGTTGGTGCTTACTTTTATTTGCTTTAGTATTCAGTAGCGCAATGATGGTTTGGTGGTCAATAGAATCATGTGAGATGTGAAGCGTCGCTATCTGGGTCAAGACAATTCCCAAAATGGAGAAGATTATCACTCGTAAATATCAAGTTTACATCAATAAAAGGAGAAATACGTTCAGTAAATTTATTTCCTTTCTGCCTAGGTTTGTCCTAGATGGCAAGATTTTCCTGGACTAGATTTCAACTGAACTTAAAAACAATATTAGTTGTTAACGCCAATTTTATCAGAAGCATGGTTATGAGTTTTCTTTTAGTTCGATATTTTTTACGTCGAGATGATGAAAAATGTAGCATATAGGTAATAAACCTTAGATATAAGTCTTAGATAGAATTTAGCATTTCTGTTTAGTTTTCTTCTACATTTCCTGTCAAATTTACACCCAAAACTAGAAATGTACTAAATCAAAAGATTCCCCTCGTAAGTTTTTTTTTAAATCATTTCGACCAATTCGTTCGATTGGATTACAGAATAGGATTAGGTACATCCGAGTAAAACCAGGAAAAATAAAATGATCCATAAAGCTACTAGCAGGAGTTTAGCCCACGGTTTGCTATATAACCTCAAAACTACAACATTAGGAAAAATTAACACAGTTAATTCGGTTATAGGTACCATTTATTTTTAATAAGATATAATTGGAGCAACTTTACCACAATTTATCGTTAAATACAATCTCACGGAATATGCAGTCCTGCTTAGCGATACTCACCATTGACTTCTTTGATTTCATTGCATCCTGAACCTTTTCGCGTACCTCGTTGGCTTTTACATCGTTGCGAATGTAAAACAGCCTCGCGATGTGATCCTCGCTCAAGGATGGGCAACTACCCAGCAGTGTGTGCAAATCCAACACCAACAGCTCAATATCACAGACAAGCAAGTTGGCCAGAGTCGATATCAAGTCAATTGGCGACTCTGACATTGACAAGTTCGGGGCTATTTTTTCAAAGAACAACTTGAAGCGTCGCGACTCCTGGTTAATTTTCTTTGTAATAGCGTCGCACTCTTGGCGTGGCTTGGATAGCCTCTTCGACAGAAGGGCCTTAACGTAACGTTTCGCGACCAACTTCTGGGCCTCGTTAATCACCAACTCAAAGTTATTAGGCCGCAGATGGTTGTAATCTTGGAAATAATCATCGAGAGTAGCACATATAGTGTCGACTGAGATTGTACTCTGCAGCCATTTCATGGTGAACAGCTCATTGAAGTGAATCTCCATATCGAGGAAGGCCTCTTCGAGAAGATAGCCCACCGCATGACTACGAATGTTCTCGAATGTGTGCAGCAATTTCTCGAAATCTTCGTAGTGCTCAGTGCGAGACTTGGGCCAGTACAATTGCTTCATCTGCTGAGCGAGCTCTATCATCTGCTGCGAATTGTTCACGATGGTAATAATGTAGTGCGTGAAAAACTTCACCTGGTCTCGGTTGCGGAAGTGGTGATCTTTAAGTTCAATAACCCCCTGGAGGTAGCTCTGGCCAAAGATCTCCACTTGTTGGATGCTCAGCACCAGAGCTTTGAAGGTCAGCTCGACATGGATTGTGTTAGTGACTTGCAAGTGCTGGTCGATCATTTGAAAAATTATAACAGGAGCGGAAGTCTGATAATACTGCTCGTCCTGATCTGGCGGGCTGTCCGAGATCCACTCTTGTTTTTCGGTTTCAAAGGCTTTGCCCATCCACTCTTGGTAATTCTTTTTCATGTTGTTCAGGTACTCACCTTCTAAAGATTTTAAGTGTTCTGGACGGAGCAGAGGGCCAACCACAGAGTGAACGTCCACTTTGAGGTCTGGATGCGACATTAGCTCTACGCCTGGATAGGTGTTCATCACCCAAGAGAGTAGCGACACATATTCATTGCCTTCAAGACCTGATTTCGCAATGTTGTCCAGCTGTAAGGAAGACAGACGATAATACAAAAAAGAAAGTATCAGAAGACACTTACGTAGTCGGATAATCCCTGATGATAGAACCGCACGTACTCGTTGAAGATGTTGTAGTGAGGTGGAAAACATGGTATACAAAGCGACTTCACAACGCGAAGATCTTCCAGTATGATTTGTCGTGTGATTTCCAAGTCTCTAACAAGCCACAATTTGTTGTCCACCCGTTCTTCAACTTTTGATCCCTCAATCCGGGTTACCACAGCCTCTTTCAGCACATTCATAGCCATCTTGCGCCATGCTTTAGGTCGTCCTGGGGGCAGGAATCCCGTCACTTTTTGCTGCTGCAAGGCGAACTGATCACTCTTCTCCTCTCTCTCGATAATTCGCAGAGCAGTAACAATTACAGTAGGCTCCTTCCGGACTGTATTCAGTGTTCTATTCATGATCAATCGGATTTTCTTCTCCAGGGCTTGTGATACAGTCTCCACCTTCTCAAAATGACGCTTCAGAGTAATCTTATCACTGGCGTGTTGCTTCGATTGCTTATGGAGTTCATACAACAGGTCATCTCGAGAGTTCTCCAAATCTGCCAGGCACTGGTGAGCATTTAACAATCGATCCTCATCTATCAATTGCATGGTTTTGGCAACACTCGATTGAACATTGAAGATGTGTTTTAGGTTCTCCATTGCAGTGGCGTACTGAGAGTGCTTTGTGTTTTCCTCTCGAACCACCTCCAGTGCATCGTAGATTTCTGGCACTCCGGATAGAAGGTGGTCGACTTCTTTGATTATCACCATGACATCCTTGACATTTTGCAAGCTGGTTTCTAGTTGTTTTAGCCCAACGCGAACGCCGTCCAATTGGTTCTGCATTCCTGTCTTTAGCAACGCCTCAACAGAAACTTTTTTACGCCCCACTCGATGACGGTATTGATCGACTTTTTCCAGCTGCCCTGGTCGCTGAAGCATGTTTTTGACATCTTTTAAAGCGGCCTGGCGAGCCTCTTGCTCCAGTTGTTTTAAATCCATTCGGATATATTGCAGAAACTTTTGTATATAGTTATTTTTTAACAATTTCCCGAGAATAAAAATATACAAATTTGATGCAAGTGAAACTATTGACGTTTGATATTTGTGCGTAGGTTTACATTTGGAAGTTAAAAATTTGTAGTAGAACTTAATACTTGTTTTAACGAGTAATAAATTGAATAAGGTAATGCGGATGGTATGAAGCAACGTAGCAATGGCTTTGAAAGCATTTGCTACGTTTCATATAAATGAAACTGATTTGAGCTAAAGTAAATGCTGGTTTTCATCCATGCGTGACAATATTTCCAAAAAAGACTAGCCATTTTATACCGCTGATTATGTGCGATGCAAAATTTAAAGTAAATCATAATTTTCTCTATTATTTCTATTTGCAGTAGTAATTTTTTTGTGAATATTGTACACACTACAGCTACACCAGATTGTCATTCTGTGGAATTTATGCAGAATGTACAATAAACACTAAAGGAAATGCCAGTCAAATTCCATTAACAGGTATGTAAACATAATTCAATGAATGCGGTTGTAAATAGCATTGTCCTGACTTAATAACATCGCAGAATATATTTGACCTACAATTAATTCTGCAGGAATTTGCAATCAATAAGCAGCCTCAGTGCTTTCAAGCCCTTAGGGTACAATGTGCTCGAAAATTAACTTCGAAATGCCATTTGTCTTGCATTTGTATTTTTGCAGTGTTTGAGAGTGACAGACGGACCTGTGCCGGTTGGGATAGACACGTAAGGACAGGCGCATCTGTTATTATTTTCGGTATACTAGTGAAAACTTTAAAACAGTTTGTAATTTTTATAAAAAAAAAAGTGCAATGCGGCCTATGAAGCTCGCCGAGTTTTTATCCACTCAATTTCCAGAGTATCATCCTCTTCCATTTGAAAATGAGTGCAACACACAACTTTTGCTTCATATCGAACCAAATGCATCGTAAGTAGCAGCTTGTTGAAAAATTTGTTCGTATAGCAAAATGCAAACAAATGTCTGCATATATTTTCAGCAAAAAAATCATTAACTGGATTAGAGGATTCAAGCCCGACACATCGCACAAATCCACCATAAACTCCGATCGTCATCGGGAGGAAGGCAATCGCTTGTTCCGGTCCAACAAAAAACTCTATGCGCTTGAAGCAAGTCGTTGTTACACGAACGCAATTCTTGCAGCTCCAGATGGAAGCAAATCCTTATCACTTGCTCATGCTAACCGATCAGCTGCTATTGCTGAATTTGGATATTATAAGGTAAGTGGTATTTTACGGAAGGCAGAGTTGATCTCGAACGTTATTGTAGGAAGCTTATGAGGATTGTCAATGTGCAATAGACTACGGATATCCAGATGAGAATCTCCCGAAAATTGTCATCAGACAGGCTTACTGTGCCAACAAGTTGAAGGACTATGACAAACTAAAAGTTTGTTTGGAAAAACTGAGGACAATGACGCTGACTGTGCCCTTTGCTATAAAAAAGACAGAATTTGAACGTGAGTTAACCAAACTTATGGAGGAGAATACCTCCGATGAAAAACCAGAGTACAATGCTAACTACATGGTTCAAACAATGTAGGTATACTCTGCGTATGTCGATAGGATACATAATCAGTTATTTTTTAGCTTGAAACATCCACAAACTGGTCGTTACATGACTGCATCCAAGAACATAGCCAAGGGCGAGAAGATTCTCGTCGAAAAGGCCTTCTCGTTGGTCCCTGTCAATGACGCCAAAATCTGCTCCAACTGCGCAGTTCAAAAAATTATCCCATTCCCTTGTAATGTTTGTTCAAAAGTCTACTATTGCTCATTGAAATGCAGAAAGGCCCAGGAAATGGTCCACAGATTTGAATGCTACGCCTATAGATGCGGTTTCTTTGAAGACATAGGCATCACACACTTGGGTATGAATACTCTCCTCAATGGCTTGCCATCGATTATCCCCAGCTTGCAGGAATGTTCGTCGCCCATGGAGATCTGGCGAAAGATAGAGACCATAGCCAAGTCGGGCGAGAAGGGCTACGCTGAGGTGCTATCGCTGATAACCAACCTCAACTTGAAACGGCCACATGAAATTCGATCGTTTTCGTTGGTCTCCGCTATTGTCTGTTATTATTTGAAAGAGTTGACTGCATTTTTTACGCTGTTTGAAGGCTGCGCCTGTGGCGCATTCGAATGGGGTATTATAGTTTCTGCCCTTATACTACGGCACTCCACGCAAATGGTATCAAATGCACATTCCTGTCTAGCCATCGTCTGTCTGGATACTTCTTACGACTTTTTCGCACTCTCCGACATTTGGGCTAAGCCCAAGCACCTCAAGAGGGGACAGCTATACAAGTTTTCACGAGTTTACATCAACTATGCGGGAATATTTCCATACATGAGTAGCTGCAACCATTCTTGTGCCCCCTCGATAGTTTCTAGATTCGATGGTGATCGTGTCATCTCTACAGCTCGTCGTCACATTAAAAAGGGCGGTGAGATCTATAACACTTACATGTCAGACTATCGCAACAACCCTCGGTCTGTGCGACAAGAGGAACTTAATTCGATCTACCATTTCGACTGCAAGTGCAAGCGTTGCACGGAGAACAGCGACGATCGTGAGTTTGTAAGTTGAGTAGTGCGGATCCAACGAACGCGTAGTTAATTATTTCTCACTCTCCACAGTTGACGTTTTACAGGTACTGCTGTCAGAGTTCCCATTGCGAGGCGATTTTCACAGCACCCAACGAGAGCCTGCGTTGGTGGACAGGCAGTGAACAGGAAACGCCATTCCTAACTTGTCCAGTATGCGGGACTAAACTCAACTTGGACTGGTACTGGCATTTTGAGCGGTTCTCAAAGGATCCAACACGGATCCTAGAAGTCCTCCAGATAGTGAACTTCTCGGGACAGATCCTAGTAGGCTTCAGTGAGCTTCGAAAGCAAATGGTAGCTACTGCTGTTTATCTATTCTTTGAAGCCTGGCAAAGTAATTCTGTAGCATCTCTTATGAATACGCATTCAATAGGTTTGCTTTCAGGAGGAGTACCAATTTCGTTGTTGGAATTTAAGGAAATTGGAGAAGTTATCAACTACTGGCTGGATGTGATTGAGCAGCAAAATGACATATACTCCGTGGTATACGTCGCTAAAGCGACCTTTGCTTTGGATCTTATGGCGCGTGGGCACTTCCTGAATTTCAATTGTAAGAAGATCCACATTTCGTTCAAGATGCTGCCGCATGAGCTGAGGATTGTTTTTGAAAACTATATCGATGATTACATTGGAGACAGGTTCTCTTACTAATCATCAAGACTTGACCAACACTGAAGTTGTAGATTGTTTTAGTTTTTTATACGATTAACTTTGGTCGGTTTAAACAAAGTTTTGTGGTTAACACGATTTTAGTATGACGTTTCTCGTAGAGAACGATTTTTGTGAAAACGAATGCTTTTGAAGGATTTTTAATTGATATGTAAAGCGGAGGTGCGAGGAGTCCTGCTGATAATTATTACATGTGTCTATGTCTATGAATATACTCGTATTGAATGTATTTAACAATATATCTTATTCAATAAAAAATGTGAACAGAAAAACGCGCATCTTTTTCATTGATGTTGAGTCAGTCAGGGAACATTTGTTACCTTTATAATTAGTGATAGCAGTGAAATCGACTTAGTTCCGTGAATGTATAGTTCTTTCACGGATGTTGCACAGATTGAATCATCGATTTTTCAAAATTAACCAATCGTAAGTAAGATCCCGCTGGTCCGGTCATCTAGGGGCTTCTGAAACGCCTCCAATCTTTCAGCTATTTGACACAAAGCACGTCATTACAAGTTTATTATGTTTACCTGTATTTCTCAGATTTAACAAAAATCTGTACTTCGCTCTGTCAATCACGTTATTGAGTTCATTACCTATGATTGCTGCCAAAATGTGTTTCGTAATCAATTTTAATCGAATTAAATTGTCATTTTTAAGTAGGTTATAATATATGCTCCTACATTTTTTGAAATATTTCCACAAAATCATTTTTCGGTAGTATCATACACATATACAACCCCAGCTGTTAACGAAGTAAAAATAAGACCATAAATGAACCCCATCCAACTTCTGGGCAGTGCTATTTTCCCATCCATATCGTGGTAGGGTGGTACACTAGTCGATGACTACTACTCTTCCCCATCATTTTGACGACGACAAAGCAATTCGAAGAAAGTGTGACGGAGACAAAACGGACATTCGAAGTGGAGAGAAATACTTTTTTTCCCTCATTCCCATTGAATTTTCGCGAAGGAATTTTTTTTCGTTTGTCCGACCGAAAATAATAAGAAATTGCATTCCGAATTGGAAAACGAGTAGCCAGCAATTCTCCAAATAACTTAAAATTAATTAATTTTGTGAATTTATCGAGTTAACATAGTGAAAAGAGAATAAACGAAACGCCAGCAAGCGATTGCACAGAGTCGAAAGAAAGTGAAAAGTTTTTGGCCCCAAATATTGGGGCCAAAAGGCAGTCCATAGAAGCACCACCATCATCATCATCCATCACCATCAGCAGCACAACGACGACAACGACGACGAAATTGACAGCAAAATCGAGAAACGATATTTTCATCGTCAAATTTCTGTGACTTGCAACTTGATTGGAAATTTCAGTCCTTTATCTGAGCCCAGCCAACACAAATATACGATAAGAAAAGTATTGCTGAAAGCTGAGATCGGTTTAGATTCTTTTTTTGTTTTGAATTTTGTTATTCTTTTCCTTTTGTTGTTCGGGCGCCAGTGGGAGCTTCAACATTGATTGAAGCGTTAACCCACAGTGCAATCGACGAATTTGATGGGAGAATTATGTACCTGGAGCCTCTAAATATATCGCTAACGCAGATTAGTATATTGGTGAAAAATCTGAATAAGAAGAACTACGCTCAGACGTGTGAAAGTATAAACAAGGTAAGTGGACAAAGGCGATAAATTTCATAAGAAAACTTAAACTTTTCATTATTCATCCGTCATGCTATGACATCTTTTTCCCGTGTCGTCATTGATGTGTGCTTTATTTTTCATTAGTGTCGGTCAAATTCAGAAGATCTATTCTGATTTGTTGCATTGCATTGGGTAAAATCTAATTTGGTAGAACATATTGGGTTCATGGACAATGGTTTATTAATTGCGCGTAAAATTATTTGTTTTATAATTTTTGTGGTTGTGCATCACACCAACACGGTAATTTTTCCATGGATGATCACATAGGTACATTTTCCCGAAATCCAATTGGAAATTCATTTACGATCGACCATGTAAACAATGATGCCAAATACTGATAATTTGGTTTGGCTTCAACATTTGATTTTCGATTCGGAAACAGTTCTTATTTTTTTTTAATAAAATAATAAATTTAAATGAGGACTTTCGCGGTAATAAAAAGCATGGCATATGCATTTGTAGGTATAGGTACTTGATTTCTTTATGAGTTTACAGATGATAGCGTTTTCTATCCTCACATCGTTTAAATTTTCTTTTTCAGTAAATATGAAAAAGAAATAACACTGATATGAGAGCAACAAAGATAGATATAGATATACGAATTCTTTTCAATCAACATACTACGATCATATTTGTGATTTTACACAGGCTAATAGAATATTGATTTTTGTCTTTGAACATTAAGATTGTGCCTTTCAGTGTTGAAGTAGTTTAATAATGGGCATAACTGACTTTGCCATTTAAAAAGGCGATCACTTAATAGCACATGAGTTGGTGTGGTTGTAAAAACTGACAGCTAAGCTTTAGTTCTTCTCGGTCTGGCAACTGCAAAGGTGTTCATTTAAGATTTCTAAAATTACAGTGATTGTGTGCTACAAAATACCCAATGTGCCCTCAAATTTTATTTCTAAAATCTTTTGCAAATGTATATAGTTAAAAAAAACTGACCGAAATATTTTCTTTTTCAACAATGTAAATCAAGCATTGGAAACAAATCTCTTCGTGCACACGAAAACGATTGAACGTTTCGCCTTACAGAATGCCGACACAGGTTTCTGAACAGAGTACATTCAAAAAGATCATCGAATGACAAATTTCACACAATTGTTTTGTAGACTATGAATCTAGTACGTTCTCCGTGACCACCGTATTAATAAAAACTGCGTAAAAGTTATTAACTCGTTACTTGGCAGTTACGTCAAATTTATGAATGTATCGGATTTCTACTAACTAACTTTTTTAACTTTGCACGATAAGTGAAAATTTGTTTATTAATACGGGAGTGATTGTTTTTACAGGAGTGCAAATTAGATACACCGCGGACATACAAACCGTACAAAAATTTAACAATTACTCTATCTTAACAGCATCCTTTATTCCCTGGTCTATTTTCGAATACCTGATAAAAAACATTTTTATTTCCTTTATGGTTTGACAATAGCCGTATGCATACTCACTCAGGTATATTATAGATTATAGTACATCCTAAGGGGTGTGTTCATTTTGAATGATTTTAATCTGTCATTCAACTTTAAAAAAAGAAAAAATGGTATTGCTCATAAATAAAAAAGAAGTCTCTCTCTTTAATGGGAACATGTGTCTTTTTTTAACATTAATTATCTTTTATAAATATAAATGACGTACACAAAAAACATAAGCACTACTACAAACTGTTTTTTTTTCTTTAAAAACTTGTATGAAAAAAACTAAAATTAGCACATTCCAACAAAAAAAAGTCATAATAATTGGCATTTTATTTTGGCTTCACTGACTCACCGCATACCTAAAATACGTAGGTGCCGGTAAAGGTAAGAATGGACATATTTAAAAACAAATCCAGAGCATTTATTTGAAGCTTATTGTCTTCGAATATTTTAAAAATAGAACAACGCAAAAGAATTTCCATTCAAAATAAATGAACGAAGGTACATTAAGTATCATTGTATTAATACGTGAACATCCAAAGTTTCCTTACACCTTTTTAGTATTTATTATGAAATGAGATGTACACAAACGAAAAATTGTGGGTATATGTCGCCCCTAAGGCTGGTAAAATTAAGTTATGAATTCGCCCATACAAAACAGGTAATTGAAAGGATTTTGGTGACATTATTTTGTCGCCGCCATATTACCATAGTAACGTATTCAAATATAAATCATCTTATATTAGAACTGATGGAGCAGCTCATTTACGTATTTTTTCGATATCTAGATGTCGCTTTTTTCGTTTATAAAAAAAAAACGAAAATAATTGTTTTTTAGTATTACATACTTATTAAATGTATGGCCCATTTTCGACCACAAGCGATACTAGTAGGTATTAAAATGTTATATTGAGATATGCAAAATTCGGGCGCCAATAAAATAAAATACAATTTTGTTTTCGTAAATACGCTATTCCGTTGTCAATTTCAACAAAAATGTGCCTTGCTGGTAGTTTTTATTGACCTTCAAAATGTAAGAAGCTTACGGCCATATTATTCACTCCGGGTGTAACTCAGATTTAAGTTAATTTTACACCCGATCATTAATCCGCATTTTTTAGACCCGACAATTTAAACCCGCTGGATTAAAGATGGATTAAAACACTTTAAACCGTTTTTAATCCGGTTTAGACCTACGTATAGTGTCAAATTTCACAAATAATGACATTTGTTTTTTGTTGTTTGTCACTTGGAAATTGATTTGATTTGTAGTGTTCCATGTTTAGTTTTTAGTGCATTAGTCGAATCATGTATGTAGCCTCCAAAATGCCTCTTTCTTTAGTCGGAACTATACCCGAAAATTCACCACATCGTTATCGAGGACGACGTTGATTTACCATCATCTCTCCATTTCATAAATGAAATCCATTTTTTTCTAACTCGCGCCCGGCGAGAAATAAAACGCCAATATTAAGAAATTGAGTTTTAACCTAAGTTAAAGTACTTGAGCCGGTCTCCGGAGTGCAGTTTAACTCCAATCGGTTTAAACGATGTCAAGCTCAAAAAACTGGGTTAACGCTCGGGTTACACGACTGAATATTATGGACTTGGGTTTAATTTTTGGGTTAAACTCACTTAAACCCGGGTGTAACCTATAACCCGGATTAAAGGGAGTGAATAAAAAAGATATGAGAATTTGATATATAACTGACGTCTGTGAACATCCGATATACTTTATACTATATACTATATACTTTGACCGAAACTAACAGTAATTCAACCAATACTAAAATAAATGATTGTGTAAAATACCTATATTGCATTACTAATAATCATTTTTAGTGCCCAGGTTAAATTTGAATAAACAATTTCTCGTATAATATTATAATACGTACATATTCAAATTATTTATGTGTTTTTATATTAGTAAAGAATATTCTTCGCATGATATAATGACATAAAAAATATCTCAAAGAGTATCTCGTAACAAATTAGTTCTGCAGAAAAGAAACAGCAAATGTAACAAATAATCTACTCCAATATTTTGTGGATTATCTAAAGCGATAGGTACGCTTTTGGCATCACCACTGTACCGATTCCATTTTGACATTTAATAAAACCACTTATTCCATCGTCCTTTTCACACATCCACTTGAATATTAAAAACAAAAAGAGATAGCACAGTTCGTTTGGAGAAGAAGACAACGCTCTAAACCTCTGCTGGGGCTATTTTCTTTTCATCGTTTTTTCGCCGACGCCATGTTCATTTGAAAATTTTTCCACTATCTTCGTCGCGAACTTTCATTTCGAGAAATTTGTTAAAAAATTAAATCAAAATGGATTTCAATCAACACAAAATAAACACCTAACATTCGGAGCATTTCCATTCAGTGAAAATGTTCGAAAAGATGTTCAAAATTAGTAAAAACAATCTTTTATTTTATTTGACGTTTTTTTGCCTTTGTGTATCGAAAAATAACGACCGTAGCAGCAGCAGCTGCCCCCTGCAAAAAGTGTATCAAGTGTAGAAAACGTTTCTCAAAAAGCAAATTTCTTAATGAAAAACAAAAACCAGAGAAACTCGCAACGAAATCCCCTAATAAAACAAACTCTTAACATAATTTCTTTTCGCAAAAAGAAACAAATAACAATTTTAATAAATTTTAGGTAAGAGCACTAACAATTTAATAATGGTTTTTCAATTCATATAATATGAGCGTGCATGTGTGTGTGTTTGTGTATCATGCATAGATGGTATGTATACTTTTTGTTTTGTGGTAATTTTCTTTTGCTTCCTACGTATCACCGCCGTTGTGCTTCTTTTACGTACCATCCGTCAATCTTCCAGTGGGGACGTTGTCTTTTTCTCTGGTTCCCTGTTCCTTTGTAGGCCACCTAGCAATAGATGCATGTTTTTGCTTTAGCTGTATGTGTTTTGCTTATGCTTTCTTAATTCACCTGTGTTTCTTTTGTCGGCCCTACACCGTTACTTTATTAATTAATTCCGATTCCGAGCCATTGCTTATTTGATAATAGTCGGTGCAATTTTTGTTAAAAAATCGCAACAATTTGCTTAGTTCACGCGAACAAGTTACGTTCGGAAACCTCTCAGAGTAGAGTGGGAGTGCAAACAGTGCAAAAAAGAAAGATGAAATAAGAAAAAACCTTGGAAGTCTGCTTTCTATTTCCCTATGGTTGCTGTTTCATGAGCGATGAGTTGACGGTTGTCGTGTATTTTACGAATACCTCAGATCGACGACATGGGACAGGGGGTTATCTATCTGTAAAAAGAATCACCGTTGAGAAACAAACGAGTCGGAAGCATATTATGGCAGGTGAATGAAGGATGAAAAGCGATCCGTTGATAACTACATAATCACATTTGCCATGTATTTGTTGCTCTTTGAAACATTTTAAATGTCCCCAGCGAATACCTACCTACTGCTAAGAATCAATCTAAATAAATGGTTGGCTATCTTGGAAACAACAACGAGGAGTAATGACGGGCTTCTATGTCAGTAATTTAAGATTTCCAATAGATACATAAGTACATACTCAAGTGGTCGTTCTGAAGTCTTCGACATGTAAAACCCTATTCTGACCTAATTTAGGCATAGATCCGATAACCCGAAACAATGATCGTTACAATGGAATTGGATAAGATGTAGTTTTTGTTTAGACAATGGCTAGGGTACTAATCTTCAGCCAGTAAAATAACCAAAACACATTTATTTGTTGACTAGACGCAACGCAACCAACATCATATTCTGTTTTTCTTATTAATCTCCAAACTAATGTACAAAGTCCTCCAGTTAACCATTAAATCTAAACTAACAAGTGAGTCAACACCTGTTTCATTACTTAATTACTGGTGACGAATTTACGAATTTACAGCATACAAAAAGCCTACCTACATAAAACGTTCCTTAAGTGGATTTTTGTTCACGCCTACCCCAGCTATGACTGCCTACCGCTTGTATTTTGGAACTAAATTAAATTGAACTTTAGATTTGCATTCTGATCGATATTTGATCTTGCTTGTTGGACGTACTTCTTGCTTGAAACAATAAGAAAGTGATAGCAAACAAACGGCGAAAGGCAAACTTGAACCCAAAATTTCTGACTATAATTTCTGTGTTATCTGTATAACGAAGTGGAAAGGAGTTTTCAAGATTTACAGGTACATACTCTAAAGGCGAATGGGATTTAAATCTTTTAATGCTTTGGATTGAATCCAACCTCTGTCTATCTTCTAAACAGACAGGGACCTTTCGATTACTCTCGCCTGCACCGTTTCTTGTAACTCAAGCTGAGGTTAATCATTTTTGCTAAAGAAAACTACGTCCAATGCAAGCACAATCCCATTCTAGTATAGTATTTCAAAGTGATAAACCAATTATAATGCCGGAATAAGAATTGTATAAAATTGGTTTATAACTTTTTGCACATTCCATTTCAGTTGGTTGATGAATTTGGCTTGGAAGCGGATCGCCATTATCTGCGTTGCCTATTCTCAATTGTAAACTTCACGGATCCAACGTCGACACCGTTTCACTGCAAACTACTCGGCATCGAGCTAAACAAACAGTTGAACAAGACTCCGGCAATATCGAACATCTGCTTTTCAGTAGACAATTGTTTTCCCACGCAAAAGGTAAGATCCCACTCGATCCCAGTGTATTCCCCATCTGTACTAATCTTGTTCTATTGCAGAACCTACAACCGTCAATAAATCTGCTCCCGCAAATCACGAAAGCGACTGGCATATCCAAGTTGACTGAAGTGATTGTTGCCCTCGCGCTAACTCATTCATCCAATGCGGAGACTCAGATATACGCGAGCATACACTTGAAACGAACGATACCGCAACTCATCGAATCGTACACCAATAACGAGACCGCCACACCAACCGAACGTAGTCTCAACGATATCCTACCAAATATCTTACAACTCATCCTATCGCTCTTCAGAGCGGATACTTGCATTAACTTCGGTCTGAGAACCGAAACATACTTGAAGTTCATCCAGAAGCTGCGGGAAGACTTTCCCCGAGAAGGAGTCCCTTTGATTCTAGCCCCATTTCTGTACCAAACCCATCATCAGGAGGAGATCTCTATTGAAGAAGTTTACGGGAATCTAGCTGAAACGCTAACGCAGGTGAACAATATTATGGACACATCCTGGATTAATTTAATCCTTGAAATCGGCTATGAATTCACTTCGACCGTCGACGAATGCAAGAACCACTTACGCTGTGGACGCGCAGACCTCCAGACACAAGATGTCGCTAAAATTATTGGATTGATGTGCCGCACACATACATCCCTACTTGACTGTAATGTAAATCTACCGACACCAGCGAATTTCTGGCCCGGCCAGCAGAACACAAACAGCAATGCCAGCAATAACAATGAAACTTCCAGCACGACAACATCAACTAGTGGTGGGACGGGCAGCAACCCTGGCGATCCGACGAAGAAGGACGCCAAGGTGTCTCAGGCTGCCACAGACGCCACCCAGACATGGAAACCAGACGTATTCGTTCAGGCGCTGAAGGAAATCGTGCCCAATTTGAACTGGAAAGATGTGTGCTTTGCCTTAGATCATCACGAGTTCGTAATCAAAGACCGCATTGGCCTTAATCTGCTTTTGACCATTTTCCGCCTGGGCACGCAATCTAGCGTATTCCCCACAGAATGTGTCTACCGCCACTGGCAGAATGTCGATGGTCAGTTCTCGCTCATATCGATGATGCTGAAGAACTCGGACCTGTTTTCGTTTGCCGACTATGTTTTCACTCCTGTGCCTGTAGAGCTGCTGAAGACGCCTCCAGAGACGGAGAACAAAGAGATTGCCACATGGAAGTCGCTGCATTTAGTTGAGGTGCTATTGTACCTTGGGGAGAATGGTCCCTACGCACAGGTCGCGGAGATATTCAAGTTTCCTGCTCAGCATTGTCCAGATGTGTTGATACTGGCACTGCTACAGCTGACAACACCCATCACAGGTTTCCGTCAGGAGCTGTTCAACAACCTGGTTCCGACATTCATCGCAAATCACCCCAATTCGGGGGTGATACTGCACCACACTTGGAATTCATCGAACTCTATGATGCACCTGCGTCCGACGATAATGCACGCCATGTCTGATTATTATCTGCGTGGCGAGAACGATCAGTCGAGGCTGTCGCGCATTTTGGACGTCGCTCAGGACCTCAAAGCTCTGTCGAGTTTGCTGAATGCCAGAAGCTTTTTGTTCGTCATTGACCTGGCCTGCCTGGCCTCGCGACGTGAGTACCTCAAATTGGAGAAGTGGCTCAGCGATAAGATTCGCGAGCATGGTGAACCATTTGTGCAGGCGATCATAAAGTTTCTACAACGACGTTGCCCACAGATTACTGGTGCCAAGGTGCCAGAGGACCAAATACCAAAAGCTGCCCAACTCCCGCATGAAACACTGACCACCATGTTGACATGTTTGCAGTCATGCGCAGCAAACGTCGCACAAGACCTGTGCGATGTGATCATTCAAATGACGTCGAACTGCAATTTGATTGCGAACAAGGCGCGTCAACAGCAACCGCCACCGCCTGGCGTGATCCGAACCCATCGCGGCATCGAACAGCCGTCCTTCAATGCGAATTTGAACGCCCAGCAGATGTTTGGGCCCTCAGTGGACACGCTGTCGAATCTAAGCACGAATATTGCCGGATTGAATCTGGGTGGACCGAACGGATCGTTTAATTTCGGGAATGTGCTGGGAAATCTAGTGTCACCGGCATCACCATCTCGGTTGATGAATCCCGCAGCAGCAATGGCAATGGCCTTGCCGGCGCCACCAAACGTCAACAATATTGGTCGCATTCCGCCGACGCCAAATGCCAATCCGGGAGTAATCGCCGAACTGGGACAACCAGTCTCAAAGGAAGTCGAGGACGAAGCCAACAGCTATTTCCAACGCATTTACAACCATCCGCCGCATCCAACGCTTTCTATCGACGAGGTGCTGGACATGTTGCAACGTTTTAAGGAGTCAAACATTCGACGCGAACAGGAAGTCTACCAGTGCATGCTGCGGAACTTGTTCGAAGAGTATCGCTTCTTCCCGCAATACCCCGACAAGGAACTCCAGACGACAGCTCAACTGTTTGGTGGTATCATCGAACGCAATCTGGCGCCAACTTGCTTCACATTAGGACTGGCGCTGCGATGTGTCTTGGATGCTCTACGCAAGCCCGTTGGTTCGAAAATGTACTTCTTTGGAATAGCAGCCCTGGACCGATTCAAAACACGCCTTCGTACATACAACAAGTACTGTGAGTTTATTCGATCAATTCCCCACTTTCAGGAGTTTCCTCCGCTCCTCATTCAGTACGTCGAGTGTGGCTACATGGAGCAAGACCCCCCGAATAAAACTCAGGCCAGCATTCTGCCTGGTTCCATGCCGCAGATAATGCCGTGCCAACAGGGGGGGCAGCAGCCCACACCTGACTCACTGTATCGCAGCAATTCAGTGACTGGCAACATTGTGACCACACCCGCACAACAGAAGCCAATGGTTGTGACGCGCGTCAAGTCCATCGCAAGCGCTACAAATATCGACACGCTGCTGGTGGCAAATGAGGAGAAGATCACTGTCCCGCCAGAAGGTGTTCAAGATAAGACCGCATTCATATTCAATAATCTCAGCCAGCTGAACATTCCGCAGAAGTGCGAGGAGATCAAGGAGATCATGATCAAGGAGTACTGGCCGTGGTTGTCGCAGTATTTAGTGCTGAAGCGCGCCTCAATGGAGTTCAACTTCCACTCGCTCTACTTCAACTTTTTGGACGCGCTCAAGAATCCCGACATAAACAAGTTCGTGACCAAGGAGACGTTGCGCAACATCAAAGTGCTGCTGCGCTCCGACAAAGGTGTTATCAACTTCTCCGATAGGAGTCTGCTGAAGAACCTCGGCCATTGGTTGGGCATGATGACACTTGGGCGCAATCGTCCCATATTGCAGGTAGATCTGGATTTGAAGGCATTGGTCGCCGAAGCCTACCACAAGGGCCAACAGGAGTTGCTCTTTGTGGTGCCCTTTGTCGCGAAAATTCTCGAATCAAGCGGCAAAAGCAAAGTCTTCAAAACCCCCAACCCATGGACCATGGCGATCATGAACGTTCTTGGCGAGTTGCATCAAGAGCCGGAGCTCAAACTAAATCTAAAGTTTGAAATCGAGGTTCTCTGCAAGACTCTCAATATTGATCTGAACAAGTTGAAGCCGATTATCTACTTGAAGGACCCAAGCCGTTCCATGAATATTGAGCATCAAATGTGCATACCTAAGGTGAAGGCAATTGAAGCGGCACAACAGCAGGTGATTGCTCAGCAGCAGGCTATAACACAGGCGCAAGCTATAACACAGGCGATAAGCCAACAACAGGCAATTACCCAACAGCAGCAGCAGCAACAACAACAACAACAACAACAACAGCAGCAGCAGCAACAACAACAACAGCAGCAGCAACAACAACAGCAACAACAACAACAGCAACAACAACAACAGCAGCAGCAGCAACAACAGCAGCAGCAACAACAACAACAACAGCAACAACCATCACAGCACCAACAGGCGTTGGCCAACAACATCGACTTGGAACAGGTCATGGCGATGAATAACAATTCCGGGTCCAATCCATCGCCCAGCATCGGCAATGATGGGCCCAACCAACTGGCTCTCAACCCGCCAGAACCACGTTTTAACTACGTGGACATCAATGTGACCAACTTTACACACATCGCCCAACATGTGGTTATTTCGCCAAATATAGCGATCATGCACACGAATCCAGCACTGAAGCACATTGTACTGAATGCCATTGAGCGCACGATCACCGATTGGTTGCAGCCAGTGGTCGATAGGAGCGTCCGGATTGCATCGAGTACAACCGAACAGATTGTGCGAAAAGATTTCGCATTGGATCCGGATGAAACCCGTATGCGCACCGCTGCCCATCAGATGGTACGCAATCTGTCCGCGGGAATGGCAATGATCACGTGCAAAGATCAGATAACCCAAACTCTAAATGGCAATATCAGGAAGGGCTTTCTGTCGGCCATAACAGCGGCCGGTCCACAGTACCAGGAGATTGACGCCGCTGCCATTCAGCTGACCAACGACAATGTGGAGCTGGCCTGCGCGTTTGTGCAAAAAACAGCTGCCGAGAAGGCTACTCCTGAGGTAGATCGTCGCCTAGGACCCGATTTCGAGTCTAGAAAGATGTCACGCGACGAGGGAAGGTAAGTTTTGCTCGAGTGCTTGCGTGCGTGCGTCTACTTGACACATGTTTTTTTTTTATTATATATTTTAGACGCTACGTTGATCAGGAAACTCTTGCTTACCAATCAGAGCGAATGCCCGAACAGGTGCGTCTCAAGGTGGGCGGAATACCAGCGAACCAGTTCGCCGTGTACACGGAATTCGCCCGAAACATTCCCGGCTTTCAGCCGATGTCAGAGCGCGACGCAGCTCTTTTTCTTCCAAAGACCACGATTCCAGTAGGCGTCAATGTAAGATAACGAGTGCGACTGAAAGCACTCCATGTTCCTAATCCTTTTTGATTACTTGTAGGAGGTTCCTTTCGGCAATGACGACCTGGGCCTGATGTACGCTGAATTAGCGACCCGCATGGAGGGATTCCTTAACAACACTGTTAACGTGGCCACACTTCAAGTGCAGGCGGGAAAAATGCACGCCCTTCTTACCGCCCTCATGGTGACACGTCGTATTCGAGATAACGACAGCGCATTGAATCTTCTCACTCGCGTTGTAGAGGGTCTCGTCGAAGGACTGGTGAACATCCCAGAACACGAGGTCCACATGAAGTTGTACCGCGATGTGCACTTGCGTATCTTGAGTCTGCTACAGACGGCCTTCGGCACAGTAGCCACAGAGCGAGCAGTCACTAAGTGTATATTTGAGATCCGCGAGGACGTTCGCTGGAACGTTGAAGCCATCAAGTTGCTTATCTCATCGCACATGGTGAACGTACAACAGATGGACATCCTGCTGCGTGATGCTATGGACAATGGCAACAACTACATGGCTGTGACGTTCGCCATGCAACTGATGGAACGTCTTCTGGTCGACGATCGTCCAAGTCACATTGTCCCAGAAACAGAGTTTATTGGAACGATTGAGATGCTGGCACGTTTGCCACAGCATCGCCACCGTTACCCGGAAGCGCTTACACACATGATTGAGATGCTGTGGGGCAACCACGACACAGGAAACTTTTTGGCTGATCGCTACACTAGCGGAGCGACACAATACATTCACACTGGCTTGTCTCATGTAAGGGTGTGCGGCGCAAATGCTTTTGCTTCGATAATTATTTGATTATATTTTCAGGCGAACGAATGCGATGATCCGCCTGGTCTGCAGGAGAAGACGGAATTCCTACTCAAAGACTGGGTGTCGATCTACTCGCAGTCGAACAACCTGTCGCGCGAGACGAAGAACTTTGGATCTTTCGTGCAAAAGATGAACCTTTATGGCATCCTCAAAACAGACGACTTGATTACACGCTTCTTCCGACAAGCGACCCAGTTCTGCATCGACTTGGTGTACAGAATTCTCAACGATCCAACACACAACCCTGCCGTGGCAAAGACAAAGATCTTCCACTGGATCGATGCATTTGTCCACCTGATCGCGCTGCTTGTGCGACATTCAGGCGATCAAGGCAACCCCACAACGAAAATAAATTTGCTGAACAAAGTGCTGGGCATAGTGCTCGGCATTTTATTGCAGGACCAAGAATTGCATGGCAGCTCCTTCCAACAGTTGGGCTATCATCGGTTCTTTATAATGCTATTCCTCGAGTTGAGCTCTCCGGACGCAGTGCTCGAGAGCCTGATGCAAAGCATAGTAACTGCCTTCTCACACACCTACCACTTGCTGAATCCGTCGCGTGCTGCTGGATTCTGCTATGCATGGCTAGAGCTGATTTCACATCGTATATTCCTGGGTCGCATCTTGGCCCAGATTCCCCAGCAGAAAGGTTGGCCGCTATATGCTCAACTACTCATGGACCTGTTCAAGTACTTGGCGCCGTTCCTGCGTAACGCTGAGCTAGCCAAACCCGTGCAAGTGCTCTACAAGGGCACTCTGCGTGTGTTGCTAGTCTTGCTGCACGACTTCCCTGAATTCTTGTGCGACTATCACTTTGGTTTCTGTGATGCCATCCCTCCAAACTGTATTCAAATGCGAAACATTATTTTGGCGGCATTCCCAAGGAATATGCGCTTGCCCGACCCATTCACACCCAACTTGAAGGTCGACATGTTACCAGACACGGCCACGGCTCCAAAGATTTTCTCCAACTACGTTGTCAATATTCAGCCGGCGAACTTCAAGAAGGATCTGGATTCGTATTTGAAAGCGAGAGCTCCAGTCACCTTTTTGTCAGAGTTTCGGAGCCATCTGCAAATCTCCAATGAGCCCGGTTCAAGGTATAACATCCCGCTGATGAATGCACTTGTGCTCTACGTTGGTACGCAAGCTATTGCGCACATTAGGTAAGCTTATTCAATTCGGTTCCACTTTCCATTTTGCATTATTTTGTTCAATTGCAGGAGCAAAAACTTCGTTCCAAATACATCGAACATTGCACACAGTGCTCACATGGACATCTTCCAGAATCTCGCTGTTGATCTCGACACCGAGGGACGTTATCTATTCCTGAATGCGATTGCCAATCAATTGCGCTACCCCAACAGTCATACACACTACTTTAGCTGTGCGGTTCTGCATTTGTTCGCCGAGGCCAACTCGGAGGCCATTCAAGAGCAAATCACTCGAGTGCTATTGGAACGCTTGGTTGTAAATCGTCCACATCCATGGGGTCTGTTGATCACCTTCATTGAGCTGATCAAGAATCCCATCTACAAGTTTTGGGATCATGACTTTGTGCACTGCGCTCCGGAAATAGAAAAGTGAGTACACATTAAATCGAATACATGAATGCATTTTTTGTATGTTGCTGGTTCCTTTTATTGTCAAAGAGGGAATACGCCAACTCGTGGTGGGTGAGATATAATTGTCCATCCTATGGTTAACCGATTGTGAGATCGAACTAATCAGAACCACGAATATTGCGAATTCGTGTGAACATCGCTGAAGAGCTACGTGTTGCATTCTAACCCATCAAAAAGGCAACCGCAATACTCATGCTGGGAATGCCTCAGTTTCAAGTTCAAGCGATGAAGTATACAAATTCTACAAACTATATTTCCTCCTAAATCAATGTTTAAAACAAACATTAAAAAACCTGTCGTGAGTCTCGCTTCTAATTTCATAAATACCCGCGCTGCGTACATCGCACTAATTGATGACTTATTTTAGACTCTGCCAATTGTATTTACACCGCGCGGCACCCATCAGGCGCACAGCTTTTTCGTGTCCAAATTTTCAGTCAAAATGCGATGTAGAGCACTTTTTGAAATGCCTACGGTGTCTGCTAGCTCGCACGCTTTCAGTCGATGGTCATCCAAAACCATTTGGTCGACCACTGCGCGGTTCGTCTGGGCAGCTCAAACGTCCCCGCTTAAACTCTGCTACCCAGAATTCAACTGTTGTGAATGAAGGAGCAGACTCCCCCAGAGTAGGATCTAGCTCCACTTTGATATTGGTTGGACTGAGGAACGATGACCAATTTTTTCCATAATAAAAAATTCACTGAGACCGTTCACTATTGAGGGCTGCCGAACACATACTAAACAGCTTAGCGTCATCAGACTTCAAATTCGAGCTTTGAAGTTTGGTTCTTCCTATCATAGTCATACTTTTCAAACAAAAACCGCCATCTATCCGCCCTCGTACATGTATTTTCTACGATTGTACTTCGTAGACACAAATTGAGGCTCCAATCTGTTTTAGTAAATAATCACTTTTTTTTATTGATTTATACACAAAGAAACAACAGAACCAACCATTCTCTTAATTCAAATCCATTTTGTTCACTTTTAGTCTGTTCAAATCCGTTGCCCACTCGTGCATAGTGAAATCGAATCACCCGCAACAGATCTCGAACTTGGACGGCGAAATCCAGGAAATCAATTAACCGAAACTTTCCGGTGCGAAGGGCAGACGAAAATCCGCTTATCCTGGCCTTAGATAATGAACAGGACAACAGAAATGATTTTTTTTGTTTACATTTTTTTTTTTAATTTTGTAAGTAACAATTAATGAGTAGTAATGAGAAATGAACAAAAAACTATAACAAATTGGTGTATGATAAATAAAAGTAAAAACTGAGATCACCCAAAAAAATTGTAAAAAAAAGAAACACTATAAAAAAACGTGGGTAGTTACAAAATTAGTGTAATTACGAGAGGTGAAGAACACAATTTTTAAACCGAGTAACAAGTGATGTAATAAAAGCAAATGCAAAAAATACTTTGTCGTTGATCAACTAAATAAATAAAAAAGAATGAAAATAAGCAGAAAACCTATAAAAAATAAAAGAAAGAAGAAACTAAACTTTATGTAAATAGTTTAAATGGTACATAATATAAAAACAAATAATAAGAAAGATCGTTACAATTACACACTCGTATATATATGTAAAATTAGTGATTGATTTAATTTTATTTACTCTATTCTCTGTCATATCTAAGATCACTTTCTCATTTATTGTTTTACATAAATACATATTTTGTTTCTCTCCTTTTTCTTTATTTTACTATTTTACATATACTTTTTATTACTACAAATCTATCGATTACATTACATTGCATTACTTTTTCGTACATCCACTAAGAGAATTCTATGGGAATACCGATAAAATTTACTTCATTACGATAACAAAATGAGAAATTTATATACACACATGTATTAAAAACGAAACACAAAACAAAAAAGATGTCCTTATTGATTTACTTGGAGAATTAGATTTTATATATATATATCTTACATATTAACAAAAGCAGCGCGTAGATGTTAATAAGTACTAGACCACAAAAATGTGCATCTACCATTTATTTTGTTTTCTCTTTTGTTTTTCGTACAAAACGTACACAATTCATCCATATAGTTATCTTCCATTTTTTACATACACGTATCTATTTTTTTTTTTGTTGCCCAGTAAATTGTACTTTTATTTAAAAATGATTTTAGTAATTATTCAAAATGGTTACTTTTTAAATCGGATGAATTCTTTACTGTAGGATAATTTTTTGAATGTAAAACTGTAAATGTAAAAGCATAATGAAGAAAAAAGAAAACACAAACAAAAAAGAAATGAAGGAAGATGATGAAATTTAAATATTATAAGTTACTCTACTAATATAAAATAATAATAGCAAAAAATATTAAATATCTGGCTTTTATTTTTGTACCAAACTGAGCGAAAGCGACTGTCGGTTTTGTATCAAAAAACGAAAAAATACTTGGTTTCGTGCGAAAGGAAAGCAACGACAGCTTCTTCATGAGGCGTTCACACCCATCCAATCTTAACACATGAGGTGTCAAGAGGAAAGCAAATTCAATGTGACTATAAATCAGAAAAAGTTTCAAAACTCATGTGCCTCGAACTGTCAAAATTACTCAAACCTGCACTTTATTTTTTTTTCTTGCGTAAGGGAAGCAGAAAACGAAAGAAGCGGCATGAGGCAAGTTTGCTCTTTAGCATGAATTCTTTGGTTTCTTGAATTGAGTTTTGAATTTTTACAAAATCCCAACGCAGGAACATAGTCGATAAGATATACACCCCTATCGAGGACTCCGTTCGGAAAAAAATCCGAAACGAAAGTGAAATCTCTTTTCTGTTATTATATCGTGGGATTTATCCCTTTTTGTGGGAATTTCGATGTCCGAAAAGCCTTCCGTGGGAAAAAGGGATAGAGCACCAAATCGTGGGAATTTCAGAAATCTGACAAAAAACATTCAAACTATGAATTTTTGGTGAAACACCTGTATTTCAACACGATTATCAACACACTGAATGTCCATAAAAAAACAGCTCTGTAAATCGTCTTTTATCAACATTTTCTAGTACCAACAAATAATCATAGCAGAGTTACAAACTGCGTTTTTTATACTAAAGGTTAATTTAACTTGATATTCACAAATTTTACTCTTAAAAACTGGATTTTAACGCAAAAAAGTATCGTGGGATTTTAAAAGGGAATTTGAGTATGGTGAAAAGGGAAAAATTACCACGCTCCGTGGGATAAATGAAGAGAGAGTGCTAAAAACTCTGGTCAGCACGTAACTTGATACAATCGAGCTCTGGCAGCACCTAATTTGTCTCAATCGCGTATAATTGATTGTGTTCGAAGTGTTTCGGAACAAAATAAATGGAACGCGTTCATTTGACTTTAAAATATTCTGCAGCAATTGGCTGTTGGAAAGCTTTGGAAAAAATGTAACATGTAGCTGTTAAAAGTAAGTGACATAACGCTGTACAACGCAATGCGGTTAGGTGCTCTATATGTCATCGGACAATTTTTCCGAATGTTATATCGGAACGGATACCTATCTCGAATGAAATTTCTCCGATGTCGTACGTTTTGTCTCAAAATTGAGTTGGCAGCCATATGTTTTAATGAGTAATTAGTTGACAAATACAAAGAGGTAACGAATATGTTAAGCTTTTAAAGTGGGATACCATCTCATTGCTCTAACATAAGTATTTTTCTCTGTGAGATATAAATATTCTTGATTCTTGAACATCAACGTTTGGCTGTTATGCATTGCTCCCTATGTCAAACGTGTGCATTTCTCTTCCACTATAAAAAAACGAGTGAATTATCGACTTGTTAATTGTTTTGTATAACTAAATCGTCAAGATGACAGAAATGTCAGTAGAATTGCTCTGATTTCCAGTCACAAATTTTTACATTTATTGTTGTTTCATTTTTACTTAAATTGTAAAACTTATTCCTTTGTAAACTATTTTTAGTCGTTGCATCCTAGTCGATCACATTAATTCAAACGACAGCGAACGATTGGTAGTCGCCAAGAATGGCGATCTCGTCGAGACTCGCTCTCGCAGTAATAGGCGTGTTTTTTTGAGCTTCGATCTCAGCAAAGTAAAGTAGGATTATCAGCACGCGATTACAACAACTACAACTGAGTCTCGAAGTGTCAAGTAGAGCGTAGTTGTTGTAATTGCATGATGAAAATCCTACTTTACTTTGCTTTGCTGAGATCGAAGCTCAAAAAAACACGGCTAATATCAAAATTAAATTATCGATAAGCGCCCTTTTGCGAGCGTTAGTTGAAAATCCTAAAAGGGCCCAGAAAGATGAATAACCTTACAGCGTTTTTCATTGAAGATCCGAGAAAATTGCCCAGAAATTCAGAATTGCTCTTTTCAGTGAAATTCGTTGGAGCACTCTTGCAGTAGATGTCGACACCATTTATGTACATCAATCATTATGTGAGATTTGGTGTAAATCAGAAACCTCAAACATTTGCGCAGTGATGCGGCATCAGTGCTTATTTGCGATGTTGATTGATGCGATGCACAGTTTATGCTGATGCGTTGCTGATTGAATATGACGTTTGAGGTTTAGAACGCATTGTTTACATCAAATATTTTAATGTCAAGATGGAAATTTTGCTAATAAAAGTTTTAGTCGATAACTATGATCGTAAAGAAGCATGCCAGTCTTCTTGTTATTGAAAGCTTTACATCCGCAGCGCTAAAATACTCAATGTAAAAAAATTTATGTTTTCGAGAAAAACTAAAAGAAGAAATTCGACAAAAATGTATTTATTATTAATATTGTTTATTGATAAAAATGTTTATTTACTTACTTTTCTTTCTCTTTCGACATTTTCTTCCTTTTTTTCCGGCAAATCAACAGCGCATCAGGCATTTCTGTGATGCTTTTTTTCGTTATGTTTGCGTATCAGTTTGATCAAATTTGCAATAACGAACACTTGAAGTTGAAAGTGTTGCCAATAGTTGCATTAATGAACATTTTGCAAAGCATCATAATGCCAGTGATGCGTTACTGGATTTACACTTGGTTTTCAGCTGTAACTTTCTTTCTGTTTTTACAGTTAATATGAATGTTTTAATGGACTAAGTAAATATTATAGTTTACATTTGCACGCATATTTTCGAAACATCAACATCATCATTTGTTTCTAACAGTAGGTACAACACACATTTCAATCTGACATTTTGCTAGTGTGTGCTGGTGAGTTCAGGGAAATTCTTACGGACACTTCGGTCGTGTTAAGAATTGACCTGGAAGTGCACTTTCCTCTTCAATGAAACATAGAAAACATAGAAAGAGCACTTCTAGATTTTCTCTTTTGATGGACAGGGCAATTGTTTTCTTCAATCGAAAACGTCATTATTCGCAGCAGCTCTAACAGAGGTAATTTTAAGGAAGGCTTACAATTCTGGCAATAAAAGCAGCAAGCACATTTGCGTTGCCAAAAAGTAGTCCAAAAAGGCGCCCTAGTTGAGCACTGAGCTCCCCTCCCTTTTTAGTCGGTGTGGCAGTTGAGTGCTGGATTCTGTCAATCGTATCTGTAATGAAATTAAAACACTCACATCGAAGACGTTTTTTTTGAGGCAATTAGAAATTGCCTGGTGGATTTTTTTTGTGACAGTTTACTTAACACTTTTAGCATATAGCTGTAGTAACACTAACAATATTTGTTTTTCCATGGAAAGAATGGATGCAGATGTAACCATTTCATCTTGATTCTTGAGCCTAAACTATCATGGCATTGACACCAAAGCACGTTTTGGAATCTAAGTTGTGGACATTCGCTTAATATGACCAAATCATCGAAACACGTACCTATCTCTCCTTTCGCTGCTCGATATTGAGAATCCCACGTACTTTGGTGATTTTTACGATCCCTGCAAGTAATCACAGCAATACACCAAAGGAATCTCATTTGACAGCTTGTATCCATCTGGTCAGACAGGAAGGGCTCGCAAAAACATAACAACACTTAAACTAATAACTCAATTTTTAATGACGGCAAAAGTCAAGTCAGAAAAGAAGAGAAAGCTGACTAAATTCATACTAAACCGAGTTGGCAGCGCTTTTCTAGGGTTATTCTTCGCCAGATACGCACAAGGATGTTATTCTTGGATCTGATGTTTGCTCCGAGACAAGTAGATGAACTCGTTAACTGCCTAGAAGCTGTTGGCCCGCTGTCAGCATTATATTTGTGCCTAAAAGTTAAAACATCTTAAGTCGACTTAAGTTGTTTTAGCTGTTTAACGTTATTTGAATTGTGTTCTCCTTACTCTATTTCTTAAGCCAAAGCAGTTGAAAAAATGTCAAATAATGAGGAAGTTATAACTGTTTTAAAATGGATTAAGTCATCAACAGTAGTGCCTTGCATAAGTTTAAAATTGCTCTCCTGAAAAGTGGACAAAATTGACATAAGATGTTTTGCCTTTTAGGCACAGATATGTTATGTTGGAAAGAATAGGTAGTTCTAGTCGCTCGTTTCACAGCGTGTTTTCGTTCGTTGTTTTTTTTTATCAGGATTTGGCTTAGTGTGTTGGATGATAGCTTACTACCACTTTTATGCTGTCGCGATACCTACTGGGAGCCTTGGTTGTTAGCGTTGGCAGCCAGTAGGTACCTACTTACCCCTGTGTTATGAGCTACATGCCTAAAAAACCAATCAGTTGGAGGCTGTAGTCCGTTTTCGTTCTTGGGTTCTGTGCTTCTCAAGATGGTAAGCTCCCTCGGTTGCCACTTAAAATATGGACCGAAGTTTCGCGATTGTATTGCCTAGGGCACTTCCCCTTACTGAGAAACCCTAAGAGCGTCTTTGGCGCTTTGACAACTTCACACCTATGTAGGTACAAACTAACCTCATTTTTATCCTCATAAAATGACAAAGGTGTCAGTTACCAATATCCAACCTTTTTTTTTGAATTCTTTCTTCCTAAATCCAAGCAAATCTCAGAACTAAAGTCGTCCTTCTTCAAGGCTCCACTTTTGCCTACCTACTTTTCATAACAGTACACAAATCACATCACAAGTCCACTTAATTCCCGCATCTACTGTCACCTCTATTTCAAGTTATTATGTGATCTACAAATAAAATCTTCAACCATAATGCATGCAGCACGAAAACTCGTTTATCTGGCCACCCAAACCCCTTCCTCCTTTAATAAAACACAACCCAACCGTTGCTCAACCCCAACCCGTTAGCCCGCCATCCAACAAACCACCTACATACAGATACAGCTCCTTCCATATACAAATAAGTAATCACATCACAAACCCATAAACCTAGTACATAATGTATCTAACACACTTTTCCCATATGTACCGCTGGTAAATAGCAGCCACACCACACAAAACTTACTAAAAGACATGGTTTTGTATCTAAGTGCCTGCCCCGTGCCCCACCACACACAGCAGCGGAACATCTACATCTCTGCTCTATGTACCTTACCCACTAATGGCCACCCCATTTTATTCAAATGCTCCCCAGCTCTTTTAGATACATCTTGTATGAGTTGAGTAAATAAGGAAAAAAGCTCCAAACGCTAAGCTTTGCCCCACCGTTTTAGTGCTTGGTACATAACATCGTTTCCAACCGATGAAACTTAACAGCAAACGAGTGATAAAAAAAAAAACGAAAACTTTCGAAATCTAGATACATACGGACAATAAAGTCCCCCACCTTGCCACTTAATAGACTCGAAGAAGCAGAGGGAAAAAAGCTGAAATGAAAAAATGGACATATATACACAGTAGAGGTACATTGTACATGGCGCGGCGTTGTATGGAGCATGCCTAGAAGTGGCGCACTCTATGTGATACATTCATTATACACAATTCGTATCTGTTAGATACATTTTATGCTGCCTCTGCCTCCACTCATAGCCCCCGCTCACATAACGTTTGGGTCGATACGATACTCAGCTAAAATGTAGATACTCGCTGACTCACATAGTTTCATCGCCGCACTCACACTCGTAGAACAGCAAACACATTATGGGGAGCGGGACTCGCTTTGTTGGCGTTATGCCATTAAATCATGACACATACAAGCGAATGCCCACAAACGCACACGTAGTTGTTCACTCATAATAAATCTATCTGACCCAGTTTTCTAGGCGATTTTCTATCACCAGCCACCAGCAGCAGCAGCTTCTCTATAGCCACCAGAAGCCAGCTCTACTACAGCATGCACCATAATGTGAATCTTTGTTTGAATTTTTCCTCTCGTTCCATTCGAATCTAAAATGATTCACAAAGAACAAAAATACACAAATTTTCTACTTGCCTAACCAGAGTTTTTTTTTATCTGCATTCAACAGAAAAAATCCCAAAATTCCCGAAATAACAAAGAAAACTTTAGCATGTGTTAACCAAAATTCAGAAAGACTGCTTTTTTTTCGTTTCGTTTCTTGTGGTTGGACAGTATTCCCCAACTTGGATCGATATCGATTTGGTTCTCAAATCTAAAAAAACCATGGCCTAAATCTAATTCTATCGCCGAAAAAAATGCCTACACAAATATTCTTCAAGTATTTTCTGGCACATAGGGCAATAAAACAGATATCTAGTTTTGTGTAGGAAGGTACACACTGAAAAGTTTTGTGTTTCCAACTGGTATAGGTAGATACATATTTCCAGGTGGTAGGTAAGTACACATTCGGCTGGCTAAATTCTGTAATGTTTTTACAGATGTTACAAAAGTAAATTTGTAAAGTTATTCAGATTCAAAGATGTTCCGTACTGCTTTTGGAAGGCTTACAGCGGTTGGTATATCGTTTAGGATAGTTTGTGGAGACTATACTGCAGTATATCTAGTCACAGTGGGTAAATCCACTTTTCCAGGCTCCAACGGCGAATATGACCCACATTTCGCTGTCTATTCAAACCAAGACTTGCAGACATTCGATCAAAATGAAGTAGCAGGTAGGAAGAGTAATACCTATATCTATAATCTCAAGTCCAGCAATGCTTCTGGACCGGAGTTGGAAACTCAGCATTGTTTTACAAATCGACAAGAATAGACGGCGTCCTTTCCTGTCTAAATTGCTGCAAGTATAGAGGCATTAGGATTGTTGACATTTCAAACAAGATCTTTAAACGTTGACGAATGAGCTATAATTAAACCCTACCAGAGCGGCTTATAAGAAAACGAAAACAAAGATAAGACCTTACAGATGCAGGAATATATCTAAAGCTCTTACTTTTACATCCAACAAGAGTACCTTATGAAAGTTTGGAGTTTTGCCCTACAAAAAACAAAGAAGGACTCTTTAAAGCAAAGTAAAGAAGGCTTCACACAACATTGACGAATTGGGCAGAAGTTCAAAGTCATAAATTATAATAGACAGCTGTACCTCTGAAGAAGGTAAGGACCTTGGCTCTTTTATAAACTGTAATAGCGGATTAACATACAAAATCAAGTGAAGAGCTACACTTTCCAAACGCTGTTTCTTTGGCCCAAAAGGCAACTGGAAATAGCCTGGGGTCGAATCGGCACTTCCGTGAACGAGCTATACGTTCACGGAATTAATTTCTTTTACATGTGAAACAAAAAAAAAAAATTCCGTAACGTAATGCTCGTTCACAGATGACGCAAGTCGATGTTGATGTTGCTGTATTTTTCTGTGCCCCGCCTTAAGGTATAATTTTGTTTGATACGTCGTTCAGTAAGTCCAACCCGCTGGTTAACTAAATGTAAAAATAGAATATACTTTTAGAACTGCAAAGGTAGCAGTTACTGCTGATCAATAATATGGGAAATAAATTTGAAGGTATGTATACTTAAGTGATGAAAGAGCAAAGCAACGTTTAGCAAACATGACAGTAAGCAAGTAAAGCCCGTTCAACGCAACTGTTCGTCTTGTTACAAAGAGAGTTGGCTAAGAAGTAGTTATAGCTATCTAGCGCATTAGTATTATTTAAAAGTATTTTTTTAATTCTTCCGGCAAAGTTACAATCGAAAAAATCGATTACTACAGAATATGGAAGGAACCTAATATTTAATAAAGTATTTGAATGGCTCCATTGCGAGGCTTTTTCATTTCAGTATGGTTGCCAGACCTTGGTAGAGATCTGAGAAACGTTTCATATATACTTAGAATAGATCATCTCGAGCAGCAGTCCACAAACTAGCAACTGCGATTATGCGGCCGCCAACATTTATTTCCGCGTGATTTTACAAACAACTTCTGCTATTTGAAAGCTTAGGGATCCGCACAATTCCGTGCTTTGATTTCATGACCAACCGCATTCTAATACTATCTGAATTCGAGAACATGGTACATTTATACACTTAACCCAATTATCCATTTTTTTTAATTATACCTACCCATACACTGAACTATATCTGTTATGTCATATGGCCTCTCTCAGAAAAAAAAAATCAAGCACATGTTTCCAGTACATATGGCCTTGTTTGCAGCAGCATAATAATTGCATCCACAAATTCATATTCGTTTTAATTTTGTTAAGTGCATAGCTTTAGTACATAGAGCATAAATTACAAGCTGACACCATCGCATTGGTAGCTATATGTATTTTAGCTCACATATTCCGAGTCCCTGCGATATGAAGTCGATACGAATTGTCTAGTTGCTCGCCCCTCACCTATTTTATAGAGCTATGAATTTGCGCACAAAAATAGCTGAGATGAGATGTTGAAAAATTCAAACACTACACCTGCAGCTGTGCAGCGAAGACTTTTCTTGGGATTTTCCGAGAATAAGAGACCGCATGTACATGGGAAACTGTAAGCGTGTATATTATAATTATTCGCACAAGCCTGCTGTGGCAGTGATGTCGGATAATTCTATAGGGCATACAATGACAGCAGGTATTTACAATATAAATCTATTGATTTTCTATTGGGAATTAATAGAGAAATAATATTAAATTGATATTGCTGCGTAAATGTATGAGTGCAGAGTGCACCTGCCAGAGAATGTGCCAATCTGAAAATAAATAAACTCAAAAAGCTTTATAAACAGCCAGGGTGCATCATTATTCTTGTAAATAATGACATCAGACTCAGACGTTCACTTAAGATTGAAGATAACTGAGGAAAATGTGAATGTGTAGAATGTAAAGGGTGATTTTTTAGCTGGTTTGGTTTTGGCAACACTGGTTTTGACAGCTGACGTGTGTTTAGTACCTTGTGTCACTGTCAAACAGCTTCAGTTTGGTTTGCAATTTAACCATGGATCGTCTTACAAATGAACAACGCTTGCAAATTATTGAATTTTACTATCAAAATTCGTGCTCGGTTCGAAATGTTCATCGCGCGCTGCTTCCATTTTATGATCGGCATTCTCGACCTTCTGAGCAGTCTATTCGGAAGATTGTGACCAAATTTCGCACCAAATTTACTTTGTTGGACATTAAACCACCAACACGTTTACGTACTGTGCGTAGTGAAGAAAATATTGCGGCCGTATCAGCTAGTGTGACAGAAGACCGCGAAATGTCGATTCGGCGCCGTTCCCAGCAGTTAGGCCTTTGTTACAGCACTACGTGGAAAATTTTGCGGAAGGATTTGGGCGTTCAGCCTTTTAAGATACAGCTGGTGCAAGAACTAAAGCCAGCCGACCTACCACAACGCCGAATTTTTGGTGAATGGGCTCTTGGAAAGCTGGCCGAGGATCCGCTTTTTTATCGAAAAATTGTGTTCAGCGATGAGGCTCATTTTTGGTTGAATGGGTACGTAAATAAGCAAAATTGCCGCATTTGGAGTGAAGATCAGCCAGAAGCATTGCAACAGCTACCAATGCATCCCGAAAAAGCCACTGTTTGGTGCGGTTTATGGGCCGGCGGCATTATTGGGCCATATTTCTTCAAAGATGATGCGAATCGCAGCGTTACTGTCAATGGTGAACGCTACCGAGCGATGATAACAAACTTTTTTTTGCCCGAAATGGAAGTTCTTGACTTGCATGATATGTGGTTTCAACAAGACGGTGCCACATGCCACACAGCACGCGAAACAATGGCGCAATTGCGAGGCGAGTTTGGTGAACAGTTAATTTCACGTTTCGGGCCGGTCAATTGGCCGCCTAGATCGTGCGATTTGACACCATTAGATTATTTTTTGTGGGGGTATGCCAAGGCTAATGTGTATAGGGACAAGCCCGCTTCGATTGACGCACTGGAAGCCAACATCCATGCATTCATTCGTGAGATACCGGCCGATATGTGTGAAAGAGTATGCCAAAATTGGACTCAGCGGATGGGCTACCTGAGACGCAGCCGCGGTCAACATTTGCATGAAATTATCTTTAAACATTAAATTGCAAGGTTCAAACTATCGATTCAAATAAATATTTCATTCATTTTTTCGAATTTTTTGTGTTTTTTTTTAAAAAAAAGTTCTAAGCCACTTAAAAAATCACCCTTTAGATCCCTTAAGCTGCGATTGCTGACATGCTGACGTCATAAAATTTCGGCCATTCGGTGGTCACTCGTGTGTCTTTCTTGAGAGTATACGCTGCGACAAGCCGCGTGACCAGACGCGCTTGACAGGCGATCACACGTAGTGACAGATTTAGGACAAGTGTTTACGCCATAATGACGTCGGCATGTAAAAATTTTCAGTCATTAACAAGATGCCGCAGTTTAGTTTAGGACAATGTGTGAGGAGTGGTGAACTCACCAGGGTTGCCATAATTTTGTTTGCTTTAAGCGCCCAAACCTTGAAAAAATGTAAAAAAGTTAAAAAGTAATTTTTTTTTTTGTATTTTTCCCACTACCTTCTGCAACTGGCCTTTGTGGCTTGTGTGCTTGTGTCAAATCAAAAGGTCTGCAAAATAAATTGGTGTGCCTGCAAGTTGAAGGACTGTTCGATGTCACTTGACTGCAAGTGCTGCCGAGTTTTAAAAGTGCGGGTTTGTGCGAAAATATTTATTTCTTGTAGTTTTGTGAAGAAATAAAACAAACAAAATTTACACAAAACTTGTTAAACGATATGTAGCCCAAATTTGTGCTGGGCGCTCATTGAAGAAATTTCCATCGTTTTTTAAGAAAAAAGATAGCCCAAAATACGACAAAGCGCCCAATCTGGCAACACTGGAACTCACTACTAGCGATACCTACAAGTAAAACAACTTTATTATGTTGCAACCTTAAAAAAATGTGCACCACGTAACATAGGGCGTTTTTCTTCTTAATTCAGAATAGAGCCTAGGTATGCTGTCAAAACAATAATTGTGCTTCTTTTCCACCCATCTAAATTAACAAAAAGCATGAAACCCAATAATTCGAAATTGTCGCCATTCAAACATAATCGTACCTATATACGTACAGAACATGCGCTGCAAAAAGAATAAACAAAACGCACTCCCTTTTGCTTTGTCGCTAAATCCAATTCTATGAATACAAAAACGCCTTTGAATTACCGTACATCCCTCGGCACTTGGCACTCGGCTTATCCACAATGATGACAACAATTTGTTGTCACCCATGTACCTACGCGAACTCACACACGGTAACTGGTAACGGGTAACGGGTAACGGGTTTCAAATTAAAAGAGGATTAACATGCATGAAATTCCTTTTTAAATATGAATGAGGTGATAAAGGCGTAATACCGCTTTTTGCCGCTAACAAAATTTAAATCTACCCAACACACATAAAACCGCATCCTGCCTCAGCCGTAGATATTCCTAAAATGTGTTCACCGCCAAGTCCCGGCTCCATCCAATGAGGCAATCAGAGAAAGGAAACTTTCGAAGCTTTTTCGGTGGATTTTCCGCAAGGAGATGATAATATTCACCGGAGCGTTATTGAGGAAATAGGTCGTCGTCATAGTGGCGCACATATATAAAATTTTCCACAATGGCTTTATTTTATCATCAGGACACCAGAAGGAGACAGAAGAAGGGAAGTCTTGTTGCCAAGGCTTCAGGGGAAAACAGGAAGTGTTCGTTCAGCAGTCACCTATACCAGCGCACATTCTTCGGGTGTGTAGTGTATTAATGAGAATTTCCGAGAATGCCAGTCGTTAAGCTTTTGCCTAAAGTAGGTATGTTCGGATATATAATATGATGGCGGGTAACTTCTTTAGCACGGTCGCTACCGAAAGCAATACTCTGGCTCAGTAGTAGTACCGGAAAATTCGGAAAATCTCATTTAGGAGTGTCACACTGGCAAGTGGCAAGCAGTTTCCTATACACCATCAGCACCGACATCCTGCGAGGGAAAAACGAATCGTACTTTTAGGGTGTGTTATGGATCGCCATGATGTCATACATACGAGTATGTGTAGCAGTAGGTACCTACTGCTGTTAAAAAAGGCCAAATACATTGCTCTGCAGGATCTCAATTCTCAACCCTATTCTCACGGGAAAAAGATTAACGTTCGTATCTCTCTAACTCGAGGAAACATTACTCCTTCATGGCCGTTTTAGTTATGTTACATAGTGGGATATGGAGAGAAATATATACCAGCAAAGCGACAAACAACCGTTTCATAACTTAAAAATGAATTGTACGAAGGAAATGATGTGTATTTAGGTCAGGATGCTAATGCTTCTGTGCTGGCTTGCACTCTGTTCTGGTATCCAGTCCGCAGAAAAGTCGGCTCGTTAAAAATGCATTAAAATTGAATTTTGACATTAGTAGGACGAAGGATGAGGTGGTGGCGGCAAACTAAAAGCCACACCAAGCGCCCTCGTGCCGGGGCGCGATGATGTGATGGTTCTCCATTATTAATCAGAAATGTCTATGCACAAGAGTGTCGATGTAGTAGACACTTTACGTGATGGATACTTGAAACAACTATTCTGAGCTGAAGTGCAGTCAAAGTCAGCTTGCATAACGCATAAACTTAATGAAAACAATAAAATTCATTAGCGTTTAATTGGAAGACAGTTTTCAGTTGTGTTGTTCGGACTTGTTCGGCTTTCTATAGTGCACATGAAGTGCTGTTGCCTTTCGAGTTACGAACAAGTTATGCAAGAGTAGGTGGACGCCAAGTATCGCAGCATATTCAATTATTGGATTGTATTTGCTTGATTAATAATGACAAGAACTAGTTGACCTAGAGAGTTTTACTGTTGACAGGTTCTTGCCTTTAAGATGGACTATGCTTGTATTGATCGAGTGCGTGAATAGTGTATTATTTCTGGTGGCCGCTGTCCTTAACTGTCAAATATTGTATTTTTGTAGCGCATCTGGCGGAATGGTTATTTACATATTTTAATTACACAATTCTTTGTCTGTCTAAATAAACAGTACCAGAACGGTTTTAGAATTTTGTCAAATTTGACAAATTTTGTTATGTTTTAGTGAGCCCACAAGTGTACTGCCTTAATATTTATAGCCAACTTCCGCAAAAACGCGATCGGCATTGAACGTGGCATTTTAGCTGGCAGTTGTTGTTAAAAAAAACTTGCTAACAAACGAGGGAATGCTACAAACATACCCTTTTCTTGTACTTAGTTAAAATCGATAACAGTCGCCCAAAGTCTTCAAGAAAAATGTCAGGAACAAATAAAGTTGACGAAATAACGAGTACCGAGTGAATAGTCATTTTTTCCTTTGCACAGTGGGTACCTACTCGAATTCCCTCAATGTTTTTTTAGTGGAAAAAACTAACTTTTTAAAGTAAAATGTTTGTTGTAGAGAAAATGAGTCACATTTAGTTAATCTTTAACATAAAAATCACAATTTGTAGAAATTGTAGTGATTGTTTTTGTACTAGAATATTTTGCTAAATTTAAATTTAATTTTAAGTATTTTTAAATCAAATGTGTTTCTAATCATGGCGAAATGGAGTTGGTTGATATGGTGAAGTATCACAAAATATTGGCAGTTTAAATTTGTTTCTTGAATTCCTAAAATTAACTGAATTTTGTTGCTTTCCCTCTTTCCCGCGGAAGACTTTTTGGATATCAAAATTTCTAGGAGAAATCAAAAAATCCCACAACTAAGTACCACTATAAGATATTATAGGGCCACCATTTCAAGCAATTTTGTTTTAAAAATTTTACAACACTCTCGAAAGTTACGTGATTTAGGCCGAGTTTTCGAAATTTTGTTTTGAAAAACCAGTTGAAGTTCCTAACAAACACGAATTAGGTTCTGTTTGACTTTTCACTTATTTTGTTCAATTTTTGTGAAGATGACAAAAAAAAAAACAAAAAACAACGCAAAATGCCAAATAACAATTAATTTGTCAGGCAGTGCACAGTGCAGTCGTTTGGATATCCAGATAAACAGGAGATTTTCCGTTTAGGGTTTAAAATGACAGGAGACTGGGGAAAAGCCTAAGGGCCAGCCAAAGCAGTCTTTTGAATTTATTTAGGTATATTCCATAACTTATTGGATGGTAGGTGGCGCTTAAACCCATAAACTTTGAAAGCCTCTTTGGGAAGCACGAATACCTATATACATATAAGTTTTATTTCGCTTTTAAAAAGGAAATAAAGAATAAAAAGCGTCAAATATCGCCGATTCGTCTACGTTTAGGTTTTCCCCTATTTCTCCAATGGTAGTTCCAAGCAGTAACTCAGTTTTCCACGAACAGTGCGATATACTTAAGCGACTAGATCAAAGCCAATACAATACGCATTGCTCCTGAACAAATAACTTCATTGTTTGCATGGAAATGGAAAATTTGTATCCACTCATGCAACCATGAAAGCGAACCTTGTAAATATAATACATTTTCAAATTATCACCCATCGTTTACATTCCAATGAACTTTCATTGCAATTCAAAAGTTCCCCTTGCTTGAAAACCTCACCCTGCCAAGCCTGTAAACAAATACAAACTTCGCCGAGATATCTATTTTCTTCAAATTTCAAAATAGAATATCAGCTGCAAGAAATTTCCAAGGAAAAAGCCAGTCAGCAGTCTTGTCTTGTCTTATCTGTCAGTTTTTATCTTGCTGAGCTGCAGCTCATTTATGTCATCTTCCACACTTCGTTATACAGATGTGAGCATTTTTTTTTGTTAGTTGATCGCACCACGTTTCATTCGGTTCTTATCAAAGTAAATAAATAAATAAATAGTTCTCCAATCGCGTTGTTTCTCGAACAACAGCGAATACCTTATAGTGGAATGCAGTGCGAAGTGTCATTTGCGACCTGTACCGTTGCGCACAGGCATATACACCCTTTTCACGAGAATTTATTTTCAATTTGACTTTAATTAGAAGTTTGAGAAAATAACATGCTGGAACTGGAACTTTATAACCAGGCCAGATATAATTGAATTCCCAGTTTGGGAACGCAGCCGCCCATGAGTGTCCTGCGGACATGGAGTCACTCTTCTCTTTGTTTACGAGTGGGATTTAATTAAAGCGCACAAATACGGACAACACATAACAACTTAAAAATAGGATGAATAATCTGGGTCACTTGAGAAAGAAGTGGACCCAGTGCACCACAAGCAACATCATTTCTGATTGTTAACAGTTTTTTTGGTGGATAGTCTGGGAAGCATTCCTGTAGTTATTACCCAGTAATGTCAAAAACTGAAAGATGATCTCTCTCGCCACCATGGGTGTGAGATGATGCATTTTACCCCATTGCAGATTAGAAGACTATCCTGTCACTGCAGATATAATGCCACAAGAGATTTGGCTCGGCTTTGATAAATATTATATAAATACATACGTAACGGACATACAAGTTGATACCTAAATCCTTTGCCTTTCTATATTTATGTGACTTGTAACGAATAATGACACTTGGATGTAGGTCGTACCTTTTGTGCTCCCTTGCGAGCTGAGTTCCGCAAAAGGCGAAAGAGTGGTGTATCCATTTCGTATGTGTCGGGAGTCAAAAGGATGGTTCAAAAGGGCTAGGAGCGATAAAGAGCGCAATCATGGCATGTTGAAGAGTTTAATTAGAAGAAGGTTTTGCAATTCAAAACATTCGACGAAACAATGAATTCGCTTTGATGTATTTTTTATTATTTTATTGCTCTTTGCGTTTAATTTTATTTCCTTTTTCCGTTTCGCTTGCGGAAGAGTAGGAATATGTACCTACCTAGAAAGTTTTTCTTTTTTGTCTCCACATCCATCCGCTTGTTTTTTGTTGCATCCCATTGAAGTGTGCCACAATCAGTTGAAAGCGCAATTACTCCGTTCCAGTTTGCTTTTGTGGAGATATTTATATTGTATCCGGATAAAGCCAAGTGATTAGTGCGCAGAGGATGTGTCTACTCACGAAATGTAAGAGTTTGAGAGGAGTTTCAGGCATGAATTTAACCCCATTATACAGTATTTATCATTTAAGTTTGACTTTCCAAAGCTTTTTTAAGTAATCATTTACAATCCAGCTCAGTAGATCGTCAATTTTGGCATATTATGCGAACGTCAAAAATCTATATTTTCGTCGCGTTTACACTTTATACTGTTTTTGCACGGTTTTTTTTTTTCCATCAGAAGCTAAAAGTCGGTGTTGCCGTTCAGGCAAAACCGAATAGTGAAGTATTTATTTTCTCATTCACATGAACACTAAACCAAATTGACAGAATACATTTTATCTAATAGTGTAAAGAAACAAATAAATATCAACAAAACTTGGACATGTGGAAAAACGTCAGCAGCAGAAGCCATACTTATGTATTATTGAAAACACTGACAGCAACTTTGTCAATTTCGAGGAAAAACATGTGTTGTTAGTTGACTGGTACCCAATATTTTCGAGTTGAAGTTTTGTGACGTTTCGTTTTCTTACCGAACAGCTAAATCGGTCCAAACGATAACGACGTTTTGTAAAGAGATGAGAGAATTGAATTCCCTTGCCATCTTGGGGATCGAGTGAAGAACGTTCGGCTCTGCAGTCAAACTCTATGTTTCCGTGCTGACACATAATAGTTTTTTTTTTTTTTCAACGCAACGATACCAATATGATACCGGGCCATAAGTCTAGTTTCAACTACTTGAGTTCGACAGGTTATTTAGTAGTCACCCTGCATCCACTTTATTTGCATTTAAATATCTAAAACTATTTATGACTCACACTGAACAGATCTCCTTTCAGCCCTGTCCCGCAACGTGTCCGTATAATATCCCCGAAATAAATCTCCCACAAAACGTTACACGCTAAGGACATGAAAAGGTTAAACAGATGCAAATATTTTGAATTGCAGTGAATTCCACGGAGACGAAAACACCTCCCAAAATGGGACGAAGCTTGTGGGTGGAATAGTAACAGCGAAAGAAAATAAGGGTGCGGCGCGTATCGTACATAGGAAAATATCGATTGACCTACTGTTCCACTTTTAAGCGAGCGAGTTCACCAGCAGTTGCTAAAAATGTGTCCTGTAGCTATGCATTCAACGGACATGGGAATAATAAGCATTACGTAATCCCTGAGGACGAGCTAAGTTTTATTTTACTCTGATGATGGTTTCCTTTGTTTGCTGTTTCTTAGTACGCATTTAAAAATATATTTTTTTTTTCATTTGTACAATTGGCCAGCATGTGGGGTGTGGCAATGGCACATGCACTCCGCACCACCCCAGCCCACAGTGGATACAGTTTGGCATGCCATCGAGAATGCTTCGGTCGACCTAGTTTTCTGAAATATCTGCAATATTTTCGGGTTTTTAAGAGTCGTCTTCATCGTCGTCGTCATAATGTTTGTCTATAAATTATTCTAGAATCGTTCGAAGAGATTGGAAAGGATATGTGTGCGCCTGACACATTGAAGCGAACGGGATGTGATGGTTCTTCGTCTTTTATTCATGTTTGAGACGATGCCAATGTTACACTGGGCGATTTGTATGCCTTTCAGTGTTCATTTTAAAAGTAGATTTCACGGCAATGCTATTCTGCATGGGGGAATGGATACACTAGGCTACGTTATTATGATATGCAAAGTGGTGCGGTATAGGGAATTTATTGGATTTGACAAATTCTTTGTCTTTTCTGTTTTTGAATGACAATTCATGTCATACCTACCCGTGTTTGATATAGGTCTTCAGTTTGAAATTTGATGGCATTACAAGCAATAAGGTAAGGAAGACATTTCAGCCAAGCTGCTGTCACTGATACATCCTGTTTAAAATTACAAACACTCTTCTCGGACTGTACAAAAATGTCTGCGTAAGGCTATGTAGGTAATTGTTGTGTGTAAACTTAATCCTTAGCTCCTTTACTCTGGAGAATTATAAGGAAAAAGTTCCGTGTTGTCGCTTGTTAATAGTCTTCTTTCAGTCCTTTCCACCACATACTTACTGGATGGTGGTGAGGTGATATTCCCCACTGAGTGCTTTATCGTATGTCTCGTTAATTTTTGAAGCAAAACTTCTTAACGCTCGTTGAGCAGTTATTCCAAACTTCTAGGAAACGCAAAAGCGACAGACTGTTGGAAATCAGATTAAGCGAAAAGAAGAACAAAACCGAGAGGAGGTAGCGCGCGTGGAGCAGAATGAGCACAGTCAAGAATCTAGTTATCTTAAGTCGACTAGATTGGTCTGGATAAGATGTAACCTGAACGCAAAAACTAGATTGGAACGTCACCTTTTCTACGTCAGCCACATATGAGAACTGTCAGCTTAGCACTCAGTCACGAATTTCTTGACTAGATTCGTCGGCTACCAACTTCTCATATGACCGATATCAGCCAATCAAAACCGAGATACATCTAGTCAGACAGCTGTCAAACTTACTAAACTAGAAACTTGAACCTCCCCAATGTATTGCTCGTTGGGCAGTCATCTGGAACTCAAATGAAACGAAAAAGCGACAGCAAACTAGAGCGGATTGCGTGCGTGCGAAAATGAGAAGCAGCATTCATTATCCAGAGAGTTTATGTAGCGTTTTGAAGTTATTATGGCTAAAAGAAGTGATAAATGCTGTTAAATACTGTTGAGATTATCTGAAAGTGTTAATCGGGCTTAAATCAGTCGTGGAAAGAATGGAGAGATCAGTGTTCTTTAAAATTTAATTTTACACAGTTAGTTAGCTTCATAAAATTTTACATTTATCGCCTAGCTTTGCGAATGGGGTACCTACGCGAAAATAAACAAATTCGCGTATAACCTGGAAATGCATTTTCCGCAGCCAACTGCGTCATTTCAGAAGTGACGGCAATAATGTGTTCGCATCTTCACTTCCTTGCTATTTGCGAAACTAATCAATCTGAACTTTTATTTGTAAATAATGATAAATGGCATTTTAATTCCTTTCCAGACCAAATATACAATTGCGTTTCAATGCGTTTCCATCGCATCCACAGCAACCAGAACTAATTTGATTGTCATGCACACCATCATTAAAACACGACTGCATCTACAAAATCAAAACATGCTGGCCGTAGTATGTAAATCATTGACATCAATGATTTGTACACCATTTCATGTACAGAACGAAAAGAAATAAAATTGTTTGTTGTCAGTGTATGTTTATAAAACATTTGACCCCAAAACCTATTTCCCCACATACATTCCCGCATCTCATCATGTGCACAGACTGAAAAATCTAGCTCCACAGAAACGGAATACAAAATACGAGTACCCTCGTACAAAACAATAAAATCCAACTCCATTTTGGAGGTTTTTCTGTGCCACAAAAATAAAGTAAGTACTCGCGTTCGCGTACGTCTAATAAATAATACATTATTGCATAACTTAGGTTTTAGTTTTTGATGAATAATTTGTTACGACTGCGTTGCGATCATTGATCGTTGGATGTTGATCGCTCAACGATCGGCAGCAGCACCCAAAAAATTGTTTACAAACAAGTAGCGTAGTAAAGTTAATAAAACTCTTTTGCTTTTTTTTTATTTGTTGTTGGCTTTGTTCGTTCAAGAATTGATGGACACGACAACAACGACGACGATGATGATGATGAAACTTTGTGTGGAAAGTGATGATGCAGGCATGTGGGATGGAGTGCTTTTTGTACTTTGGTGCTGTGTAGTGGGCTGTTCGAGTGCGGTTTGAGTTCCGTCTGTCCGTCACGCTTTGCTGGCGAACATAGGAACACCTCAAGGTTTCACGGAAACCGTGATTAATTGAAGTTTTGTTATGTGGGTATCGCTGATGCTGCAAGTGTTGGTTTTAAAGTATCTATGAATAGTGATGATCTTGAGGTAACATTGACGTTGGAGATGGTATATGCGAGTAACTTCTATTTTTGATAGAGACGTCAAGTGAAACATGTTGAATGTCGCGATAGGCTCATTATGTCAGCACTCAAATGTGGATAAAAATCAGACATGTGCTGTAAAAGATTTAGCACAACTGCATTTACCAATTGTATTTGTAGTTGGTTATGCTGTTACGTGTATCACATTTCTTAGTGTGGAAGTTGCCACGTATTACTTGCATGTTTACCGTTAGAAAATGTGCGAAAAGCTTAAAGAATTCCTGTATTTACTTTTTATATTTAACTCAATTACATTGCTTCTGATTTGCTACACTATTTGAATATATGTATTTTTAATGTATCTTCAGTGGAATATTTTCAGTAAACATTATTTGATCATTACTTTCAATTAGACAACAGGGTTCTACACGCTTTGAAGAACTATCATTCTGGTAGGTATATTTGCTGCATGTCTCGGTTTTTGGTTTGATTCAGCGTTTTTCTAGCACAACTATCCTCACACCGCATTATTTATAGATCTGTCATTCAGACATTAGCCCAAATGTTAATAATATACAATTTTACTCAAAGATTTCGACACGGGTTTAAAAAAGGATAAAAAAGGTCTAACCATGTCGAATTCTTCAAAGGAAATAACTTTATAATTTTATGGCCGATCCCTTTTGCGATTAACTGTCAAATATGTTTCCCCAATTAAGTATAATAAACAAAATCAAATGTCAAATCTACCTTGGGCACAAGTAGGTACCTGAACTCGACTCAAAAGAGAGTAGCCAAAAGTCATTCTAACACTATAACAAAAACAACAATCGACAACGCCTTAAATAACTCTTTAAATAGCTATGATCACCTTTGGGATTTCGAATTGAAACGGTTTTTAGCTCTTGCACAATTTTATTATAAACACACATACATACTCGTATATTTTTACCAAGCCGTGTGAACTTTTAAAGCTCCAATCTGCAAGGCTATACAAGTCGTATGAGTATGGATTCAATTCTTACCTGACGTTTGTTTAGTTTCTGCTCACTGTTTTTTTTTTTTTTTTATTGGATTGTTGTTTTAATTAGAAGCTGTGAGAAAGCCGCCCGATGGTCACATGAATCGATTCACAGGAAGCTGGTTTATGCTTCGATGGCGCTAGATGTGTATACCTATAGGTGACATCGGCTTCCATGGTATGTATATTGTTTCCTGTTAATGATGCTAATGAAAGATATTCACGTATTCGTTGTTTCAAAAGGCCAAAGTATAATCGACAGCAAACATTAATCGACAATCTCTGACGCAGATTTATACAGATCCGTTTGGGGTGATCGATAAACTTGATTCTTAAACTTGGCTTTAGATATAATAAATAAATGTAAACCAGATTTAGGCAAACTCCAATACGAGAGTGGTGATGAAATAACATTCTGATGTGTCAAAGTAAATACATTATCGATCAACACAAATCATTTTGTTTTGGGATAAATTAAATGAAAGTATTTACTGAACGTGCTCATCACTAATCAAAATAATCGCAGTGCCTGCAGTCAAAATATCTCGTGCTTGTCACTCTGTAAAATGCCAGCTGTCAATTCTAATCGTTATTGTTCATAAATAGCTGCATATAAATATTTTATACGATATTAAGCCAGTAGTTAAAAGTGAAAACACGTTTATGATAGCACACATTTCTAGTTTATATTTAAAATGCCATGAGTGCTTTTGACTGCGAAATGAGTGACCAATTTGTTTATATTTATATTAACTGGAAAAACGAAACATTAAATATTTCTGAATTCAGCAACAATAATTACCTTCCACGATCTATAAAAGCATCAAATCAAAAATGGTCGTTCAGTAATTTTAAAGCATTAATTGTGGTTAAGCCTTCAAACACCTTATATAGGCAGGGGATACTCTTCCGGTAAAATAGTGGCAAAAAGTCCAAACAATAAAGAGAAAACAACTAAAATAGACTAACAACGTCATTTGGAAGTTCCAATACCATGGACTTGTTTTCCTAGAAAAGGCTATAGTTTAGAAAAAAAATAATAAACCATTATCCATTATACAAATAGCAAACATATTAGTAGGCGTTATTATATCCTGTTACCAGCTATCTTTCTTTTACTACATACTACGTTCCGGAATGTAAATGTGGTTACAGTTGTTTGCGAAAATCAACAGACGTCGCAGAATGTATTACAGTATGCCATTTTACCAAAAACTTTGCGAAATCGAGTAAAATAGGTTCAGTTTATTGCTTTTTTATGACGTTGTTTTCAGCGAATAAATTATTAGATATCAGGATACTTTTTGACAGTTTATTCACAGGGGCTTTGTCAGAAAAAAAAAGCAACTAACGCAACAAGGGTATATGCAGATGAAGGCGATTTATAGCTTCTCTCAACTATTCGTTTGCATTTGCTGCACATAAACGCTGTGATTTCAAATAAGACAGTTTGACAGCACCGGATTTTTAAGTTTATAGTGGATATCTTTTATGAGCAAAAGAACGACGGCAATTATTTCTCTTCTAAAACTGAATTTTGTCGAAACTTTCAAGTGAACTAATTAAAATCACATTCAATGCTGCTAATGGTAAGTAGTACTTTGTATTGAGAACTATCGTTAACAGCATTTTTGCATTTAAACCTCCGAGTCATCTCTTCATTTATGCATGCATTTAGCTAAAATAGAATTTTTTTTCCCTCCCTACTGTACCGGCATATCATTAAAGTGAAATATTGCAGAGAAATATTTATATACAGCGTGGAAAATATGTTTCGAAAAATAGTCACGTTTTTCCAATATGGGATTTATTTGTTTGAAAAAAAAGAAACCATATGATTCACATAAAATGAAATAGCTTATTTTCCAGCTTATAGGACTAACTACATACTTAGGTGTAGTCATCATCATTCGTCATCGTGTCACAAATAAAAAAGGCCTATGTACACAAAACGATGGTAGCCATCGGTGAATGGAGTGTAATGTGGCAGTCCTCCCACACAGTTGAGTATGTAAATAAAATGCTTATGTTGTCGATTATTGCCTACAGGCAAATTAAAATTTAAATTCAACAAAAAAAAACCTTTCCAATCATTCGTGTAATAGGTATACACTTGGTGTAGCCCGTTGCCGTAACAGCACAGACTGCAATAATTATTCGTTAACCATCCGAATTGGGAAGAGAATGGGGCAAGGGATGAGAATTGAATATATATGTGCACTCCACACTGTAGGAACTTTGTTAGAATCGCTTAAATACATATTTTGAAACTATAATCAGGAAGAGTTTCATATGGCAGCTGCACTTTGCGTTTTAAAACGAGGAAATGTGCGCACAAATGAGATGATGAAATAGAACGAATGTCAAGATGGAGCCCTGTGGAACTCGGTTTTAATTTACGAAACGTGGTGGGCGTCTATGGAAAATTGTATTTTGCTGCTTCAAGGGTCCACTGGAGAAACATTCTCTTTATTTGTAGAGCACATTTGATTCTCATTTTGAACATATCTAGCGAACAACATTGACATAGTTTATTCATGTCTGAACTTCCAAGGAAAAGCTAACAAGTAACACTTCCCCATCCACAAACTGACTTATGTGAGTGGGTTGAGAGAATAAAACAAGCCGAGTGATTCATTCGCATAAAATCATTATTTCATCATCTCTTCGCATATATAAATATCAGTTAGCAACACACTTCCACACAAACGAGTAGATTTCTGTGTATCAAGCAAACTAGCATGTCTTATTCTAATGAATAAGCATTCTGTCAATGATAGAGTTCGCAAGAAAACCCGGAGCAGTGCGATAAGTACAGACATAGAGACGAATACAAAAAGAAGAAGGAAAATCTATTAAATTTAAATAATTCAACTGTAGGTACTAGTACTAAGAACGTGCAGTCAGGCGTGTTAGACAACAATATAATTTTTTTGAATCTTGCGGGATTATTATTAGCAGAAACTAAACGAAGACAAAGGATCTCGAGCTAAGTGTGCAGATAGAGAAAAACTATTTTTATTGGACTCGAAATAATTTTTGAATCCGCTGCCAAAAATTAAAGACCATGCCCATAGTTTCCGTCCTCTTGATTTAACCTTGTGATAATATTTTTCGCCTAAGAAACACATGTATCCATGTAGGAAATAAAACTGTGTGAATGGGGCTTCATTTCTAGGTTAATACAGATATGACTGGCGATAGGCAGTTTGGTGTGGTATCATTTTAAGAGGTTTGTACCAGATTTGGTGCTAAATGGAACACGGAAACGAAGCAGTCGGCAATTTACATGGCGTAAACAGTCATGAGAGAACTTCTCTTTTCAGCCGTTGAAATAAAATAAAAGACTCCATGCCCACGGATGGTTGGGATGAGTTAGGATTTTATATAGGATCTCAGTTGTGTACAAACCAAAGAAATTGGTTTTACAAAATTTCCGTTTTATCGCTCCCTTCCCGCAGCATTTTAAAGATTTTCAAAATATTAGGTCTTTAGTTTTAAATTAATTAAATACCGACCCGTCATGTGTCTTTTTGACATCCCAGTAGAATACGCTGCCATTTAACAAAAAGTACAATTTTGTCAGAGTTGTCAAACTGCCTATGACCATGCATAAATTGACATCGTCTTGTTGAGCGGAAGTAATAAAAATAAAACGAAAAGACTCAGTCTTATTAACTTTAATGTGCTTTAAGATAAAACAAAATAAATGTCTAATTTGTATAGCCTGACCAATTCTAAGTCGGCAAAATATTTCTAAGTAATCTTAAGTGACTGTGTTCATAGAATTAAGAAACAAAAGTGTGTAAAAACAAAATCTCAATAAATTACATACATACATGCATACATAGGCCTCAGCAACTGTCCCATTTTGACGTTAAAGTCTTCATTAGGCGTTTTCCTGTCAGAGCAGAACACTCAACAGAGCACCAGTTCCGTAGACACGTCGAGCATTATCGTATTCTCAGACTTTAGAGCGATCTGATTTATTTGAAAAGCAACAGCTGTCATAATATGTGACTACAAAAATATACACAATGTGAACAGTATTTGTAGCATATCTTTGTCGCTTTTTTTACAATGCACTTTCTTCTTTTCTATACCATATATTTGCATTCCTGATCAGCAATCATGCAGTTAGATTTTGTAAATATTCTGTTCCTAGATTTTAACTCAGACTGCTCAGTTAATTAATTCTTAGGTCATAGAGTGAGCTCGAATAATGTTGTTGACTGAAAAACAAGAAGAAAAAAAAGGAGCTTTTTTGTGACCAAGATAAAAACGAAACGAGAACATTTGTTGACAGTCGATGGGCTGCTCTGAACTAAAAAAGAAAAACACCTTTCAATGCACTTTAATCCTGCCTTGAGTTCGTATATATAACTTATTTTTTTCCGAATTTTGAGAATCAGTTCTTCTCGAATTTTAAGGCTTGCTTGTTATGCATTGTTTAAGTCTGGAATCTTCTAAATTTATTCGTGATTTTGGGCATTTGAATATATCCTATATTCTTATTTCTAGTGTTACGAAGGTTCTGGAAATTACGTCTAGTATTGTGGGGAAAGTCTTACCAAAAGTATAGAGATAGAAAAGTGTAACCTTTGAGGCTTTTTTATATAGGTACCTACTAATGGCATTGAGCCAGATAACTCATCCCAGTTAATTCAACTTAAAACCTGGTTATCTATAACTAATTGCTGAATGATGTGATCTACAATGAATGGCATTCAATTATCCTTCCTCACCCGTTACATACTGAATTTAAGATGAAGTGCGAATTATTCCAATCAGCATCTCAATCAGTAAATTACACCAATTGGATAGATCTTAGATCTCCAGCAGATGTGCGACTTTGTTTGTCCGCTGCCGGCGTGACGGCTGATCTGCATTAACCTAAATTGGTCGTAACAATTAAATGCCTTTTGTCATTATCTAAGCATGAAGTAAGCTTGTACAGAAAAAAAAATTAATAACTTTTAGAGTAATACGCCGCCAAACGAAAACGCAAGCGATCAGTAGCAGTGGTGTTGCATAATCGAAAGCAGAACGAGGTGATCGGCGCACAGATTCACACACATGGTGCGCGCAGGAATCGGCGCAATGGTCTTCGTCGAATCTAGCACTAATCGCATGCCGCAGCATTATGTGCAACATGGAAAATTCCAAGCCAATTGCACCATGCTTCTCCCCGGCTTCCTCTAGCACTCATTTCACTTTCGAATCCGTTCGAATGGTCGCAACACAACGGCACCACACCGGACCGACGCGAGCGGCCAAATTAACTGACAGCAGCTTTATCTTTATGTGCGACGACGAAGACGCAGGAATAGCACAGGCAAACCTAAGCCACCAAAGCAGTAAAAACGTATACTCGATAGTGTGGCGTTAGATCACACAGCGCAGCGCTGCACAACACGAATAGTGAACACAGGTGATCAGGAGTGGAAACATGAAAGCATTTTTAAGCAGGTTGCACAGGTTGTTGACGATGGTGCTGGTGCTGGCTGCGCCTGCCAACTTTAGCCAGAGGCATGTACTGTACATGTGAACCCGTTGGCATTTTGTGCCGCAGCAGGCCTCTCCCTAAGTCGAGACTTTTGTTTGATTTTCGCAATTGGACAAATCTGCCGTGGTTCGGTCTGCGGATTGATCCGGCCAAGCCAACACATGACGGTACATGAACATAATGACTGCATACGTACGTACACATTTGTTGCAGAGCTCTTCGGTTGTGGTGACGGTTTCTTATTTTCGAATTTGTATGCAAAGATGGTAGGGGGCGCAATGGTTAATATTGCTTGCTGGGCAATTATGGCGCGGTTTGTATTGTGCGCTGATGGTGGTAGTGGTATAGATGAGGCATGTTGGTATGACAGGCTACGAGTATGCAATGCAAAATGCGTGATTGTTGTGGGAAATTAATTTGCCTGACACAACGTGGGTAGGCGCTGTGAAACCTTTAACCTTTCCCCGCGGGCAAGTTGCAGTCGAGTTTTTTTCTGTTTTTTGTTTTGTAATTGATTTGTTGGTATTTAAGTATGTGAGCGGACTGGTAATTTGTTTTTGGAATTTATGCGAAATGTCAAAATTGGATAAGGCATTTGTTACAAAGCGTAGTCCCGTAGGCTAATCGGGAGACATATGACAGTTTTGATTATATCCGTCAACTTGAATTGCCGTAGCTATAGAAGATTAATAACAGCTGATTTTAGGTGTATTTTAAACGAATGCCATTCTTACTCACCCGTTTGTTTGATTAAGCAAGTTTTTTTTGGCGGCAATTACAAGGCATCTACGAGTTTTCGCCAAAAGACTGAATTGTGAAGCGTTACCTCGGCCATAGTCTTTGATTGCTACCGCTTATATCATTTTTAGAATCCTGTTTGTGTGTCCAACTCGTTAAAATGCTTGAAACGGTCAACTCCTTAAGACATAGAAATACATAAAATGTCCTATAAAGCATCGCTTTTCTGCTCTAATAGTGCTTACTAATGCTTACTGCTCTGTTACAGCTTTTTTCCAATTAAATCCCTCAATGCGATAAACACTGTCAAACATTCGATTAACCTATACAATTGCACTGTAAAGTTGTAATGACTCACCGACTATACCTATACCTAAAGTCTGATGCGGAAATTAAATGCGATGTCTCATGGAAAGTTACCACTGTATTAAGTTAATATGCATGAAAGTAAAACTCACAGTAAATTCCCTTAACCTAAATGCACATATCATTAAAAAAAAAAAAAAATGATTGCAAGTAACATCCCTGCAATTGCAATGTTTTCCCGGAAGCCAACACTAATTTGTCTTTGACTGATGATACAGTGTAATGAAATGCAATTCAAAATGAAATCACTATTTCCAGGGAACTCACGCTACAATCGGAAAGCCAATCTAAGTTTTTGCGTTTCAGCATCGACTGTTAGTAGGTAGGTAGTCTAAAGTTTATCCACATGGCTGTATTCTGAACTTTAACGTCTTATCGTTACGTCACCTTAATATTTCCTCCGTTCAAACGGAAATTACTTTGCAACACACTCAATTGCCTTGCAATTTTATAAAGCTTTTAAAGATTCAATAGCGATACTGCTCAATTTGTGTCCTAAATGACGCTTGCGCCTTACACAGAAAGTGGAAATCATGCAAATGACGTTGATAACGATGATGACATAATCGCTGCATTTCCAGCAAAGCCAGTCATCGTCATGTGCCATCTGGGAATATTAATAACAAAACACAACAACATACAGTATTCATAGAGTAATTATTATAATTAACAGCGTCACATTGTTGTGTGATCCGCTGTTTTCGTGTAGCTGTGGTCAGAGGCACAACTCACTATAGTTAATCCCCTCCAGCTGTAACTGCGAGCTGTTCATTAAAATCCTACCCAGCGTTCATGCTTTGTGGTCTCGAAAAACTCACTTTCGGATTCACATAGTGAGAGATGTACACTCGAAACTGGGGTAATTTATCGAAATCATTGTCTACAACGTTGGAAAACTTGACAGCCCTGACAGTTGAAAGTTCATACTGGATTCAAAGAGAATAGCATATAATCTAAGCCAAGGTAAAATCAATTCATCAACTGCTAGCAAATTAAAAAAACAACCAACGACGCTGACGGCCATTTGTTGTTGATGTGCCACGAATGAGACAATGAGCAGTTTGCTGATACATTATAGTGAGCGCGGTATTAGAAAAATGAATGTTGTTTGGTTTGGCTTGGTTAAAGTTTTTCTGTTTTGTTTCTACTTTTAGATTCAAGGTTGACCGTTGAGAGAAGACAGCGCTGTATGATGCTAGAAGCGATGTGGAATACATGTTTTCCATGAGTCAACCTATATAGATATGGAATGAGATGGCGTTGCTCATGCGTGTTACTTAAACTCAATACATACATCCATATAATAATTAAAGTAATAAAATAACGATATCGGGAATACTATCTACTATTCGTGCTATTTTGTACGATATTTTAGTTACAAACTTCACAAATGTAGGTATTGCCTTACAGCCGGAATGATTCACATTTATAAACCTACAGCATCTGAAACATTATGGGCAGATGACGCCCGGCGGCTGTCAAAAATATCTTCGAAAATGATTGCTACTCATTGACTATTGAAGGTTATGCAACTTTATATGATTTCACTCTCATCATTTGTTTATCGCTAAGGTTTTATTTCTCTTATATTGAAAGGTTATGTACAGTTTGAATGCGCCCATAAAACAAACGTCAGAAAAAAATTGCCTTTCGAGAGAGTTAGGGAGCGTTAATGCCTTGCTCTCATTTATTGATCCGAGTTTGGACAGATTCAACTAACGTTTTCGAGTGCATTATCTTTCAAGAAGAAAACGGATAAAATGCATTTCATAAATCAATAAAAACACATGATTGCTTATTGGATTCTATATTTAAGTAGAACTTTTCGTGGCAACGGTTTTTGCACACATTCGTACAGCTCCAAGATATTGTTCAATTGTTTCTTACAAATCGATGTAGGTCGGAAGTTGGGATTTTTGGAACAAACACACCTCATTCATACAATACAAATACAACAAATGTCCAGGCGTTTCACTTTGTTGTAGATACCTACAATTACTTTAATCTGTCAGTATGTGGTGTCATTATTTTATCGCATATACTTGCCTTGGGGCCTTATTGACATTGCTTCACACATTTGATTGATGGATGACTTGAGTTAAAATTGTGCAGATAGTTACTCCCCTACCCATTCCATTTAATCACTCAATATTGAAAAAACATGATTCGTGTTTTTTACATCCAAAAGGGGGTGTACATTTGCCATGCTAGATATCTTTATCAGACAGATTGCTTAGGCAATATTAAACCGAGGAGAATGTGTTACACTTTACACATGCTTGTATTTCGCTGTCGCTATATTTCACGAGTTATTGTTATTTCCGCTAAATTATAAAAATCGGTTATTAAAAATATGTGTATACGGGTTTTTTTACTTTTTATGTCTGAAGATAGCTTAACTGGGAACCTAAAACATCAAATTGAAATAAAGAAAATACAAAACCTCAATAGAAATGACCAATTTAAAGATGTTGTGCAAATGATACCGGGTTTGGATAGTCTGTGGGAAATGTGTACAAAAAGAACATGCGCTAGATACAAAGTCTCCAACAAAAGAGTTATAAAGGAAGCTGGATGCCACTGTTGTTTCAAATTTCTAAGGAAAATATGTTTCATAACATGTTTCAAACTTGCATAACTCATTCATTATGTTGACGAAAATAATTTGTAGAATTCATTTTGTTTTTCCAATTAGTAAAGTTTTTTTTTTCGTTTTATTTTTTTCGAAGTATTTTGAATATCAGCGCTGTTTGCTGTTGTGATATGTCCTTTTATTTATGTTGCCTACAGTATTATATTCTCGGTTTGTATTTTATTTTTTAGCTTATGCCTACCTTGAGGTATAGGCAGATTAATCACTCAGAAATAGGGTGCCTCCAAATTAGGGCTGTCAATCAATTCATAGTTTAAATTCGGAGTGCTTTAATATGTTGCTTAGGTTTCGCGGGACTAACTTTTACACATTTCTGCATTGATAACACATTATAAATTGTTTATACTTCCAGAAAATTATACTAATTAAATAAAACACGCGTGACCTACTTACAAATCTAAACAAACTTTTGTAAATTAAATATTACTGAATTTGGATTTGACAATAACATTGAACCTTTCTCAGTGATAACAGATTTTGGGTAATTACTCATTTCGTGGCATTTTACATTTCAAAATAAGCTAAAAGGGCAAGGAAAGGGCACTTTTATATCTCTCAGAACAAAAAATAAGGCATTTCAAATACTGAATCTGAAGAAAAATCGTTAGAGTTCAATGAAAAGAGAAGACTCTTTTTGTTAATTTTTGTTCTTTTTATATGTAATACCAACAATTATTTATGTATGCTTACTTTCGTCGGGTTTTTCTAACAAAGGGATGACCAAAAAGGGTATTTTTGATATTTTTGACTTGGGCATTGTCAGTCCAAAAAATCTGGTATCACTGGCCTTACTCTTAGCTTCGACTTTAAATTTAAGGAGTTCAAAATATTTATATTTTTCATACCTACATACATTCTCAATTTTGAGCTTTATTAAATCTCAAGTAGAGTCCAGAATTTATCATTAGTAAGTGGCAAATTGTTGAATTCTAATTACAATATTAATTAAAAAAGCTGCGAAGAAAGGTGAAATTTCAAGAAGTCACAATGGCGACATTTACTAGGTACAAAAATCTATTGAAACTATAAGAGCACATTTGCAAGCGACGGAATAATCGTGAATTTTTAAACTTACTTACTTAGCCATGAACATTTATTTATTTGTGCATCGCGGCTATTTGGTGTTGATAGTGAAAAAGTCTAACATTTCGTTGAGTCCCAATGCGCGACTCATGTGACGCTTTACATAGCAATTACGACAAACCACAATAGCGATTAGGTTGGATTGTTAAAACCAATGAAAATATATGGTTGTATTACCTCTATTTGTGTTGAATTGCTTTCTAAGTTTTTTGTTTGTGCTATAAGTTTTAAACACATGACATTTGTTTCCAGTGTAATTTTGATTCCATTAAACCCTTTTGCTATTTAAAAAAAGGCAGGGCACACAAATCAGATTAAAAAAAAAACTAGCCAGAAGATACCTACTGCGCTACACTAACATTCATAAATTTTACGTACTCACAATGGCGAAATTTTCCATATACAATTACCGTTTGTGACCTACAAATTATTAAGTGTGAAGGTTAATAATTATTATTAGTAAGGTCCATTAACTACCTACAAGGCATATGCATTCGAATTTTAACAATAGGATTGCTACATTGGGCCCATTCAAAAATCTAGTTATATATTAAGTCTACGAGATAGATCTCGACTAGATGTACCTGAACGCAAGGCGAAGTGGGTATTCGCACGTAATTTTTTTACTGACTGACTTTTGGCTTCGGGACACGCCTACGTATTTGACGCAACGTAATGCTATTTTCATTAAAAATAGTGTTTTAAAAAATAAGTTGGATCTTAAAACGTACTGGACGTGCCCGAAAATGAAATACTGGAGTTTAGAGTCCTTTTCCCCAGCGAATCGATCCGCAATACCCCTATTTGCCGCGATTTAACTTTGACATTTCGTTACGTAGCCGTGTCCCGAACGACGTGCGAATAGCAATAGCCAACGCAAAAACTAGACAAGCGGTGTTTTTTCTACGTCAGCCACATTTACACGAACTGTAAACATAGTACTCTTTCCGAGATTCATGACAAGATTCGACGGCTACCCCTCAGTAAACGTCAGCTGAAAAAAATGTTCATGTGATCAATCTAGGCCAGCTAGGCAGCCAGCTGTAACTTACTAAACTATAGGTATACTTGAACGTCTTTTTTGCTTGTTAGGTGGGTGCAATTAATAAATTTATCTTCATTTTTATTTACTAAATAAAAGCCCTACAAATACGTACATAAGTCCCATAAAAGGTAAGATGTATATTAATGACATACCGCATACATATTACAAACTTATATCAACTTATAACAAATTTGTGAATTGGCAAATCTATTATTTAAATCGAATTCCTCAACGCCCTTAACACTGCTCTCGATCCACCATTGGAAAACAAAGTAGTGCAATAATTTCCCCCGTTTTATAGTACTTATGAACTAAAATAAAATTCCTTCATCTCAGCTATCGATTATATTTTTGTCGTTCACTGAAGAAAAACTCGTTGCTGTTCTCGTGCTAGTTTGTCGAACGACAAGAATCCCATCCCATTCCCATCATTCTGTACCCCTTCGCCAAACAGCTTTTTAGTTCGACATACATTAACACACACTCTCACAATTTCTAGAGTAACCCATAGAACCAATTTTCCCCTTCTTTCGCGATTGCCTAGCAACAAAAGCGCGCGACGATTTGGGGTTTCGACCGTTCCTTGTTCCTTGTATTCTTCGCTCCCCATAGAAGAATTATTTTACTTTTCGTGGGATACACGACTTGTATAAATTGGGCAGTGTTCATACGTTATATATACATAATCGAATAATTGTGCAATAAATGGAATTATTAATAGAGCATATTCTTAGTAGAAAACCGCATGTGACGCGAAAGCTCTCTTTCTTTCTATACGCCATTTCCAACGTTGGAGACTTCCGACTTTCGTTTCGATGTGCAGACAAAAAGGCGCGTATTTTTCCATTCTCCGCTAGTGTGGTTTCGGTTTGTCATCTTCTTATCTCGATGTACGCCATCGCTTTCCGCCATTTTCGTTTACGTAAGACTTGATAGGTTTTTTTGTCCCATTTCGCCAAAGGGAGACGGTAGCATACTGTCCCACATTCATATATCAGCACAATGTGGAGCGATAAATCCAATCAACCAGCAAAAACGTGACACCACTTATTTTAAATTGCAATCCTGCTTTGAGATTTTTGGTACTTTCTGTTGAACGCCCGCAATTTGTATAGGAGAGAGAAAAAGACTGACTTGCATAAAAAACAGCGAGCCTTTATCTCGCTCCCACATATTTTGCAGAACGTCTTGAAACGCTAGTAGGCAGCATTAAATTCGCGACACTATCCTTTATTGGTTTTAATTAAAATACACTAACTATTCACACTACGTGTCAAAACGTTTGACATTACACGTAACGACCGCGACGACACAAGTGACAGCCAAGAACACCGAAAACGAATGAAGATTTCCGAACTGAAATTTTCCATTGTAGGTACCACAAAGCGAAACGCGCGCCACGAGGAAGCTTAGAAAAAAAAAACCCGAAGAGAAGAGAAGAGAAAGATAAAATAAAAGCACACTTTTTTAGTATCTCCCTCTCCGACTAGTAAAATGGCGACCACAAAATGAAATCATCACCACCGAACAAGAAATTCTACACACCAATCATGCGGAAGTGGGAAATTAGGTCGCATGATACACAAGTTACAGAGAAAAAAAAAAACCTTTCGAAGTGTTAGAGAGAATTCTGACAAGCTCTGTTTTTTGTGATGGAAAATTCGCGTTTTTCACAAGAAAAATTCTTACAACCGACATTTTTTAAAACATCTAAAACTGATTGCGTAACTCGTAAAAAAAACAGAAAACCATTCACCCAGCTTATTTATTTTTCTGATAAAATTTTTGTAAATCCAATTTAAGTTCACGAACAATTTAATAATTTATAATGTAACAGAGAAAGAGAACAAAAAAAAAAGTGAAATCCAAGCTGAAAATCTCCACGCAGCCAAATGAAAGAACACAACTACGAAGAAACCCGACCGTACACCGCAGCAAACTTCAACCGAATGAAACCCAGAAAAACATATCGCGTGTAAAATGCTTAAAACTTAAAAGTATATAAAAGCCGCGATGGACTGTAAAAAAGCTCTTCTCACCCATCTACTTCCATTTTCATTCCCGCGCCGCAAACCCCTTTGGGACTCACTGTAGATAGCAGAAGGAGAATTTCACTATTTACCCACATTTCCCCTTTGAGAAAACTACCTATTCCGGTTTTCATGACTATTTACTTGGAAAGCTCTTCGAAAGCTCTCCAATATTTGTTCTCCGCGACAGTGCTAAGTAAATAAAATGTCGTAAATATATAACATATAAGAATAACATTTGAATGTGTGTGTTTTTCCAAATGTACACAGTGGACTGGAGCAAAGGAAAATAAAAAAAAACTACAACGGAGCACAAGCAAGTTGGATTGGAACCCGTTAACAATGCGCATATGTTTCTTTGGCGCGTTCTCCTTTTTTACTACTTTTGCGCCAATAACCTAGTTTTTCAAACACAGAAAAAGAAGAACATTATATTTTACTCGACATCTTTCGTTCGTTCCGATTCGAGTGGATGATGGAAGTTGCTTGGTAGTTTTCAGTTGAAAGTAGGTTCATTATAACAGTTGAAAATAGTTTTACAATAGCTCAAAAGGGTGTGCATACTACCTAGTACCTACTTTTTAAACTAAGCACTTTCTGGTTAGGCATTGCCAAACGGAAAATTTGAGGCGCCGTCATATTAGCATTTTATGTGTCAAAATAGCAAAACATCGATTTTTATATCATCGATTTTTCACATTTTTTACCTTCACCCTAAATACATTGTAGTCATAACTGGACTCAAATTTGCGCCAGTAGAAACTATAAAAGAAAAAAACAGGTAACAGGTGAAAAATTAGCACTTTGATTTTGTAAGTAAGTAATGAGCAAAATCGTAGATTGTGAACACATTCGAACCCACAAACTTATCGAAAGCTCAAAAACTGTCAACAAAAAGTTCACGAACATCAAATTCTTAAGGTACAAAACAAACGCGAGACACGAATATGTAGTTTCTAGTCTGAAGTTTCTCACTTATTGACAGGAACAGAGATTATTGCAGTCAGTACTTTGTACTAAAAATTTGATCATCCAAATAAGGAAAAACATATCTGGATAACTGGTTTTAAGTCTTGGAAACATTAATTCACCTTAATGTATGTTTCTTTCAATATCTGCAAACACAACTTTAAAACGTAAGAAGCTCTTCAGGCAGGAATTTCAATAGCAGATTGACAACTGTCAAATCGGCCAAGATTGCGTTTATACGAGTAGTGTGCTATATTAATTTAGGCTGTTGCTATTCGCACGTCGTTCGGGACACGGTTACGTAACGAAAAAAAAGAAGAGAAAGAACAGCGAAACGGACCTATGGTCCACCAATTGTTGGCGAGCTTCCTTTTACCTTATATTGACGAATGATCGACAGTTTTACATCATACAGTTCTGAAATGAAAAGTCCATGATTTCAAAATTTTTGTGAACACATCCACCGAATGAATTTACAATATAAAATGGGTATATGATTTTCCATCAAAATTTGTGGACAATGTACCTAAGTGGATACGCTTTTTTTTTAAATCCATAAAGTTTTCAGTTCTTAAGACTTTCAATTTCAGGAAATGAGAAATAACATTTCCTTAAAAACCATGACTATAGGCACTACCTATCTATGCATTCGTTTCTCAAAGAAGATTAGTCTTCTTTCCTTTTTATGCATCAAATTATATTAGTCGTTCAAAATTATTTAAGTCACACTTCCAGATGTGTTTAGTGAGTGAATAATATTCGAAAAAGGGGGTTTTCACCAATAAACTCAGTAGGGACTATAGAAAACAAAATAGAATCTTGCATTACTTGGGGAATAATATATAACACTTCTTAGAAAATCTCATGCTTCCAATTTTTACCGATATAGCTAGGTATGTGTTATTTAAATAAATACCTTCTGAAGAAGCACTTTAACCAGTGTTTGCAAAATTTAAAATACACGTATAGTTTATCCTACCTTTATTGCGAGTTTATTTCTTTTGGGACAAATGGAATGGATCCACAATATTAAGCCGGGCTGGAACATCTATCTCAACAAAACACTTTCTAAAAAGGTGGCTCAATGTAACAGTATAGTAGTTCGATTTTGTATCTAAGAAGTTCATCAAACTTTGTGTATGGAGTATGTACTCTTATGTACTCACCAGCGTTCCCACCTCCCAAAAACAAGTAGACATTTGTTTAGTTTAGGTGGCTACAACGTAACACTTGCGTTTGACGGATACTGTTTTTATTTATCTTTAATTGGTTTTTGCTATTTTGGATAAAACGTGCATAATGCCCATAAGACGCTATTAGGTACCTACAAACCTTTTATTCTCTACGCAACATTTCAGTTTAACAAAAGCCTCTTCGGAATGCAGCCTACCTATTAATTTCAAATGCAGTTGTATTACACTACTCCCTAACACAAATTATGAAGCTGCAGCCCTGATCCTTTCAAAATAATTTCAACCTTCGCTCCATACTTATCCGCCTGCCTTTGCCAATTATATCTCAAACTCTAATCACATCCGTAATCTCTTTGAAATTGATTTTCCAAGTTAATTAATTTCTTACTCATCTGGTAATACTGCCGCAAACCCCTCGTAAGCCAGAAAAAATAGAACTATTCCCCAATATTTCTACTACACAACACAAACAAAAGTAAATAAAAAACTTCAACACACTAGGAAAGAAAGAACAAATGGGTAATCAGAAAAAAAATGACATCATCCATTCCCAATTTTTCTTCGTTTCAATTTGTTCCCTATCTCTCATTTAACAAAAAAAAAAACTTTACAAATTCAAAATTCAATACAACTACATACGCAACTCCTATCAAGCAAGCCCAAGCATAGCAGCAAAAACTTATTTGTAGCGCAATTTACTCCTGTTCCCCCTTTTCCATAAAAAAAAGCAAGACATAAGGTAATAAACAACATTTTGCGCCTTTTTAACTGTTTTTTGTTTTTTCGTTTAAGTTACGCTTTTTGTATTAAAAATTTAAGAAAATGGAAAAAAAGAAAGGTGGGTAAGAATGCTGGTGGAACAAATATGTAGAATTAAAAAAGCGGAAAAAACCACACAGTTAAAAATTTGCATACTTGTTTGGCCCGCTTTTTAGTTTTTATGATAGGTAGGTACCATTCTCTCTTTTTTTTTGTAGCTAGGTATATTATGTGTACATTACATATGGACAGTGGCGGCCAGAAAAATAAAGCCATTGTGTTATTTTTCTGTTTCGTAACTGGTTAGCGTAGTTCTTTTGTTCACCCTTTCCTTAGGTTGTTTTTTTTAGATCTGTTTTGTGGGTAAGGTAGTGAGTGGTGCTAAGTTTCAAATGTGTAGATAATGTTGCGCAGGGGAAGAGCTTTCAATTTGACATAGGTATATCTTTTAGTTAGTAAAGCTTTCGTACCTATGAGTTGGAAAAATTGGACAGCAATTTTTTGGGAAATTTTCGGAATGTGTCAAAAAAAGTTAATATCTATAAGTGTTTTAACTATTGTAAGCATGCCTTGTCTGGTACGGAATCAGAGTCATAAATCCGCTGTGATGACTGTCATTCCATACCGGAGCAAATTTAGTGACAGATGTAAGTTAGAGAGAAATATAGCTTATCGAAGTAAATTCGAAAAGGTCAAGGCCCAGCTTCCCACTATTGTCAGATCTATAACCTAACCTGTCATAGATGATAAATTTTGTTTAAATTCTTGCGGATATCGCATTTGAGATGATCGGCTGAAAGCCGTCGTTTCAGAAATATTAACGACAATAATAAGTAATGTCCTAAGTTTGATTGGATCTATAAGGAGAAACTTAAAAGTCCGTTTCTAAAATACCTGTCAAGAATATATACATATTTTTTTAAATCTAACAACTATCCCTAGGAACGTAGTACCTAGTACTTTTATCTATTTACCTAGTTCTTTGACAGCTGCTGTCGTAACTATTGTCATTACCGAGAATGATTTCATAAAATAAACACTTTTTCAATTCCTATAAACTTCAAAGCTATCCACCAAAGTAATTGACATGTATATGTCAATTTTCCATTACGCAATCAACCCATGTAAGTACCTACCCATACGCTATTTGATTAGAAAAACGTCAAACGCTTAATGAAAATAACGCACAATGAAAAGCAACAACAAAAGACAGACTTTTTTTAAACTGCTTTGTGAAAAAAGAAGAAGAAAGAAACTGTGCTTATTGGCGACCAAATGCTTTATCTATAGTTATGCATCTGAATAACTTGCTATACTAACACATTCTAGCAGAAACAATTTTCAAATGGCGCGGTAAATTAACAATTTCAAGGTTTTCCACTTTTTGTTCGTTAATTTGACGTGTCAGCGACTGTATACAACAGTAGAAACTATTAGTTTTTAAATTCATTTTTTTTCTCTATAGGTTAGATAGGTAGGAACTTTAAGTAAATTATACAGTGGAAAATGTCCAACAATCTTCTCAAGTGTGTGTTCGTATGCATAGCTGTATGTACTTACACAAAGGTGCGGCTGGGTGAAAACATAAAAAAAACGACAAACGAACAAAAATTGTGCAATTGCGCGCAGTACGAGTTGTAGCTGTATGCAGCAGTCACGTTTTTGTTTGTTCGCTATTTAAATGATTTTTCATAGAGTACACTCAATGCAAATGTAGACATACATTTACTACGAATAATAAGCTTTTCAGTTTTAATTAATTTTTGCGGTTAATGGGAAGAGAATTAAACGACATACACCCCGAGGCACATGAGCTTATTTTAGGCGTTTTTTATTATGCTCAAATATTTGAGCTATATAGATCATTGATTTCCACGGTTTACAACAACAGTACGTGATCCAACTGTTGTTGTAAACCATGGAAATAAATGATCTATATAAATAGATCATTTGAGCATAATAAAAAAGGCCTTTTGTTACACCTGAGTTACATTACACAAAGGGGGTTTTGATAATGGAAGTGATGTTGCGTAATCGATTGGTAGTTAGAATGACTTTAAAAGAATAACTAATATATTTGAGACTCTTAATAAAGCTATTTGTAAATGCGGTATGTAGATAAATAAACGATAGTTTATTTGAGGCGCCTTTTTGGGCGCTAATTTCAAGGAAACAACGGAAATGCTTGTGTCGTGAAAGGGCATAGATAAGGAAGTCTTATCGTCTCTGTTTGAATGTTATAACAGAGAATTTAAGACTGCAGATAAGGCTAACACTGTTACGTCTTCAACTCCACGTGTCCGTTGTTTTCTTACAAGAATCAGCTGTCAACTGTTGTCAAGATCACATGTGCATTCGTACATAGATACCTAGAACGCGGATCTTTCTGAAGATATGCTTAATTTGGAAAAACCAAATAATAAATCTTAGACAGAATTTTCTCTCAACTGAAAAGCATCAAAAAGCAATGACAACGAAACTTCCCGTTGTTAGCAGCACACTAGGTATCTAAATGTAGACTTAAAATCCTTTTGAAGTTTGTTTTCAAAAAATATTTTTTCGCAATTAGTTTGCACAGTCTACAAATAAACTCACAGAGGATATTTGTCAGAATTTGGAAAAATAGAACACGTTTTGTAAATTGCTCCTGAATTTTTTGAACACATTCAGTACTTGTTCATTTAATTGACCTGTTTTGGGGTTATAATTGAAAAACTTGCGAAACTGTCTTAAATACATTTTAAAGTCGCGTCGCGTCGGTTGACCAATGCTTCTACAGACCCTAAATCGTACCAAAGACAAATTTAGTACTAGATTCAGTTCAGACATTGTAACTCATAATAAAATCGAGTATGGTTTACACTTCTGACACCCACTAGTATCGTGTCATTTTAACAATTTCGTACAATCGTAGCTTCACAATACTGTCAACTGAGTTTAAAGGTAATTTTTTCTTACACTTCTGACACCCTTTAAATGTGAACATGCCCACAAGATTGACGCACACCTTAAGGGTTCCTGCTCCTTTGTCAGTTTGTTTAAACAAATAATATTAGTACATTATTATGTATTATCAAACCAGCATTGCGTTGTTAAAACCATAAGTCCATGTGTGACATGCTTGCGATCACTTACATATTTTTATTTTGAGTAAAATATTAAAATTAAACAAACTGCAAATAAGTATAAAATGTTTAAAATGCTAGCGATCACGTTTTTTATGGTAATTGTTTTCATTTTGTTTTCATCTCCTCAGCACTTTAGAAATCAATTTATTTTTTATTATGTCCACTTTTTTGAAAAACGTTATTTTCCGCAGTTCACTTTTTTTGTGTATTTGCAATAATTCCAGTCTACTGTAACACATTAAGGGCCGTGACACACTAAGAAGAGCCGTCCCGATTTTCTTTCGTTCGGATCACTATACTTGTTCGCTTATTGTACCTCGTCAATCCGCTTACTGAATACGAATGACAAACCAAACCGATGCGAGCGGAGCATAAACTCCCAAGCAACCAAGGCACCATCGCAAGTACCGCGTCGAAGTTGTACTGCGACAAAATGAGCTTTCGGACGCGACTTTATTTTAACAAAATGTGTCGAAAAAATACGTTCATCACAAAAACATAAAACAGAAAAAACAGAAGAAAAAAAAAACGTCAAGAAAAGAAAATCCGAAACACACAGTAGAGGCACTAACAGCTAACAGGCGATAGCAACAGTAGCAACAAAATGATATGGCGCACCCAGCTAGAACGGTTGTCGGGGTCAAACTGTATGCTGCTGCTGCATGCAACTGATAGAAATAGTGTTGCATTTTCCTCTTCTATCGGCTTTGCGAGAATCAGTTTTCCCACACGATAGAGACGGGGAGGAGGGTGCAGAAAAATATACGGAAATATATATGATTCAGGGTTATTCAGAGGGTGCATGGTGCGCATAATTTTCCTCTCAAGCTGGCTTGTGTGTTTCCATTTCCATTTCCACCCTTGCTGATGGGTAAATTGGTAAAATGTGTTAAGGGATGTTATGGAGGGTTTTTCTTTGTTTCCTTGGCTAGGGGATGAAATGCAGAATTTTCTTCTTGTTTTTCCCTTCGATGTCATGTGATTTCACTTAGAATTCTCATACCAATACAAAAAGTTGCTTTTAATGCGCTTGCGTGTTGCTGCATTCCTTTTTTAATTTGCGCTGCTGTAGTTTTTGTTCATAGTGAGATTCCCTTATGTAAAAAATTTGTTAAGGGTTGACAGAGAAGGAAGGCAATGTACTTTTCAAAGACTGCTTGCCAGTGTTCTGGAATGGAATCGGGGTAAACTGAAGGTATTTATAGAACGAATGGAGAAAAAAAACTCTCATCACGTGTTTGCAGATCTCACCAATTTTTGTGGTGCCCCAGATTTGATTATCGAAATATACAATTTGTTTGCCGTCATCATAGTTAGAGACTGGGATTAGGAAATTAATTAGTTTACCTCATAAATTGCAAGCGACTGAAAAAAGGTTGGGTTAGAGTGTTAATAGGCAACTTGCACGGTGTTGGCAGATTATAAAGTGTGTCACTGTGTTTCGGTCATTTGGCAGTTTAAGTTGTTATTAGAATTCGGAAGAAAATTACGAATAGGAGTAACAACTAACTTTCAATAATATTATCTTAGAAGGTATATTTGAAACGTCAAATCCATAGGAATTTATAGGTTCGTTCGCGTACTTTTCCTCTCAAGCAGGAACTTAAATTCTGTCAGAAATTATCAAAGGTAGATCCAAATGATTTAAACAATGTCCATTGAAATCAGCTTTCACTAAAAAATGAACGCCAATGGGAAATTTATATTTCACCACTTAGACAGAATTTTCTCTCAACTGAAAAGCATCAAAAAGCAATGACAATTAAACTTCCCGTTGTTAGTAGCACACCAGGTATCTAAATGTAGACTTAAAATCCGTTGGAAGTTTGTTTTCACAAAATATTTTTTCGCAATTAGTTTGCACAGAGTCTACAAATAAACTCACAGAGTATATTTGTTAGAATTTGGAAAAATGAGAACACACGTTTTGTAAATTGCTCCTGAATTGTTTGAACACATTCAGTACTTGTTCATTTAATTGACCTGTTTTAGGGTTATAATTGAAAACCTTGCGAAACTGTCTTAAATACATTTTAAAGTCGCGTCGCGTCGGTTGGGCAATGCTTATACAGACCCTATATCGTACCAAAGACAAATTTAGTACTAGATTCAGTTCAGACATTGTAACTCATCATAAAATCGGGTATGATTTTTATGGTATCACGATATTCGTTTTCCGACAGGTAAGCAGGAATAAGACAACAAATTAACCAGTTGGGCAGGTGTAGAAGTCGAGAACAAAAATTATGCAAATGGTTTAGTTTATTTTGATATGGATGGGTGTGATTGTTTCTTAAATTTCCGTTTTCGTATATCAACTGACTCAACTGACAAATGACAGAAACCCCTTCTTTCTTACATCTAATTTTGTAAATTTGGTTCTTTATCGCTAAGTTTTGTCTGGCAATTTCGACCATAAAGTGGATGAGTAAGTTCAAGATAATTTGCACTTCAATCAGAAGTGAACGCCATTTTTTACAACTATAAGGGAATAATGGCGGCTCAACTGGTTTTTGTGTCGCACTACTTTATTCTTCCCTATTCATTTCCTATTTGATGCCCGCATGTGTAAAAAAACGTTTGTTTCTAAATTAAACTACGATTCCTTTTTAATAATAACTGTGATGATACCCAACCGTCAAGTGTCAAGATGTTCTTCAAAGAAGACATCGTAAAAAGAAAGATATGACTAATTGAATGAGCAAGTGCAATACAACAATACACTGGTATTATATGCACTGTGCGTTGCCCTTTCCATCAACCATCACACGAAAGTCGACAAAACCACGAGCACGACACAAGCAAGTGGCAGTGTTCCACTGACAGTTATTACCGGTTTAGTACGCTGCACTGTTCGTTTAGAACGATCGCGAGGGTGAAGTGGAAAGCAAGGATTCATCGCCCTTGAGATGACGACCCCCCCTCCCTCGGATTCTTGGGTTCAATTAGTGTTTCCCTCTCGGAGCTCAATCAACCATAGTCAGCAGGTAACTATATGGCTATGTTATTGTAAAAAGTAGGAGCAAGAATGCACTGAACTCGACTGAACGCACGTGCTGTCAGGGAAGTTCAACTGAATGTTGGTGCCCCCTCTTTAAAGTGATACTCGTCCATCGACGAATGGATGGATGTCTCCGAGTGGTAGTTGGGTAAGTGCAACGCTGTTTTGGCATTTTCCCGTTAGGATAATATGTCATTGGATATACACAAATGCGCACAGATACCGTTGCATGTTCGGTTGGCTTTGTTTCGAAAAAAAAAATAGGTCGATGACCTCCACTCTGTAATCTGGGCGTACAGAGGTACTGTTGCTGTAATACGACGAGGTTGCCGTTGCATGCAAGAGGCACTGCGACGAAGGGTTCCTCCCTCCTTTTTGAATGCATTCGTTCAACTGATACTGGATTCATGGGAAAATCACATAGATGCAGTCAGACGTACACGTATAAATTTATTTTCACGTTTGGTTTTCTAGTTCTATTAATTGCTTTTTTTTTTTTTCGTCTCTGCAACTGTTGCAGAATTGGTTAGGAGAGCAGGGAATTTGTACATTCTTCCTGCAGTACAGAAGTGGGGGGGTTGAAGGTGGACAGTTTTTAGAAGATATCGTGTTTTATATGGTGTCCTTGTATTAATTGACAGTTTTACATGAAAACGATGATTTAAGTGTTGAGCGGTTTTGGAAAATTCACTAAAATATAACAGCCAGTAGCTGTCAGGCTTAATTGATTTTAAATTAGTTATTTCGAGCAACTCGAACATGTATCTGTCCTAAAAATAAAAAAAAAGTGATCTTCATTTAAAAACAGTACTTTCTTCTGTCAATCGAACATGGAAAGTTGACCTTAAATTAGTAATGGTTTGAAGATCAGCTAACTAAGTCTATGACAGCTGACTGATGTGATGTCTCTGAGTTTTTATTGGTCTGAATTGAGTAAATATTTTTTTTTTTTTTTAGTTGACGTGTATGGAGTATCGATGGAAAAATCTAGTCTAGAATTACTCGATCAAGCTGACATTTTCAGTGTGTCAATTTTGAACCTGAATTTAGTTGACATTTCGAATTGTAGGTCTTTGACGTACCTAGGCTAGGAAAATTGACTATCGACATATCTTGTTATTATTTTGAGTGGAAATCTAGTACAAAACTGGTGTGCTCAAGACGTCTACAATTTTGAATGTTCCTGTTGTAGGTACCTACTTACATAAGAATTTATAGGTTCGGAAATATAAATTTTCTCAAAGGCCACACGACGCAAGTATAGGTACCAACCTAGCGCAATAGACATTTATAGTCATATCTTCTTATGTGATCAAATTGTTGGCTGTATTTTTAACCGAAGACATGTAAATTGTAAAAGTGTATGTTACGCACAAAATTCCCACCGAAGTTACGCGTGCTCCTTTCCTGCATAACTTATTTTAGGAAGAATGAGCGATGTAAAAGAGAGTGTTTGAATAATTTCCCTTGCTGCTGTGTGCTGTGATAACGATCTTAACAAAAATAAATGAAAGGTATACCTACCCAAAAAAGAAAGCCATTTATAGGTAATTTTTATAGCGGCGATACTCATACAGCATATATACGGTACAACTATGATTATCAAGGGGCGTTCGAAAGAGATCAATGAACTGAGTGCGGATAAAAAGCTATGGGAAACCACAATCCCGAAATTATGGAAAACATGAACCTAATTGCGGTTGGAGGGCAATTTACCAAAGCAATTCTGTATGGGAGTAGGTAGGTACATACCAATTTTAAGATGTTTCATTCATCATAAAAACAAATGATTTTTTCTTTATATTTTATTTGATGATTGAAGACCGACTCTTTTGCTTATAAATTTAAAACCAGAAGAATATTTCCTACGGATTTATGAACACCAAGATGTGTCGCCTACGTCCATAACAAAAAACACTGCGCAAATTAACATATATCTATTATCGATCAACGTCCGCAGATGCAAAATATGCAAATACAAAGTCAAAAACTCAGCCTAGCGTCTCTAATACGCTTTGGCCAAAGTATTTTTGGAGGTCTCTACGCATAGGTACCTATATCTGTTCTAAATAAAACGTAAGACGGAACGAAAATGACGTAATGCCTTAAAACGTCTTCCCATCATCACGTCGCGCATAAGGTCCTACTACTACCATCTTTCTGTGCTTGAAAATGACGTAATTCGTACACACATTTAATTGCGCGGGAAAACAAGATTGTAGCATACGCATACAAAAGGAGTGGAGAGCATCTATAGTTTGATTTATTTCTGCTGCCGAATGAATTACTGCAGATACTTAACTGCTGTATAAAAATTCCAAAAGCAATGTAAGAATCCCAGGACATAGGGTGAGACATTTCTAATGCGCATTGGATGCTTAAACATTATACGAAGGCTCAACTTCCCATTGTTCTGGTGGAATTCTCCCTTCCCGAGCAATGCAACCATAAGTGGGGGAATGACGGTCGTCTTCATATCCATCGCATGTTGTATTCCCAATTTCAATTGCGTATGACAACCCTCAATTGTATATGCGACGCAATTTCTTCTCAAAATCTCCACTAACAATATTTACTTGATACTCTGGGATTTAATGAAATGCACACTACGTATATGTGATCTTCAGTTGAATTGGGTTTCTTGAAAATTCGTCTCTTGCTGGAGGGTGTAGTACACTTTAGATGTTCGAATAAGGATAGTCTATTGAAGGTATACGGAGGTTCACGAAAAATGTATGCGACACAAACATGTAACTTGGCAAGGTAGATTACTTACTACAGTGGTGTGCAAAAAATTAGAACTTCCTAAAATTGCAGTTGATATTTCTTATTGTACATCCACATAAACACACTATTTTGGATTCGAATGACAGATGGAGAGACGCGTAATTATTTTTAGGAAACATCACACCAATAATAATCTCAACAATCAAACGTAAAATAAGCAGCAACTTTAAGGCCTCCTTTGGGGACTAAAAGATAGCAAAAATTTATATTAATCACTGTTATAAATTTCCCTCAATAAAAAAGACAAACAAAATATGCAAATTTGTATCCCCAGTCATTAACATTATGTTCCTTCCTATTCTAACCCGTTAACAAAAAAAAAAAAAAAAACTTAGCGAAAATATGTCATGAAAAGAGACTCCATTATAATTTACGAGACACCCCCCGAAAAAAAGCGGCACTATTCTTCTTTGATCTTCGAAAAACATTATCTATGTCAGCGCACAGATGTTTAGTTGATGGGAAAATATGGTCATGGATAGAATTGTTGGGCAAACTAACAGCCGTATTTATTAGATTCTCTTACGACGCTTCTACGATGTTGTTTAGTTAAACATCGCGTAAAAATTTACGCAGCCCCTATGTGGCTTTGCTGAAATTGTTATTTATAAAAAAATGTCCACTGAATGTTTACTACGCAAGGTTGGTGTCTAAATAAGTACGAAACTATTACAAAAAACCGAAATCTCTTACTTTTTCCCCGCGGAATGATATCAGCTGTTTCTGTGAAATAAAACTGACATCATCTCCCTTGTGAGATTTATTTTGTTTGTAAACAAAAATGGAGCAGCAAAAAATAAGAAGAAAATGGTCGGAAAATTTGATTTCCTCTGACAAGGTGATGAATTGAATATTAAATTAAGTCGATCATATAGATGTCGTTAACAAAATTCACGAAGCTGAATGGCATTTTTAATTCAATTTTTAGTTTCTTTTTAATTTTCAAATCTAGGTACCCCGAAAAAAATGTAAACAAAATGACATTTCAAAAACGAGAAAAAAAATATGCAAGCTTTACGCAATCTCTAAACGCAAATTTTTGCGTTTCAAAGCTTAGAGATTTCATTGCAAATTGACAGTACGTTTTCCAACGGCAAACAATTTGACAGTTGATTTGTCAATTAGTGCTCAGTTTGGTTTGCCAACTAACTATGAAGGCTTGCAAATTGTGTACATTTTTACGGAAACTAAGTGGCTCTTGATCCTTATTTTCACCAACAAGGTTTATCGATCGTCAATTCATCAAGCGATTTCAATCAGCGAAATTGTCAAGTCATAATTGAGATGCTCCGCCGCCATTATATTTACATAAAGTCACTCGTTCTTCACTCGCGGAATATTTTTTAGCTATAGAGGATATTCTATTTTTGAAAAAAGAACATTATTTCTTTTTTATTTTGATTACAAATTAAGGTGAAGAAGTTGTAATTGAAAAACGTTATAGATATCTTAAAGCAAAGGGGAAACATTAGTATTAAGATTAGCTGGGCATTTGACAAGAACTGAAAACAAGGCAACCAAATAAGACATGTGCTCAGATACAAAATCCTATACTCATTCACACAGAAAAATAAATTGTAATGTCAACAATTTTCGTTGGTTAAAATGAACCCAAATATCAAAATCTTTCATTTAAGAATGAAATTGTTAGCAGTGATGTAATAAAATACTTATGGAGAGTATATTATTCCTACGCTGAATACCTGATTCTTGAAAACTTGTTCTTGTTAACAAAAATAATACTTGAATCAAAAACTTTTAACTTACAATTTTTTAAGAATCTCAAAATTCTTCGCTTAACAATATCTTTTTTCTGAGCGGTGCGGTATATATAAGATATTTATTTAAAGCATCGTGGAGTTTACAAAACAAACTTTATGGACATCAAAAATGTTCACCCGAAATTATAAAGTTTACTTAATCTCGGAAAGTTGATAAGTTCATTAGGAATAAAAAAACTCTCACTGCTTCGAGAATCGTTTGAATTTGACACCGATACACATAATATTTTAAAGCTAAAGGGCCAACCACAATAGGATTATATATCTCAAAAGGTTGAAATGGGCTGCTAGTCCTTTAATGAAATCAATCTTATCGCATATTGGCTTAAACTGCATCGCACAATTTGGAATACCAACGATGTGTCCCACGAAATAAGTAGCTACGACGCAACCACATATTAATTCCAAGTTAGTCTTCCTATCATTTAACAATAAATTCGTCATATTATGTACATGGCCTTGTAACCGTTGGTAGAGATATTCCATTTCGACAATTTTCCATGAAATATGTACCATAAAAGAACTCTTCCAAAAATAATGTCCTTATTGCTAAACCCACAATTTCCGCAACTGAATAGCTTATTACCAACCACCAGCAACGTCTTGATGAAAGAAAATCCAAGAACTAACTTAAATTTAAGTATACTACACCCAAAACACAATTGTTCGACAATCGAAAATCTAGGTCAGCACAGTATTACGAATATATCGAGGCCACTCCCTGCGTTCACGTGTCGCCTTGACATGCACGATCTATTCGCATCCATCTATGATATCCTCCGCCACCCTCAATCGGTATGTTTAACAGCTACGAGTATATGGGACATGTGTGACTGTCGACGAACTACCGTAACGTAATAAAATTGATATAAATAAAAAGAGGAAGGAATTTGATTTAATAGCCTGCGGTCCTGTTTTTTTGTTCTTATTCTTTTATTCGAATCCTTAGATACATCTGCGTCATCATTATATCGGCCTCGTGCGTATATTAACCTTCTCATCCACTCCTGCAGAGTTTCAAAAAATTCCAGGTTGAGTTGGAATATTACCCAGCACAGCGGGCATTGCTGATGCAAAACACCAGCACCAGAACTCGAATTTAATATATAATGAACATGAACATTGTTTTTTAAATATGTAACATTTGTTCTGGATGTATATAACACTGGTGTTATGGTTTTCGGATTCCATGGCAGAACATAACATGCTGATTGAAATGTTCCCAAAAATGTTGACAGTCATAGCAGTACACGGTAGCAATGGTTACGTCAGTTAAGTGCGGTTACGTAAAGTAAGGTTGGGATATACTCGTACCTATGTGGTAAATTCAAATAAGAGAAATAGCTACGCAATTGCAAAATAATCACATAGGTACCTACTTGGAAGTGATATTTAATTTTTTGTCTGAATGTGCATAATGGCGTCGCTTTTAGTGCGTTTCAGCAACATATTGCTCCCAATTACGGAATTACAATTATGCTGAGTAGGCATTCAGCAATTCAGAGATAACGTTCCATATTATGGCATGCAGTGCTGTTGCAGGGTTTACATAGCAATTTAGTGGAGCAGTGCTTAGAACAAGACCGAACAGAATCGGGCATCATTTTAAAGAAAATTGACAGCAAAAGCACTTGGGTCAAAACAAAGCATTTTGTCACAGCTCAGCAGTTTAAGTGTTACCTCCGTATTAATAAACACTGCGTAAAAGTTATTAACTCATCACTCAGCAGTTACGTCAATTTTTTTTTTATCTGACGTCTAATAGTCAACTTACTTGTGCACATTTATTTATTAATACGAAAGTTAGAGAATAACAATATATTTCAAGCAAACACTTGCTCTGACCATATAAAACCTCATTCCTTTTCCTAAAAGTTTGTTTGACGTTTAAGTCCAAAATATAAGACATCTGTCAAAAATATGCGCTCTCGTACAAAGTCTGTAACGATTTTATCAAAAATTTATAACATAAGCAGAATGCAGAGTACCACTTGCGTCTGAAAAAGTTTTGTTTTGTTCAAATTGAGGTTAAGCTTGAATCACTCCGAGGTGTATACACGAACCTGCTTTTAAAGTAAATCATTAAACAGTGAATCAGTTTTTTTCTTGCTGAACAATTGTTGCTAAAAAAACATTATCTTAATTCTGCTCATCCAGCATAACAGATCTACTACATTTTTCTCTTTCTTATAGCTTTTATAATGTTTATTACTTGGTTCGAAAAAGAACGCGAATGGGCCAGTTGCCTTTGAATTACGTGCCAAAATTAATATCAATTGCATACATTGTACTCTTTGACTCAACTGTCAAAAGGCGTGAAAAAACTATATTTGTGGGTACCTCAAACATCTTGTACGCGTGAATTTGACAAATTAAATCAATATTTTCATTTCTTTGATCAGAAATAAAAATGTTTCTACTTGCTTGACAACTTGACAAGAATCCTATCAAAGCATTCAAATATTAAATAGACTTTACAGCGTGTCCTCTATTGACGTCATCAGGAAAAGAAAATCCCTTTAATTACTCCCTTTTTGATAAAGAAAAATCAATTTCGTCCAATCAAACGTCAAACTACAGGATATCAATGTAATTCGATGTACGAAGGCAATAAACAGAAAGTTTATCGTTTCACTCACTGCACCTCACTTTATCGGTTTAATTAGTATCTACCCACCCGCCGCCTGATTGTATATCGATTACAACAAAACAATTTGTTTGTTTTTTTGTTTTTACATTATTTCACTTTGGGTATAACTAACCCAACTCCATGTTGCCCTTCTTGTTGCGCAATGATAAGATAATTAAATTATATCCATTGGTGATTTATGCGTGTACACATTGCGAAAGTGACCCATTTCACCCCCTTCAAAGCAAATGTAACTTTTTGACAATATCGATATCGAATGTAAAGTTATTTGACAGAGAGAGGGAGATAGACGAATATGACCCCGTTTTTTTGGAGGAGCAAAAGACAAAATCTTGTTGTTCCACACCAACATTCGCCTTCCCTTAGTTTTATCTAATTTTATATAATTTACGAGTGCAGCAAGCTTCGCCGAATAAAAATTGCTTCACATACAAAATTTTCATCATCAAAAATGAAAATCCCAGGAAAATGAGGCCAAGTGCCCCATCGCATCGTGCTGAAAAGGGTGGGGTTCCGTGTTTGCTCCTACAATTTCCACCACCAGTCTATACGAAATATATCGATTAGATGCGCACGCAAGTCGGCCTATTTAAATTCGGATTTTCCACATCGGATTGTTTGCTTTCATGTCTCTCTTTCACAGCGAATATGGTAGAAACGAAGAAATACATTTTTTTTTTATTCTGGCAGTTTTCTGGTGTCGAATACGAAACCAATATGTGTATTCAGCAACGAAGGCAGCCGAAGAAGAAATTAACGTTTTTTCCTGTTCGTTGGAAGCTTTTGTTTGCTTGTTTGTTTTCTTTTTACTTCCATCATCCTCCCGCCATACGTGTGTTTCCACTCTTTTTAAAGGCTTTTTTCTTCACATAAGTGATGTTGAAGGTTTTTCTGTGTTTTATCGCTTCAGCGGTGCAATTGAAAAAAATGGGTCATGTCAGTCATGGGTATAAACAATAGAAAAAATAACATAAAAGAAATGAAAATTATTTACCAAGCTCTTCTTTAAATTTTCTGCTAAACAAAGAAATGTATTGCACGTTGTTTTCCCTACCTCCCGCACTGATGTAAGTTGTACTAGATGCTATGGATGTGCGATTGAAAGCACAACGATAACGATAGTAGTACCTATTGCCCGTCCCCTGCTGTAAAGTTTGATGTTTGCTTAACTAGTGTGCATGCATGCATAAAGGCATTATTATATAGTGGAATACAATGCAGGACATTGTGAGGGAGTGAAATTTGAAAACATGGTTTCTAATAGGTGCTCGGTGAGGACATTGCAAATTAAGCTGATTTTTTAATGGAAAAGAGAACATTCCGCACCCTGGTGAGAACAAAGTTATGACAGATGGATTGTATTTCGTGGTAGGTGCGAACTGTTGTCGAATGTGAACAAATTTCAAAGCTTTGACTTTTTAATTGTCAAATACTCGGCTTTAAGACGGATGTTTAGCATTTCTAAAGCCTCATCGAATACTTATAGGTACACATCTAGTCGGTTTGAAACGATTTTACTGGAATATAATTGTCTAAGATCCCGACTTGTAACTGCAATTTTGGACATCCCATGATTTCGTTTTATATCTGGACTAGATTTACCCTGAACTCAGAAACTATGTTGGTCGGTAAGGTCACTTTTACTACGTCAGCCAATAACGCGAACTGTCAACTTGGTGCTCATTCAAGAGATTTGTCACCCCTCAATAAACGTCAATAGACATGTACAGCATTTGACCGATCTAGGCTATACTGAAGTAAGATACATCAACGCAGCCAGCTGTCAGACTTAAACTGAACTAGATTCCTGAACGTCCACGTTCATTCCCAATAAATTTGTTGTGCCCTTGCTTAAAAACACACAAAGAAAAACTCTATGCGCCCCGTCAATTAAATAAATGAATGCGTATACCTTTAGCGCTATCTACGAAACATTGTACCAGAAGATTAACTAATTAAACATTTGGGAAAAATGGAATATAAGTTTTAGGACTGATTTTTTTTTCTCTGAAAAATAACGCAAATGTCAGCAAAACATTATAATTCCTAGGTATATTGTTTGTTAGGCAGGTATTCTTTATATTTGGGTTGTTTGTATGCTGTGAGGTGTCTTTGTTTTAGCGAATAGGATGATATACACCTCAACGCTCACGGTAAATTCGGTAAAATACTGTTTCTGTCCAAAATTTTGCGTCCGGGAAAAGAATTTAACTAAAATTCGACGAGTCGGTCAACACCCACAATTCATTCTAGTACAAAAATACGCTCTTAATCTGGGCTAAGAACACTTTAACAAATTGACATTTCCGAGGCGGAATCTGTTTTTATTTTTCATGTAAAGTTAAGGATGTAGTACGTAATTCGAGCTCTAATTCTCTTTCCATGTATATATAGGGATTGGATTTACTGCATTCTACTCAAGGTTCGAGGCAAGTGATTCTGATTCACACTGGCATCTAACAAATAAAGAAGTTCAGGCGGATTACCTCCTCTTTTCTTGAATTGCTTTGTTGCTGCGATACGCACAATGTATTAGGATCTCCAAATGGCGAGATTCAAATGAAAATAAACACATAATCCAATTTGATACCTACATATGGAGTCCGTTTGATGTTTACAATCAAAAGGTCTAAAGAGATCAAGAGCAAAGGAAAGGGGGAGCGTTATATTATATAAACAAAGTTTTTAGGTCTCCTTTTAGGTACAATGTAGTTTGTTAACTGGGATTTGCCTATTTTTTCGTACATTAGGGCAAGAGTGATCAACGCTGCGTTTTGAACATTGGTAATGTTATTCATTAGGATATTGGTGCTGCAGTTCATCTGTCACTGTTTTGAAAAGTAAAGCAGTAATCTTCAGTTTGATGACTGAGAGAACAGAATATGGACTTACTGAGGTCTACACTCCAAGTGAGTTGATCTAGGCTACGGTGTTAAAATCACCACTCAGTTGAACTACCAACAACATCAAACTTTTTCGGTCCAGCAAACTCTTACAATTGCAAGGAAACAATATATATCCATCCATCGGATACTCAACTTTCCGGCAGTTTCACAATTTTCCCCATTTTCTGCCGGAACACTACATCTTCTACTTATGCGTTCTCAACTACAATGGACTATGCCCCATTTAGATTAAACAAAACCCGTTTCGAAATTGATTTCCTTTCCCCCCTCCCCTTTAACCCGAAAACATCAGCTTTCCAGAGCCGCCCGAGAAGAGAACAACCTTCTCTCCAATCTTAGATATAGTTTGTAACCAATTAAGTTTTCTAATTTGCCCAGCAGAATACGACGACAAAGGCTACTTGAATGAATCTCTTTGTGTGTAAAATTTCCCATTCCTACTGAAACGCAACCAAAGGGATGGACAGGGGCACCGAGATGCAAGAGCAGGTCGAATGTTTTGTTACAACGATGACCCCCATCACAATCAGGTTTCAAATGCGTGTCTCCGAAAATTCTTATCCAGCATGGGATTTTCCCGATTTTTCTCCGCATTTTCCTAACCCACCAGCCAGTTGTTCTGTTATAACCAGTTATACGTAGTAGGTACGAGTGCGCGAGTAGGTATGTTTTTATTATTTTCGTTGTTGTTGCTGATGGTAGTGGTGTGGTACGGTTTGTTATGTGTTTGTGCTTCTTCTACGGCACGTGCAATTGACCTACTTTCCCTCCATTATCATAATAATAATCAACTCCACTCAACGCAACTAGCAAAGCATAATTCCCCACAAGCAATCGGCCAGCACCAGCACGCTACCAAATAGACGATGTGACTACAACTCAATGACACACATGGATATCTATGCTTGTTTCGAAGCCTTGTACTGTTGGTGCTATGTGTGTTTGGCTTTCTAATGTAAAAAAAAAGCCTCGAAGAGGAATTGATTTTTTTTTTGAAAAAACTTTTACATAGATACAGAGGAGGTATACAACAGAACTGTTTGTGTTTACAGTGAACGAAGTATATATCGAGCTAGAAATCAAGTTTTTGGCTTATTTCATTACGACTGTATATAAACGCACCCAAAAAATCAAACTTTGTTTGTGCTTTTCGCTCGAATTTAGATAGAAGACACAAGAAGAAACGAAATAACCCCTCCTTAGAATATTGAGATATATGTAGGTAGGTACATTTTTTTTTGTATATTTCTGTTTGAGATTTTTAGTCTTTTGGAGCATTTTTGTAGATCCATTCGACTCTTCGGTGTGCATATTTTTTTGGAGCTTTATTTCAAGGCAAGCTGTCCCAATGTTCCATATAAGCAAGTCCAATTTTGTACATGGTATGGGTTTTGCTTTTCAAACTGTAGGGTGCGTTACACTACAGCAAGCGAAAGCACCCAACACGCCACACAAAGTGGGGTGTACGTGTAATACCAACAATCATCAAACAGAGAGGAATATGTGTACATAGGCCATGTGTGTGCACCTAATCTTACATCAGCGCGCGCGATAGAAGCGAGCATTTTGAATTTAGGACACTGTGCTGGTGTTGGTGTCTAGATAGAAGCGCGCGATAGCATCTACTAAGAGTACAGTAGTTGTGTGTCTATGGCTATTTTTAGCTGATTGCGAGTACTTTAGCGTGTTTGCGTGAAGGAAATAAACGAGAAGAAAAAAGCGCGTTACCTACCGCTTGCTGGTGTTCCATGTACAAAGTGTAGGTATGTCTGAAACTATTTTCCCAGCACACCCGTTTCACAAGTTTGCTCCCCCATCAGCGATTTATGAGAATTTGAATTTTTGGGGCTTTGTTCCAATGCGTAACGGAAAATTGGTTTAACTTTTAAAGCGGCTGGCTTTCTTTGGGTTCCCATCGATTTGTTTAAGTTTTCTAAAAACAAACACGTTTCTGCGAAGCATTTGATGTTTCTTTCGTTCGAAAGCTGCGTAGATACTTGCACTGGCTATGTGAAAACTATTTGTCTAGTAATGTTGTTGATGGCGATGTGTACATTGTACACAGTGATGACCTACATACGAATTGCGTGTGTACAAAGAAACACGCCAGCTTATAGTTAACGTGTATAAGTGGCCACATTATGCGTAAGTAAGGTTTCTTTGCCAAGGATCGAGAGGAACGAGGGCTGGCATTGATAAAACAAAGACTTTCTACCAGCCTGCATGCAAGCAGCTTATTAAGTAAGTACTTAGGCATCTGTGTGTAGATTGTCGTTTTTCTAATGACTTGACGCAAATTTCAAATGTCATTAGGAAAATAGTACAATAACTCGATAAACAGGGTTAACTTGGAGATTGCAAAATGACTCTGGAATAGGGAGATGGAATTAATTGGAATTATTCTTCAGATAATAGTAGTACCTATCCCACATCCTCTCACTAGTCGTTTGACAGTATAAATGCAATTTTGTATTTGACACTGATGGCAAGTGAAAAAGAAGTAAAATATAACAGAAAAGAAATTGCTTTTGTCAGTTTCCACTTTTTTGACAGCTACGTCTGTTTTTAAATGGAATACATTTTACGACGCTTTCGCGTAGCTGTGTAGATAAGAAACCAGCCAAGAGTTCGGAAAACGGCCATTCCATTAAAAATGTAGCGTAATGTTTTCCAACAATTCATTTTGCAAGCTGTAGCTACTCTCATTTGTCAAATAAAACAAATCAACGTTTGGGTGCTCTTGCCTTCAAAAGTAGTAGTTTCGTTAATTATTTTATAGAAACCAATCGCGTTCTTTTTTGTTTAAACCTATTATTATCTGCATCAGACCTACTAGGATTTCATGAGTGTATAGGTACCTACCTACTCCAGCTTAAGTGCGATTACATTGAAAATGTATCTCGAGAGCGTAACAGGATCATTGATTCATTTCAATTGTTTGACTAATTTTAAATGATTTTACCATTTTCGACACAAGCCTTAGTCCAATAAATTATAATTGACCCTTAAGAAATTGACGTTGATTGAAAAACGTAAAAGCTACGGGTATTAAATGCGGTAATCCCATATATCAGTCAAGGAAAGGAATAATATTTGCTGTCGTAGTTTAGAACGTTTGAACGCTTCTAGGGCGACTCTAACCAACTGTAAGACTTTCAAATCCCAATATTCTTGGTCGCATCCGTTCTTTTCTCCAAATCCGTCATTTTTGTTCTCTTTCACCATCCGTGCGCATAGGTAAGGTACAAACGAAAACAGTGCAGATAACGAAAATAAAAATAAAAATTTAACTATAATCATGTAAAATACCTACTTGACTGACAGTTTGGAATGAGAAAAATTCTCAAAACTCTTCGCCGCTTAATCACAATTCAACGTTTCACATTTAATTGGTATGTATTTATATTTTGTAATAGTTCTCGAGTATTAGTGGCGTCCAAAATGCAATGTCAGTTACCTACACCAAGTTCAACCTAACCAAACAATCACGCACACACCCACATATTTGTTGCCTTCTTGAGGGTGCTGAAGTTCTATATTCATTCTCCACTGAATGATGTCATCGGCCTGGTGATACATTTTGGCGATATTAATTTGAAAGTTTCGCTGCCAACAGGGTAATTGTTTCCGTTTCTATTCTATTTCGACTCATGCTCATGCCTTGTTGTTTCTGTTCGCTGTAATTAAATTAGTTGTGGCGCATATAGTTCTGAATAGATGGCTACGAGTCGGGAAATTGTTGCCAATTTATTGATAGGAAGGAATTGTCCAGTAAGCTTTCATTCAATTACCTTATTCTGAAATGGGGCAGAGCAAAAAAGTTATCACGGAATAGCCAAAACCGGCAGTATACAAGAAAGCAAACGAACGAACGAACACCCTTCAGATGTCCTTTCGAAATTGGATGCAAAGCTTGAGGTGCTCCCTTAACTCCATGTGTATGGGTGAGTGGGTGAACGAACATAACTGAGCAAAGGGTGTGTTGCTGTGCAAGAAGACAGGGCGACACCCCAACGAGGGGAAATAGGTCAATCAATATTTGTTTACCCTCGTAGCCGATGGAAGTAAAGGTATGTGTGTCGCTCCACTACTGTTGGATGTTGTATGTTGGTATGTGATGAGATTTCTCCCCAGAAGCAAGGGTGGAATATACATACGTATATAATATAATCCTGTCAAATGTATGGTATATTAGCTTTCCTCTGTGTAGATTAAAACAATTTTCACAATTTTCTGTTTAAACAAATCTGTTTTACCGAAAGGGAGTGATTCCGACCAGTGTTTAGCACTCTCTCTTCACTTTTCCCACTAAGCGTAGTCATTTTTCCCTTTTCACAGTACTCAAATTCGATGCTTTTTTTGTAAACAAATTAAAAGTAAATGTTGTAGGTATTACACGGAAATAAAATCAGATTAAACTAACCTTTAGTATAAAAATCGCAGTTTCTTAATAGTTTTATTATTATTTTTGGGTACCTACTAGAAAATTTAGCTAAAAGTCGATTTAGATGAACCCTTTTTTAGTGATATTTAGTGTGATGATCATGGAGAAATAAAGATGAAATTTGGCCAAATATTAATATATTGTGAAATTTCTGAAAGAAATTCGCACCATTTTCTTACTTTTCCCTTCTTCCCACGCAGAGGAAATGTAAGTGAAAAATTTCTGTTTTAGCAATAACTTTAGTTAGGTGCAGAAAAAATCTACCGAATTTTATTTATTTATTTTAGGAAATATTGACTTCACTAGAAAGTTATAAAATACTTACGTTAGATTAAGATGAGAAGTACCGACTCTATCAAATACACCCACCATCTGAAGTTTATGCCAAGTGCTTTCGGCGCTTTCAGTTCAGACATCATCCAAACTCAACGGATTTATAAATCAACAAAAAAATCCATGTCGGGTAGGTACATCATGCTTGCAGAATTGCAGACTGACTGACTCGGAATTAAGATTGTTGTACTTTACTTTTGCCTCAGCCTTTAGGATTTTTATTTTAAGTCGTGCAACAAAAAACAAACTTAAATGGACTAGTCTTTAAAAATTGTTATTTCTGTCGGTTAAGTGGTGGAGATAACGGTGCGTTCAACAGAAATGAAAAACATAAAAAAAAACTTCGGACTGATAAATTAAGTTTTAGAAAATGCTCCACTTGTGAATTCGGAACTTACTAAGTACTACTACGTTATCGACGGCGATAATATCCAATAGATGACACTGTCCGTCGGCTAAGCATTTTTCACAACCAAGCGGAAACGGGTAAATTTGTTTTTGTTTGTAGATATAACATCAATTTTCAGAGTAACAGGAACCATACCCAACTGTGTGCCATGCTGAATAGGTGCAATAATAGTGTGCGATACAAAACCTGTGTAATCAAATGATTGGGGATATACGAGAAGTTCAGTTTTCACACTCCATTTAAGCCATTTATTTTCATAATTGTCAAGCAGTGTACTATTATTTATTTGTATTTGCATTAAAAGCGCTAACTATATTTGTCTGGATGAGATGTCACCTGAACGCAAGAACTAGAGTTCAAGAGTTCAAAAGTTCAAAAGTTCAAGAGTTCAAGAGTTCAAGAGTTCAAAAGTTCAAGAGTTCAAGAGTTCAAGAGTTCAAAGTTCAAGAGTTCAACAGTTCCAGAGTTCAAGAGTTCAAAAGTTCAAGAGTTCAAGAGTTCAAAAGTTCAAGAGTTCAAGAGTTCAAGAGTTCAAGAGTTCAAGAGTTCAAGAGTTCAAGAGTTCAAGAGTTCAAGAGTTCAAGGGTTCAAAAGTTCAAAAGTTCAAGAGTTCAAGAGTTCAAGAGTTCAAGAGTTCAAGAGTTCAAGAGTTCAAGAGTTCAAGAGTTCAAGAGTTCAAGAGTTCAAGGGTTCAAGAGTTCAAGAGTTCAAAAGTTCAAGAGTTGAAGAGTTGAAGAGTTCAAGAGTTCAAGAGTTCAAGAGTTCAAGAGTTCAAGGGTTCAAGAGTTCAAAAGTTCAAGAGTTCAAGAGTTCAAGGGTTCAAGAGTTCAAGAGTTCAAGAGTTCAAGGGTTCAAGAGTTCAAGAGTTCAAAAGTTCAAGAGTTCAAAAGTTCAAAAGTTCAAGAGTTCAAGAGTTCAAGAGTTCAAAAGTTCAAGGGTTCAAGAGTTCAAGAGTTCAAAAGTTCAAGAGTTCAAAAGTTCAAAAGTTCAAGAGTTCAAGAGTTCAAGAGTTCAAGAGTTCAAGGGTTCAAGAGTTCAAAAGTTCAAAAGTTCAAGAGTTCAAGAGTTCAAAAGTTCAAGAGTTCAAAAGTTCAAGAGTTCAAGAGTTCAAAAGTTCAAGAGTTCAAGAGTTCAAGAGTTCAAGAGTTCAAAAGTTCAAGAGTTCAAGAGTTCAAGAGTTCAAAAGTTCAAGAGTTCAAAAGTTCAAGAGTTCAAGAGTTCAAGAGTTCAAGAGTTCAAGAGTTCAAGAGTTCAAAAGTTCAAAAGTTCAAGAGTTCAAGAGTTCAAGAGTTCCAGGGTTCAAGAGTTCAAGAGTTCAAGAGTTCAAGAGTTCAAGAGTTCAAGAGTTCAAGAGTTCAAGAGTTCAAGAGTTCAAGAGTTCAAGAGTTCAAGAGTTCAAGAGTTCAAGAGTTCAAAAGTTCAAGAGTTCAAGAGTTCAAGAGTTCAAAAGTTCAAGGGTTCAAGAGTTCAAGAGTTCAAAAGTTCAAGAGTTCAAAAGTTCAAGAGTTCAAGAGTTCCAGGGTTCAAGAGTTCAAGAGTTCAAGGGTTCAAGAGTTCAAAAGTTCAAGAGTTCAAGAGTTCAAGAGTTCAAGAGTTCAAGAGTTCAAGAGTTCAAGAGTTCAAGAGTTCAAGAGTTCAAGAGTTCAAGAGTTCAAGGGTTCAAGAGTTCAAGAGTTCAAAAGTTCAAGAGTTCAAAAGTTCAAAAGTTCAAGAGTTCAAGAGTTCAAGAGTTCAAAAGTTCAAGGGTTCAAGAGTTCAAGAGTTCAAAAGTTCAAGAGTTCAAAAGTTCAAGAGTTCAAGAGTTCCAGGGTTCAAGAGTTCAAGAGTTCAAGGGTTCAAGAGTTCAAAAGTTCAAGAGTTCAAGAGTTCAAGAGTTCAAGAGTTCAAGAGTTCAAGAGTTCAAGAGTTCAAGAGTTCAAGAGTTCAAGAGTTCAAGAGTTCAAGAGTTCAAGAGTTCAAGAGTTCAAGAGTTCAAGAGTTCAAGAGTTCAAGGGTCCAAGGGTCCAAGAGTTCAAAAGTTCAAAAGTTCAAGAGTTCAAGAGTTCAAGAGTTCCAGGGTTCAAGAGTTCAAGAGTTCAAGAGTTCAAGAGTTCAAGAGTTCAAGAGTTCAAGAGTTCAAGAGTTCAAGAGTTCAAGAGTTCAAGAGTTCAAGAGTTCAAAAGTTCAAGAGTTCAAGAGTTCAAGGGTTCAAGAGTTCAAGAGTTCAAAAGTTCAAGAGTTCAAGAGTTCAAGAGTTCAAAAGTTCAAGGGTTCAAGAGTTCAAAAGTTCAAAAGTTCAAGAGTTCAAGAGTTCAAGAGTTCAAGAGTTCAAGAGTTCAAGAGTTCAAGAGTTCAAGAGTTCAAGAGTTCAAGGGTCCAAGGGTCCAAGAGTTCAAAAGTTCAAAAGTTCAAGAGTTCAAGAGTTCAAGAGTTCCAGGGTTCAAGAGTTCAAGAGTTCAAGAGTTCAAGAGTTCAAGAGTTCAAGAGTTCAAGAGTTCAAGAGTTCAAGAGTTCAAGAGTTCAAGAGTTCAAGAGTTCAAGAGTTCAAAAGTTCAAGAGTTCAAGAGTTCAAGGGTTCAAGAGTTCAAGAGTTCAAAAGTTCAAGAGTTCAAGAGTTCAAGAGTTCAAAAGTTCAAGAGTTCAAAAGTTCAAGAGTTCAAGAGTTCAAGAGTTCAAGAGTTCAAAAGTTCAAAAGTTCAAGAGTTCAAGAGTTCAAGAGTTCCAGGGTTCAAGAGTTCAAGAGTTCAAGAGTTCAAGAGTTCAAGAGTTCAAGAGTTCAAGAGTTCAAGAGTTCAAGAGTTCAAGAGTTCAAGAGTTCAAAAGTTCAAGAGTTCAAGAGTTCAAGAGTTCAAGAGTTCAAGAGTTCAAGAGTTCAAGGGTTCAAGAGTTCAAAAGTTCAAGAGTTCAAGAGTTCAAGAGTTCAAGAGTTCAAGAGTTCAAGAGTTCAAGAGTTCAAGAGTTCAAGAGTTCAAGAGTTCAAGAGTTCAAGAGTTCAAGAGTTCAAGAGTTCAAGAGTTCAAGAGTTCAAGAGTTCAAGAGTTCAAGGGTTCAAGAGTTCAAAAGTTCAAAAGTTCAAGAGTTCAAGAGTTCAAGAGTTCAAGAGTTCAAGAGTTCAAGAGTTCAAGAGTTCAAGAGTTCAAGAGTTCAAGAGTTCAAGGGTCCAAGAGTTCAAAAGTTCAAAAGTTCAAAAGTTCAAGGGTTCAAGAGTTCAAGAGTTCAAGGGTCCAAGAGTTCAAAAGTTCAAAAGTTCAAAAGTTCAAAAGTTCAAGAGTTCAAGAGTTCAAGGGTTCAAGAGTTCAAAAGTTCAAAAGTTCAAGAGTTCAAGAGTTCAAGAGTTCAAGAGTTCAAGAGTTCAAGAGTTCAAGAGTTCAAAAGTTCAAAAGTTCAAGAGTTCAAGAGTTCCAGGGTTCAAGAGTTCAAGAGTTCAAAAGTTCAAGAGTTCAAGAGTTCAAGAGTTCAAGAGTTCAAGAGTTCAAGAGTTCAAGAGTTCAAGAGTTCAAGAGTTCAAGAGTTCAAGAGTTCAAGAGTTCACGAGTTCACGAGTTCAAGAGTTCAAGAGTTCAAGAGTTCAAGAGTTCAAGGGTTCAAGAGTTCAAGAGTTCAAGGGTTCAAGAGTTCAAAAGTTCAAGAGTTCAAAAGTTCAAAAGTTCAAAAGTTCAAGAGTTCAAGAGTTCAAGAGTTCAAGAGTTCAAGAGTTCAAGAGTTCAAGAGTTCAAGAGTTCAAGAGTTCAAGAGTTCAAGAGTTCAAGAGTTCACGAGTTCACGAGTTCAAGAGTTCAAGAGTTCAAGAGTTCAAGAGTTCAAGGGTTCAAGAGTTCAAGAGTTCAAGGGTTCAAGAGTTCAAAAGTTCAAGAGTTCAAAAGTTCAAAAGTTCAAAAGTTCAAGAGTTCAAGAGTTCAAGAGTTCAAGAGTTCAAGAGTTCAAGAGTTCAAGAGTTCAAGAGTTCAAGGGTTCAAGAGTTCAAAAGTTCAAGAGTTCAAGAGTTCAAGAGTTCAAAAGTTCAAGAGTTCAAGAGTTCAAGAGTTCAAGAGTTCAAGAGTTCAAGAGTTCAAGAGTTCAAGAGTTCAAGAGTTCAAAAGTTCAAGAGTTCAAGAGTTCAAGAGTTCAAGAGTTCAAGAGTTCAAGAGTTCAAGAGTTCAAGAGTTCAAGAGTTCAAGAGTTCAAGAGTTCAAGAGTTCAAGAGTTCAAGAGTTCAAGAGTTCAAGAGTTCAAGAGTTCAAGAGTTCAAGAGTTCAAAAGTTCAAGAGTTCAAGAGTTCAAGAGTTCAAGGGTCCAAGAGTTCAAAAGTTCAAAAGTTCAAGAGTTCAAGAGTTCAAGAGTTCCAGGGTTCAAGAGTTCAAGAGTTCAAAAAATCAAGAGTTCAAGAGTTCAAGAGTTCAAGAGTTCAAGGGTTCAAGAGTTCAAAAGTTCAAGAGTTCAAAAGTTCAAGAGTTCAAAAGTTCAAAAGTTCAAGAGTTCAAGAGTTCCAGGGTTCAAGAGTTCAAGAGTTCAAAAGTTCAAGAGTTCAAAAGTTCAAGAGTTCAAGAGTTCAAGAGTTCAAGAGTTCAAGAGTTCAAGAGTTCAAGAGTTCAAGAGTTCAAGAGTTCAAGAGTTCAAGAGTTCAAGAGTTCAAGAGTTCAAGAGTTCAAGAGTTCACGAGTTCACGAGTTCAAGAGTTCAAGAGTTCAAGAGTTCAAGAGTTCAAGGGTTCAAGAGTTCAAGAGTTCAAGGGTTCAAGAGTTCAAAAGTTCAAGAGTTCAAAAGTTCAAAAGTTCAAGAGTTCAAGAGTTCAAGGGTTCAAGAGTTCAAAAGTTCAAGAGTTCAAAAGTTCAAAAGTTCAAAAGTTCAAGAGTTCAAGAGTTCAAGAGTTCAAGAGTTCGTAAGGTTAAAGAGTTCAAGAGTTCAAGAGTTCAAGAGTTCAAAAGTTCAAGAGTTCAAGAGTTCAAGAGTTCAAGAGTTCAAGAGTTCAAGAGTTCAAGAGTTCAAGAGTTCAAGAGTTCAAGAGTTCAAGAGTTCAAGAGTTCAAGAGTTCAAGAGTTCAAGAGTTCAAAAGTTCAAGAGTTCAAGAGTTCAAGAGTTCAAGAGTTCAAGAGTTCAAGAGTTCAAGAGTTCAAGAGTTCAAGAGTTCAAGAGTTCAAAAGTTCAAAAGTTCAAGAGTTCAAGAGTTCAAGAGTTCAAAAGTTCAAAAGTTCAAGAGTTCAAGAGTTCAAGATTTCAAGAGTTCAAGAGTTCAAGAGTTCAAAAGTTCAATGGTTCAAGAGTTCAAGAGTTCAAAAGTTCAAGAGTTCAAGAGTTCAAAGGTTCAAGAGTTCAAGAGTTCAAGAGTTCAAGAGTTCAAGAGTTCAAGAGTTCAAGAGTTCAAGAGTTCAAGAGTTCAAGAGTTCAAGAGTTCAAGAGTTCAAGAGTTCAAGAGTTCAAGAGTTCAAGAGTTCAAGAGTTCAAGAGTTCAAGAGTTCAAGAGTTCAAAAGTTCAAAAGTTCAAGAGTTCAAGAGTTCAAGAGTTCAAGAGTTCAAGAGTTCAAGAGTTCAAGAGTTCAAGAGTTCAAGAGTTCAAGGGTTGAAGAGTTCAAAAGTTCAAGAGTTCAAGAGTTCAAAAGTTCAAAAGTTCAAAAGTTCAAGAGTTCAAGAGTTCAAGAGTTCAAGAGTTCAAGAGTTCAAGAGTTCAAGAGTTCAAAAGTTCAAAAGTTCAAAAGTTCAAGAGTTCAAGAGTTCAAGAGTTCAAGAGTTCAAAAGTTCAAAAGTTCAAAAGTTCAAGAGTTCAAAAGTTCAAGAGTTCAAAAGTTCAAAAAAAACTCTTGAACTCTTGAACTCTTGAACTCTTGAACTTTTGAACTCTTGAACTCTTGAACTCTTGAACTCTTGAACCCTTGAACTTTTGAACTCTTGAACTCTTGAACTCTTGAACTCTTGAACTCTTGAACTCTTGAACTCTTGAACTCTTGAACTCTTGAACTCTTGAACTCTTGAACTCTTGAACTTTTGAACTTTTGAACTCTTGAACTCTTGAACTCTTGAACTCTTGAACTTTTGAACTTTTGAACTCTTGAACCCTTGAACTCTTGAACTCTTGAACTCTTGAACTCTTGAACTTTTGAACTTTTGAACTCTTGAACTTTTGAACTTTTGAACTCTTGGACCCTTGAACTCTTGAACTCTTGAACTCTTGAACTCTTGAACTCTTGAACTCTTGAACTCTTGAACTCTTGAACTCTTGAACTCTTGAACTCTTGAACTCTTGAACTCTTGAACTCTTGAACTCTTGAACTATTGAACTCTTGAACTCTTGAACTCTTGAACTCTTGAACTTTTGAACTCTTGAACTCTTGAACTCTTGAACTCTTGAACTCTTGAACTCTTGAACTTTTGAACTTTTGAACTCTTGAACTTTTGAACTCTTCAACCCTTGAACTCTTGAACTCTTGAACTCTTGAACTCTTGAACTCTTGAACTCTTGAACTTTTGAACTTTTGAACTCTTGAACTCTTGAACTCTTGAACTCTTGAACTTTTGAACTTTTGAACTCTTGAACTTTTGAACTCTTCAACCCTTGAACTCTTGAACTCTTGAACTCTTGAACTCTTGAACTCTTGAACTCTTGAACTCTTGAACTCTTGAACTTTTGAACTTTTGAACTCTTGAACTCTTGAACTCTTGAACTCTTGAACTCTTGAACTCTTGAACTTTTGAACTTTTGAACTCTTGAACCCTTGAACTCTTGAACTCTTGAACTCTTGAACTTTTAAACTTTTGAACTCTTGAACTTTTGAACTTTTGAACTTTTGAACTCTTGGACCCTTGAACTCTTGAACTCTTGAACTCTTGAACTCTTGAACTCTTGAACTCTTGAACTCTTGAACTTTTGAACTTTTGAACTTTTGAACTCTTGAACTCTTGAACTTTTGAACTCTTGAACCCTTGAACTTTTGAACTCTTCAACCCTTGAACTCTTGAACTCTTGAACTCTTGAACTCTTGAACTCTTGAACTCTTGAACTCTTGAACTTTTGAACTTTTGAACTCTTGAACTCTTGAACTCTTGAACTCTTGAACTCTTGAACTCTTGAACTCTTGAACTCTTGAACTCTTGAACTCTTGAACTCTTGAACTCTTGAACTCTTGAACTCTTGAACTCTTGAACTCTTGAACTTTTGAGCTCTTGAACTCTTGAACTCTTGAACTCTTGAACCCTTGAACTTTTGAACTTTTGAACTCTTGAACTTTTGAACTTTTGAACTTTTGAACTCTTGAACTCTTGAACTCTTGAACTCTTGAACTTTTGAACTTTTGAACTTTTGAACTCTTGAACTCTTGAACTCTTGAACTCTTGAACTCTTGAACTCTTGAACTCTTGAACTTTTGAACTTTTGAACTTTTGAACTCTTGAACTCTTGAACTTTTGAACTATTCAACCCTTGAACTCTTGAACTCTTGAACTCTTGAACTCTTGAACTCTTGAACTTTTGAACTTTTGAACTCTTGAACTCTTGAACTCTTGAACTCTTGAACTCTTGAACTCTTGAACTCTTGAACTCTTGAACTCTTGAACTCTTGAACTCTTGAACTCTTGAACTCTTGAACTCTTAAACTCTTGAACTCTTGAACTCTTGAACTTTTGAACTCTTGAACTTTTGAACTCTTGAACTCTTGAACTCTTGAACTCTTGAACTCTTGAACTCTTGAACCCTTGAACTTTTGAACTTTTGAACTCTTGAACTTTTGAACTTTTGAACTTTTGAACTTTTGAACTCTTGAACTCTTGAACTCTTAAACTCTTAAACTCTTGAACTCTTGAACTCTTGAACTCTTGAACTCTTGAACTCTTGAACTCTTGAACTCTTGAACTCTTGAACTCTTGAACTCTTGAACTCTTGAACTTTTGAACTCTTGAACTCTTGAACTCTTGAACTCTTGAACCCTTGAACTTTTGAACTCTTGAACTCTTGAACTCTTGAACTCTTGAACTCTTGAACTCTTGAACTCTTGAACTCTTGAACTCTTGAACTCTTGAACTTTTGAACTTTTGAACTCTTGAACTCTTGAACTCTTGAACTCTTGAACTCTTGAACTCTTGAACTCTTGAACTCTTGAACTCTTGAATTCTTGAACTCTTGAACTCTTGAACTCTTGAACTTTTGAACTTTTGAACTCTTGAACTCTTGAACTCTTAAACTCTTGAACACTTGAACTCTTGAACTCTTGAACTTTTGAACTTTTGAACTTTTGAACTCGTGAACTCGTGAACTCTTGAACTCTTGAACTCTTGAACTCTTGAACTCTTGAACTCTTGAACTCTTGAACTATTGAACTCTTAAACTCTTGAACTCTTGAACTCTTGAACTCTTGAACTCTTGAACTCTTGAACTTTTGAACTCTTGAACTCTTGAACTCTTAAACTCTTGAACTCTTGAACTCTTGAACTTCTGAACTTTTGAACTCTTGAACTCTTGAACTCTTAAACTCTTGAACTCTTGAACTCTTGAACTCTTGAACTCTTGAACTCTTGAACTTTTGAACTTTTGAACTTTTGAACTCGTGAACTCGTGAACTCTTGAACTCTTGAACTCTTGAACTCTTGAACTCTTGAACTCTTGAACTCTTGAACTTTTGAACTTTTGAACTCTTGAACTCTTGAACTCTTAAACTCTTGAACTCTTGAACTCTTGAACTCTTGAACTCTTAAACTCTTGAACTCTTGAACTCTTGAACTCTTGAACTCTTGAACTCTTGAACTCTTGAACTTTTGAACTTTTGAACTCTTGAACTCTTGAACTCTTAAACTCTTGAACTCTTGAACTCTTGAACTCTTGAACTCTTGAACTCTTGAACTTTTGAACTCTTGAACTCTTGAACTCTTGAACTCTCGAACTTTTGTACTCTTGAACCCTTGAACTTTTGAACTTTTGAACTCTTGAACTTTTGAACTTTTGAACTCTTGAACCCTTGAACTCTTGAACTCTTGAACTCTTGAATTCTTGAACTCTTGAACCCTTGAACTTTTGAACTCTTGAACTCTTGAACTCTTGAACTCTTGAACTCTTGAACTTTTGAATTCTTGAACTCTTGAACTTTTGAACTCTTGAACTCTTGAACTCTTGAACTCTTGAACTCTTGAACTCGTGAACTCTTGAACTTTTGAACTCTTGAACTCTTGAACTCTTGAACTCTTGAACTCTTGAACCCTGGAACTCTTGAACTCTTGAACTCTTGAACTTTTGAACTCTTGAACCCTTGAACTTTTGAACTTTTGAACTCTTGAACTTTTGAACTCTTGAACTCTTGAACTCTTGAACTCTTGAACACTTGAACTCTTGAACTCTTGAACTCTTGAACTCTTGAACTTTTGAACTCTTGAACCCTTGAACTCTTGAACTCTTGAACTCTTGAACTCTTGAACTCTTGAACTCTTGAACTCTTGAACTCTTGAACTTTTGAACTTTTGAACTCTTGAACTTTTGAACTCTTGAACTCTTGAACTCTTGAACTCTTGAACTCTTGAACTCTTGAACTCTTGAACTCTTGAACTTTTGAACTTTTGAACTCTTGAACTTTTGAACTCTTGAACTCTTGAACTCTTGAACTCTTGAACTCTTGAACTCTTGAACTCTTGAACTCTTGAACTTTTGAACTTTTGAACTCTTGAACTCTTAAACTATTAAACTCTTGAACTCTTGAACTCTTGAGCTCTTGAACTCTTGAACTCTTGAACTCTTGAACTCTTGAACTTTTGAACTCTTGAACTCTTGAACTCTTGAACTCTTGAACTTTTGAACTCTTGAACCCTTGAACTTTTGAACTTTTGAACTCTTGAACTTTTGAACTTTTGAACTCTTGAACCCTTGAACTCTTGAACTCTTGAACTCTTGAACTCTTGAACTCTTGAACCCTTGAACTTTTGAACTTTTGAACTCTTGAACTCTTGAACTCTTGAACTCTTGAACTCTTGAACTTTTGAACTCTTGAACTCTTGAACTTTTGAACTCTTGAACCCTTGAACTCTTGAACTCTTGAACTCTTGAACTCTTGAACCCTGGAACTCTTGAACTCTTGAACTCTTGAACTTTTGAACTCTTGGACCCTTGAACTTTTGAACTTTTGAACTCTTGAACTCTTGAACCCTTGAACTTTTGAACTTTTGAACTCTTGAACTCTTGAACTCTTGAACTCTTGAACTCTTGAACTTTTGAACTCTTGAACTCTTGAACTTTTGAACTCTTGAACCCTTGAACTCTTGAACTCTTGAACTCTTGAACTCTTGAACTCTTGAACTCTTGAACTCTTGAACTCTTGAACTCTTGAAATCTTGAACTTTTGAACTTTTGAACTCTTGAACTCTTGAACTCTTGAACTTTTGAACTCTTGAACTCTTGAACTCTTGAACTCTTGAACTCTTCAACTTTTGAACTCTTGAACCCTTGAACTCTTGAACTCTTGAACTCTTGAACTCTTGAGCTCTTGAACTCTTGAACTCCTGAACTTTTGAACTCTTGAACTTTTGAACTTTTGAACTCTTGAACTCTTAAACTCTTGAACTCTTGAACTATTGAACTCTTGAACTTTTGAACTCTTGAACTCTTGAACTTTTGAACTCTTGAACTCTTGAACTATTGAACTCTTGAACTCTTGAACTCTTGTACTCTTGAACTCTTGAACTTTTGAACTCTTGAACTCTTGAACTCTTGAACTCTTGAACTCTTGAACTCTTGAACCCTTGAACTCCTGAACTCTTGAACTCTTGAACTCTTGAGCTCTTGAACCCTTGAACTCTTGAACTTTTGAACTCTTGAACTCTTGAACTCTTGAACTCTTGAACTCTTGAACCCTTGAACTCTTGAACTCTTGAACTCTTGAACTCTTGAGCTCTTGAACTCTTGAACTCTTGAACTTTTGAACTCTTGAACTTTTGAACTTTTGAACTCTTGAACTCTTGAACTCTTGAACTCTTGAACTCTTGAACTCTTGAACTTTTGAACTCTTGAACTCTTGAACTCTTGAACTCTTGAACTCTTGAACCTTTGAACTCTTGAACTCTCGAACTCTCGAACTCTTGAACTCTTGAACTCTTGAACTCTTGAACTTTTGAACTCTTGAACTCTTGAACTTTTGAACTCTTGAACTCTTGAACTCTTGAACCTTTGAACTTTTTAACTTTTGAACCTTTCGATACCTTCATAGTAAGACAATGTGTCTCCATATACATGCATTTCTTGAGGGATGATTTTACTGCTGCGGTGTGAGAATCTGTTCTAAAAATTGGAGTTGGCTCATCTGCAATTAACTGTTTTGAAAGTTTTAGATAAGAGGACGCTCACAATAGAAATATGTATGCGTTTATTTATAAATAAAGTGAATGACATTTTTAAGGAGCCAGTGAAAAGTTCAAGTAGCCAAATCGGAGATAAACTGCCAGTTCTGGTTACACTGCTATTTGTGTATCATTTGATACAACTCTCCGCAATTTTTTTTCCGCTGCCTTTTCGCAACCGTTTTGCAGTCAATTTGGAGACCAACCACTTGTGATAGATGTAAACTATTTTCAGATGATATTATTTGCGGTCAATCAATTTATAGATACAAATTTCGAACACCGCTTGCTCCAAATGTGGCTATGCATTTCCAGTTTCCAATTTACTTGTTCTAAAATATTTCGAAATATCCCCTCTAAGCCTACGACTTTGCAGTTTGTTCTGCGTCCCCTTATTACAACTCTGATTCATCGGCAAAGCAATTAAGCACTGCGAGATTGTAATTTCCTTCTTTGAAGCTATTGTTGACGTTGTTGGTTATAATTTGAACTGTCGGCCTCATTTACAATCCATTTAACACCACCAGCATCACAGATGACGCATATCCACTGGCCTTTATTCGGTTAACGCAGTTTACTATTTTTATCTGAAATGTTGTGAAAAAAAGGAACCAAAGCGTTACTGTTTTTGTTACCATAATAAACGCCAACGCGCATTTTAATAAAATATTAAAATTTCCCACACACTGAGTGGCACTGAGTTATAATTTTATCTAACAAAAAGTGTGTTTTTAACAAGTTTATCGCTCCTGTCTTAGCATTTCTTATCAGCTAGTATAATTAAAGTATTTGCACTCACTCACTCATGATTTCACATAATGGTTATGAAATTAAATTAAACAAAAAAATCAGTTAACTGGTTGAGGCTTAACGTTTATATTTCGTTCCGGTTGTAGGTACCAAGGAACCTGCTACACCTGCCACAGTAGTGATGACCGGTCTTGCAGCTACTCATGCAGTACGGCACACAGCATGCACAGCAACACCATCTATTGGTCAATAATGAAAATATTATGAATTGCAAAATTATTCGCGAATTTCGGTTAACCTACCCAACAAGGCAAAGAACCACGGCGAAGATGTGCGTTTTCTTATTGGGCGTATAGTGCATCCGAGTTTTGCGACGTTCGCCGCACTCTGGACATGTGACAGTTGACGGCTGGGGTCCTAGCTTCAAGGGTTCCGAACCTAAATGAAAACCTTTCTTGTAAGTGTCTAAATAATGCGTAAGGTTTATTATTTTGTTCTCACCTGGTTGCTCGACTACAACGGGGGGTAGGGAAGGAACCATAGGATTTACATTGCCCGCATACGAATCCATTGAGTCGTGCAGCATAGGCGGCGATGAAGCACCAGGTACAGGATACTGACGAAAGTCTTGCACTCCCACTGGAGTCGTTGGTGATGGAGCTGACGGCTGAATTCGGGATGGGGCACTTGGACTGGCCATGGCCATATCGTATGATGGTGGCGCTTCTGTCGGTATGCCATGATGTTGTGACATACCTGAACTCGACGATGGAACGTCATTCCGTCCGTTTAAACTCGGATACATCATGGAATGTTTCTGATCCATTTTAATTGCACTTTTTTCTTGTCACTTCCTATTCACCAATTTTCACTTTTCTATGCCTATAGTCTTCTCAGAATGTGCACATTGGACGCTATGAACACATCGTTCAGCTTTCGTATAGAATACTAACTGCATAGTTTAATGGTAACTGTGGCTGTGCCTGTAGCTTACCTGCATGGGAGTGTGTTAAATCACCTGTGGAATGGAGGAAAACGAAGAGCAAAACAACTTGTTGAATGTTGACTTGCTGGCAGTGTTGTAGGTAACTAAGAAATGTATTAAACGTAGTAAATTAGTAAAACTAGTAGCAGAACAGGCTTCAAAGCAAATTGGTTTTATTGAGTGAAGTGGCTGAGATTTTGCAATTTTATTATGAAAAACTGAGCTTAAGAAAAAGCACACCTTCAGTCGATAACGAAATCGATACAGCAGTTGCTTGGTTTGTGTATTTCATATTTACTGAAAAGTGTTCTGACAGGAGCGCCTATGTAAACCTCAATCGAGCTCGTGAATCGAATCCAACACTCGCTAAAACATTAGAATGGGCCTTAACATTTTGGGGCGCATTACAGAATGCTCGAATAAACTGTCAAAATGTAAACCAAAGTTCTTGTCACTTCAGGTTTTTGTACACAGCGAGCAGCGACTTTCCACCGCACTTACAGAACATCGCTAGATATACTAAAAGACCAATATGACACGAGCTGTTTCTGTTGTCCATTTAATTTTTTAGTCGCGGGAGTTCGAGTACTCACCCTTAGTACCAATACTAAGTACTGTTTTATTTGTTTTCCAAACATCTTAACCAATAAATTAAGTTGGTGGATCGAATCGAGCGGAGAAGGACAAACAATCCAAATTTTAGCACTTAACTCGGAGCATTAGGGAAGTATGTATCAAACTTAGTTTATAGTATTTCGGTAACCCTGGTTGCAATGATATCTTTCTTGTTGGCTTATTTTATAGCTTTGGTAGTGGAGGTGCTTTCGACATTATAAATTGTTATTTTACATTTTTTTTACTTCACTTTTGATTTCATTTTGTTGTGTATTCGGAGGTGTGTGTATATGCGCGGTTTGTTTTACCAAATTTAAGTAAATACCTAAATATTGCTGGAGGCTGTTCTCTTCGCATTTTGGTGTTGCTATATAGAAAGCCAAAGCGTTTGGGAAGCATTTGTTTGTAGACGAAATTTGCAGTCATCGTTGGAATTTAGTCTGTGTAACATATTCATTTGTTGATAGAAATACTACTTTTTGCGGAGGGCATTACTTCACAGGAAAATGGAATTTGGAACACTGGAGGAGCATTGATAAATAATTGGTAGTGTTCTCAATCAATTCCAGGTGTAGATTCACCTTGAAAGTGAGATATTCTACTTAGACAGGTTTTTTCTTTTTTTGTATTTGTTACTAGAGTTTCTGTGTAAGTTTAAGATACGTTTTTAGGTATGAGTTTGCGGGAACCATATGATCGATATGAGATTTTTATACAGTGCGTGGACCTCGGAACCATTTATGTGTGCTTGCATGTTTACAAAGTCTGAGCAACAAAGAACTTCTTGCGTAAAATATTTTTCGCACCTAGCTATTTAATTTTTAGGAAGGGTAATGAGTACATACATACAATTGTACAATTTTAAGAAGGGATGTGTTGTTTGTAGAAACCAGCATAAAGCCTATTTTTAAAAGAAAACTTGCGATTATTGAGGCACATATAAATAGGTTTTTATAATTTGTTTTTGCTACACTCTCCCAAATATTGAGGTCCAGAATTGAGGTTTATATGGAATTACCCAGCCTATCTGGAATGAAATTCCATTAACCCCTTTTGCAGTTGTCAATTAACAACCAATTGTCAAGGGGCTATATTCAGCATCTAAAATTGGAATATTCTATTCTCTTCTAAAAATGATAAAATTTTAAACTATAGGTATTTAAAAAAGACTTGACCACAAAAAAATTTCAATCTATATATTGTTCTATACGAAACTTACAAAATCTCCATGAACACATTCACGATAGCTTTATCTTCATGTGCGCATTTTGCGCTTTCGCGTATGTTTTGGCGAATCGCAGCCGATTCTTCTACCGAAATTCACCGCAAAACGTGAAATGTATTACTCTAAAGTACTAAGTATCGCTTGGGATTCTCAGATGAATATTGATTATGTGAAAATTTAGGTTTCTCTTATACCTACATTTGCTAAATTGTCAGTGTCTTCGAAATTTCAATTCCTACCTATATTTTGCCTATTTTTTCATCAAATTATTTAAATTACTAGGCATAATTGTTTTTGTTAACTGTAAAGGACCCTAACGGGTAAGCAATTGTTGGTTGCTTTTAAATAATAGTAGATCATCAAAAAAGTAACTGATATAGAACTAACCTACAACGCAAAATCTGTTTCCACACGACCCATCTTCGCACCACAAATCATTTGTGTGCACCAAACTAATGCAAACATGCGCAATGATGTGTAAACTTCGCGCTTTTGGTGTCGTCAACAAGACGTCCACACCAGAATGAGCAGAAATAATTTACAGACCCACATCAGCAATGAATAAGCAAACGTCTGGAGAGAGAAATATAATCTCCTTTTTGGACCGGATACCCAGTTTAAATATTCGCTTTATCAGCAACTTCTTTGGTTTGCCAATTTAAACTCATTTGACTTTAATGACGCAACCCACGTATGATCGTTCCATGCAAAGTATAAACTTGTGTGCAAACCAAACCAAAGGCGATCCTCGGTTGGAAAAATAAAATCGCAAGTGAGTGACCATCGGTCTCCACCTCACCAGTTGGTGCATTTCATGGCGTTCACTTGAAAGATCTTTGCTGAGTGCGGCGATTAATGTTTGTAAACAAATCAACCACATACACTCGTCATCATTCAACGCCACTGATCATGAAAATCGGAATGTGATCGTACCTATGAGTTATGGCTGCTTCTTGTTGAATTTAGAAATTGAATCGAGGTCTGGTAAGTACACCAGGGTCAGGGATCATACGATATGCTAAGTTTAACGCTCAGCTTGACTTTTGCTGCCCGATCGTGACTAATTCTATGACGCATTGGTTTTGTTTGTAAATATACTGCCTGCGTTAATGCATTTAAATGATAAAATTAGCTTATTTCACAATTTCCTGATGGTGAAATAAGAACTGAAAGTGAAATTAAAATGTTTTTTTTTTTTTGTAGAAATTCTGATGCAGGTCACTAGTGAGTTTTGCAATGCAATTGAAAATATGTATTTAGTACCTTTTGGGTCAGTCTTGGGAGTCATTTTAGATGCAGCTGTTCGAAACAGATCTGTAGATCGGACAGATGGTTCAAAAATTACTGAAAAACCGTCGGTAAATTGCAATCTCATTCAAAGGCTCACAATCTTCTCTGTTTTTATTCGACTTTGGCAAGAGTACAACTATTGAGAGGAAGAAAAATCCCAAACGATTAGGATTAACCCAGCGGAAAATATTGCTCAATTGGAGTTTTGTTAGCAAAGTGATTGTTTATTCTCTTTGTTTTGAAATCAGAGACGAGGAAACTGGTCAGTATTTTAAAAATAGGTTCAACTATAGTTACAGAAGCTTTGGTATAGGCCATATTACTACCGTTATCTAATCCGGATCAGACAATGAATGAGAAGCAGTATTGGGCTTAGGTATTTCGAAGCTGATTAAAGTTTTTGAATACAAAACTGCGCCCCATTTTGACATAAGGCCAGTATTGATGTCTATACAAAGTTGGATTACACATTCTTGCTGTGAACTCATTGGAAGAACTTGATCCAGATCAGACTGAAATAATAGCAATAGTAATCTCCCAGCGAATTAAGTTTTACGAGTGTCAAACCCTGACGAGTTTAAGGCATTCGACATTCGCCGCGATGTAAACCATATCGAACGATAAATGTATCGCCTGGAATCCTTAGATGAACTCGCCCGCGAATGAAATCTTCTTCCGGAGAAATGGAGGCAACTCGACTGGTTTTACTTTAACGTTTTACTTACTTACATTTTTATATAAATATAAAAAAATACACACCTGATAAAGGTCCCCTTTTTAGCTTGAACCCAATTTTTTAATGTCAAACTCCTCATTTAGAAGTTAGAACACAGTTCATTGAAAAAGAAGGCGAGAAACTGTCTGTCTGTCGAAAATACCTTTTTCAAACTAACTTTCTTAGTGACTGGAGAGTGAGTGCATTCCTCTTGTTGCGTGTGTTTATTTGAACGCGGTAACGACTTATGGGCTATAAAGCCACGACAAACTGATTCGAGCAGCCAACTTTCATTATCTTAATAACGCTAATCGCTGCCGCTTCCAGTTATTGATTCCCACCGCACCCAGAACAAATTCCGAAACTAACCTATAAAAATTACTATTCTTGGCCCTCCCACTAACCCTGTCAAGTTATGGGTAAATAGACCTACACTCATATTATTTGGTTCAGCCGGCTGAGAACATGAACATATTAACACAATATCACAACCACCAAATCACTTCCTCTTTTTAGCACTTTACCATTTCGATGGTCATCCGGAGCCTATCTGTCAAATGTCCGTCCGCCTATACCTGTATGTGTCACTAATGGCTGCAATTAAATATTTATAACACTATCACGTTCTCGTCCCACTTGACATGGTAATTCGGTCGAAAAACAAAACCACTACGCTTTTCAGTCACATGAACTAGGTATACAATTTAATGGCTCTAGTACTATAGGTTACATACAAAAAGCACAACTTTGGCAAACAACAAAAACTAATAAATTAATCTAGCCACAAAGCGAATATGATATCTAAGGGATACAAGGAGATGCGCATAAAAATACTGCAAGCAGAAGTAGCAATTTGGGAGCCCTGCCCGACTACATGTTGCCGCTGTTGTAGGTGCCGAGGAACTTGTTGCAGTTTCCACAGTAATGGTTGACATTCATACAGCTATCGATGCAGTACGGCAGACAGACGCAGCACCAAAACCTACAAGTAAATTAATGTTGTTGTTGGCGTGATAAGTTTCCCGATAAGATAAGGCTGATTTAAAGTTTGCCACGCCAATAGGAGCGTTTGTGACTCACCCGAAAACACAGAGAAGCGCTGCCATGAGATGTGTCTTTGAGCCAGGCTCCGGCTCAACACGAGTCAGTTTCTGGATGTGACAGAAGGGACACGTGATGTAGGAAGCCCGTGGTCCAAGCGGCAGAGTGTGGTCTGTAAAAAAATTATCCAGCATTAAGCTTTGTCCTTGTCGGAAGTGTGTTTGGTCACTCACTTTGAATGATCACCACTTGGGGTGGTTGTCGGGATGTCGGTGGTGGCTGCTGATGCATATGTTGAGGATAGCTGGACTGGTATAACGGCTGTTGTTGTTGTTGTTGCTGCTGCTGTTGCTGTACGTGGGGGTAGTTTTCAGCTGGTATAAATCCTGGTGGCGGCTGTGGATACGGTGTGGATCGTGGTAGCGGCTGGCCGACGCTACTTCCCGTCGCCTGATCATAGGACGGCGGTGCGTTGTAAGTTTCCTGTCCGTCTAATGGGGGATTGTTGAGGTTAGCCTTCTGCATTGTTACTCAGCGATCGTTAAAAATGCAAAAGTATGGAAAAATGTTTCGTTGGGGAATGTAAAGATGTTGCGTCGCACTGCGTGAACGATTTCTTTCGAACTAACGACTGGCAAATTCGATGTTCGCCGAGAGGCCATACAAGTACGAAAGCTCTTCCAGACAACTCTCTCGCTGCTTTCTGGCTGATAACGAGTGACGTGGTTCGTTGTTGTGTTGCTGTTCATGGAGCTTTTGTTTTGTTATTTCGTTACGGTGATAATGATAAGATAAGGAGTAAGTATTTGGCAAGAGTGTGCAATATTGCTGCAAAGGAAAGGTAACTGATGATGACATGAGGTCAGAGATATGACAGGTTGTTTGTTTGGTGAATTTTAATAAATTCAGCTGTTGATATGCGCACGCTTCTGGACCTGACACCACAGTGCAGGCGCGTTTATTTATCTAAAGTAGGTATAAAAAAATCAAAAAAAGAAATGACTCCCGGGGAACTACCCTGAGGCAGTTTTTTTTTTAGCCTTATTAATTGTGTAGTTGACGACGAGTCGACAAACTCAGTTTATCAGACTGAGGAATTCCTGCTTTCAAGTGTGTTTCAATGAATTAAAGACTGGAATGACCGACTATTCACTGCCGGAACACTGAAAAGAGTCATTGGATTCCGATTGTGGTCTTGCTTATTATTTGCTCAGTAGTGGTTTGAAGCTGGAGCTGTATGACATCCAATTTCAAAACTATATACAGTCTTAAAATTGTCTCATAACAAGCTACAAAATAATGGCTTAAAAGTTAAATAGCTGATTGAGTGTCGGGCAATTCCTGTTGTTCCGGGCGACAACAGACAATTTTCCTAGATAGTGACGTTTAAAGTTCTTATCAGCTACTTCGACGTTCTCGAATTCCAAATCTACAGGGATGTTCACAATTGAGAAAGAGAGTACAGGAAATTACGCAGCAGACTTAAGCGAGAAATCTTTAGCTTTTTTAAGTGCGAACGTCTTTTAAAAATGTGGGTCATGCAGTTATTCGACAAAATTATTGAAAAGAAGAATTACAGCCCCAAAAGGCTAGTACAGCTGACTAAGTCTATAATTGACTTTGCCGCTGGGTGGTTATGTCACTACTTACAACAATTTTATTTAATATTCGACTTCAACTGCAGAGCTAAATTTTTCACTAATAGATTATTTGCCAAAAGAAATCCCTATTCAATTGTAAGGCTGGCAAGTACCTGTGCATCTTATTTTGCTTTCAAACTCGTGACAACTGCATGATAGTTTTGTTTTTTTTAATTATTTGAACTCATCCAGCTACATATCTTATTGAGCTGGATAAGACTCTATAAATTGGTCGCAAATTTTACAATAGTGATATGCGTGTTTGAATCCTTTCATTAGATACGGCGCTGGCAGAAGGCACCAAAGACTGCGAAACACAAAACACAATAAGGTTAAGCACATTTTGTGAAAGAAAGGCTCACCCCAGCACACAGCATATCAAGGCGGCAAAATGAGTTCGTAGAGTGACCTGCCAAACCACACTCGATAGCTGATATCCTCCGCAATGGGGACAGGTTACTTTTAGGGGAACTGGCCCAACGGGAGGATGGCCTAAAAGTGCAAAAATGAGTGCATTTCCTATGTACGAATAGTTTTCCTTACCGCTTAGAGTATAAACACTAGATGGTCTTGAAATTGGACCCTTTGCTGGAACTGGCTTTACTTTTTCCATCCCAGAAGTGTACCTTCAAAGTGAGAAAAATTTGTCTGTACAAACTGAAACTACAGTGAGATTTAATTTGCTGCAAGAGACCTGCCTCGCTAAGGATTTAATGAATAGTCTCAAGGACAATAGTTTTTATAGAAAATTTCACTGAATTTTTTAAGTTTTTAAATTTTTTTTAATAAGTTTCTTATTTTAAGAAAAATGTTCCTACACTAATAAATATTTAAAAATGAATGTATCAACTTAGATCTATACGCCTGGGAACAATGGAGCGTAAGTTGCACTCTATTACTGTCAAAACCCGTAGCTATTTCCATACGCATCCAAATTGCTACCAATATTGACGAAAAAATAAGAAAGAAATTTTAACTTATTGAGCTATATTTTTGAGGAAAATTTCACCACTGTGAGTTCGCAAAAATTTAGCCCGGTCACTAAAAACGATAACTACTACCACAACCAACCAGTCAAGGAAGTCTTTTCAATAATTAAGATTCTGATTTTCAGCGGTTTGTATATGTTATAAGAAATGTTATACTTTGGTGGCGGCTGCTTGAGAAGTCCTTCGAGTCTTCTTTGATTAATTTTTTCCATGCTGATGTGTATTTTTAGAAACCGGAGGTACAACTTAACACGTTAAGATTCAAGGCAGTACTGACTGGAATCGCTTGGATATTGGATAACCACGTACCATTCAGTGTATGCTCCGGTGATGGCTTCGTAATTTCTGTAATTGCCGAAAAGGGATTAATGCAATTCACAAATCGAATTGATTTTGAAATTTGGTATATGGACTCTATTTGCATTACTCTATCAAATGAAAAAACAAACATAAGTTGTCAATAAATAAATAAAGTGCACGACTGGGTCGCACGAAACTTTCTCGTTTAGTGCTAGTCTGACTGAAATTCAAAGTTATTGAAGCAAATCTTTTTTCGGGATGTAAGCATCATCATCATCAGTTTTATCGAAATCGAAAATAGGGTTTTCGAGACATGAGCATTTTTTTAAAATGAGCGTTTCCAGTGATTCGAATTGAAAATTAAGGACGCAACAATTTTGAAAACATCAATTTTACTCTAAGTTTGCATTTTGGTCAAAATCATGCCGTTTTGACGAAAACTAGGGAAGACTATATTTTCCAGCTATATTTTTCAAAAATGACTTTTTTCAAAAATCCATTTTACGATAATACAGATAAATATTGAGTTTTCCAGAAATGACCATATGATAATGATTTTTTGTTACAATCCTATGGACCGTTTTCGAGATATGTCCAAATTTCAAAAGTACCGTTACTCGATTTTTTAGCGGAAAACTGAGCATGCAGTCATGTTTACCTCACCTACTTAAGCTTAATATTAAATTTCTGTTGAAATCGTTAGAGTCGTTTTCGAACAAATTAAACTGGTATACAAATTTAGTATGGGAAGTACCGTTAATATTGAGGTTACCATGCAAAAAAAAAACGGCCCCGAACTGAAAGACCCCAAACTTTAAATCCGAAGTTTGAACGAAATCCGTTCAGCCGCTTAGGCTGTAGACCTCGGGATATACAGACAGAGGGACAGAATTTTGCGGCCCAGAATTGATTAACATCTCGAGTTCGAAACTTTGTACGAATACAATATTTTTCTCTTACTACGTAATGGAGAAAGTTAATAAAAATAATCAACTAATTTTTTTTTTTGTCAATCTGGAACGAATTATGTTGATTTTGCATGTGAAACAAAAACAAATTCCGTCACGTAATGCTCGTTCACGGACGACTCGATTTGACCCCTGTTTTTTGAAGCGTTTTTTGGGACGTTTTTTGACATAATCTTTTACCCATTTTATAAAGTTTCTGTTTTAGCGCTTCTTGCGACCCATTTTTGAGTATTTTTGGAACGTTTTTTGACCTGCTCAATGACACTTTTTTATGGCCGATTTTATCGCGGTTGTTGAGTTTTTTTTACCCGTTCTTTTTTTTTTGTTTTTGTAGCGTTTCTTAACACGGGTTTTGTGTCATGTAATTCAAGCCGTTTTTGACCCATTCTTTGACGCCTTTTTCGGGCAATTTTTATTTAAATTTGACGCATTTTTCTACCAGGTTTCACGCTATTTTGAAGAGTTTTGTTTTACATATTTTGACCTGTTTTTCAAGGGATTTTTGGGGGCTATTTTTGAAGGCGTGTTTTGAACCGGTTTTCAAACCTTTTTTTACCCTTTTTTTTACGCGTTTTTCAAGACATTATTATTTTTTTTACCAGTTATTCAATCAATTGTCGCATTTTCTGACGTCTGCTTTGTTTCACAATATAATACTATTTTCTTAGTTTACTTTCAGTTTAACCTCTTACATTCGCAAAAGAGTGTCTTGCGTGTCCTAAATAATTTGCGACGATTTGACATATAAACTGATTGTTAAACTTGTTCGATTTCAAAAATTGTTTGCTTAATCTAGTGAGCCGCTGTGCTTAGACGGAGGTTTACCCTTTTAAAAGAGTGGACAACTTATTCTTGGAAAAGATTATTATTTCAAATTAATTTCGTTCTGTCATCTTTGAAATCTTAATTATTTGATATACTCTAGTATCCCTAAAATGATATTTGACACGTGCGGCGACATCGCACATAAATTAGATGACGTTGGCACTTTATTGAAACATTACGGCGTCGAAGCTATAAATAACTTTTGCAAGCGACTGCGTATGGTTTGTGTATGTGGGCTTTATTTCTGATGTGCTCCAGGCTGGAGATGACCTGATTTTTTTTTGTTTACTTATGAAGAATATACAAGTCATTTGTAGAACCCAAATAACAATCCACCTTGCACCGCAAAGGTCTAATTTTTCGTTGAAATAAAACAAATCAAACAGCAAAACAAAAAAAAATAATATTTTCAATTCACAATAAGCGACAACATTTGATAACCTCTAAGCGGTCATTGGAAAAATATTATTTTGCGATTGTGTTTGCAAATAAAAGCCATACAAGCGTTAACGATAAATAAACATTTCTAAGATTTTGTATGAGCGTTCTAAAAAAAAAAAATTCCTTCGAAATCAGCGACAATGATTTCGCAGGAATTTTTTTTGTATACCTATAATATTAATATGAAGGTAGATATACTCGTACCCATCTTATGTCGTTTTCCGTTGGGACAAAAAATTCATCTTTTTTTTTGATCTAAATCACTTTTCATGTTCCATTGGGACAAAGAATTTTTGGATTCGGATCACTTTTTGCAGATCTCGATATTTTTCAGATTTACACATACTACCACAAATAGGAATATAGGTACTTTGCACGGCTGTTTTACGTAATTTTAAGCCGAATGCCCGAAGTTTCGTGAAATAAAATAAATAAATAAATAAACCAAAATAAAGGAATACATAAATTGTCATGGATATCATTTTGTAGGAATTATTATCTTCATTGCCTTCCTCATCATCTGGAAACTCCTTTTATATCTACAACAGGGGACACATTTTTCAAGTCGATATCCATAGTTAATTTTTCCAAAAACGAATTCAATTTGAACAGCTGATATTGCTGTCAAATAACGCACTAATTCATTTACAAAAGCAGATCAATTTCGGTGCATGTTCCATGAGCCGCGTTAAATCTGAGATCTGAAAAAGATTTTTGGTGGTCCCAATGGAAAACGACATTAGCAAAGAATCAAATGACGCTTCATTTTGAATAATGAGTAAGAGAAACTTCTCAACTACGTTTATCTGTAAGTGCAACGCAGTTTTTTCCAGCAAATGTCACTTCTTATTCAATTAAAATGACTGAGTTTTACAAACACAACTGGACTTACTAAAGCTATTTTTTTATTAATCTTCAACTTAGATATTTTATTGTAGGTGTCAGTTTCGAAGATCTTGAAATTCGAGTTGGGTACGCGTGCCCTTGTAGCTGAGGTCTTATAATAGATAGGTACTTAAAATCAATGATGTGTCAAACACACGTCGTCTTCATTAGTTTTCTGTAAAAAAAGTTTGCTTATTGTTTAGCTTTAAACAATTAGGTACTAAATGAATTAATCGAGTCGTTTTGCAAGCCTTTTGCACTCACTCTATCATCTTATTTACCTTGTTTACATTTGAAGAACATTTGAAGAACATTCCCAAATAAAATAGTAGCGTTGCAGAGGTGGCGCCGGCAGTTATTTAAAGAAATTTACATAGAGCTGGAAAGTGCTACAATGGACTCCTTTGCTGTCTGTTTATGCGGCATATCATAATACACAATATCAAACAGTTGAGAGAGGCATGGGCTAATCCGAATATGGACCTTCTTTTATTGTCAACCGCAACAATCTTAAAAATATTCTCCTTGCCAAAGCAAGCACATCCAGCTAGCGTAAAAATAGGAAATATGATGTGACAGCAATATATATCTTTATTTATCCGCAATGTTATGTATAGTGCATAAAAAGTAATTCCTGCAATTACAATTAGTCCTCGATTCTTCTAAAAGTTTATATTTAGAAGAGCGAAGCACAGGATACAAACACCAAAAGCACTCTTATAAATATATACGTATTCATATAGAGATATAGATATTACAAACAACCACTATAGTCGTGCTGCACTTTGTATCCATTCCGTGTCCTTATTCCTACATTTTATATAACTCTGGCCACCCAAAATACACATTTACTTGTTGTAGCTGCCCAAGTATGCATCGCAATTGCTGCAGTAATGGTTCGGGTTCTTACAGGTGTCCACACAGTACGGGATACATGCACAGCAAAACAACCTGTTGGATACAGGATAAAAAAAAAAAACAAGTCAGACAACAACAATACACCCATATCCTTTTGAATGTCACATCCTACCCCAGAACGCATAGAAGGGCTGCGAATAGATGAGTCTTTGTAGCCGTTTCATACCGAATATTGGACATTTGTTGTTGATGGCAGCTAGGACAAACAACAAGGCATGGCCGCGGTCCCAGTGGGGGTATGGGTGGGCCTGCAAAAGCAACAAAAGTATATATGATTTGGAAGTCCTTTTTTTTTTTTTTTTTTCATTTTTTTCACTCACTTTGGACGTACACAGCTTGCGGCTGGACATAATGCGATTGTTGTTGATGCATTGGTATTGATCCTGATTGATTCATTGGAACAAATTCCTCGGGTGGTGCTGAGCCTGGATTAATCGCCTGATTATAGGTTGGTGGTGTATCAGGGGCAACTGGTAACTGAGGCACTTGCGGATACATTGTTTTCTCCATATTTTTTTTTAAATAAAATAAAACTTTTTTATGTGTAACACTTTTGCCGGTATGTGTGTATGCGGTCTGTCCTCAGCGGAAGCTTCTACGAAACTAATGCACACTTTTGTACAGAAAAGACAACAGACACAGTGAGCGCCAGATGAAAAGAATTATTATCTTTGCTTGGCATTTGTTGCGGTGCCCTTGGGTACATGTTGCTGATTGCGCATCAAAGCTTTTGGGCATTCAAGTGGCAGGCGGACTTTTTAGTCTTACCAAATAGAACTGAATCTTTGCTGGTTCTTAAGTTTTATTATTCTGTCTTGCATATGCCAAATTTACGCGGCTTTTCTGTTGCATGTTCTGTTCCAGAAAATAAGAAAAAAACAAGCAACTAATAATCGAACGAAAGAAGTGCTTTTGGGGTTTATTTCCTTTCGGCAAACGAACGGTTCTGTACCGTACTTCTGCCCTTTGTAATACCGGAATTTCATCACCAAGAGACGAAAAAACAAACAATCAAAAAAAAAAAACAAATCATACCTACCGAGGCGGATCTAAAGTTTGAGAACAATATTACAACTGAAAAATGTTATTTTTTTTAAGTGAATATATTTATTTGTTTGACTGCATGTTTTAATATTCATTTTGTCGATACGAGCAGTTTGTGTAATAGATACTGTTATTTTTCCAAATGCAAAAGTCGATGCAAGCCAACCTACAGTGCTAGGTGAATAATTGTGCACGTACTTGTGCACGATGTGACGATTCCATCGGTTTTAGTGCGTTTTAATCAAATCCGTGCAATATACAGGTGCTTGTTGCAATTTTGAATGTGGTCGATTTTATTTTGCGGGAAACGATCCAATATACTGGCCACAATTATTGCAATAGTGATGTATGGTCTTGAATGAACTCATGCAGTATGGAACCGGGGCCAAACAGATGAGTCTAAAAGAAGAAAGCAATAAAAACTCAATCAAACAATTAAGCCAATTTTTTTTCACCTAATTTCTAAAAATATTTCTGGTGAGGTTCATAATTCACAAAGAAATTTAAGGGGCATTTATATTTGGTTGGGCTTAGTCAATTTTAAGCCCAGTTAGATCAAACTGTTTTCAGGGGCACCGAGCTTAATGTCAAAGTGGAGTTTTCGGTCTTTAATTGTGTATTCGTTCGAACTCTTACATTGGGTCATGAGGTACAATAAGTAAAAAGAAATAAAAAGATCACAGAGACAAGCTGCCGAAATTAAATTTCTTGGTAGTATTGCTGGGGTGGGTCCCAAGACCCGTGTAAGAAACTAGAAGATGTCGAAGAGCTACATATTTCTCTGACAAAAGTGGCCTAATGCTTCCGTGATTTCATCGACGATAATATCAGAAATCTGATATTCAGTATCCGTGGGATACTGAAAAGAATGAAGTAATTTCCGAGGGCAGCTCATTTTAAAAGCAAAATAGTTAGTAACAAACACGCAATTGAGAATTTTTTTAAAAACAGGAATTTTATTCCCCTCTCTCTCGTTAAACAAATGAATACATGATTATAACCTCTTTACTAACTATGAAGAACCTTTAAGGGTTTATTTAAAATACGTAGGAACATTAAACTCACCCTATCATACAGCAAATGATGGCTACAAAGTGAGCCTTGAGACTGATTCTGGAGACCAATCTTGATGTTTGCGTTGTGTTGCAATGTGGACAGTTGGTCTTGAGTGGCTCGGGGCCAACGGGACGTTTACCTAAAAGCGAGGTGCAGGTTCAAGAAATTCCAGTAGCTCAAACAGTTTGTTTCTCTTACAATTCAAAATGTAGACGGTGTTCGGTCTGGACTCTTGAACCACTGGCTGTATCTGGTTGTTCTGATTTGGGAAGCCTTCAGGCATATTTTGAGAGGTTTGGTATCCAATTGGTTGCAGTAATTGTTGTTTGTTTTCAATGTTCGGATACATTGGTGGTGCAGTAACTGGACCGGACGTGAATACAGTTGTTGGCCCAGATTGGTACAGTGGTGGTGCAAGAGGTGCTAAGGGCACTTGCATGAAATTCGTGTTCATGTCGTTTTTAGCTTCCATGATGCTGGTGTGGCTTAACTGAACTGATTGGAGGGGTATTCCGAACAGAAATGTGCAGTAAAAGTGGATAAACCAAATTTGGAAGTGCCCAGCTGGTTGATTGTTATTAGCTTAATGGAGAGCATTGGCCGGGGTAAGGATTGATTGCTGTTTTAGGTGAATGGAGTTGAAAAGGATGGCTTTACAGGGTGCGACGTATATTTGGGAATGGTTTCATTGTTTGAGAACGATACAACTCAAGGGGGACAAGTAGCTTATTAGATCCGTTTGTGTGGAGAGAAGATGTTTGTCAGACATAATATAATTTGAAAAAAATGCTCCTTAAGAACGGGACAACCGTTGTCTATCGAATACAACCATCGCAAGTAGTATTCCTACTTACTTACTTAGGGCATGGCACTTTATCCGTTGTCGTAGCCTATTGCACCCATTCGACGACGTTTCCAACTGTCAGGTTGACGTATACAAAACTTCCAATGCAGCGCGGATTTATGCTCAAAAAATTGTTCTTCCGTGGCGCGTTTTTTTATAAATATTTACCTGAGTTCGACACCGGACAGTTGAAATCTAGTGTTTCCTAAAATTGTATTTCTACTTAACCTAGAAACTTTGAAAATTGTCGTAACACCCTGCAAAGTCCAATTTTTTTAAAGCTCCAACGAAATTTTTCCCATCATCATCCAATAGTGAACTGCAACGTAGGCGCCAAGATAAATTGATCATCAACTCCTAATGTCATTTACGAACGACCGACATTTGGGCTGACAAATGTCTGCAAATCACTCATGTCCAGTCGAAGCAATAACTTAAAGCACACCACTTAAGCGAAACAAATTAAATTAAGAAAACAACGCTTTATTATCTTCAATTGTATACAAAACTAATGCCACATATATTTTTGGAATATTTGCTCTATCTTCAAATATACTTGATGCTTGCCATCTTTTTTTTTTGTCGGTGTAAACTAATTAACATGAATAAGTAATCTACAAAAAAAAAGAGAGTGTATCCGGAATCCCATCGTACTTAAAATGACCTTTACACACAATAAAGATAGCCGACTTCTTTTCAGAGTTATAGAAAATGCTGTATAATAAATAATTTAAGATGAAAATTGTACATTACATGAAGTACAAGTAAAGCAAGTAAAAAAAATGTGTTTCTGGATATCAAAGGCGATTGGTGTAGGTATGAGTACATGATTTTAATCCATAGAGTTACCCATTTTATCGGTCAAAAATACCGATCAACGAATTGCACGAAGGGCAGTAATGTTCCACGTTGCGGGCACATCCTGTGCAGTACAAACAGCATGCACACGGGATGCATCTAAATTGAAAGGTTACTTTTTATTTGCAGTGGCGGAATATCAACACTGTTCAAAGATACCGTACCCGATAATACAAAGTATCAGAGCTATAAGGTGAGTTTTAGTAGAGGCCTTATGAGCGATAGAGGTCATGACTTGCTTTCTGCAAGATGGGCAAACGACGCTGCATGATTCGGAACCGACTGGAACGGCTGAAAATTAATTGTAAAAAATTCGGTAAATTTCTTAAAGACTAGATTCGGAATGGGATACTCACACGACATGTTGCTTCAAGTTGTCTTTTTAAATTGGGCGTTAGTTCTGCAAAATGGAAATGGAAGGTTAGTTTGAATGGAAAATTGCAGATAGCTGGAGCAAATATCGCATGCAATTTTTTTGTAAGGAAATATTTGACTAGATTTGCCAGTAGGACCTTAATTTCAATAGAACCTATTGCTGTGATCAATTTGATTTGAATTTTCTTTTTAGGGCTGGCAGAAAATTATTTTCTATGTCTGATACGTGGACAGAAATTCCAAACGTAACAAAAGTTGCATTAACTGTCAAAGTGCTGTTAAAGCTGTCATTTTTCATGGACTAAAAAAATCTGATACTTGATTTTCAATGGATACGCTGACAAATCACCAGACTGCTAAATAATTGTGACTACCCAAACACACTCCGTTACTATGTTCTATCTCGAGCTCTTAGGAAGCTATTGCTCTCTTAAATCTAATTAAACGAAATATTTCGCTTTTCCTTGGCCGCCAGTTCACTGGAAGAAGATTTCGTTTGCCAGCGAGTTCATCTGAGAATCCCAGGCGATACAAGATTTGTTGTTGATAGGAATTGGTTGACGCTGTGAATTCGGCAAAATCCACGCGGCCGAACAGAATGCGAACATGCGAAAGAATTTTATGCGAGTGCATACAGAGTGATTATGCAAATTTGATAGTGAAGTACGAGTAAATCCAAATTTACGGGTTTTACATATATTTATATGTTTTCTGGTTGAATTTTGAAAGTCGGAATGCCTTCCTTTGCAATAAATGCTTCTCGATCGGTATAGTATAGTAATGCGCATTAAGTCGTTCTTTTATAAAATGCCCAGTCCATGTTGCATAACAGGTTTTACAAATATGATTGTGATAATTGGTTGCATTATTGTTTTGGTCGATGGTATATGTTAATTAATACGTATAGTACGAATCAGCACATGGAAGGTTCCATTTAAAACCGGTAAGTGACAGTTGCATTTACTAATGCGAAGTTTATTGGTGACCTCTTTATTAATTGCAATGCAAAAGACGTAGGTATCCGGGTTTCCAAAACTGCGGGCTGTTATATACTAAAGAAACAAATACACTAACTGCATTGAATCCAATTCATTTCCAAATTAATTTACGCCAGTTCAATAACACCCAAAGGCAACTCCAAATTGTCATAATATAATCCGTTAAATTCCATGTCCGTTCATTTATTTAATGACGTCAAATGATTACATTCTGATGTAGGAATACGTACATACATTTTCTTTTTTTGCCAGCAACTATGTACAATTGTACATATGTATAAAATTCAATCATGATGACCCAGCTTTCACCATATCCGATGTTGACATATATCCAACGGCGAAATGGAGTAAATTACTTAAATGAATATGACATCACCTGTCTGTAATATACCATAAAATCCAATCGCAGCCTAGTACGGACATGAGTTTTTTTTTCCACAGGGAATCAGTTCTCTTTGGTCTATTAACGCTTGATACCTACGTCCATTCTCTGTGTCAGTCAAGCCGAACAAGTTGCACGGACCTATAATCATCTCTAGGCATGCACAATTTCTACTGCTCACTGCCAGTATATTATCGATTTAATAATTGTTGCTCGCATTGACAATCATCACAGTGACATTCAATTACAGGCCATTAACTGCCTGGCCTCTAAGCTGGATCAGATCCCGATAAGCACGAAAATGCTGATAACTTTGTTTAAAACGAAAGTGCTGAAAAAACTGAGTTACTAGCTAGTTCTGCTAAAATAATTAGCTGAGCGGTTTCATTTTTGTTTTTCATTTATGTTTTTTTTTTTTTGAGTTAGAGCGAAAAACAATTTGTCACTAGAACTAATATTGTTTTGTTGTTGGTGATACAATTATTCAAATCACACATCTATTCTCTAATTATTATATAAGTATGTACTATATGACGCGGTCAAATCAAAGTTAATTTTAATAAAATAACAGTCTCAATGTCATTTAACCAAATAAAACAACCCCGAATAAATAGGTCTCTTCCTGTACCTTAAAATCTTACGAATTTTTACTAATTCTTACGAATTGCTACGAATTTTTACTCAATGCCGTTCCTTAACTCGAAAAGTTCGTAAAAGAGAGAGTCATCGAGAGAGCAATTTATTACCCCTCCACCGAGAATCTTACGGATTTTTACTCAACAAATTTCTTGGTGTAAGTATTGGAAAAGCTGTCAGTCACCTTAAAAGTAACAGCTGATTTGAAATTTGCTGTAATATTTGGAATATGCGTTCATTTGTTTTAATTTCTTGTGTATTAAAATGGTATCAACAGGTGATTGAATGTTCTCCTCAAGATTCTTTTCGAAAGATAGGGACAATCTGCTCCGCGTAATTTTGAATGCAGTGTTCCTTTTTCCTCTTCTCGGAAGCTAGTAGTTCAATCACTAAAAATTCTTCCACATACTACTCGGATTCATCAAAAAGAAGTTTAATACGAATCGCTTTCATCGCTATGTCGATGAATCAACTAATTTTGTTAGTAAATTCGTCGAGTTTATCAGCCAAATGACAGTCTTTTCCATTCTTACTATACAAAAGTAAAGGAACAAACCTATTGTGAATCTTAATTCTAATATTGAACGTTACTCTTTCGAATTGATGACCTATTAAAAGAACTCAACATATTTGAATTAATAATCTATACTTGCGCCTCCCATTGCTCATAATTCTAATGGGAAATTTATTAGCTCGTTAAGCTCCTGGCATAATTAACCCAAATAAATTCAAGTCCTAATCCAACATTCATTCTTTTATTATTTTTTTATTATAGCGTTTCGGCAAGACGTCAATTGAAATAAGCTAAACCACACCCAGTGTGTCGGAAAACTTTAAAAACATCAAGGGCAAATTTATCAAAAAGTGAAACAGAATAAAATGAATTAAGAATTTCAATTAGCCCGGCATCGAATATCTCTTACTTTTTGGGATGACGATGTGATCGTTTTACTTCAACAATTACTTGAATTAGTTAACCCGAACAAGTGGTCGGCAACGGGAAGCAATTTCTTGAAATAAATCCATAAAATCAATCAAGGCTATGGACAACAATAAGGTGGACAGGACATGCAAGAACTCATTCATAACACGTAAACGACACTCCCTGGGGGATTATTTATTCGGTGTTCACTTTCCTCCTATGTAATCTTTTACGAGTAGGTATGTATTCGGAAGTTCTGGTTCAAGGGCGGAAGAGTTGGCATTTTTATTTTTTCTTCTGTTCTCGTTTTCGGTACGCGCCAAAGTATGACATCATTTGGGATTGTAGGGAACATAATTATGCTTTGAATGGCTGAACAGAACACTTTTTTGAAGATGGGCGTGGATATATACGTTCTTAGGTACATGTTGCATAGCTACGCATAAATGACATGCTGCGTGGAGGAGTTTGTACAAAGCAAATGTTATTGGAGATATAACGAGACAGATACCCAAGTTTAACGAAAAATATCGAATACGAAAGTACATATTTCAAAACCATCACTGAGGGATAAAAATGTTGATGAAATGCATTTCAATATGTTTAAAAACATAATTTAGTTTTTTTTTTTTTGTACAACTCAATTATGGGAAATATGTATAATTTTTGCCCTCCCTAATTTATTTTTCAACTTAATAAATCAATTAATACAATTTTTTTATAAATATAAATCGTGGAAGATATACATATATCTAAAAGTATTTTAATTTGAAAATTTCAACTATAGTTAGTTAGGGAAAATCTTGGCTGAATTGCTTTTCAAGAAACATCTTTAAGGAACAAAACTTGTACAGTGATTCCATGATACTTTATGTGGCTGCACATGCGAGCTGTAAACAAACACGAGTGATAAACTGGTTGGAAATGGTGACTATATTGGTTAGCTAGGAATATATTTGTGTACGTGAACAAGTTTGAACATTTGAGACAAAGTTGCCCAAATCTATCCGGACTCTAGAAGAAAATAATTTCTCTAGTACAGTGTGTTTTTTGCTGTTTTGAAACAACTGTCAGATGTAAGTTCGTTGCGAAAGCTTTTAAATGTTAAGTGATTCTAGGAGAATCGTTTTTCTATATATCTTTGCAATTAAATTTTTTGCTTTAGCTTTGCAAAAAAAGTTTAATATTATTTATTAACCAATTAATATTAAAAAAAACGCCACAGTAAAACTTGCTTGCTTGGAAAAAAAAATAATGGGGGCAATAACCTTTGGATCAGCTATTTCTATATTCATAAAAACAAGCCGTTGCATATAAGTATTTGGTAGATAATAATTGTATTCGCTTATACACGGATTTCCAGCTCGTTTTCAATATGAACTGGGGATTTCCCAATTGATGTGCAAGTAGTGGAAGTATTCATTTACTGATAAGAATGTGTTTTTCAAATTTTCTGCGTCAAACTTGTTTAAGTTACAGAAGACAAACGACAAATCGATTCAATTAAGAGATCGCAAAAATAATACGTGCTCCCGCAAATGACTACGATTGACAGCAAAATCCAGTACTGAGGTGATAATTCTATTGAAATTTTTGCATTTTTTTTGGATAACGTTATTTTTAAGAACCAAATTCCCAGATGTCCCCTGAGTTAACTCCGACTTCTGACAACACGTGTTACTACACAATTTATTGATTAATTCTTACTAAGACTATACATTGTGCCAAGAAGATGCAACTAGATACTCCTACATACAACATATACCTACTCAACTAATTCAAAGCGTTAAAAAAAAAAAACAAAAAAAAATCTTAGAAATCTCTACGCACCTCAAAATAATAAACATTTTTATTATCAAATGTTTTTTATCAGTGTATGCATATACAGCTACATCAAACAAATCGTTAACCGAAATAGATTATTTGTTCTTTGGGACACAAATAATGAGCTGTTCGCTACAATGATTAAAAAAACACAAAACACCTGCGTCCTAAGCAATCTAATTGAATTTCTATGGCACAATTGTACCGGCAGTCACATTTTTCTATATTCGATATTCCTTAAATGTGTTTGTGTGTTCAAAAGATCTGTTTCACTTTGGGAATTTCGGTTGCCAGAATTCCTGAAATTGACACTTGCAAGGTTGATTTTTAAGAAACTTTAAAGTCAGATGAATCATCAAAAATTAAGATGGGTAGAACAGAGAGCGAGAGCTAGACAGAACACTAGATTCTTTTCCACTTTGGCATTGAAATAGAACACTTTTAATTCACGTTATAAACACTGTCAATTGCAAGCCGAAACAGGAGTATCATCTTCAAAGATCTACTGGCAATCTGCACAGGAAGTCTAATGGCGTGTCCTGCTTTTTGCCGAAAAGAAAAAGCGAGTAGGTACCTACTATATCCATTATATAAGCAACAACAAATAGTTTTAATGAAGTGGAATAAATTGCAACTGTCTTCTTTTTTTTGTTATGAGATAAAAACAAACATAATTTCCATAAGTTCAATGCAAAAAATGCTAAAATAAATTGTACAGAAAGCAAAAAGTGAATCTTAACATATCAAATCCATTTGGCAGCCATACTACCACTTTCTACTTTAAAAATCCGCTGTGCAAATTAAATAAAGCACCAACACAAATAGTTCGGAAATATTGTTTTGCAAATGTCTCTGCAAATTTTGCTACCACCAAGCCAGCAGTCTACCACTTTACTTGGGTTAAAATGAATAAATTCACTTTTATTGGACTTAGCACTTTGCCGAAAATAAAATTGGTAATGACCTCTTCCAAAATTTCTCACCAAAGATGGAAGGTTGTTCCACATGTTCGCGCATCGACAATTTTTAAAAACACTTGACGGTACGCAAACACATCAATGGAATAATAATAATATTTACATGAAGCCATGCTGGATTTGTTCGGGTAAAAAATGCGTGAGCAACATTTTACAATAAACAGCCATTACAAAAAACCGAATAATTTCTAACGACACACCTGTGTTTGTTTGTAGTGCGTTGGTATTTTGTAAAAGCAATCACTCAGTTAAAATACAAATTCAAATGGTTTTCATTAACACTTTTGAAATAATAATAGTAAAGGGGTTGCAATTGAGAACTTATAATGAAATAGCGAAAATACCGGTCAAGTTCTGGGAATGTTATCGGGACGATATCTCAAACACTTGTGTGACTATATTGGAGGGCATCTCTGCAGGAATCTTAGCAAATTTCAAATTCTATTTTGAAATAATTAAAGCAAACCGCAGCTTTATGTGATGTTCTTTCACGAGGAATATAATGTTTGTTGTGTGGGAGACAAAGCTTTATGGTTTGGAATGTTCCCAAGCTTTTTCGGTATTGATAGACACAATTGAATGGGATCTGCACTTGTCAGAAGAGTTGAGAATCTAAATTAGTGATTATCGTATGGTAGATATGAATACCTTCGTTTTTGTAATGACCCTAAACCAAACTAAAATCTCAGCTCCGAGATTGTATACTAAATTTGTCCAGCACATACAACAAATATATACAATTTTGTCACAAATGCTTGCATACTTTTAGGATATTGCCACGCAAGTTTGGAAGAAGTGACTCGGGATAGTTTTATTGAGCATTTGTATTCTTTACTTTTTCTTATCTAATGTAAGTAGATATTAACAAAACAAACCTTGACTTCCACTAATCAAGTGTAATCGACTATTCCAATTCAATCACTGTGAAGATTTTTTCGACTCAAATATGTAAATAATTAGTACATTATTATAAGAAAATGAGAGTTCTAAGTACAAATTAATAAATTTATTTCATTTATATATGTTTTTAAATAACGTATGTTATTCTAATCATTTATTTATTTTTGGTTTATGCAATTAAACTTTAATTTTCTTTTCTTTCATAGTCAATACATTTTTTTTTTCTCGAAATATACAAAAGTTTGTAATATGAATAAAAACTATGTTTGATATAATATGTTTGCAGGAGGTTTTGTTTTTAATATATTGTTAAAAATATTTAACTTTGGTAAGTTCCAATAAACGCATTGCAATTTGGGCAGTAGTGATTGGCATTCTGACAGGAATCCATGCAGTATGGCAAGCAAACACATGGCCAGCAACTGAAAATAAACAAAAAAGAAGACAAATATAAGTATTTGCAAAGTTTGTAAATAAAGTCGAAATTCAAATGATCTTCAATCAAATATAGGAGGAAACTTAAACAACTGTCGTATAATTCAATTAAACATATTCAAAGTTGGAAAAAAAAAACTAAAGTACATGTGGAACTATTTCAACAATGAAATATTGAAAAAGCATTGCCAACATGTAAAACTAAAAGCAACTCAATACAACATTAGAAGAAAAATTACACATCTACGCTAAACAAGTGTGGTAGATCTGCTACATTTGCAGCAAATTCACCTCCAAGTGAGTTATGAGTTCAACACAGATGTTGTTGCAAATTGTGAAATAATGAAGTGAATACTTTTCCTGTCAATTGCCACACAAATAAAAATAAAAACGATCTTATCGATTAAAAAATCTGAAAATCTGAAATTATATTAGTTTCATATGAATTGTACCAGAATTATCAGAATCGTTGTCAAAAAAAGTACAAGTGCACTTGATAATTGTGCGACAAGCCGATTTTTGTTAACAAATCGTTGTCAAGAAAAATGCGTGTGTACTTTATCGCACGTGTATGGGAGTTTGATTCCGCTTAAATCTAATAATTTTACTACATATAGGATTTAGGTCTGTTTAATACAACACTACAATCCGCTTTCAGCTAACCACTTTTGTTCTGTTTTATGATCCGATTCTGTTTCTGATGACAGACAGTGGGCACATTCAAGAATCTAGTTATCTTAAGTCGACTAGATTTGTCTGGATGAGATGTAACCTGAACGCAAAAACTAGATTGGTCGGGAACGTCACTTTTTCTACGTCAGCCACATGTGCGAACTGTCAACTTAGTACTCAGTCACGAATTTCTCGACTAGATTCGTCGGCTACCCCTCCATAAACGTCAACTGAAACATCTGCTTTCACGACCGATTTCCCTCAATCAGAACCGAGTTTAATCTAGTGAGAGAGCTGTCAGACTTACTAAACTAGATACTTGAACGTCCCCAGTCTTTCGGCTCGTATCGTTAGTCAAGCGCTTTTTACTCGTTTGTTATTGTGCTTCTCTTATTCGCTCTTTACTTGTTCTTACTCTTTGTTAACAACTCTCACTTTTTATATAATTGTTGACAGCTTCCATAATGTGCATTATGTATTATAATGTTTTCGAATGCTCTATCCTTTTGTGCGATTGCTTTATTTAAAATAAAGTAATTTACTTTAGAAGAAATGTGGACGTAACATTTCTATTCAGCTATAAGCAAATGTATTTTATTTTCCGAAAAGTAAATATCTGTCAAAGGGGAGCAACATCTTCAAGTTTTGCTAGACTTATTTCTTGACTACATTGCGCATTGGGGAGGGGACCGTTAAATGTTCTATAACTTATGCTCACTCAATGCACTAACATTTAGCTGTCAAAATACAAAATTATATAATAATTATATCGTTGAAGGTAATTTAACAAAGAATTATGGGACGGGCTTTCGCTTTATAAGTTCTGTCTTTAGTCTGTCAAAACATTGGAAGATTCAACGATTATGGGCGAATGTAAATATGTAGAAGGAAAATTAAAACGTTTCTCTTATGTCGCTTTCCATTGGTTTCACTCGGGGATCCACTCATTCTGAAATCCAATGGAACAACAAAACTGTTTCTGAAAGAATCCACAAAAGTATTGGTGAAATGCCAAAAAATAATCTACCGCTTCTGTCAGCTGACTTGTATAAAATACATAAATTACACTTGTGTGAGTGCTTCTTGAGTGGATTCTGACATCAAATCCAGAAGAGTATTTTTTGTGCCAATGGAATGGTTTCAGAAGTGATTTTTTCGATTCCAGACTCTCCCGGACGCTTCTTTTTGCCCAATGGAAAACGGCGGAGCGAGAATGCTTTTTTTATAGACACTCGTTGAATTCCATATCGCTTTGTGTGTTGTGTAGCTGTAACTTTGAAAGCTTAAAAATATTCTTCTATACTCCCGGCTATAATAAGTGTCTATTGTTATTAATTAGTTATACTTAAAAGAATTACCACCATTATCAGTGATGTTTTAATACTTTGCTAAGTGTCTGATATTAATTACTTGACAGCGGTAAACTCATTCTTAGTAACAAACTCTTCACGTATGGGCCACTAAAATAAGATTCACAAAAAATGTCTTGCTTGTGTGACACGTTTCCCACTTACTTCAAATGCGTCAGTACAAGTCGTATTTGAATATTTGTAGTATCGTCATATAAAATCAACGGCGGAAACCAGTCCAGACCAACGACAAGTCAATAAACATATAAAAATTAGCATATAAATAATTGTGTGCTATCAATAGTTCCCCTAGCTGATGACAACACCAACGGCCAATAAAAATAGCCTCTTATCACCCATCCTATTCTAATCACAATCGGACTTATCTAATCTTTATAATAAAGAGGCTAATAATATTAACACTTTCAACTAAAACAGCCGAAACCAAACTTACATAAAACAAAACAAACAGAGAGCCATCAAATGCGTTTTAGAACTCGGCTCATATTTGACTGTAGTAAGAATGTCAGCCCGACATGAGGGACAGCTAATCCTTGAGGGTGTCTGACCAACCGCTGTAAATGTAGTTCCTACAGTTGGCTGTGTTATGATAACTGTCGCAGTGCCTGGAGGACCCGGATAATTATAAGCAGGCTGTCGCCCGTCAAAGTATTGAGCCGGTATGGGTTGACTGTACCCAGGTGTTTGCACATACACTGGAGGTTGTGACATTATTACTATTTTATGACACTTCGACTAGCACAAGCGACCACTAAGTAACACGAACGATAACTGACTGCCTTCCGAATGTGGAGCAATTACTTTGTCTGGGTTTTCTTTATTCCAATGAGTAATCTTCTGTCGCTGAAATCGACACTTGTTGTGGTAAAGGTAGTATGTATTGTTATCGTTATCATTATCGGTAAACTGAAATGAATATGAAAATGACGTTTGTGGGCACCTATACCATTAATTGGTAAATCGTATATCGTCGCGAGATAGCTCGAAAAAAGCAAAACAGAGTTCAGTGCTGTTAAATATGAGTCGAAAATTAATGTATAAATGGGAATTTGTCCTAAGTATTTTGAGATTATCCGCGATACTAATAATCATTTTGAGTGTCCAGGCTAAATTTTTCGAACTCACAATGGCGGAATTTTCCATACAAAATTGCATATTGTGAACTAAAATATATATATTGTGGTGATTAAAAGTGATTATTACTAAGGCCCAATGTGTTTGTCTTTGAAATAGTTGTGAACTGTCTTTTTGCACTAAAAACGTCCAAGCTATAATTTCTATTCTATATATTTACGGAAAGTAAAAGCTTTGTTGGTTCAATCAAATGTTGTCAATTTTGTTAAACTGGCAAAATTAACTGAGCTATGATGACTCTATCATTCGTTTTAAAATGGCACGAAGCATCAAATGAAGGTATAAAACCTCTTATCGTGGAAACGCTCACAATCCTTTACTAACATTTGTCTGCTAATGCTTGCTCACTAAGTGAGTATACTTGCTCCAAAAATGAAGTCACAAAAAACAGAACGACAAACGAACAATAAATCGCTGACACTTTTGCTAATTGTTTATGCAAATTAATTCCTTCTATCGATGACAAATCCTTGCAATAAAAAATGTCTTCCACTTTTGACATTCGATTCACTTTCTAATCGATAAGTTTATACGTACGCAAGTAGTTAATAAAATTAAACAAGCAAAACAATTGGCCTTACAGGAGGAAACATAAACTCAAGGCGATAATATGCGTTTTCGTGCACGGCTCATATTTGACATTTGTCCGAACTTCAGCATGACAGGAGGGACAATTGATTCGAGATGGTGTTTGTCCAATTGGGGTAAATGAAGTTACAGCGATCGGTTGGGCAATTATAACTGTTGCAAGCCCGTTTGGTGGCAACTGATAATTATTGTAACTGCCATAAATTTACTGTTTCCGGATGTAGATTGATCATGCTTGTAACATTTTGACTACAGTACAACAATTTGACTAATATAGAAGCGATCACTTTGTGACACAAACACTTAATGAATGTAGAACAAGTGTGTTGCCATTAGCCAATGATTTAGGTTTTACTACCAGAATTGATACTTATGGATTATGTATGAAAAATGCTTTGTTATCTTTATCTTTCTTGTGGATATTATTCGCCACTGATTAGAATTATCTTCTCGGGTAATAACTGGAAATCTCTAATCACTGTAAGATTAGATTACCCAACTATGACTGTTCAGAAAATGACGAATAAATGTCGCAAAAGTTGGAACAATTTTACATTTTATTCGGTATAGCTTTGAATTCTCTAACAGTTGTCAAATCAGAACTTATTTGCTATGAATGCTGTACTACACTTTCGGCCAATAAAAATCGTCACTTTGATAGCAAACTGTCAGATAAAGCAGCCAGTGTAAACTATTTACTACATTTGTAATTTTTTCAGTGACACTGGTTGTTGGTGTCAACAAATAAAGATGTTCAGTGACAATGATAAATGTTTTGTAGCTTTAATTATGAAATAATCATGAATTCGTATCAACAAATGACATTACAACTACCTTCAGTTGGACCTGGGTCCAGTTTAAATGTGTAAAATGGCAGCCGCTCTGTGGACATGTGTCAGTTGATAAATGCACAACGCTTTACACAATAGCTCCTATTCATGAGTGCACCAATTTATGGCAAAAATTCCACTACATCGTTAACGGAAATTATCAATTGTCAGTAGCAGTCAAATTGACATTCGTATATTCCGTTGTTATTACAGATCTGTAAAATTTGCTACACTTGCGCGGTTTAGCGAACAATTACGATTACTTAGTTAAGTTGCAAAACAATGTGGAATTTAGTTTTTTAAAACGTCACTTAGGAAAAAAAATTTCAAGACAATAACAATGGTACGAGATTGAGGATATGAACTGTCAAGTTACAGAAAAAAAAATAGAAGAATAAAAAATAATTCACCGTTCAATAGTAAGTAATTGTGTTAGCATAGTTTCAAAGTCACGGGTTCACGGCCTTTCTCGACACAATGTCAAAACAAAAATACCTTATTTTCAGTTACTAAAAGTTGTTTTGGTCCCTTTATAGTTGAGATAAGATTGTTTATATATAATAGGTTGTATAGGAAACCAAACAAATATAAAATACATCTAAAGACACTTGACAGGTATAAATCAATTTTGACAATATAACACAGGAAAAAAGAAAAATCCCGCAACTCACAAAAAGCAGCAGAGCGCCAACGCCATTAAATGCGTCTTCGTTGTGGGTTCGTGTTTCAGGATAGTGCTCACATCGGCGTGACATGAAGGGCAGATAATTCTCGATGATGATGGTCCAACAGGTGTACTATGTACCGGTTGTGGTGATGTTATAACAATAGCAGGTTGTGCTGGGCCTGGTTCATATGTTTGTGCTGGAGTAAATCCGGGCTGTGGGGCAACCCAACCGGCCTGTTGCGTGTACGAAGGTGGTGGTCCTTGCTGCTTTTCCATTTTAAAATAGTGTTTCTGTTTTTTTCAACACTTCTGCCTACTAGAACAGCTTCTTTCAGACTGATTCAGATAGAGTCACTGCCTTTCCATATTATAGAACAAAACTTAAGATACTGTGTATTATCTTATCTGTATTCAGGGGTTGGTACTTTTTTTGGTTTCGGGTATAATATTTAGTTCTGATTTACGCCCATATGCATTTATTACATTTGTTTTCAAATGAATCACTGTGAGCAATTGCAGAAATGAGTAATACTTTATTTCCTGACTTATATTGAGATCTGAGAGATTTTGAATTGCCTTGTTGATAAAAGTACTGGTTTTGGCCATGAAGTCATGCCAACTGTGTGTAAGCCACTCAAGTATTTAATTGGTAATAGTCTGATAGGATATCAAGTTTGCATTTTTGTTGAAGGGTGTTTTTATGTACATATTTTCTATAGCAAGGGTTTTTTCTATAAATAAATTTAAAAATTGATTATTATTATTTGTAAATATTTGCACAACTGTTCGAGTATTAGATAAAATGTTTCTATTAAATGCTTGTGAAAGCAATTCACAGTTCTCGGAGGCACATTTCTTAAGGCTGCAACAACAACAACTAAAATCGTTCCTTACGCATTTTGAGACTCATTAAAAACAAAACAGTAGGTAATCAATTGCAGAGTTCACATTTTATTTTTTTAAGTGACAGCTATTTGCTATTGTGACCAACAGAAATGATCTTGGAAAAAAAAAACGATTCTATTTAGGCATTTGTGCTCCCTCTTTTTAATGTCTCTTCTGCTGACATTTACTTTTAAATAAAAAATAAATAGTTGGCGCAACAGGTCCGAAGGGACCCTAACCCTAGTTTCTCACAACCATTCGTTTTTCATTTTTGGGAGGAATGGAACGGATCTACAATTTTATGCCGAGTCCAAGCGGCCAATTGAGAAGCTGTTTCATGGCAGTTATACTCTCGGATGTTTGTCAGACGTTCGGGAGAGGTGGCGCAGTGAAAAAAACATTAAGTTGGAATTTGGGATTTTTCGGGATTCGAACCTGTCCAACAACTAATCAATTTAACTTTTATTTCATAATACTTCTGAAATGAGGACGTATACGTTACAGTTTTGATTATGGGCAGTAGATGTGTATTTTTGTTCAGATGATAATCAAATAAATCCATTCGTAGATGGCGCTGATATGTTGGATAACAAAATATTAAGAACAATCGACGAAACTACAGTTTTGAAACAGAAATGCGTTCTAGCTGTTTTAGTACCTTTTGTTAACTGTTTAAATATTCTGAGATGTGCAAATATTTAAATTAATGGACGTAGACACGGTTTTATTTTATTTTGTATACCGTCATTGTTTAAAAACAAAGTTCAGAACTTGTGAATATTCACAACAACTCTTTCTATTTAGTCTCAGTCAATTCACGAATTTTATTCGTCAGTTTTTGGTTGCTAAGTCTGAGCGTCGCTAATGTCGTCAATGTCGTCAATGTCGTCAATGTCATTAATTGTGTAATAAATGTCGTCAATTGGATTGGCAGTTTCAAAAGACGTGGAAAACAGCTGTTAGTGAATAGTTCGCATGTGCACTGTACTTTTTAAGAGCAAAGTGGAAATGAGCTCAGAAAGTTCGAAAAGTTTAAAATTAAGACGCCCAACGTCCGTTTTTCCTACCTGCCGTAAAGTGAATGTCAAGATTGTTTGTTCGGGTACATTTTCGCCCTCTGGAAAAGGAAAAACCAACGTTTATTAAACTGTTAAAACTACCCAAAAATTATGCAACATAAAATATGATTTTTGACGTCTTCCAGTAAATCAATATAATATCCAAAAAATTCAACAGTATCTGCTTACAGAAACCTATATGGTACTATTTAAGTTGTTGTACCTTTTTTGGCATTGAAAAAAGTAATAGGCGCTTCATTTATGTCAATTATGTCTTTAGGTCAGTTCCAGTTTTGATTTGTTGAAATTTAGAAATTTTTGTGCAAATGAAACAAACTTTTCTGGCTTTATAAGAACTGACAATTTAGCTATTGTCATTGTCAGCGCATTTGCAGCTCATTGTCAGAGCATTGGTAGACCCGACAATATTGTCAGATCTGGCAATAGTCCGAACATAGCTTATGTCTGAATCGAAAGGTTGTTTTTAGTAGTTTTTCTTCAATTTTGCTGTAGGTTCAGAGGAACTTGATTATATAAGTATCTACATCTAAGTTATAGATAACTTTTGTGTGAATGATTTCAAAAAGTTTAATTCTGACGTGTCAAAATAAAGTCTATATTTTTTTAGAGCAGAGAGGAGTTTCATATAATTCCAAACTGTGTACATTGTAAAAACGCTTCGAGTGTAAACGTTTAATTAAAATGAGAAGGTCCAAGTCAAGAAAATGAATGGTTGAATAATTTTGATTAAAGTTGATTATTGGTAGGGCTGAATGTGACTAATCTTTCCTAAGTAGTAAATAGGCTACTGTGGCTAATAATTTAAGCACTTTCAACTAAAGCAACGTAAACCAAACTTACATAAAACAAAACAAGCAGAGAGCCATCAAATGCGTTTTAGAGCTCGGCTCATATCTGACTGTGGTAAGAATGTCAGCCCGACATGAGGGACAGCTAATCATTGAAGGTTTCGGACCAACGGCTCTAGGTCCAGGTCCTGCAGTTCCTAAAGCTTGATGTGTTATGATACATCTTGCAGTTGTAGTGCCTTTTGAAGGATCCGGATAACTTGAAGCAGGCATTGGCCCTTCATAGAATTGAGCCGGTATGGGTTGACTGTAACCAGGTGGTTGCACATACAATGGAGGCTGTGACATTATAACTATTCTACTACACTTCGACTAGCACAAGCGACCACTAAGTAACACGGACGATAACTGACTGGCTTCCCAATAATGCTTCCGATTGATTTGGCTGGTTTCTTATATTCAAAGAGTAGATAATCTTTGTCGCTGTAATCGACGCTTGATGGACGGAAAAGGTGTAGTATGTTTTGTTATCGTTATTATCATAGCTGGTTTTTATTGCAAATGTATAAATTTGACGCTTGTGGGCACCTATCAAATGAGAAGAGTTCAGTGCTGTATGAGTCGAAAAATTATGAATAAATGGCCCTTTGTGATATTATGACATTTGGTAACAATTGGAGTGCATGGGAGTAGAATAGACACGACCCCATCCGAAAAAGTCCAAAGCAACCACCACCCGTAGGCTGATGTGCTGGAGGTTGCAAATTTATCAATCAAGAGTCGTCGGCAGTGCTATGTATGCAGAAAATGTTGTGTGCTGTGCAAATAAAACAAACTCTTCTGACCTTTCAAGAACTTAAAAAAAAGATAGCCACTTCCTTCCTACTTGTTCAAAAAACATTTGCAGTAAAATACAGTGAATGCAATTGCCTAATCTAATCTGCTTGCGGTTTATTCGTTTTTCGAAGAATTCCGATTAAACCGAGAGGTTTCTTACAAATGATTTTATCTAGAGTTTTTCGAAAATTATGAAAAGCACACGTGATTGATATAGATTTCTTATTTTATATTTGAGGGATATCGTAAAAAAATTCATGGAAGACTATCTCTGAATCACTAAAGGGGGTTTTAATTTTTATTTAATTTTGATGTAGATATGTCGAACACTATAGTAATATTTATAGTCACCTGATTAAATAGGCACATCTAGATTTTTGATAATTTTTGTGTAATCGAATTAAACAAGTTCAACTCAGAAGTGTTTCAACTGTGAGCGTTCTTAAAAATCCGTACATACGAAACCTAATTATCGTTTAAATCAAATGAGAAGGGTCAAGCCAACAAAAATTGTTTGTTCAAATAATTTGGGCGACATACTTATGTAGGTATAGCTACGCACAAAAGCTGTTAAGACTTCGGGATCAGAACTCGTTATGCACCAGCAAGATTATTATTATATGAACAGTTATTATATAATAGAAATATGTAAACAAAAAAATAAAAGAAAAGCGAAAAGCTGTACAAGTCATCGAAAATAGACTCAAACATTCGATAGTTTGGAGGTGACATCTTCAATTATTATTAAACAATGAATTAAATCTAAATTTGAAACCTCTTTTAAAAGGAGAGTAGGTATAGATATTTTGCCCAGATGTCGCTCTTTTAACGTTTCTAAGGTTGGATTTGACGTTTTATGCCTCTTGAAAACACTAGCGGCTCTATTAATTCGGTAGGGTTTGTTATTGGCTCTCCACAAGTGATTAGTAAGCATGAATAAAAATGTTGGACACTAGACTCGAAACCGAAAGCACTGATCTATGATCTGGCAATGCTGATCGTGCACGACCCATACGTAAGTAGATGTTGGCAATTTTTTTCGAACTTCGATTGCCAGTTACTCATTTCAAGACGAGACAAAAAAAAAAAAAAATTATACCAGCGAAACTCATCTGGAATACGACACTGCTATGGTAAATGACTGTTTACGCGAATTTCACTCTTGAATTTAATTTCATTACAGAAAAAAGTTAGTTTGAAATACTTTCTGCTTATCGTTTGTGTTTCCTGTCAAGCATTCTGTTTCTGTCATTCATCAATATTAACAGTGCACACATGCAAGCCTCAACTTAATCTGCCAATCTGTATTACCTAACCTTGAAAAGTTGCTGCTACACATTTCGAGAAGAATTTGCTCAGACAAAGACTCAAATTTGAGGATCTGCTTTCGCAGTAGTACAGCTACAACTTCACTTTTAAAAAAAATACACATGCAAACCGGAGTTGAATTTGAAACAATTTATAAAGTCAAGTTCGGCATAGCTTACCAGAAAAGGCACAAACAGATTGCCATGCAATGGGTATGAGACGTGGCTACGTGCTTTATCTTTGACTTGATCTGAGCGCTGCAGTTGGGACAGGTCATACGCATAGCACTTGGACCGACCTGGGTATTGTGGGCGGCCGCCGCAGCGTTGATCACGACAGTATGTTGAGTCGGCGGCCCTACTGGTCCTGGCTGCGAAGTCATCACATTGTATGGATACGGTGGCAGCATTGCATCCGGTGCAGTTGGTGCTGTAGCCATTGCAGCGTCTACCTGTTCCGACAGGTTATAGTCAGGAGGCAAATTTGTGTACGGTGGCAAACCTTTCGACATCTTTCAATTACACTTCCGAACCGTATGCACTGAAAACTAATATTCAACTGATTCAATTGAAAATTCGCAAGTTTCAAGTATGCTCTAGAGGGCATCCCAACCTTATCATGGCACCGGTTGATATTTTGTGTGCGCCCTTTAGAGTAGGGTATATTGTTTTTGTTCCAGACAATAGACACAAATGCATTTTCAAGTGCCAGCTGCGAATTGTCGTACCTATCGCTTTTATTTGCTTGGTAATAGATAAGCAGGCAGACATTCCAACACTGAATGAAGCACGTTGTGAAATTGCAATAATGCAATATAGTGTAAAAAGCAACAAAAGGCTGTTAGATATTATGGCGAATGCAATGTTGCACACAAGGGAGACGGGATGTTCCACTTCAGTTTTATCTGTGCTTAGCAGAGCAGAGAGCAGCTCAAAATAGAACAGAAAAAAACACCTTTGTTTTTCGAGGGTACTCCGAACAGCATAGGACACTATTTCCCACGTCTCTTCTGAGGTGTCAAAAGCTTGCGTTGTCCTGTTGTAGTTTTGCACACAAGTTGAATAAAAGTTCCTAATAGGGTATGATATAATCCATTCCAAACAGCGAGTACATTTTCCTTCACATATTCTTAAATGTATATCAAGCGAAAGAGCTAAAATTCATGTAAACAAACTGTTGCTTTTCCTTTTTCCGGTACTCATTTTACACTTGCCATTTTTGCAAATCAAAAAAAAAGCGACTTATTTTTTCCCTAAAAAATGTTCAATAGGGGAGAAGGAGTTCTGCTATTTTTTTTTAGAAAAGGATAGCTTTACAGTGATGCCAGACTTTTCGGACGGACTCAAAAAACCCCCGAGAGTCCCCACGAAAATATCCATACATATATAATTCTACTACAAATAAAAAGCACAAAAATAAAATAAAAACAGTCTTCTCTTTAATTGAGTTCGAATGAATTTTCTTCAGATTCAGTATTTGAAAGGTTTTTTTTTTGTTCTGAGAGATCTAAAATTGTCCTTTCTTCACCCTTTTGGCCTATCTTTTTTGAAATACAAAATGCCGATTAAAAGTGTAACTACCCACGATCTGGCATTACTGACCTTTACTGATCGCTAACATACTGACTATCAGTGCCCCAGCTTGCTCCCCAGGAAAAGAGTTATTTTATCACGTTCCTGCTTTTTAAAACAGTAGTAATGATGCATAAAACATTTCGAAAGAGTGAAAAGGTGCTTTTGAATTAGGAGACATTTTCCAATTAAGGCAATCCAAGTTTGACAGCAAGTCTGATGAAATCTGTAAGCGTTCCTTCAGTGTACGCCAACTCACGATAATTTTTCCAACAATACAGAACATAAATATCAAAGAACTGTCAAAAATTAAATCGAGATTTATAAAATGAAATTAAAAAAAAAACCTTTTTATGAATACTGTCAAACTGCTCTTTGACAAAATTATACATCGATCTTGGAGACCAAAGAAATATCTTTGACTTACGTTTTGAAGAATTTTTACAGGGGGATATTTTTTTTGTTCGAATGCATTATCGTATGTTTTTAATCGTGAAATGTCAAAAAGCCATTGTGCCTCAAATTTGCATAAAACATCTGAACCAAAGCCAATCAAATTGTCTCTCAAACAAATCGCAAAATACCTTCTCCTAATATCTGGCTGCAACGTGTAGTTGCGCAAATAAAATGTTTTGTGCGCGACTTAAAAAAGAAAAAAATCAAAACACCACTGCGCATTATTTAATTTGTCTCACTCATAAGGAATGCACTAAAAGAGGTGTAAGGGACTGCGGAATGGATACTTTTCCTATTCTGGGCCTCCAGCTATAATTACTTCTTTACAGTGATATTTGTTTTGTTGATATTAGCTGAATGGCATTTTTATTGCGGTGTTTTGATTTCGATACCATTTTGAATACAATGTTCTTACGGGCACTAAATAAGATCTGCTGAGACGTATGACCGTCTGTTCGTCACCGTCAGTGATGCAGTATATATGTCAGTTCCAAACAAGCACCAACATCAATGTGTGTAGTTGCAGTGGATGGGGGTGGGGCTTAAAGGTTTCTACTAAGTAGAACTGAAGTGTTGCCATACTCCAAAATGTCTTGGAAGCCACTTCTACTTTCTGCGCGTCACTTGATTTTCATGGTCGCTTTGGATGCTGGCAAATTTAATTCGGTGCTATCTCACAAGATGATAATGTATAACTTATCTCTTTTCTAAGTGAAAAAGACTTTAAGTCAACTCTTTCTGGACTGAGAATGTACGCTTAAAAGTGTGTGGTTATGTCGAAAGAATTTAATAAATCGAAACCCCGCGATAAGTATGAACAATTTTAAGGAACCAGTTCCCATTAAGTCCATTTAGCTCTCAAGAACTGATAATTGCAAAACTTATCACTAACCTATCCAAGTTGTTCCTATACTGATAAGCGGCAATTTAATAACAATTGTTATCACAACTTAAGTAGCGTTTAGATCTGATATTTATCTGTTACTCATGTCGAGATATTACCAAGTAAGCAAAGTTAAAATAAAATATTTTACTTACATAAATAGGCACAAGCAAAGCGCCATTAAATGCGTCTTAGTTGTAGCTTCGTGCTTCATAGACGTTAGGACCTCCGCCCTGCAACTTGGACAAATGACGCGAGTCCGATCTGGTCCCACCTGAGGATGGAGTGGTCCGGCGGCGGCGGGCACAGTAACAACAACAGTCTGTACTGGCGGTGGGCCTGGCTGGTATGTTTGGGCAGGGGTCCAGCCGGGCGGGTTGTTGGAATAGGGTGGAGGATTTCCCATTTTCTTTCTTCTTTGTGTATCGACCTTATTAAACAGAACAACGAACTTGTACTGAGTTCGTTGGAAGTGCACGAAATTCCTGGTACTTGTTCAGAATCGGTCGCGTAATCTTATCGCAACTAGATAGTAGGTAAATGAGCAATTGTTGTGTTTGCGGCATTTTGAAAACTTTTTTTTGTTGGAAAATTATCTGCGCGGATGTTGACTTATACCAGATCCATGATTCGCTTGGGAAACGGCTCACATTTTAGTGAGTCATGAGCTCAAGCAAAGCTTATCAATATTTAAGAAGTTCGGTAGTCTCTATTGGTTACTGGGTTTGTGATCATCCCAAAGATAAGAGGTGACTGGTCAGTATCTATATGGTTCCAGGTAAAACCTATAACCACGTGCATTTCGCTGAATTAATTATGATATCATAATTGATCTGCATTCCGGTCTAGATAATCAATTGAGCAATTAGGTGTGTTACAAATATTTTTTTATTGTACTTCATTTGTGACAATGATCAAGCTTGTTCGTCATAGCGATCAGGAAGATTCACGATCGGGAATTCGGTTAATGTCATTTTTGTAAAATTGAAAAACTCTTGGGATCATCAACAAGTTGATCAACCAATGTGTCCTGCAACCGCGAACATACGGAGGTAGGTTCACCAGAATTCAGGTTAGTTTCTGCAAAAATAATTATATACAAAATCGACCAAGAATCTCTATAAGTCCATCCAGAAAATTGCTGATAGTCGTTTCCGCATGGCTGGCCATTCCCAAGTAACAATTTGACTTCTGGAAGGTTAAAAATTGTAATTTCTGTAGGCAACAGCTTCGATAAAACTTCTATAGTGTTTGTTAACCGAAGTTAAGCCATTTCGAAGTAATTGTTTATATAATAACTTCTGAAAGGCCTTTGCGAAGCATATACGCAGGCTTTATAGAGGGATATAAAATTAAGTTTCGCTAAGATCTCTATTAGACTTCTGAAAATGTTCTGAGATTTGTGGAAAGTTAATTGTTTCGATAATTGTTTGTGGCTCGAAGCTTCGCTGTTAAAAAGCTTGTTTAGAGTTTCTGACAAGAGGCATTATAGAGGGAATGAAATGTCATACAGTCAACAGCTCTCGATTGGAAGCTGTACACAAGCACTTAGATACTTCCTCCCAACTGACTTATGGGGACTTTATAGAGGCACAAAATAATTTCATTTGAAATAGAATCACAGCAATGAAAAATGACGAAAAATAAAACCCTAAACACAGTGAAAAATGTGTCAGTAATGTGATTTTAAATAAAAACAAAAATTAAAATGACATTAAATGTCTTGCTTAAAACTTCGGTCGAGCAAGCTGCAAGTTTATTGCAAGTCTTAATGAAACTCTAAAATGTTTCAAGTACCTAGTTCAGATTTGCCACTGCCGCAGCAATTTGACTAATTGGCCTAGGGGTAGTGTATTGGGCTACTACGCAGCGGGACCCATGTTCGATTCTCAGTGCGACCCAATGTAAGTAAAATATAAATTATAAAGAGTACGTAAATGCAAACTTCATGAAAATTGCAAAAATTCATTCGATAATATTTATTTATAGAATAAGATGCTGCTTTTGCGGAGCAATACCCTACCGTGGATGTCAATCGACTTTCAGAAGAAGAAGTTGTGTTTTATATAAGGGGTATCCAAGCTGTTTAGGAAGTCTTATACAAGTAAATACCTGCAATAGAGTGCGCCAGATCTGTTTCCATTAGGCCTTATGCGGTCTTGGGAGGGAAAATATCCTCGATAGCACATTACCGAAGTCGAATTGTTACTTGGAGGGGTACATCTCGCGGTAGGGGAAATTAAAAAAAAAAAATACTTAGCACTTAAAAAAAAATCAAACAACACTGGCAATACTTACAATAAAGGCCTATAGCATTTTTAAAAACCAGGAATCTGTTCTGTTATACAATTTTTAAATCAAGTTATATCTGTTAATAATTTTTGGGAAAAAACCTTCAAACTTGAAATTTAAGGAAAATAAGTTGTATACTGATTTTTAACCTCAAAACTGATAAAAAAAAAATCGTTACAATTTTCGGTGATAGATCATGATCAAAATTAATTATTACATAACATCCTTTCTCTAAAACTTGACTTTTTAATTGCAACGATTGCTTTTGACCTCTGGAAGATTTAATAGAAAAATAGCCACTAGATGTAAACACATTGAAAACAGTGTTTTTATATCGTGGGATTTATCCCTTTTTGTGAGTATTTCGATGTCCTAAAAGCCTTCTTTGGGATAAAGAAAAAAAGCACCATATCGTGGGAATTTCAGAAATCTAACAAAAAAAAAACATTCAAACTATAAATTTGTGCTGAATTTTGATAGAATTTCACCTGTATTTCACCACACACCATAAAAAAACAGCTCAAGTAAATCGTCTTTTATAAAAATTTTCTAATACCACAAAATAATCATAGCAGTGTTATAAACTGAGGTTTTTATACTAACGGTTGATTTAACTTGATTTTCTTTCGTATCGTGGGTTTTTAAAGGGGAATTTGAGTATGGTGAAAAGGGAAAAAAGGGAAAATTGACCAGACCACGCTTGGCAAATGAAGAGAGAGTGCTAACAACACTGATTGAAAGTGCTCTTAAAAATCGATACTGGTTCTCAAGAGCGCAACAGGAAGCATATTTCTCGCTGGCTTTAAATGAAATTGACAGCTCGACATCAAACCATATTGACATACAAAAACCATTGGTTCAAGTAATCATTTTTAAATATATTAAAAGGCACCACTGTTAATTTAGGACAAAAATGCTACTTTTTCACTTTAAAAGGTAAATAATCACTATAAATATTAAAGGAAATATTTAATTTGTATTAACAGGTGTTCAATTTAAAAAATAAATACTATCAAACTGTATAATCTTTTAGCACAGATAAAAAAATGTATTGTCTGTGCTTTTAGTTCACACAGTTCTTGGCACCTTAGATGTAACACAAATCTTAACTCTCACATTGCTTACTGAAAACAACCACTTTTACGTAACAATAACAAATTTATAAGAAACAAATAAAAAACTTACAGAAAGACACACAAAAGAACCGCCATCACATGTGTCCTGGTTGTTGCTTCATGTTTAAGTTTTGTCTTAATATCAGCCCTGCATGAGGGGCAAGTTAATCTCGTTGACGATGGTCCTACACTCGACATTATGTTTTTTCTTTTGCAATTTAAAAAATAGGACTGTAGCTATCGATGTCGTTATTAAAACTGAGTTTCGTACCGCTTTTCGAGGTGACTATATATGAACAATCGAAAGAGACCTTACACTGATATCTTGTTTAAACTGCGATATGATAGTACAACGTACATTATATCGTCTATCTTAATTGGGTGGAGAGGATGACCTCACCACTCGCTTCGTAGGAGAGGCAAGTGGCTCGGTGTTTCCCTCGGTATGGATTTGTTGAAATGTTGGCTAATTTTTGTTATTTTAATCGCACTCTGTCAGTGTCAGGAAAATTATGAAAGTGATCTAGTCAGGCATTTAATATTTCCCACTGTTGCACTAAAGTACTAGATTAAACCATCGAATTGTGCGTGTCGCCTGTGGTGACATTTGAGATATTGCTCGACAAGGTCATGATCTGATATAAACTATAATTTTTGACTACTACTTGACTACTACTGACATCTACTTACATGAACAGGCACAGGAGTAGTGCCATCAGGTGGGTCCTATTTGAAGGTTCATGCTTCAAGGTCGTCAGAATCTCAGCTCTGCAACTGGGGCAAATAGTGCGAGTCGATTCTGGGCCAATTGCAAAAGTTATCGGCTGTGCAGAAGGTTCGTAGGTTTTTGCTGGGATCCAACCGAGTGGTTTATTGGGATATGAAGAAGGCATTTTTTTTTCGCTCTAAGGTGTAAACTTTTTTACATAGAAACGATTGTCAACTGATTTCCGTTGAAAATTTTGGAGTTTTTTATAGTCGTTGCAAGGGTGCACTCGATATGCAGTGTAATCTTATCGGGGGTTGCGTGTTGAAGTGTTAAGTATTTTTGTACGTTAAAGTCAATAAATTGAAAATTGTTAGCAAGGTTTCATTAACAATACGCGGTTTTTACTGCGGGAAACCAACGTTTGACCGAATTAAAAAATTCAAAATGTGGAAAAAGTCGAAAAGCAAAATCCCGAAAAATGATTTTGAAGATCGAAAGTCCCGAACAATTCGGGATTTCAAAACCATCAATTTTTTTTGGTCAAAAATCATTTTTTTATAAATTTAGATATTAAGTAAAATCTCTCAATATACCTAAATAATTTATCGTGTAAGCAAAAACGTTGGTTAACCTTCACTTACCACTTGTTTTCACAGCCAACCTCACAATTCAACAATAAATTGTTGTTACTAAATTTTCTGTTAAGTAGGAACTTTTGTCTAATGAGCTTTTCGACCGTAATTTTTGGTAAATAATTCGTCCGATAAATGTACCTAAACAAACATTGTTCGTTTTTTGTGATCCTCACAAAAGCGGATGACTTAAGATTCACTTAAGTAAACTTAACTAACGAGTTTTTCTACCGTGTTTTGCAGTAAAATAACTCGTCGGATAAAAGTACTTATAGTAAAAAAACTATCGAGTATTAAAGTGTGGACTTTACTTCACTTCCGAAGTGAGTGCGTATTTACGTAATTTTTTGATTGCTTTAAAAGAAGCTACGAAGTTTCCATTTTCCAAGCATTCTTTTTGAAGCTCCTTCTTTTTGATTCTCATCCGGGAGTGCTCCCACATTTTGTAAAACAAGCGTGGACAAATTTTCTTTGGATTGAGATAGTTTTACATGAAAATTCAATTTTTTTTCTAAATTCACTGACTTTCCCGATTTTGGGTCTCGGTCATTTGTAAGCGGAATTTTGTAAACGGGATTTCGTGCTTCGGGTACCTGTGTTGCGAAACAAGCAAATTTACACAAAACTGCAACATTATTGCGAATTATAAGTAGATAGTTTATTTATTTGTAGAGTTAGATATGTAGGTAAGTACCTATACAAAATAAAGTAAGGGCCAAATGTTTTTACTGTCGGTAGTTTTTATTGCAATGGCAGACCTTAATTGGAAGTCAAATAAAAGGAACTCACAGAAAGGCATCGAAAAAAACGCAAAAATCGTTTAAAAAAAAGATTTAAAATGCCCAAAAAAAAAACCGCCAAACACGCGTCAAAAAACAATTCGAAAATAAGTAACGGATAACACATTTAATAGGTGCTAAACCACCAACCACTGGCAAGCTGTAGGTAGCTGATTTTGCCTTTAGGAAGAAAAATAATCTTTAAGGAACTGCCGATTAAACTGCACATTAAAAATAAAACGCTTCTCATCTTCAGACGATGCTTGTCTTTGTGTTGTTTGCCTTAAAACCAACCCCTCCATCAGCAATTTGCAAACCCACCAGCACACCTTAACGCAGCACATTTTCGTCCAGCACTTTGAAATTATTTTTAATTTATAGCATCTGACAAAGTTTTTGCTCTGCTGCTTTCGGATTTACTCACGCTGGAGTTTCTCACACACCATGATGTCATTCATAGATCTCCAAGAAGGCCAACAAGCAACAATTTACCCGAAGCTTTTTAAAGCTCTTAACAATCTCATTTCACAAAAAAAAAATATCGCTCTTTCTCTCTCTGCGGTTGCTCGCTTGCAAATCTCTACGATAGACATTCGTCGACTCGAGCGACCGCGACAGTCCGTCCAGGTCGGTACATACATTCGGCGCGCACACAAAATGACTGACGATACAGACTTGGTCGAGATAAATCTAAATCCACCTACAACGCCCGAGGAGAGAAGCAACAACATCATTGGAAACATACGCCTGGCGAGGGGTGCCAATCTGCCATTTATCGACAACGCCGATGACGTCTTGGAAGCCAAGCAAGCCAATCAGTTATTTTGGGCCCCCAAATCCATCTCCCATGATGACAAGCCACGTCTGAGATACTTTGCTGTTGGGCCGAGTTCATATCAAATCAAATGTCCCCTTTGTGGAGCTCGAGCAGACACTGAAACGGTCCAGATGTCCGGACTGGTGGGGCATCTTAGCTCGTTGCTATCGCTGCTGTCATGGTATGTCACCGAAAGGGATGTCATTGAACAAAACATTGATAATGAAAATTCCTCTTTTCAGCTGTTTTCCGATTTTTTCACTGTCGTTCCTGTACTGCTGCCTCTCGAGCCAGTACAAGAGCAAGCGTATGTTCTGCAATAAGTGCGGTGGGCACTTGAGCTTCTACGATCGGCCTGTGTGATATGTTTTCAAAGTAAAAAGTGTCTTTCTTTTGTTTCTAAAGGAGAATATGTTTCAGACAAATTTAGTGTTTGGCAGTCGAATAAACAAAAGTTTACAACTTGGGTCTTTTTTTTACTATACGAGCAGAATTTGGTAAGAAAAGCACTGCAACCGAACAGTACAAAAGTAACGAACGAAAGTGAAAGGAAAGTGCGGTAATCAATGTGTGTCAAGTAGTTTCGTCGTGAGTATTTCGAACGGTATTGCGGCCTTTATTTGAGTGGAAGCTTATTATTCCATAATTCATTGTTAATGATCAGACCATTACGAAAGATGAATGGTGAAGTCTGCGTTGGGAACCATTACAGATATCCGATGCAGTACCTGCGGAAATTCACAGGCCTTGGGTGATTTCATGTTTTCTTTTTTGTAAGTTGCCTGTTCTTCTTAAGGATCTTTTCCACTGCGTAGCCTCTTGCGAACGTCTGACAACATCCGAAAGTATAACTGTCATGAAAGAGCGTTTGCACTCGGCATAAAATTGGGCGAGTTTATAATTGCAACATTGTTGCAAATGCCATGCAAAAAATATTGATTCAATGCAATTATGAACAGAAACACAGCTTCAAGTTTGCAGTAGTTTTGCGTTTCCAAAAAAAGAGTTCATATATGCAGTAGGCAGTAAAAAAAAATTACAGACAATTTTAATTTATCTTTCTTCTTTCAGTGACAGATGGCTGTTATTTATAAAAACTTTAATAATGTCAATTAGAAGAATCATTTTAGGACAGATTCCTAATCACTCAAAAGGATCTAATTTTGAAAGTGTTCAGGCAAAAATATCTGAAAGATATAGAAGCAAAAGAAGCTTTGTCCAAAAATCTCTGCCACAAGCTCATGAGGAAGTTTAACATTATGTCGGCATCCGTACACCTCGTCAAATTGCTGGAAATAGTCCCACGAAGAGACATCTCTCCCGCTTTGTTTGTTCCTTTTTCTTATCCTTTGATAGGTTACCTTTAAATTTTGATATTTTCTTGCAATATCTTCTCTATTGTAAGGCATCAAGGGCGAAAGAGTTTTCATTTCCGTATAAACTTTTCCCCAAAGAACAGATTTTTTTTTCGGCCTGCTATAAATTCTGACTCGATGCCTAAACGGATCGAAATCAGCAGTTTGGTGTCAGCATCCGACCACAATTTTTGTTCATTTTCATTCCTATAAATCACAAATAATATATTTTAACTTTTTAATAAAAAACACCTTCATTTATTTTGGATATATCTATTTAATTTTATTTTTTTTTTACTTACATATTTGTTCCTGCCATCTTCCTGCAACTCGGCAACAAAATAAAATTCAATGCAGAGTTGATCGCAATTTGACTGTCATTTTACTTATATGAACGCAAATAAAACTGCCGTCATGCAAAGATAATGCAGGTTTTTTACATTAATGAACGCAAAAATTTCAGTATTGCCGCATTTTTACTTTTATTAACTCAGCCATTGTAGATCCCTTCAATTCGTTCCAAAAGTGAAAAACTCACACGAAGGGAATGGTGGTGAAAGGCTAGGCTAGGCAAATAAACAATAGCTGAATAAATTGCTTTTCTATCAACCAATCCGTATCTTACAGACCTTTCGACAAGCCTAAAGGTGATTGTCAGCCAATAGTGGTAGGTATACTGGGTCTCAGGTTCAATACAAATTAAATCTTAATGTTTTTCTACTGCGCCATCTTTTGTAAATTTCATGAAAGAGCTTCCCAATTCAGCCGTTCTGCCTCGATATAGAATTCTAGCATTCTTGCCAAAAATAACAAAGGGAATGGTTTTGAAAAGCTAGGTCCAAGGTACCTTTATGAACCTGTTCCGCTTATTTTTTTTTTTTTAATTTTTTTTAAAAATATGTAGCCAAATGTCAAAATCAAAATCTAAGACGAGAACTACATCTTCTATCATCTTAAGACGATAAAAGACGATGATTTGAAGACTTTAAGTCGGCTGCGTGCAATGCAGAAGACTAAGACTTGCTTATTGGTTGGACTATCAGAGAATGAATTTAGCCCTTAAATTCGTTTGAGAAGTCGAGGTATGGTATAGGACCTCTGAAGAAATTGGGAGAGTATCCCTTACAAGGTGGAAGCTCTTACATAAATCAAATTACAGTCATCAAGGCCGTCTGGGCATATAAGGTACCATCTTTATTTTTGTTAATTTATTATTCAATATAAAATTCAATTTCACTTTTTGTTATTTAATTTAATTATTCAAGAATTTAGTCAAATTTTGTATGGAAGAATATTCAATTCTGGGTACTAATCGATTGTAAAATTGGGCGTCCAATGTTCCTACGCCCATTTATTTCCCTGTCTTGAAAATTCAACTTCGTATGCCCTACGGTTACCGAAGGCACAACAAGTTACTGTGATAAGGCGCATCTTTTGTTAAATCAAATATTTAGATTTTTTCAGCAATAAAAAGGTATTCTCGCGGAAAATTTGACAGCGTTTTTTTGACGTTTTTATGCTTGTGCGCCAAATCATAAATATCGTTCGTTCACAACCCAGTGCAAAGTTTTCTTTTTCTTGTGTAATTCACCAGCAACTATCTCCTTTAAATCACAATCGATTTCAAGTGCCATGTGTCAGATTTTTCCATCTTGTGCTCGTAGATGCAACAAACCCATTTTCCATTCGATTGGGTAATGATTTTTCCAACATCTACAATAAAATTCACGTAAATTGACTTGTATAAACAAACACCCCACGTGCGATAAACTACATTTTTGTTTCGATTCCTATAAATACTCTCATATTTCAAAAAATATTACAAATCAGAAGAGTTATTCGTATATTTGTGGCAGTCCATACAAAGACTCCGTTTGTGTACATATTTACCGAATAAAAATAAACGAACGAAGAAATGCAAAATGTTTTCATGTCATTTGCGCGGCCCGCCTCTCCGTCTCCAACATATCCCAGCAGAACTAAGCCAACCAAACCGAAAGCTCTCGCCATCTCTCGTTCGGTGAAAAGCTCGTTGGCGTTCTATTTTCTCAGAATTTGACTCACAGCTGATCGTGGCCGCATTTTGAACCGTGTGTATAGTTTCGCCGATCCGAGTGACGATCACGGACCAACGATCCTCCCATCTAGTCGCGCTTTGTTTATGTTCTCGAGCCTGTTCCAGTGAAGAATCTGACTATGTCCCAGTCCCAGCCAGCAGCAGTTAACAACGACCCAGCGGTTGAGAAGAAGATCGCCGATCAAACGATATTCGACAATTATGCGACACCTTTGGTGGGACAATTCCTAAACCTGCCCAGAGAGCCGGTTGACATAGCCTGCCCGGCATGCCAGATACATGCCAAATCCGAGGTGACGCATGACCTCAAGTGGTACACCAGCACGATCAATGGCTTCTATTCGTGCCTATTTGTGTGAGTTTTCAATTAAACAATATTGTTTTCCATCCCACAGGTCGGGCGAAATGATGTCATAGCCAAGTCATGTCATGGAGATTTTTATTTAATTTAATCCTAAAGATGAATATTTCAATTTGTTTCGAACTTATGCGTGTGCATTTCTGTTTCTTGTAGAATGTTTTGCTGCTGCTTTTGTCGGACTTTCTCGCATCCATGCAAACACACAGATATGAACCATTACTGCAAGAACTGTGGCTGCTACTTTGGTCGCGTAATGAAGCCGAAAAAGTATCTAAAGAAAACCAAAGCGAAGTGAGTGTGTGCAAGTGATTATTGAATTTTTTTTTCTACATTTTATCGAGAGCAAATAAATTTATTTTTGGATACATTTCAATTTTTTGTGTGTTTATTTTTTTTTCGTTTCGCACTTTTGAGGCATTTTTCCGTGTGGATTTGGGTGTTTTGTTTTGGTGGCCTGTGGATTGTTAAATTCTCAAGATCGCCGGAGCAATTTCAGACGTTTTGGATTTAGAAAACGAACACTGAAATGTGTTTGGTGGATTGGTACTGTGATTGCGAAACGTTTTCGAGACTGAGGTCTGCCGAGATGGGGTAGCGCGTAGCACTTGCGTGCGTGTGCATGTCAATCAGTGCAGTAGACGTTGGCGTCATTAGGGTGGCCACTATAGCAGCGGGTGGTTTCCAATTTGATTGATTTATTGGTTTGGAAATAAACAGAAGAGATTTGTAGGCAAAAACATGGATTTGAGTGGGAATGGGGAAATATTTTGAATATTTTTCTACGCCGTATAGGAAAATGTGCCCAGAAAATGTTAAGAAATGCGAGGAAATTTCAAACAGCTACTTTTGCTAACGGATCGGTTCTTACTTCGGTAGATTGGTCGTTAAGAAATGTGCCCTCAACCGGGATTATGAAATACGTTCCAACCTGTATGTGTCATCTAGGATGAGATGGTTGGATCTAGTCCGACATTTGGTTGTCCCTGAGGATTTAAGAGTCTTTTTGTCTACCCAGCCTTTTTTTTTTTCAAGTAAATATAAGCCTCGACTGAAATGCTCAAATATATTTTTATATGCGGACACGACTTGGAGGTGGCTTTGAACTGTAACGCTTTTGCATCCATCAGAACACGGACTGTGGTGCCTCCAAGAACAGCAGGAGAGCATAACCTCAAAAGATTATGGTTTCCTCAAGAGTCGCCTTTTAGCTGAATACTTATTTATGAAGGCGGCTCTACATTTTGAAACGAACCTTGGTTTTACACATGAGACCCTATATTCTGGTATAATCACCAATTTAATTGAAGTTTTCTCCGTGCGCAGACGCCTGAGAGAAGCCTTCCCCTACTGCGTTTGGCCTCTTGGGTTAAAATTAAATATTCCTTCCGCCATTTCGATTTGGTCTACATATTCAAGCGATTTCAGATAATTCATTCGCACTTTTCTAGACTCATTGCTGTGGCTTCTTGTCTCATCTTTCGAAGCAAACGAGGCCGAATATCTGTCAAAGAATTTTGTATTCTAAGAAATTATCAGAAATGTAGTTCTGAACCAAGGATCAATACTGTAATCGTGAGGGTCGCATGTCATAAATATCCAGAGCCATTCTTTTGGATGTCTTTCTACTGAATTGCATTATTTGTTCAAGGAAACAGCGACTGTCTTCACTTGATTTCTGGTTTGCTTTCCTTATTGGAACGGAAGACACTGTGCATGCCACGACGCAGGGTACCGAACGCATTCCAATTCGGTGAGGCAGCGCCCAACAATCACTTAAACTACTTATCAAATGAGAGTTTGTTCCACTCAGTACTCAAATTCGACTACGCAGCAACGCAGCTGAAATGAAAACAGATTGCCCCGTGAGCCACACCCCCGCCAGTTATTGAATCATCTGTTTCGCTGAACTCGATCCATGCCAACAAACAATCCATGTGCTTTGTTTGATTATGCCTACTCAAATTCCAAAAGCGTAACCATAATTAATATTCTGCTAATGATGACAGCTGCTTCTCCCCCCAGCCAACTGCACATGCAAACCAAACCATAGTACGTGATCGTCTGACCTCATTATACAATTCCCGTACACGACTCATATAGGCACAAGCACGAAACATTCCGCATACACTTCCATAAAACCAAGCCAAGCGCGCAGGAAAAAACTCAAATGTGCTATTCGCACTTCCCTTCGTCTAACTCCATTCAGAATCCAAAGAATTAAATTCAGAGAAAAAAAAAATAAACAAAAGCTTCGCATCCACGAAGTAATAATAGACTCGCGACCATTTCGGGCCCAGTATAGCAGGATCGATGTGGATCTCAGTGAGCTCTGAAAACTTAGTACATTCGCACCGACCAAACCGGACCGGCACTATAATCTTTCGAGAAATAAACTGGTTCTCGTGAATTGAGTTGAAGATCACGGTCAGTCCTTAATAGAAGATAATTAAAAATATCAAATTAAGCAGCAGCGACATGGTTGAAGTACAGACAACGCAAATCGTAGACGAGCCGCTCCCGGTAGCAGTTGCCCCAAAAGTGTTCTACTTTGCCGTCGGTCCGGGTTCACATGAGGTCACCTGTCCATTCTGTAAAGCGGAAGGTAAAACCACTCTCAAGCGGAAATGGCTGAAGTGTTACCGCCAGCACTATTGTTCCGGCTGTGGCGAGTATCTGGGAACATTTCGACGACCACAACTCTAGAGATGACTTTTGTTTACTCCATTAATTTTTTTTTGTAGAAATGCTGTTAATAAATAAAAATAAAAAAAATATTGTTTCACTAAGAACTTTTCTAGAGACCAAGTAAATTTTGTATCTGTTTTGTCCGCGCGAGTAAGAAGTATCTATAAAGAGAGACCGAAAGCTCGCACGCATTTAGCGTTTGATTCTGTACGACTACGAGTACTCGTATACGCTCCGATCTTGATCGGTTTAGTTGATTCTTGGCTAAGTCCAGTCGCGGTGGATCTGTGAACGAATCGCATGACGTTGGGAAGTAGAAATTTTGCATTAAAACTGGCAGTGTTTAGTTGAGATTTTAGTGCGAGAGAGAGAGCGAGCTTTTACATTATGGAAGTGTCGGTGCCGATCGGAACGAATGTTGGCCATTTGAAAAAGGAACCCACTGAAGTCACCTGCCCCGCCTGCAATGCTGTCGGTTTGAGTGTGCTACGCCAAGAAGTAGTCACCTGCATCCAGAGAATTGTTGCGGCTATTAATTTTTGCTGTTGCTGGTAAGTGAGTGGTGTCAACTAAGATTACGGTTTCGCTGTGACAGATGGGGAGCGTGTGGTGGTAGCTTAACGAGTCGCTTTTATGAGGTTATTTATGATCCATCAATGTGTGGATTCGGAATGTAAATTATTGTAGAGTGGGTGCACTAGATTCATCCAAATTGTTAACCTTCGGCTATTGAAACAGTAGGGACGTTCAAGTATCAAAGTATCTAATTTAGTAAGTCTGACAGCTGTCTGACTTGATGTATTTCAGTTTTGATTGGCTTAGAGCGGTGATAGGAACAGCTGTTTCAGTTGGCGTTTATGGAGGGGCAGCCGATGAATCTTGGCGAGAAATTCGTGACTGAGTACTAAGTTGGCAGTTTGCATACGAGTATGTGGCTGACGTAGGAAGAGTGACGGTCCCGGCTAATCTAGTCGACTTAAGAAAACTAGACTTTAGTTGGGTGGGTGCGCGGAAACTGTGCCCAATGAACCTTGTACTTTGCAGGCATTTTAGTTATAAAGGCAAACAAAATATTTTTCGTATGAAACTGACATCCCGTGTTGGTTAGTTGAGGTCGATTCAACACTTATTACTGATGGGTTTTTCGTTCATTCGGTCCAGGCTCAACTCGTCCCAGTATTTCAATCTTTTTGACTGCTCCAACATCGATATGCAGTTCGTTTACGGTGCATATTCGGCCACAGACAATTCTCTCGATACAAATTGCACCGAGGAGGCGTCAGTCGGAAAATATTTGTCTTAAATCCTCGCCAGAGGTTCTTATACTCGTGGGTAATTGCTGATGTTCCAATGTGCTCAATACTGCAAAGGAGCTGCTACTTTCTAAACTACAAAAATGTGAAAATAAATCTGAGCTAAAAAGGTGTTTGCGCTGCAAGTCCGTAAAGGTGCCTAGGTTAGCTTTAACCTACAACTTTATGCCGAATCCAAACTGCTAATTGAGAAGCTCTGTCATGCACGAGCATCTTGCGAGAGGTGGCGAAGTGCATAAAACTTGTAATTTGTTGTCTTTTTCCGAGGATCGAACCTGGATCCCATCACTTAGCAGGACTAGGTGTACACCACAGCAAAACTAGGTAGGCAAAAAACCCGGCATTTTGAAGGACCTACTTTATATAGTTACAAGCGCAAAAACAAGGAAAATAATAAATATATGTAATGTTTGCCTGTTTGCATGTTACTTACTCACTGGCAAAACTTCGTTCATACTTAACCTCAAAATCGAAATGCCATTACAATTTGTTTTGTAGATATTAATTGAAGACGCGGTTACCTGCGACCAAATAAATTGTCAAAATACTCATTAGATCGTAGGTAGTTGGTCTCTCTCATATGAATATGCAGGGCTAAATGCGTGCTTCGATTTATTGTGTCATCTCAAACAGATGCAAGACTTGAAAAGATCTCCACTGAGACATCAGTTTTAATGTCTCCGCAGATATACTTGTCCACAAGGCGGGGTGCTATCACCTTCGAGCTCGACATACAGTTTTCAAGGCCTTTTCTTTGTCCCAAAAAGTCACACAAACCTATTTGAATTTATGAACTTAAACTCGGCATCAAAACAGACACTAAGCACATCTACTTTCAGCACTCCAATCAAATGGGAAGGACGTCAGGACTACAATCACTACTGCTCCAAATGTGGATGTTTCATTGGACGCGTTATCCAGCTCAGCTGGTATAAACGTCAACTATTCAAGGCAAGGCGTTCCGCGCTCGAAGAGGACATGCAATGGCGAAATTTCCAGAGACAACGAAGTGCGGCCGAAAATCAAAACAAAACCGAACCAACAGAAGAGTGATGAATGTCAGAAAGCAACAACCGAAGGAAATAAAATTAGTTTTGTACAATAATATATTGTGTTCGTGTCCTTAATCTTATTTTATTGTGTGCACCAATAAACGCCCAATTACGCTTTGTAGCTTGAATATTTTGTCAAATCATAGATTGCATTCCAAAAAAGCCCCAAAAACTAGTCGATTCAGTCAAAAAGTAATAGATTATTTTATGGATCTTGTGGGACGTGGTGTAGACTTAAATGAGATAACTGGGGACAAAACCCTACTTTCATAAGTGTGACAGCTGGCTGACGTGATGTGTCTGAGTTCTTGTAGACTTAAATTGGTCACTGAACCTGTAACTATTGCTGTTGACATTAATGAACAGCTACCTGACAATCTAATCAAGACTGTACCGACTAGGAGAAGTCATTAGAGTGACGTTTACAAATAGTCTAAATTTTGTCCGATTGAGTAGTTCCCGACAATGTCAGTGTCAAAAAAGTTGAGGGAACAAAACAAGTGACACATAAAAAAAGAGCATTTTATTTGGCTGAAGCATAGTTTCATTACAAAACGCTTTGAAGCGGTCATAATTTGCATATTTATAAATGCGAATTGCTGAATGCACCCACTAATCATATTGCATTCCGAACACGTCCCATGAGGCCATGAGCACACCGAAGTGCAGCGAAATAGAAAATGCGAAATGTCATTCTTTCCCTCTCGCGGTTTCCGGTTTTTTTAAACTCAGGACATTTTTTTTTATTATCTCTTTGGTTAGAGGTTGTCGGTATCTTTCTAGCGTGTACCAAGATACACCAATTTGTAATAATAAAATTAAAGTTAATAAAATAGAGTTTGATTTTAACTCTCAACCTTAATACATGTGTGCACTTTTATTTTCATACGTGTGCCGCATTTTGCACGACGCATATGAAAAGCTTCGATCCCAGCAAAGCAAAGTAAAGTAGGATTTTCAGCACGCAATTAAAAGAACGACTGTGAGTCCCCGAAGTGTCAAGAAGAGCGTAGTTATTGTAATTGAGTGCTGAAAATCCTACTTTACCTTACTTTGCTGAGATCAAAGCTCAAAGAGACAGGCCTAATGTGTTGAAATGTTTCAATTTAAATGTGAAATACCGAAAACTACATTGCGAAATTACTGATTGTTGACGATGAACGGTTGAAGTTATGTAGACTATGCGCTGTTTAACTAATGCTTGAACAAAACACTACTCTGGCCATATAAAATCGGCTTTGTTAAACTACAATTTTTTTGACGTTTAAGGTTGCGTCACACATATAAATCGATCGCAATCGAATAAAGTCCAAACAGGTTTTTTTCGAAAATGACGGAAAAAAGAAAAATTAGCAAAATATCGAGTAGCGAGTAACAAACAGTTCCTCTCTTGGCTCGAAACAGCTCAGAGAATTTCAACCGGCAAGTAATGATAAATATGTCAACTGCTCAAAGTTGACAAGAAACAAATCCAAAGTCCGTCAATCAATTGCGCACAAAAATAAAATCTTTTCTCCCAGAACGTTTCATATGTTGTAAAGAGAAAAGTTTGATATTAATTTGTTATATGGATTAGATGTCAAAGATATAAGTGGTTCAAAGTAGGTCGAAGTCTATTCACGTGCTTTGGACTGACGACTGAAGTATATTTCCAGCTCTCTGACAGAGTTTCGCTAAATTTTTTTAGCTTGAGAGATTTTTAATGCTTGGCTCCGGAAAGTAGCAAAGTACGCGAATAGACCTACAACATTCTTATTTTCACATTTTAAGCGAAGCGGAAAATATCAAATAAATAGAGGGGGAAGCGATAAGTGAATAGTGCGATAGAAGTGCTGCCAAATAATTCAGAAAAGATAAATTGTAAGTTAATTGAATTGCAGTGTGAAACGTAGTACGCTGCTCGAGCTAAACTAAATTTTATCTGGTCTCCAACTTTTCTCTCCAAACATCAGTTAAAGTCCTAGCTAAAACAGCTGTACTTTGAAAAACTTCCTTCAAAAATCTAATTCTCTCTTATTTCAACTGTCTGATTCTAGGTACTTCTCGCCCTATAATAATTAAAAGAGCTCATTCTTGCATACTTTTCCGCAACAGAACAACAAATACACAACGATCTGTCACAATTTAGCTTGAGAAAATGTGCCGACCCATTAAATGGGCACGCTCAATTTTGACAGACACATGAAGTACATTCTGAAAGAAAAGTTTGATTACTTAGCTCGAGCTGCGTACCACTCAGCTAAATGGGTTCCCTTAAATTTTGCTCAGCTAAATTTTGGAGAGAACTTTGTATGGGAGCGAAAATTTAGCTGGAGCTGCGTACTAAGCTTGAGGAGGAAGCTTATAATAATGGCGGAGAGAAGGTAGCACATTTTTAAAGAAGGATAGAAGGCCTTTAGGACTTTAAACCAGAAGATCTGTCAGCTTAGGGAGTAGAAATGTTAGCACTAGACCGGATTTTACCCATCAAGAATGTGCCTCCTTAAAATGTTCGCCACAGATGACAATATTTACAGGCGGTCACTGCATAATTATTTTTGGAAATACAAAAGATTTAAAAAAAATATTTAAAACCTTTCCAGAATCGAGATTGTGAAAACAGAGACTTTCGCCGAGATTTGTTACTCCTGATTTCTATATGGAGAATTTGGATTCGGGCTTTTCAATCACAATTTAATTACACTTTGAGTGGGCAACTCCCACTGAAGGTATACCCATTGCTCTCAAATTTCTCTTGAAACTTAAATGGTTCAAGTCACCACTATCTGCAGTTTGACAGACTCGGTAAGCAAAGCTTCTGCCGACTGTTGCCCCAACTAAACATCCAAATAAAAAGCTTCATGTACATCGAACTTTTATACGATTCACGTGAAACATTTTTATACCATTCAAACGCTTTTTCTGCTCTCCGGCTGGTCTTTCAGTTCAAAGTCTCCCTCTTCATACAGCCCGGACACATTTTTCATCGGTTCACCGGGTCGACAGTCCTTGCAACCACCGCCATCGACAAATTCTCGATTAGGCCTGACGCAATTGTTCTGCTTATCGTACATCCCGAGGAAGTTCTTACACTCGGCACAGTGCAGGTAGTCCCTTGCGGCTGCTGGGAACAAGCAGGGCAGAAAGCACAGCGGCCAGCAAGTGAGGATACAGGCAGCGCCAGCTGTTGAATATGACATCTGCGAGTAAACGAAACGACTGTTAAAATGAACACAACTCTGCCACTTGCTTACCTTTTCCGTTCTCGACCTTATGATCGGTCTCTTGTTGGCACCGCACTTGGGACAGTATATGGTGCCCTTAGCGGGGCGCCACTTTTCCACCGAGGTCTTGTACATGCGACGTTTCTGTGGACTTCGTGGCGTCAGCGGTGTGTAGACGTTATACTTGCGGGTGTACATGGGCTTGCGGCCGGGACTGCGAATTGTTTCCTGCTGCATGTTTGAGACTGTCGGCGGAAGCTCGGTTGTCGGACTAGAATGGTCCACCTCTGGCAGACTGATATTCATGGAAGACCCCTCTCTTGGTTGCGAGTCCATTGTTTCATCGTGAGTTAACTCAATTTCTGGGTGATCGGTCCTAATGTGATCCAGAAGGATCGACGTGTCATACGGTGCGCACTCTATAATTTTCGAGCATTTCAGACAACGCATAGCCATACTATGCCATTGCTAGCTGAACACGAAACTCTAAGAAGGACAAACAGATTTAAACAAACACATTGACAAGTGAAATCGAAAATAAAGTAAAGAGAGTGAATTTTCAACAAGGATGTATCCAAGACTACTATTGTTTCTCGGATACAGTGTGGCAGTGGCGGCATGATTGGAAATCAAATTTCGAGCTAAACCCCACAGGGATGCTGTCAGAAGGTCGTGCAGCGAAAAATTAATTTGAAATATTTGCGAGATGCTCAAGATGTTGGATTTTTTTTCCAGAATCCACACATCAGTTGCACATGTCAACCAACTGCAGGATGTCTTCATTGAAACTGCAAAGCCCCCTTTCTGAATACAAAGAATAAAAACAAAACATATTCAATGTCATTCTAATAACATTTTCGTTCACATAAATGCTGAAGGACGAAGGATGGTGAGCAGAATTCACATGATGCATCGACGGCATCCTCAACCCTTGAGTGGGCCTCGTAGCTCGTTGAATACAATTTCCATCTATCCACTTGGAACGAAAGTGTTTCACAGGAATTCACAATGCGACAAGGAAACAGCTCCTAGTTCCCATACATGGATATGTATCCTTTTGAGCTATCCGCCAGATTTGAGGTGTACGGCGAAATGAAATCTAAAGAATTCACGGAATCGGAGTGTGGGGTCGTGTTTAAGGGGTCACAATGGAGTCCCCATATTTAGCACTCGAGGCGTTGTGCTTTTCGTCGAGGCGAGGCAAGGTATTTCCCTTGCAACGGATTGCTCAGGTGCAGATAGTCTGTAGTTCGAGTTTTCAATGCCTTAGCACTGCCTTGGGCTTGGTCCTTTCAGAGTAATTCCAGGACATGTAGCTGATGAGTACATGTGGGTGCTGTGTATTTGAATGGGGTGTGCTTGAGCGGACAAACAACAATGTGGTGAGCTTATTTGTTCAACGAACAAATAAAATGTTTAAGTATATATACAGAGGGAATTGTTGTGACGAATTTGAGTTGTGACCTTCATTGGGGCTTTGGTTTTTTTCCATCAGCAAAACGAACGACGACGTGATTTATTCAAGTGGCTGCGAGAATGGGCATCTTTATTCGTTTGCAAATTTACAGGGAGTATCGATTTTTGGGTAACGACTAGATGAAATAGGTGTAGATACATTTGACCCGGAAACGATTCTAAGTGCAGGTTATCGAAAGCCGTGTAATGGAAGACCTGCCCATAATATTGAGGCTCTGTCTTTGAACTGAAGTGTCCTTCATAGAAAATATCATCTATCCGCTCTGAAACAGCTGATAATAAGGTAGAGATTTTTCAATACCTTCACTGGGATGCTACCAAAATCGATTGTCTTAAAAGTTAACCTTGGAGCATCTCCTCTTGGCAGGCCATTGCTTCTTTGCCCAGAATAATTTGAGTTCTTATCCCTCTTAAGCTTGTTAAATACCAAATTACAGTGGAACCTTTATTTTTTTATGAACACATTTTAGGAAAACCTGACGGTAGACGCGGGTATTATTTGAGACAGCAATGAACTTTTCTGAAACTAAACTAAACTAAATCTCATCAGAAGTCAACACGGATAATAAATCGTACCAATCGCTGGGTTGATATGACTGCAAATCCGAACTTAAGTAACTAAGCACGCTCTGCACCTTTTAACTCAGTCCTGTTCTAAGAGCTTACAACCAAAGCTTGAAGATAGCTCTGGTCTTTTCGAGAAAATCGCTCTTCGCACGCCAATCATTTTATGCTGCGTTAACAGCCTGTTAGAAAGGTAGTTCAAAAGGAATTTATACGACTTATAACGAACTCGAAGTTTGACTGGAGGGACTTTTTCGTTTAGACCCGCGTTCACCTCGAACGTTCACTAAAATTAAAAAAAGAAGTGGTGAACCTTAAGATTTTACTGATTTTTGGGTAAAGTGCTTTCAATCGATTTTTAAAGAAGGTTCAAGGTTTAGCGAGAATCTTCATGATTGGTGCGATGCCATACAAAACTTTTCTTTGTTTTTCAAAGAAATCAGGATTTTTGAAACAGCCTCGTCCAGAAAATCTAGCTCCAAGTCAGAACTTGCTTTCACACCGTACCCTTTCAGTTTGTTAAACCTGTGACACATGAAGTCTATCGAAAACCCTTAACATATCAAGTCGCGATGCAAATACTAAAGACAGGCCGAAGACCTCCAGCAGACTTTTCTCTTCCGCTTTTCTTTTCCTCTGACCACAAAAACTGTAGCACTCTACAACGAATTCCCCCACTCACATGAGTTTCTTCTTAAAAACCTTAAACTTCTGCAATGGTTATAGCTGGATGTAAAAAAGAGCCTAAAGTACTGCTAAATAAACGGAAAATATCTCACAAAGGTAATCGACGATTAAAAAAAAATATCCGCAACCTATACTGATAATACTGACGAAAGCTTTGAGCTCAAGACTTGCAGAAGGAAGATGGACTGAAAGTATTATTAAACAATCATAAGAAATATGAACTTTTAAGAATTGTCCCGATAAAAAACCACTCTTTTGGGACTAAAAAAAAAGCTGCAAGACCCGCCAAACCTGTCACTGACCTTTTCAGTTCAAAGTCAACAAAGCCTTCACCCAACCCGAACCCAAGAAACCGAGCTCGCTGGGTTCAATGTCGGAACGTGGCCACCGATGTTTTCAAAACTATTCCACAGAATCTGTTCGACAGAACCTTGAAAAATGCCCATCCCCTCAACTCTTGCTGTGCCCTCTGGTGACATACGTGTGAACCCACATTGTTTCTACCTAACCCATTCATATTCTATTTACGCATCCACATAATTTTTTTCTGTCGATAAATTTGTCTTCTTTGGCTACAAATGGGTGCGTCGTATGCAACAATTTATACTATACGGCAGAGACACACGATAGGACGACACGATAATGACAACAAGGACACCGACAAGTGAACTATGAGCAAATTTCTCTTCTCAACTTTTCACATTTGTTATGGAAATCGGTTTTCGATATAAGGCTGCCAACACAAGAAGGTGGGGATACACCATTTACAGGCGAACACTTGTCTTTTGATTAAACTTTGCAGTGAGTGTGTGCGGCTGATCGTATACTACGATTATTAGTGCTATACGCAGAGGAGAAGAAGGATGAGTGTAAGGCAACAATTCGAGGAGAACAACAACTGTGCGTTTCCCAATATGAGGCGGAAACTCGGTTCGCAAAAGTGGGAGTGCGCTAACCTTCCGCCGGCAGCATCCTGTGAAGCAAGGCCGCACATCCTTCCAAATTAGATCATAAGTCAGGTGGAATAAACGTATCGGCAGCACGTCTATTTTATTTTTTAATTCATTTTAGCATTTTCTTCTCCATTGGTGGTGCGTAACACGCATTTGTCTTGATTATGGGGGAATCGTGAGGAATTTCAAGCGCCGGGGGAAAATATTTATTACCGTTGCTGTGGCTGGTGATTGGGTGGGGTAATCCCATCTGTGTGGATGGGGTGGATATTTGAGGTTCCAGAGCTGATGAATGTGAATTATTTTCAGAGCAATATGAAGAGGAACTCGAGGACTAATTTTTGTGTGCCACTCAAATTCCGCTGAGTGATTTTTTTTTTCGTGCATCTCTTAAGCTCAAATACTCATTCATATACAAAATTGTAAAGAAAGTCAATTTATTAAGAAGTTCGTGGAAATGAAAGTAGCAAGTTCTAGCATTCTAAAATATTTCGCGTCGAATGTGAGGTGGGCAATTTGCTCACCAATTTGATTGACCGCGTTCAAGGTAAGAGATCGGTAGATGTGTCAAACTTCTCTTGACTCATGATAATAGACGGATTGCGGAAGACCTGACAACACTAGAAGTTTATTGGTCTAGAAACTGGTAGGTATCCTTGTGAGCCCTGACTTGTTCAACACAGCTTTGGACCGATATATTTTACCGTTTTTTTTATGCCTAACCTTTTAGCAAATTAACAATTTTATGCCGAATCGAAACTAGATTTTTGTCGGACGTTCGCAAGAAGCTGCGCAGTGAAAAAAAAATCCAAAAATATAGTTTCCTGCTTTTTTAGGGGTTCAACCGTAAGCCCCTCTTTCAGTATTCAAGCTAGTTTACTACTGATCGAATCGGCAGTCAAAAGCGGCGTTCTGTATGAATTTTTCGGAATAGATTGAACCACTTTATGCACCAATAGGTTGAGCAAGGGTGGGCGCAGTATTCCAGTTTCTAAGAGCTATACAGGTATGTAACTTCATCGACATAGATGCGCTTCTCCTCGAAGTTCAGAGGCGTTATCAGAAAAAAAACGAGCTGACTTACCGCCACCGGTCTGCTGGTCTCAGTACAACAAAGCGACCGGAAAAAAATATAGGTCTAGATAAACTGTGGCCACGAACCATAACCGCTAAAGTTGACTTTAGACGAAATTGAGATTTTAATGCCATTAGATTCAGCGTACTCTAAAGTATTTTGTAAATTTTTTTCAGCTTTATATCTTTAAAAAAGTGGCCACAACTTCAAAAAAACCTAACAGCTTAAGTCACTAAAGTCAATAGAGTCACTTGGAATTTCACGCGTTTGTCAAAAACTTTAAACTGTTCTCCTGAAAAATGAGTAAAACAGACTTCAGCGGTTTTTCCCCACAGAAATATGAACCTGCCTTAGAATTTGATGACAAAACTCATCTTAGTCCTCTGCCTTAGGGCCGATCAACATTCAACCTGATATTTCCACATAAAACTGAATCATTCTATGTGAGCACACTGCACCCTAAATCTTAAGTCTCGAAAGGGTCATACATCTATTTCTTTCTTTATTCAATATTTAAGCTCATCTCGAATGAAGACCATGCAAAAATACATTGAACGGAAAATGACTAAATTTTTTTTCACAACCGCACTTCTAAGACAGCAACCCGTGCAGCCGCAACCGCAAGAGTTAATCGCCCTTGAGAAATAAATCCCAACATGAAATCGGCACCAAACCACTTGTGTGGCAGCAACAACCAACCGCCATCAGTTTTAACGGAGCCCATTCGATACCATTACTTTCGAACAATTACCCCAAAGTGTCAATCACTTTGGATCCCCTTCTTGACAAAGCGGCCGTATCATAATCCGACCGTTTGAGGAGAATTCAGTTCATATCATAGGTCGAAGGTTGTTGTACAGACTTGCCCCACCCACCGCGCACATTTTGACAGAAGAAAAAAAACCCCATCAGACATGGGACACTTTAAGATATTAATTGCTTTCATTAGGCTCAGGCCCAAATCATCGAACCCAACATAAATCTCCAGGGCTCGCCTCATCGAGCGAATAAATTTGAATAAAGCCAATCGACCTATCGGCCAAATAGACCTTAAATGAGATAAGCTCTTCAAGCGGATACTGCTTGAGAAAAGGCGCTTTGAGACGACGGCGGCGGGTTAACAACAATAAATATTCGTGGGAGCCCCCCCCCCCCTTCATTAGTTCACCAGAGACAAGTACCAATGGAACTGTGTGTGCGTTCGAAGTGTTTGTTAGGCGCTTTGCGGAGAATGTGAATGACACGTTTATGGAATTTTCTTAGCCAGCGTTTGGTGGCGTCTATTAATTGCTCTCTTAAGTAACGAATGGGTTCATGTAGCCGAGGCGTACCCAGAGTGTTTTCCCCCATAAAGGTGGAATGTAAATTATTTGCGCCAACAGTGGGACAGTTGATTAGTCTCTGGGGGACTTGCTTCCAGCATCCAGCATCGCTCCGCCGCATGACTTTAATGACAACTAAAGGAGTTTTTTGGCCTCCAATCAGCAACTGTCTTCCAATTAGTGGACCGTGATGCATTCCAAACTATCTGAAGTTGTTCCAAAGGCCTTTTATTTGTCTTTCAAATCATTACCAAGTGTTTAAAGCAACTACACAAATGCAACACCCCTTCCATCCCCACCATTAAAAACCACTAAAGACTGCACGAAAAAGTTTACACTGTAACAACAGCGAACAGTTTTACAATCGCACCAGCAAAATGCAGAAGAGGACATTCCAATTGGAATGGAAATGTTATACAGTAAACATGAATTTGAATAGAGCAAAGGAACTTCTTCGAGCAAGGACAATACGAACGGAGAAAAACCTCAACTTTTGTAATTTAATTCAATTCAACTTTTAATTCAGCAAGAACAAAAAGAACAAAGAAGTGTGCAACGCAAAAGGCAAAGCACTCATTTCGAAAGCCGACATTTTCTACTTTAATAAAGTACTCCCCCTCTGCGAGCTTTAAACCACAACTTTCATCATATCCATAGGTACGTGGTATTTTCTTTGTTTGCAAACTTATTTGGATAGCTCGGTTGCCGTGTGCCAGGGAAGTGGATTCCTGAGGGAGGCCTCCTTCTGGCACTCTCCCCTGCATGCAGATATTATCATAGACGTCCACCTCTTACTCGTATATGGAAATGCAATTAAATAAACAAATTAATTCGTTGACTCCGTGGACGTGTTCAACACGATTACTATTTATAGTCGATGTGGGGGGAGGAGGGACATTCGTAATTTGCTGTCTTAATTCCATAGGATGTGCACTAAGCCGGGACTGTACTTATTTCTACTTCTCTGTGAATCATTATATGGAATTTGGTCAGCCTTTGTGGAGTTGTGACGTTGTGTGCTCTGTGAAGTTGTCATAAATTTAGGTACACAATATTATTATTTGGGCTACGTGAACTGAATGCAAGCAATCGACTTTGATTGGGTTTGGGATATGTTTGCGAATTAGGTCGATGGGCGATTTCTGTTTCGAAAAAATTAAAACGAAATTTTCGTCCCGGAAATAAGTGTACAATTCTATAACCGAATTCTGGCAGAGCTGCCAAAAGTAATCCAGAATTAAATAAAATAAGCAGTTGACACTGAAACTCTAGGCCTACCTTCACTTCTCACGAGCATTTGTTTGATTTAATTTTTAGTTTCGGGACGAACAGGCAGAGTTGCCAGATTGGGCGCTTTGTCGTATTTTGTGCTATGCTTTTTCTTAAAAAAACGATAGAAATGAAAAAAACGAGCACCCAACACAATTTTTGGCTACATATCGTTTTACAAACTGCGTGTTAATTTTGTTGGTTTTATTCCTTCACAAAACTACAAAAAAAAATATTTTCGAACAATTTATTTTGCAGGCCTTTTGATTTGACACAATCCACAAAAGCCAATTTCAGAAAATAGAATTTAAATAAAATTCGCGGCACGCAAAAGTGAGAAGGGTAAATGGGAAAAATACCAAACAAAATATTCAAGGAATTTTTGAACGATTTTTGTGCATTTTGGGCTAATTTTTTTTAAGGTTTGGGCGCTTAAAGCAAATTAATTTCTGGTAATCCTGCAAATAGGAGCAACCATGAATTTCTGGTCGGTTTTCAACTGTTGAACTGTGAAGCTTTCTTAGGAGTATTGCATAAGCCGTGTTTTTTTTAGCTTCGATCTCAGGAAAGCAAAGTAAAGTAGGATTTCCATCATGCAATTACAACAACTACGCTCTACTTGACACTTCGAGACTCGGTTGTAGTTGTTGTAATCACGTGCTGAAAATCCTACTTTACTTTGCTTTGCTGAGATCGAACTATTTGACAATGGGTCATTCTATCATTCATCTATTTGAAAGGTCATTTCATTTCTGTTAATGCAGTTTCTCGGTCTGATTTTCTGACTCTCTCCCAAATTACAAAAGTTCTTCCAAAAGTCACTAAGATGGATTAGTTTACGAAAAAGCGAAGGAAGTAGTGCAGAAACTGAAGTTTCGTCATCGAAGTTACATCAGTTATTTTATCAAATTCGGGCATTAATAGAAAACGTTTTTCTTCAATAGAAAAGGTTCTTTTAATTTGTTAGATGTAAAAAGTTCTTGTTATCAAAAATCTTGAAATTTGATGAATTTGAGGTAAAAAGTCCTGTACATATTTTGGAGCTAAAAAATCTTGAAAAAAAAGATATATCTTGCAATCTGGCATCACTGTACATGAATACGGAATAAATTGTATGTTGCTTACATAATGTACAAATCAACAGTCTTCATGAAAGAGTTTTCGGTTACTGATATATTTATATTGCACTTCCTGATGTCAATATATTTTGTTGACAGCTTCAAAAGATCGAGCTCAGTTATTTACATACCATTCATCAAATATTGCAGCGATCGGACAAGGTAGTGTTAACAGGTAGATTGTTTGAAGATATCTTGCGCAAACATGACTGCATTGTCCAAAATAAAGTAAAAACTGAATTGATATAATCTGTGGTCACAAGGAAAAACCGCTAAAGTCTGTTTTACTCATTTTTCAGGAGAGCCGTTTAAAGTTTTTGACAAACGCGTGAAATTCCATGTGACTCTATTGACTTTAGTGACTTAAGCTGTTAGGTTTTTTTTGAAATTGTGGCCACATTTTTAAAGAATAAAGCTGAAAAAAATTTACAAAATAGATTAGAGTACGCTGAATCTAATGGGATCAAAATCTCAATTTCGTCTAAAGTCGACTTTAGCGGTTATGGTCTGTGGCCACAGTATATGTCCAACTGCTGTTGTTTTATTTAAAATTAAGATCACACTGCTCATACAAAAATAACTCGTACCTTTGGCATTTACTTTCTCGTGGCGATCCGCCAGCGATTCCTCTTTATCAATAGCAGTGACAGCCATATGTCAACGATCGCCTGTTGCTTTAATTTCGTAATCTTTAAATCAAAGCCCAAAGTAAGGAAAAAAAAAAAGCATTCACAGCCTTACTGAAAATTGTTGGCAACCTTTTTCCTAAAACGCGTTCTTCAGTCACATTTTCTACATTTTCCATATTTACTTCCATTAGAGTACTTAGATATTTTTATTTCGAGTCCTGTCCACGTGAAATGGAGATGCAGAGAACCATAAATTCGCATCATATTCTGGAAACGTGAATTTACAAAAGACTGAAAAATATTTTTTTTACTTCGAAATCAAGCCTGAAATAAATAAGTTTTCAGATATGCTACTACCTTACATACACCACAAAATATTGATTTATATATATCAAACAGCTTGTCGTCAAAAATGCAAATCAGAGGTAATTTTCTGTAAGTATATAAAAACAAATAAAGTGCACGACTGGGTCGAACGTAACTTTCTCGTTCATCAAAAGTATTAATGTAAATGGAGTGGGAGTATTGTGTAAGCTCCAAGTTGTTGGACATATATTTTAGGGTGCAATATGGTTGAAAAAAACTAGGGAAAACTATATTTTTCAAAGATGACTTTTTTCAAAAATTCATTTTTCGATAATACAGAGAAAAAATGAGTTTTCCATTAAGTTAGAAATGACCACATTACCTTAGAAATTAATTTTTGTTACAACCGTATGGACCGTTTTCGAGATACATATGTCCAAATTTCAAAAGTACCGTTATTCGATTTTTTTGCAGAAAACTGAGTATGCAGTTATGTTAACCTCACCTACTTAAGCTTAAACATTAATTTTTGTTGAAATCGTTAGAGCCGTTTTCGAACAAATCAAACTGGTATGAACGTTTTGTATGGGAAGTACCATTAATATTGAGGTTACCATGCAAAAACAAAAAAACTCCGAGAACTGTGAGCCCCCAAACTTTAAATCCGAAGTTTGAACGAAATCCGTTCAGCCGCTTGGGCTGTAGGCCTTGGGACATACAGACAGACAGACGGGCAGAATTTTGCGACCCACTTTTTTGAGTTCGCCTATCATCGTAATGTCAGAATTGATTAACATCTCTTTCTTTTACTACGTCATGGAGAAAGTTAAAAATTGTTGGCTAATAAAATATTTTCGACCCAAACCGAAAATTGTGGACGATCGACCGCCAGATTTTGATCCTTCTTCGTGTGTTTAGACACCGAATTCCTGTACTAGGAAAGCTGAGCTATTACTTTATTAAAGACTGAATTTCGCAAAATTTATCCGGCACATTCAACAAACAATCCCCAGTAAGTAACACGCACCAGAAATATGTCCCAATAAAATTTAACAACCATATCAGAACGGACATGTCTCCATCTCCATCGTACAACCCCAACTCCGGATATCTCAAACAATCGCATTCCATAAACACGAATTACTTTATTCCCCTAAATGTCCTTGAACAAAGTAGTAGAACAGCGGTTTCAATGTGTTTACTTTACCTAAAATCCTTAAGGCATCCTGTTACTCCAGCGGGCTTGCGGGATTCATCATAAACATCAACACCATCATCACCGACCACAGCTATGGTCGTCATCTTCCCTTCCGTGGATGTGCTTCCTTGGTAGGAGCAAAACGTTTGTCGTAAAATTTATTTTATGTAAACCATACCCTGGGGAACTGGACTGAACACAGGCAGTCATGCTTTTAGTTTATATGTTTGCAGATAAAATCGGACTCCCTCCCCCTTGGAGCGATCATGGAACGGGCAAGTCCAGTGCATGCAATTAGTGAGAGCAATTTTTTTCGGTGGCCCTAAATAAGGCTTTGTCCGTCCAATTCGTAGAATACTTTTTTAGTGGCAATAAGTTATGACACTTGATTGCATAATAAAATTGCATTCATAGCCCAAGTTGGGTAATCTCTGAAAATACTGCAATTTCGTGGTACCTACGTATTTCCGCTGGAAGTATGTCAAGGCGCTTAAAAGATGGGTAAAGCCAATAATTAAATGCTTCTATCTCAGCGAAGGAAATATGTAGTCAAATATTAATGCGTCAACCAACAGCAGGCGTATGCTCTCCAAAACGAAGTACACATTATCCCTTGAAAGGTTTTGTTTTTTGTTATTTTTGTGATGAAGACTGCCTTGCTCCGCATTCATTATGAAGAGAAAAGCGAGCGAAGTTCACCAAGAAATCTAAAGACTGTCTAGAAGTACACACACGGGATGAGCTGGCGCCATGAGTATAACTAAAGCAAACAAAATTCTCGCAAAAGGATATCCGAAGAAATAGAAGCTGAACCACGATGATGTGCCCGTTTGATGTGGAGATACTTGCAGAAGGTATCCTTGACTAGACGAGACTATTCCCCTCTTCAGTTCAATATCTTTCCCTTTTTTCCGTCACAAGCGCAATCTTAATCGAATACAAAAACCCATAAATATGGTCGAAGATACTTTCGAACAGTAACAAAAAATAGTTAACCTACATACCACAGCTAGTGTCCTCTGCGTAATTCCTTTTCGAAAGCAGAAAATCCTTTTCTGGTGCTTGACGACAAATTTCATATAAAACTTGCACAGCATACCGAATACCCTTCGCTGCGCATTTTGGAGGGAGAATTTATCTTCGCCATCGAAGCGAATGCATTATGATATCCGGACAATTGCATTCCACTGGCTTGACGGGGTGAGTGTGTGACTGTGAGTGTAGTTTTAGTGCACCGAATTTGGGTCAAATGTTTACCCATAGACTGGCGGAAAGTTTCCTCCTCTCGAGTAATGGTTGGAGATGGTGGTTCAAGTGTTTGCGATGCCATATGAAAATTTCATTCCAAGCGAAACAGGACTGGGAAAAGTTTTTGGCAGTCTTGCCTGCACTGTAGGAGGGCCAGAGAATGGCTAGTAAATATGATGGAGTAAATAAGTCGCTCGTGCAGTTGCGTCTTAAGTGGAATTGTATTTTATTGTTTGAAGAAAAAAGCTCTCATTCCGCCAAGGAGTAGTTGCGTAGTTGAGTGCGATCTTAAAATTGCTTGTTGGTGTCCTTGGATGTGTATATCTATTGCATAAGCTGGAGCATACGCCCCGCGGTACGGTAGTCAAAGTGAAGTCGTCCAGGTGAGCCCATTCCAGGGCGCATATATTGAACAAATATTGGAAGTTCTTGCCAGCATTTTCGGAGCTGTGTAGGGTATGACTTACCAGGAGTGAGAGCCGATAGATAAAAATCACCTCTTCAATTGATTTTAAGTCCTTTCTGCAACTGGAGAAGTAAATTCAACAGCGAACTCGCGAAGTCTATGACCGCTAGGTCGATTTAGTTAAAAAATCCAAAACGTGTTAACTAAATTTACTGGCCTCCAGCGTCGGGACGACAAGGAAAATTGAACCTTCATCTCAAACGACCAGTCCAATACAGATGATAGAGCTGTTGGTCTGGAAGCAATTTAACCGGGATCGAAAAAAATAAATGGTTGCCTGCGGTGTTTTGGACAAAGTCTGCTCAAAGATCGAGAACCCTTTAACTGAACTAATTTTTTGATGATATAGGAAGTTGCAGGATTTCGTGCACTCCCCTTTTTCAGCACCGCCTACATTTTGCCCAGTGTTTGTCATTTAATGTTCTTTTATATTTTGAATCGGGTAATTTTAGCTGCTATAAATATTTCTGTTTAAATATTTTTGTTGAAGGTGCCACGCCCCTCAATCCGAATTAGTTTAGTGCAAGGAACTTCCTCAAAATATTCGCGAATTTTCGACGGTCGATGAAGGTGTGGGCGGATAAAGATTCTAGAAACGGACAGAGAGATTTTAAAAGGTTTTTTGAAATGTTAATTGAATACCATCCATTAAAAAAAACGCCAGTTTTTTTTTGACTGTTTACCTGACAGCTGCTTTTTTTTTTGGAAATGAGAACTTCAAAATTACCACACTCTAAAAATGTCCATCATCATCATCAACGTTCGAATCACTGAGGTGACATTGAAGTTGCACTACCCTCAATGACCAATTCATTTAACCCCATACCTACCCTTTCGCCATACTTGCTGACCAAAAATAAAATCCCAAACTTTTGTTTATATAATATGAATGTATTTTTATTTGAAAATTGTTTGGTTTTGTTGTTCATCTTACAAATTAAATAATTTTATACTATGCTCGTTACAAAAAATATGTTCATTTCTATTAAAGTGCGCACTGGGGGGCACAAGTTATCTTCTAAAAATGTTTCCGAAGTGGTAGAGTGTCTCAATTTGAATAATTAAAAATTCCACTCCCTTCCGATGGCCTACATTTTTGTATATATAATTTATTAATTTTTATCTGTATAGTATATCTTCCAAAATAACATTCTCTCTTTCTCTGTTTAATTTTAAATAGTTTTTTTTTTTAATTCTTTCCAGCGCACTAGTAACATATTTTCTTGATCCGTTTTCGTACTGTCGTTTCCATTTTTTTTTTCATCTTCGATATACGTATTCTAAGTTTATACATAAATATATGTTTTACTTCAATATATACATTTAAGCTATTTATTTATTTTTTTGTTGTTGTGGTGGTTGGTACAAATTAAAATTACATTTTATTTAAACATTTATAATTGGAAATTATTTTATAGACTTAGAAGTATACTCGTAGTGTTTAATTTTAAATTTCGTAGCGATATAGGTAAACTTATGTAAGAATTTTGAAAGGGATTTTCATTTTACTGTCCAAGTTTACAGTCGTGACTGAATTTTGTTTCAAACAGAACTCTAAGATATGCCGTGGAAAATACATGGAATTTTCACAAATTGATTTTTTTTTACCATACACCTCTCCATCAGGACTGGAGGGGGCTGTAATGTGCTTAATTTCTATTTAGATATAAGAACGCTTTAGTTTGTTTTTGGAAATGTACAAATTTTGTTGTTTTCTTAAAAATATTTACTCGAAGTTAGTTTATAGGTTGTTTGTAAATAAATCAATTATTTTGTTTCTTTTTGCTAGAAAGTCGTATAAAGGTTGGATTTCTGTGATTTGTCGAGAGGTGAGAACAATTTGTTGGAGGGGCCTAATGGGAATACCAATGGAGGTAAGGATTGAAATTTATTTGAAATGCAGACTACAATTGAATTGGAGAGATTGTTGATGAAATTAGGTGGAACTAAGTTTTTGAACCTTGTTATTGTTAAAAACATTTCGGAGGCCTTAACTTTTCTTTCTTTATAAGCGAAAAGTGGATGCGGATGCAGAACAAAAATTCATTAATATACACAAAAAATAAAAATGGCACTCCATCCACAAGAAAATCAAAAAGAAACAGCAATGGCTTATAGCGCACAGCGTTACCAGATTTGCTGTATTTCCAACGTTCTTACAAAGAATCAACCTTAAAAATAACGTGCAGTTCGTTTGTCTGCAGTTTCTTAGTTTCAGACCCCTTTAGTATTTTTTTTTAGGTATTTTCAAAAAAATATTGAGAAAAGCGTTTTAGAATTTTGCCAAGCAATTAAAACTTCGTGGTATCTTAGAAGCGGTTTAAATAAAAAATTCACGCAGAAACACTCAACTGTCAATTCAGTTGTTCAATGTGGCATTTACTTAAACTTATCAACATTCATTTCGTGGGATTTTTTAGCATAGAGAATTGTTTGATTCCTCTTGTTCGAAATTTTGTGTAAAAAAAAAAATAAAGTGCACGACTGGGTCGCACGAAACTTTCTTGTTTAGTGCGAGTCTGACTGAAAGTCAAATTCATTTAAGGAAATCTTTTTTTCGGGATGTAAGCATTACTTGGTTTTTAGCGTTTTATGGAAATCGAAAATGGGGTTTTCGAGATATGAGTAGTAGAATTGAAAATTAAGGACGCAATCATTTTGAAAACATCAATTTTACTCTAAGTTTGCATTTCGGTCAAAATCATGCCGTTTTGAGGTAAACTAGGGAAAACTATATTTTTCCAAAATGAAAATGAATCCATTTTACGATAATACAGAGAAAAACTGAGTTTTCCATTAAGTTAGAAATGACCGTATTACCTTAGAAATTAATTTTTGTTACAATCGTATGGACCGTTTTCGATATATGTCCAAATTTCAAAAGTAACGTTACTCGATTTTTTAGCGGAAAACTGAGTATGCAGTTATGTTTAGCTCACCTACTTAAGCTTAAATATTAATTTTTGTTGAAATCGTTAGAACGTTTTCGAACAAATCAAACTGGTATGAACATTTTGTATGGGATTTACCATTAATATTGAGGTTACCATGCAAAAAAAAAAGTCCCCGTACTGTAAGCCCCCAAACTTTAAATCCGAAGTTTGAACGAAATCCGTTCAGCCGCTTAGGCTGTAGGCCTCGGGACATACAGACAGACGGACAGACGGACAGACCGACGGGCAGACGGACAGAATTTTGCGACCCACTTTTTTGAGTTCGCCTATCATCGTAATGTCAGAATTGATTAACATCTCGAGTTCGAAATTTTGTACGAATACAAAATCTTTCTCTTACTACGTAATGGAGAAAGTTAAAAACATCAACTACCGGAACAAAACAATTTTTGTTTTTTAAACATTGATTTTGTGCATAAATAGGCAACAAAATGAAAGTTAAACATGAACAAGTGTAATAGAACGTATTTTGTGTACAAAAAATTAAAGTTTTAGACTTTCTCAACTCGAAACTGCAGACTGTTGATTTCACTGCTTGGTTACAGCTCTCAGTCCATTCGTGTGAATCGTAGCAATCAAAAATGACAGAAAAACCGAAAGTGAGTAAAGTAACGAGTAGCGAGTAGTTCTTCTCTTAGCCCTGATAGGCCAGCAGATAAAAAAAAATTAAAAAAATATATATACATATTTCAAAAAAATGTTTCTGCAATTTGTAATAGTTTTTAAACCGAAAGTGGCTCGAAGTGGCTTAAAGTGTAAACACGTACTTTTGAGTAAATTTTCCGCTCTTCCAGATTGATTTTAAAAACTAAATATGTACCCCCAAAGCAACCACTCTATTCTCAATCACAGAAAATCACTTACCTCATCCCTTGTCATCTTTGTAGTAGACAAACCTTAATTAACACATTTAATATTATTTAACATTTTATTTGATCATCTCATCTCATTAATTGTAGTTACAAATGTATGTATTGTATTTTTAAAAATATATATATATTTTATATAAGACTTTACTCTTTCTGCTTAATATATAAATTCACAAAACATAAATATACTATCTATAGTTTTCATTTTATATTAAAATACATTACTAAAAAATGTTTACTTTTGAGGCACATGTTTCTTAATAAAAAGAATTTAAATAAAACTGTTTTCCATTAGCTATTACTATTACTAATTTTTACTACATTTTAATAAGAAAATAAAAAGAAATATGTTTTTATCACTGTTATTGAAGAAACATACCAGCTCTTGGAGATATATCGGGTGTTTGTGGTTGTTGTTGTTAAAAAGAATCGCAACTGAATCGACGTACAAAATTGTATCGGAAATTCTCTTCATAAAGTGTTCTGTTTACAGTCGACGGACTTGGATGAGACTGGACGTGATCGACGCTTTTTCGTCGGTTGTAGCGAGTACAGGCGACCGCTGCGCATTTGTTGGACATTTTCCGCTTGCTCTTTGGTGAATAGCAGGGCGCTGAAATGAGAAGGGTGTGCAGTTAAATGGGAGGAGTATCGTTAGTATGTTGGCCAAGGCTTTAATTGCAACCATTTTCTGAAAGTAAAGAACTGAAGAAAATTACTGGTAAATTTGTCAAGAAATTTCTTTTGTTTTTTGCGAGTTTTTAAGCAAATTTTGAAAATGAAGAAATTTGATCTCCACTTAGCTGTATGAGGTGTATATCGAAACCAACTAGGATGTAGAGCGAGTGAGAGCCTACCCCAAACTGTAGTAAATAAGTCCTCATAACAAAACCCAATACTCACTTGGCTTCCAACTTGGCCAGTCTCTGTTTCAATTTCGCCTGACTTGCGGTGTACTCTGCCAACAGTCTGGCCAACCGGACATTTAGGTTCTCCACAGACACTTCCAGCTTCTCGATTCCGCCCTCTATACTATCCTGAACACGTTGTGAATCTGAAAAGATGCCAACGCATTTTCCAATGAGCCAATGATGAGTGGCAATCACAAGAGAAAACTCACTTGAAAAAACGTCCTCATCCAGCAGTCCATCCTTTCGCAATAATTGACATCCTCTCTCGGTGAGGGTGGCTCTCGCCTCGGGATAATCGGCCAAAGTCTCCCACAAATCCCGCTTCGCCAGACAGAACAAATCTGAATAGCCCAGCGATCGCACATTCGCCGTTCGACGATTGCCCGTTCGATTACCGGCAATCTCCAGCACCGACACCTCTCCGAACACAGATCCCGCTCCCAGAGTGGCAAACACCGTCACCCCATCGTCCGCCACCACTGACAATTTGCCCCGCTTCACAATGTACATCTCCTTGCCGACATCACCCTTGCGACAGATGTAGTCACCCGGACTGAAGACTTGCAGCTTCAACTTCAACACCAAAGCCTCCAACAAACCCGGCTCACAGTCCTGGAATATCCGCACCTGCTTCAACGTGTCCATATGCACCCGAATGGCAATTTCGGCTTTCAGCTTGTCCGGCAGGGCCGACAGCACCCTCTCCTCGTCCAGCGCCCCACTCTGCGACCACGTATAGGCAAACCAACGAATAACTCTCGCCTCCAGCTCGTTGCCCACCTTCCGGAAGGCCATGTACTGCTTCACACCGTCCATGCGATTTTGGAACTCCACCCTTGCCACGTTCATGTTCGAAATCATCGAGCCGATGTTTCCTGTTGATTAGAGAGAAATAAATGAAAATTGCAGCAGCAACCGCCACACAATTCAGACTCACCCACAATGGTGGCGAAGATGAGCACCCCCGCCAAGAAGTCGGCCACCACAAACAGATATTCGGCGTCGTTTTCCGGTGTCGGCGTTTCGCCGATAGTTGTCAGCGTCAGGGTCGACCAATAGAAGCTGTAGATGTACTGGCGCTGAAGCGTGTTATTGGGGTATCCACTCAGATTGTACACCCAGTGGTCTGTGCCGAAACCTATTTCGTAACTGATGGCGAAGTACATGCACGCGTTCCAGTGAATCAGCACCAAAATAGCCAGAACCACTTTACAGATGCGGAATGCATTCGGATATCCGGTGGCTGTTTCGGTACGGTCGAACCATTCCCACATCCGTGGAAGGCGCAGCAGGCGATTGAGGCGCACAATCACCGGACACGGCAGGTATGTGGAACTGCACGTGTCCGGCGACCACCAGAGGTATGCCAGATCGGTGGGCAGCATCGAGAGAACGTCCATTGTCCAGCCTTTTGTCGAGAAGTAGTGTCTGCGGAGTTTGTAGGCATCGCGCACCAGCAGACCCTGTTCGAGGTAGCCTGCGTGATGGAGAAACAACAGTTCAGTGGGTAGGTAACGGATGATGATGGCATGGTTTCAATGGAGCTAAAATGGGTCAGGTAATGCGTTGCAGAAGTGGATGATAGAAAATACTGATTCGAATCGAGGGATACTGATGGATATCGATCAATTTTTAGAAGTTCAGAAGTGAGGAGTAACGAGTTTTTGGGAAGTTTTTCCATCAGTATTGATGCAGATATTGATGGAGTTCTAGAATATTGATGAGTACGTTTAGTCAATAAATAGCTAACGTGGGAATATTGACAGGCTTTGACAGGTTTTGCTTCATTTTGATGGGTAAAGTAGTAGATGATGATAAACTACTGATAGATGTTTGTGTGGTTGAATTGAAGTCAAAAACTTAACACTAAATACAGAATAAACAAGAGGTACTGGATTTCGGTGTAGATATTTATTGATTTTCCAGTGCGGCAGTCACTTGCACTTCGTCGGCTATCTCTTGCAGTTTGCGCCATTGAAGGTCTGTCAGAGAAATGCCCTTTTTGCCTGGCAGAATCTTACCATCTTTTTCGTAAAATTCTCGGATATTAACAGATTTACGGCCATGGAATTCGTTTATGTTTACCAGACGATTCTTTTTCAGATTCCAACGAGTTTCTGATTCGTCGGATTAGCTTGCCTTGGAATCTTTTCCTTTCTTCGTCTTCTTTGCCGGTGGTGGTGGATTTTTATCTTCTGGATCAGAATCGCTGTCCGTCGAGCATTCTGCCTTCTTTTTTGTTTTTGACATAGTCTCTTTTTTTTAATTTGTCACAAAACTTGGGATTCCAAAATATAAATTTTCAAAGTATGTATTTACAATGAAAAACTCCGCGAATAAAAAGATATTGAAGGATTTTGTGAATATTGATGAGTGACAGATATTCATTTGAATTGATGAGATTGATGGGTAATGATAAATGGAAATGCGCACTGACGGGCATTGATGACTACTGACAGTAGTTGATTGACTTTAGTCGAGATATTGATAGGCATTGATCGGATTAGTGATTGGTATATTGATGGATATTGATATGTGTCTCTTTTTAGAGAGCAAACACGATCGAGGAACCCTTGCCTAAGGTGGTGCGCCCAGTTGGAAGGCGCTCCCCGAGATTGATGGGTATTATTGGTGAACTTTTGTGAGTATATTGACGAGTTTTTACAATTTCGATGATATTAATAATTGGTGAAAATAAATATTGATGGGTAGAGTAGATTTCGATGCAAATATTGATGAGTTTTGGCCAGAAATTTAAGCGGCATTGACAAATTTTTGTGTGAACTGATGAGTTTTAGTAAGTACTCTCATATTTGCATCCTAGTTTACTGATGGGCACTCATTCCGTAGCTTTTCAGACGATTATCACTAAGAGCTAAAATAACAACTTTGAGAGCTTAATCCAGTTAATTTTCCAAAAATGTGATGAGAGCTAACGTTTGTAAAAAAAATCCAAGCAGAATATGACTTATTTTGGTGATCATAGTCTAAAAAACAATATCGTTTAGACAGGGCCGGACCAACCATATATGCAAGATGTGCAAATGCGCAGGGCGCATTGCTAGGAAGTAAAAATACTGCCATTTGCATTTTAAACAAAAAGCTTGTTCAAATAAGCTCAAAATCACAACATCCATCACACCTGCGCTGCATTATTTCTTCCACAAGAATCTAAATCGTAGAATAAAAAAACCCACTAGACCTGAAGTTCACTTCTTACCTACATAATCTCAAAATATTTCACCCTGTTCATGTATAGATAGGTATATTCCTTGCATTTTACAAGAGAATCTAGTTCAGAAATCTCAAAACAAGAAATACCTCAATAAAACAAAATATGCAAATATGAAAAAAGGGCGCTTTCTGTAAATCTTGCACAGGGCGCTAGCTTGGCTGGAGCCGGCACTGCGTTTAGACGATCGTTGATATACGGAATCTGTCCCCAGTTGATGAGTATTCATAGTCACTGGTGAGTACTGATGAGTGTATTGACTAGCTATGATAAAAAATGACTGATATCGATGAATACTGATGATGGGTTCAAAGGGACTGATGAGTACTAAAATGATTGAGGATCATTACCAAATGTTTTACCAAATGTAAGTGGATATTTGTGAGTGTTCGGAAGTTATAGTTAGTGAAAAGTGGTGGCTATATTGACAGATATTGATCAGTATTATTCGGAAATGACCAGTAGATATTAATAGGTGGCTACGGATTGGTATGAATTTATTGATAAATGTTGATCGATATTTATTGAGATTGATGTGTATTGAATCTTTATTATAGGTTTTGGTGAATACTGAGGAATTGTGATGAATACTGATTCAATCAAAAATCAATATCATTTTTATGTATTGAGAGACAAAATCAGTTCATTCAAAAATTCTTTTATGTATTGAGAGACATAATATTGATTAAAAATCAGTCCGTACTGACGAGTATACAAAATGGCGACAACCATTCAAAAAGGGTCATTAATAGTGACAGTAAATGACCCCCTTCGTACACTGAAACAACTAATTCAAGTGTTACGAAGCACTCCTCAAATCCCCACCGAAACTCGTATCAAAAGCATGTTCAACAAAGACCCATGCTAAGATAATGAAATACTCCCCCAGTCGCCTTGTTAAGTGCTGACTTCGCCACTTCAAAGCGCAAACAGCAAATCTGCTACATCTGTCTAAAAATCAACTTGCCAAGCTACTCGTGACCTCTCCAAATATCCACCACGCAGAGAGTACTTGAAAAATTCCGTTTCACATCGAAAAATCGCCAGCATTTTCCATGGATGAAGTTACTTCATCACGAATTCCTCTTGAAAAAGTGCACTGGACTCATGGCTCCATTAAGGGACGCAAAGTAAACTTCAGCTGAAGTTCGTCCTCCAACAGAAAATCCTACATTCGAACAATAACAGAGAGATTATGTGCAATCATTTCAAATTCCATATACCCAACCTAGATGCCTCTAATACACTTCTATTTTGGCATCCGACTTATTTAACTTGCGTGGGCCAATATAAAATCCTTCCCAGGGGTTGAGTCTTTATTTTTACTCGGATTCGGATCACTTCCGGATGCCACGTGCGGCTTCTGTTCATAGTTCGATTTGCAAGGCAATAGTATATAAATCATAAAATGTCGGCGAGGATGGAATTTCATGCGATAAAATTCACCAGTCGCCCACGCGTATAGACACAAGGAGCAAGTGGATCATGAAACGGAGCAACAATACAAAATTTAACGAGAAATCATTAAACTTGGCTGCATAAGGATTTAAGAGGCGAGTGGCAGGCAGTCAGAGATGAGCCAAACGCATTAATGTTTCATCGACGGAAAATTAATTTACAGCACAAGGATGCGAGGCAAGACTGTGACTATGTGTGGGAACAGGTCGAGGGGAAAAGTTATATAACCCATGCAATACAACCCGCCTTCAAACTTTCCTATAACTAGAAAAGTTCTCCAGCTTCTTTTATGTGGTTTGTTCTTGCGCGAATTTTGCTTCTGTCATTGCAGATGGCTGGGATTGACAATGAGCACTTTTTCGAATGAAGCAACTTCCATGGGGGTGGTGTACACTTACCTTCGTGCATATGCACTAATGTATCCAGCAGATATATGAAATCGCATAGATAGTCGAGAAAGTACCACACGGATGAGGCGTTGCGGTTTATCTCCCAGAAGACGGCTCTTCCCATAACGAAGATGATATTGTACAGTACAGCTAAGGTGACTATAGCCAGCCACTGGAAAGAGAAGAAACAAAAATTGTTTAACCAACTTATTGCATTGGCTATGGAAAACAGAAAAAGAAAAAAAAAAAACTTTGACTAGAACTCGGAACCGGAAAGAGTTAATGTGCCCGATTTAGGTCAAGAGGAAGTGTGCAGCAAAATGGGAAATTCAACCTCCTTACGACTTTCTTCTTTGGACTTAGAAGAACGTCCTTCATGGGATGGATTTACTTGGCGAAATATGTGTCACAACAACTTGACCTTGATTTCCTTTCGGCTAGGTGCAATTTATTTTATTTATTTTTAAGCGTCCTTAGCAGCATTTTAAATAAAAACTCTTCGAAAGGTATGATACTCACTCTGTAATGTGATGGCAGCGATGGATCGACTGACAATCGATTGCATAATCGACTGTTGCCGGTTATCTCGGGGGCATTATTACTGCCGTCTGTGGCGGATTTGCCAATTTTCTCGGCATTATTGGCGGTGGAAAATTTATCGAGAAACCAATCGGGTGGCTTGGTGCGGCCACGTTTCGTTATTCTATGTCGGAGTGCATCAAGGGTGCGTCGCAGGGCCGATGGTTTTTCTTGTTTCGATTGGTCCTGAAAGTAAAATAAATAGAAATATTTTTTTAGCTGTAGTAGTATTTTTTTTTTATTTACGAGCAGATACAAAACTGAAAATGACTTTCAATTTCTGTCCAATTTCCGATCAGACTTCGATGCATTTCTATGATACTTACGAAGACAGAGAATTGGCGCATGCAAAAATCTTTAGTTATCTTAAGTGGACTAGATTAGTCTGGACGAGATGTAACCTAAACGCAAGAACTAGATTGGGCGGAAACGTCACTTTTCTACGTCAGCCACATACTCGTATGAGAACTGTCAACTTAATACTCAGTCACGAATTTCTCGACAAAATTCGGCGGCTACCCCTCCATAAACGTCAACTGAAACAGCTGTTCATTAGACCGATCTAAGCCAATCAAAACTGAGATACATCAAGTCAGACAGCTGTCAGACTTACTAAACTAGACCCCAATTGTTCTTGTTAAACTTCTGTCAATAAGTTTTGGATATTAACGAGTATTTAAAAAAAAACCTTTTTCGGTAACCCACAAATAAAAATGAGCCAGTAAACTTGCACAGTAACAACGCCTCTGCGAAAACCACAAACAGTGCATTCACTCGATGTAAATTGTACACCCACCACCCCAAAAACAGAACCTCGATCATAATGTTAGATATCTTATCTTTTGGTAAATAGATCAGTTTCTGGATGATGCAGATACACATTCAAAAAATTAAAATACCCACCAAGCCTCCAAGAATTCCCTACCGACCGACGTAAGATTTCATATACTAATCTGCCTGCCTTCATAATATTTCAAAAAAAATAAAAGAAATGTGTTCAAATATTGCTGTATTTATTTTATTTAGCTTTTATTTCTTATTTAAAAAAGTTTGTTTGTTTATTAGTATGCAACAATAAGTCAAGTGTTGATAATATACAAAAAAAAATGTAATATCTACCAATAGGAAAGTAAAACAATAAATAAGTTAATTTATAGAAAGTAATAAAAATAGAAATGCAAAAGAAATTGTATTGTTTGTATTCATTAAACTAAATTAGTTTATTTAAATAATTCAAATCGCTCGTCCGAATTTTCTTCTAAAGTTAATGTGAGTAGATAAATCAAAACAAACATTTAAAGAATAGTATACTTGAACTATAATTGTGTGTTCAGGGTAAGAGTCAATCATCAAGAAAGCTTTGGGAAATTTAAATAAAAAAAACATACAAGTTCTCGTTAATCTTGTTTTTTTTTTTTGTAAATATAAAGAAATACCTTGGTTTACAGCAAACGGCTTTAAATATTAAAAATCTCTGTTTTTTCCACTACGGAGTAATTTTTTAGTCGAAAATACCTACATGTAGGGAATTTTCCCTACGTATACTACCACTGGATCGATAGCTTAAAATATTTGCGGAAGTGTTGGCTTCATAATCTGTTCTCTTTTGGTTGTACTGGGTTAGAACAACATATTTAGTAGAACCAAGTTAAAGGCAGTTTGGTGGAAAGCACTGTCAAAATGTAGGCGTGGCAACGAACGACAAAGCCTACAGTGTTCCCAGAGTCTAAAGAAACATTTTAGAAAAAGTTTCGTCCAAATATGTCCAGTGGTTTTCACCCCATTGACAGACATAAAACCAGCTACAATATCATTTATTTATTACTTTTTTGTAAAGATTTTTTTTGGTTGGGTTCAAGTGGCTACATCGAGGGCAGTCACACTTGTTAAATTAAATACGAACGTTTTTACTTCTAATATTTTATTCATGTAAATATCTTTCGCTTCCTTCTGCTTCTACGAATATCATAAAAGCTCAAGTCCTGCTCATATTTCGTCCCTCTAAGGTCGCTTTTGTGTTGTCGCCGGTAGATGGCGCTGGAGATGCATGTTGCCATACTCAAATGATGTTGTAGTTACACATTTAAGCGAAAGTTGGACCAATTATCACAATGGGATAAAACCAGGATCTATTGACTTCAAAAGCAACCTGTTGAACCAAAAAAAGTTTAATAATAAGATCAGTTCCATATCAGAAATAAATGGTTGTTTATCGTGGTTACCCTTCAAATTAAAACATTTCGCATGTCACTTGTCACAACAGAAAATTTACTTTTGGCGAATTTTGTGATTGCGAATTCTTAAAACTAAACTCGGGCAGTTTAAACAGGATTACTAAAGCGGCACGCGGTCTTCGTTTGAATTTAAAACCATCACTTGCTTACAAGATTTGTTCGTAAAGCAATAGAAACGAGTTGATATATGGTTCCCATTACTAAAATCACAAAAAAAGAGGAAACTTACGGCTGTAACTTTGTGAGTACTAATTCTGGAAACTTAAAGCTAAAACTAAAGCGATTTCTCCCTCCTTGTCATCGAATTTATTGACAAAGTGTCACACTTCTTCAAAAAATGTTCTACCTACTATGTCACTGATTATCCCGTCATTGCAACCTTTGATATAATTTCTTTTGCCACTGATTGGCCCCAGTCCTCCGCTTGCAAGTCATCGAACATATACAGTACGCCCTCGGTAAAAGCAACCGATGGAAATTCGAGCTGTTGCGTTAATTGAGGTTGTTACTTTAACCGAGTCACAAAAAAAATGTGCCTTGAATTAGAATTTAAAGTGAAAACCATAGTAAACAGAATAAAAGAATATTGTTCGTCACATGAACACTGGTAAGAAATACGAAACATTTTCCCCTCCTTTTCTTCTTATTCTTGTATGATGCAAAAAAAAATGCATGTGTGTTTAAAATTCTGAGAGAAGTAGCTGTAAAATAACTGCCCAGTTACAGTAAAACCAATCACAAAAAAAAAAACGAAACAAAAATTAAATGAAATAAGAGCATGGATGGAAAGTTGCGCTTACCGAGTCACAGTTTTTGGAAAAGTTGCAATTACTGAGTCACTAAAATTTTAGGTGTTGCTTTAACCGAGGTATTGCGTTTTATCGAGGGTTGCTTTACCGAGGGCGTACTGTATAAGTACTCGTATATGGTGGCAATGCATGTTATCGCTGCTGCTCGAAGCATAGGATTTGGATTCGACTCACAGAGTTCACGCACAAATTTCTCAAAGCATGCACCTTATATGAAATTTTAGAAACTTCATGACGCATATCAGCTCGCCCATAAAATTAATATTTTTTTTCGAGCCCTCATGTCTCTAAATAAACTTAAAATGAGGAGATGGAAAAAGGTTAAGAACCACTTTCACTGCCTGAAACACAACATATTTGCTGGATTTTTTTTCCTTGTTGGGAGATTACGCAGAGATGCAATGCAGTGCTAAATTTATTTTCCAAAATATCGTGTGTAAGCCAGGTCACTCTTGTGGTACTGTCATCCTTGGTTCGTAACCACCCTACCCCCCTACCTGCCACATCAAAATACGTTAACGAAAATTATAAATTGCGGCGGCTCATTATGAATTCAAAATCTCCACTTTGCGTTATTATTCCTGCGAAAATGTCACCTCAACCATCAGCGAAATATTCTCAGTTAAAGCACGAGATTGCTTACCGCTCACTCACCCCCTTCCTAGTCATCCTGAAGAGGCGGTGTCCTTCGCCCATTAGACGTGCTCTCCTCAATTCATTGCTTCAGCGGCGCTGTCTAACTACTGTCTTGTCTGCCACTCAGTACGGTTATACCTTTTAATTAAATTAAAAAATAAGAAAACACACAACAGCGACCGACGACAGTAAACTGTTTTTCTAATGACACTAACGCCATAGGCTTTGCATTTAATTTGTTTGTCGAGGACACTCTGACTCTGTATGACGTATTCCTAAAATTTGTATTCAAATCTTTGTTTGAGTTGATGTGCTGCGGTATATGGTCGTGGGGATGCCAAGGTGAGGCGAATATCTCCCGAGAGGATACCACTTGTGTCCACTTAATTATTGCGTCGCGTGTCACATCAGGAACTCATTGCAAATTGAACGCAAAAGTAATTTTCAAAATGAATCCATTAATCCTAGCTGAAGAAAGTGAATATCTGCCACGCAATCAATCGGTTACCGTCAAGAGCAAGTCCATGCACTGTCGTCGGTCGTCGCTGTCCTTGTATACAAACTCATTGCCATCTTTATCGGCCTTGTTATCCTTGCCGTACATTTTACGGGAATAATTATGCGCTGACAGAGTTACTGTGGAAGTCTATCGTTTTTAATTTAACTTAAAACAACAATAAAGGACTAATTCCGTTATGGTGGTGGTGGTCACTTTTAGCTGTAATTACTGGTGCCGCGATGTATTCCGGCACCCAAACCATGAACCCATCTAATTAATAGCGTAGCGGATGCGGGCTAAATGTGATTTATCAATGTCATGGCGCAGCCTGAAAGAAAAGGATTTCGGACTTGGTCCGATCTAATCTGCAATAACATTGAACATCAAAAGTTTTCCTGCCGGAGATCCTTTTCGTGTTTTGCATTTCGGAAGCGGAATGAGTAGACATCCTCGTCTGGATGACAAGAAAATCTTCGCCAGAAAGCAGTGTGGTGGATTAAAAGTTTGGACAATCGCATCTGTGATATATTTTGGTTGCTAGTCACAATTTAGTGGATGGAGGACGATTCGGGGGCTACACGTATTGTGCTCCACAAATTGCTTTGTTTTTCGTTGTGAAGGATTTCACTGATGTGCGGATTCGACGTAATACTACTGGTAACTGGATTTTTAAGTTAGTGTTTAGGTTGATTAGGGTCTTGCTGGAACTTGTTCAGCTGGATTGCTTGTGCTTTTCCCAAATAATCGGGTTGGCAGGAGGCTTACCAGTATAATATTGGTATTTATTGGAGCTTTATTGGTGGGCTGAGTAGGCGGGGGATTTGCAATACGATACGGAAATGATATTGAATTCTTCTGCAGGCACTAAACGCAGATATTAGCGCGGTCTAATAAAATTTTGCGGATTAAGGAAAGGAGCTGTCTCAGTCGTAGAGTGTCTGTTATGCAAGTAATGATATTTGCAATTAGCTGTTTAACTAATACCTCAAAATAAAAATGGAGTGGATGCGCTTGAAATTGTGTCTCAATGTATGTAGATCAGCATTCAGCTTCCATACCTACGATGGGCGGGCCAACTGTTTGAAAAACTTATCAAAATTATACCTATATATATATATATACCAGATTGCCTAAAACTTTTATTGCCTAAAAACATTTTAAGATTCTGTTTCTTCAAACAAAAAGAACCGCCCTATCGTTAAAGCCGAGTTAGTTTACGAATTTAATGATCGCACTTCGTAAAGCCAATGTGAAGGAATTTATTTTACTTATTTCCGCTTAATATTTGTAAGACACCCTGTGGTACAGAGACGCTGGTCAGAGAGATCATCAAAATTTAAATTAAACACTAATTATAAGCATGGTCTAGTACAAAAATTTTGTATCGTAAATGGACGCAATCGAGAAAGTCCGTCGAAGTTTATTTTAAAGTGGACATCGTGTTGTTTATTTTAACTTCTTTAACATTTTTATTGGCGATGAGATATATCATTTTATGGGCAACTCATTTGTGAACAGCTCTTTCTAAAAACAATCATCTTGATTTTGTAAGCTATTTTGATCTAGTAGACATGTAAAGGGTATTCCAGTTTAAGGTATAAACTAAAATTTCTCGACATTTAAAAACATTGTAAAGGGTTTTCCAATAAGAGGTTTTATTTTGGTATTCAAAGAAAAATTCCATTTTTTGAGATAAATGATCAGATGTTTATTTCATAATTAATAAAGAAAAACAACATCAGCCAAATGGCCACCACGAGCACACATATAGGACCATATCCTTTCATGAAATTTTCCATAACCAAATCGCAAAGTGGCTGCCCTATGTCCTCGATAGCCTCACGAATTTTATCTTTGAGGTCTTGAATCGACGCTGGGCTGTTGGCGTAGACCTTATCTTTCACGTGGCCCCAAAGGAAGAAGTCGAAAGGTGTTAAATCACAAGATCTCGGTGGCCAATTGTGATCACCTTTTCGAGAGATAACACGGTCCGGAAACTTTTCCCGTAAAAGATCAATGGTTTCGTTGCTTGTGTGGCACGTAGCGCCGCCTTGTTGAAAGTAAACGTTGTCCAGATCAATACCATCCAACTCCGACCATAAAAAATCATTAATCATCGACGACCAAAAAATGCTTTAGTTTTGCGAACTGTGACTGCAAGATTTTCACCATTTTTATAGTGAATTTTAATAATTTCAATGCGTTGTTGAAGCCTGTATCGTTCCATTTTTAGAAATGGCGTAGTTTCTACTTGTCAAATGTCAAAGAAAAAAAGCTTCAAAAGTGACAGCTACCGAAATAGCGGGTCATTCACAATAACACCTCTTATTGGAAAACCCTTTAGTAGAATATGGTGCTTCTTGTTGTTTTTTTTTTTTTTTGGAAGGATGTCAAGTAGAAGAAAATCCAATATTGAAAGAAAATATGCGCTAAAGATATTCCTCATTTAAAAAAAAAACCTTTACCAAACTAAGAATAATTTTTAATTAGTCACCTTGCGCCCGATATTAACCCAACTCAAAATTACAACTTGGCAGCTGGAAAAAATAAATAAAAATCTAGTACAATAGTCGCACAGTGGCTCAGTGGTTAGTGTACTGGACTACTTATATAGTGGTCTTTGGTTCGACTTTCGGAAAAACAAAATTATATCATCTGTAGGTATAAATGTTTTTTTCCCACTGCGCCACATTTTGCGAGTGTCTGGTGAACTTCTGAGAGTATAGCTGTCATTAAAGAGCTTCTAAATAAAATTTTAGACTCCTTCCATTCGTTTCGAAAATAAAATCTTACGCGAAACTAATGGCTGTGAGAAGTTAAGCATTGGGTACCTGTACGAACCTGTTGCGTCAGGTTTTTTTTTTAATCTAGTACAATAATCTCAAATGGCGGAAGTTGAAACCTCACTTTCGAAGTCTATATAGCAAGACAATATCAGAAAGTTACACCAACAAAACCTAAAAAAGCTGTATATTTTGACAATGTGAGAAATTTTTTTAATTTTAATCTAAGTTTCATCAACAAAACAGAATTTGTCAGTGCAAAAATATCATGAAATAGATAAAATTGGCAAATATCCATTTTTAGTTTACTTTTCTATAGCTCCACATTTAATATTGAAATAAATATAATTCCTTTGTAAATTTTTTTTTGCCACAACTTTAAAATTTAAATTAAAAATATGAAACAAATTTACCGAGTCAATGCCAGCGATCGCAGCAATGTCAATTGCCTGCACCATATTCTGTGATCCAAGCTATCCACGGTGTTCAATTTTCTGCGCACACTTTCGTAACCAAAACACGAGCACTTGGCCAAATCACTTTGCGTTTACACTTTAATCGATTTCGTTGTTGTCGTTGCAGTCGTCATTGCTGTTGGTTGTTGCTGTCAAAGTCATGTCAAATTACTGTCTTTCTTTGGAGAACTGAAACAAATCGCACGGTTTCATTAGAATTTATATACCCAATATGCTGTGCAGCCCGCTCAACATGACCACCGCAACTAAATTCGAATAGCAAACAATTTTTGCAAAAGATTCGCATGGCTCATCAATAGTCGGTTGTGTTGTTTACTTCTCTTTTTTTTTTTTTTTTTTGATTGGAAAACACTGATTTGTGCGTGATTTATGCTTACGCGTAAAAGATACGACTAAAAAAATGCAAGTGTACGAGTACAACGAACAAAAAAAACCGACGACGATTTTCTGCGGAATACCTCAGGGCCGGTTAGCGTACTTATTGTGCTCACGATTTCTGATTAAAATGTTTGTAAATTGGTTTCGCAGATTTGCAAAAGATTGCGTTTCCAATTTCAATTTGTCATCGAGTCGAGGTGTCTCTGGAAATCAATAAAAAGATTCGACGCTAAACCGTTTTAGAGGTGGTTATTTGCATGACACTATAAATGCGAGTGCAGTTCTTTACGAGTGGAGGGAACAGTGGGACCGATTCGATTTGAAATTAAAATTTACGCGAGTGTTATTATAATTTTTGAAAAGACATCGTAGTCATTTCTGTGGAGGTGGGTAGAAATGGGGAAGTACGTGAAATTGTGGCTATGACTTCGGTATGAACGAAGCCTATTAGGGTAGACCTGCAAGAAGAAGACCCTTTTTATATCCAATTGGGAGACATTGGGCTTAAAATTAAGACTTAAAATGTTTATTGCTAAGGCCCATTTTCTAGAGGGTTGAAAGGGCTATTAACATTTTTAAACGTCACCTTAACAAATAATTTTTATGGATGCAATTACACCCAAAAAATAAATTCCCATCAACGTATTTTGAATAGGTCGATCTATATTTTCCTCATGGAACGACAATTACAGCCACAGTTACTAGAAACGTCAGTCGAGAATGGCACCTCTTATATTTCTCGTTAAAAGAACTAGTTCACATACTTCGAATCGGAATTCTCTTGGCAATTTCATAGTTCGTTTTGAGAATGATGGGAAATGGGATTATCTAAGGAAACACAGATTTCAACACTTTTCAATTGACCATTCGAAAACCAGGCACCCAGTGGATGGATTTCCGAATAGAATTCACTTTTCAGTGACGTTAATTTTACTACAAATACCTGCAAACAAATGTAAATAAATAGTTGGCGCAACAGGCCCACCCCAGCTCAGCAAAATTATTCGTTTGAGTGAATTTTTCGCGTGCAAAATAATATCCCACAAACTTCATTCCACCCATGCTTTAGATCAATTACAGAAATGTCCATGTAATTTCCTTCTTTTCCGAGAACGTCAATTATCCACCAATTAATTGGTTCAGATGACAACTCCTCCTACATCGACTTAATTACCGACCCACATCTGTACCGTGTGTAATGTATCTCCTCGTTATAAGTGATTGGTAATTGTAAAAGAGACTTTCACAAAGTCACCCCTCAGGGAATGAAAAGGTAACTGTGCGGCGCCACCATCACCAGCGGCCCGTGACAGCCACATCATGCACCTGGAGCCAATATGACCCACAATTCATTTCAAAGCACCGTCAGTCAGATGGCGGTATGCTTGTCTTCCGAGTGCAGTCGCAGTGGACGAAAAGCCAACCATACATCTATCAACTGTCAGTTATAACCCACTCGAACGCAACATTACGCTGGATGTCATAAACTCGTATGTCAAGCATATGCATCTGTCATCTGCTGATGTGGATGTGGATGGTATTTCTTGAGTTTCATTGAAATTTTTTGGTAAACCGGATGTTTTGACTTCTGCCCAATCACAAACACGTGAATAATTCGGCATGTTGAGTGACAGAGCAACAACATTGTCTCACCCACCCATAGATGGAGACACAATATTGATTTATCATAAATAGAGACTATACCTGCGCCAAATCCATCCTCGCAATTAAAAATGCAAATTATCAATTTACTCCACGTTCGTGTTCATCGCACTGTGCGGCTACCCTACGGGTGGGCATATACACTTAAAATATATAAACTCTATCTAATCAGACATCTAATTGATCGTCGTCACATTATTGGCGAACAAAAAAGGTTAAAATCATCATCAACATTCCCCGCTGGAAGTTTCATTATAGGTATTGGCCGTAAGTTATGCTTGTGACTCGTTCAAATGGCTGAGTGATCGTGACCTGAGCTCAGATAAATCGCCAACAATGAAACTATGCGGCCCAGAGTTAGCAAACGGTTTGGTCATGGATTGGCAATGGAATTGATTTTCTATAAAATGGTGGTGCGTAAAACTGGCCCCAAATGACTTCCGTGAAATGAATTCCCATCCACTTTGTGGGCAGCTCGCTGATGTCCAATGACAGCTAAGTTCGCCGTCAAGAACACAAACACGAGTCGATTGCTTGAAGCTGCCCATGCATTTATACGCAGCCCTCCAACAGATGGGTTTTTCTTTTTACTTGAATTTAATCGATAAAAAACAACGTGGGTTTTTTTTTTTAATTCATCACGAAAATAAATCCACATGCGTATGTTACAAAAATGTGCGATTAAATTTTCTATTACCTTCATTAAAGACACGATGAACTCAAATTGACTCTCCAACGTTTAAGGACTTGGAAGACCGATTTAAATTTTGTGACTACAACAAAATCCATCTCTATATACACAGCCTCTTCCCATATAATTGAGATTTAACCACTCACACACACATTTCACCATGAACTGGGTCCTCTTCAGCTGGAGGTATAAAAAAAAAACAACCACAACTCCCCAGGAGGTTGCACGGTTCAGTGCTGTCAGTTTCAAAGCAATGCTAACGTCGTCTGTGACCGTCAGAAAAACATCGTCCTTTTCCACTTGTTTTTTTTTTTCAACGGCTGACTATGGTTGAAAAGTTGTGGTGCAGTTGTTTTTTTTTTCTCCTCTTTTTAGAGTCGAACAAATTTTGTCTGTTGAGGTTGGCTGAATTTCTAAATGCCGGAAGCGAAAAAGGATTATTTCCACTTTTTAGTACAAATAGCGAATGGTTGGAAAGTTTTCAATTCAACTTTCTATTCTATACAAAAAAGAAATAAAAAAAAAACAATTTCTACCTTGTAAAAAGGGCGAACCAGTGAAGACAAAATTCTTCTCTGAAAAATGTTGCTAGTTTCCCAAAAAGGGGTAGTACTCGTAGTTCTAAAACACAAACACAAGTCGAGTTGCAATAGAAATTTGATACGGTGTTCATGGAGTTGACTTCTAAGCGATAGGTGGCTTAAGCTTTCAAATGGCCCTGTGATTGTGTGGCATTTCTATTGATGTATATATTTATCGTATAAGGATATCTTGTTATTTAGTCCATTTGTGACTGCAGATTTGTATCTAATAATCTTCAAAGGATTTTAAACTTTTCTATGGGTGCAGCACTTAGAAAATGACTGCTGATATCTGGGACTAGGTAAAAGCGTTCGTTGGTTTACCTTAAAAAGTGTTGTTGGAGACCTTTTTAATCGGTTTTGGTTGGTGTGCTTTTTATATGTACACTGAACAAATTTATTACGCAATTTGGCACGCCCTGTTGTAGGGCGAAGAAGAAAAAATATAATCCTTTTCAAAGAAGATCTAATCATATTTCAAATATCAGCTTCCTATAGGCCTAATAAGCTTCGAACTTCGAACTGACAGAGGATTGCACACAAAAAAGTTTTATATTATAGAAGAAAATAGTCGAATCTCCAGTTTTACTTTATGCAGCACCAGGACCAGGACCAGTTTGTAATTACTGCCCGTTTGAAAGCAGAAAGAAATTCATCAGCAACTTTTTATTTTCAAAGTAGGTCCCGCAGCTCTATTTTACACTCGGGGATTTGATAAGACCCGTGTACACTCAAATTCAACATATAAAGGTTTTTGAAAACCAAATCATTTTTGGGGGAACGTCAGTTTTTCCTTCAGTGCTTATATGGTAATAATTATTAATGTGTCTATCTTGGAACTGTTGTTGTTCTCTATGAGAACTTGTTTGAACCTCTCGTTTGTTTCACTCCATTCTCTATAAGAACTTGATTATTTGGTGTACTTTCTGCGACTGAACTCAATGCAATGCTTGCTCTCATACCCACAGCAGTAGGTAGCTGTCCAAACATGGAAAACAATTTTTTGCATAACTTTGTCGCGGGTGCAAAACACTTGTTCATATTATCACACCTCTTGATCTATGTTGAAAACAATTTTTTTTCGCATAGTATTTTCTGGATGTTCTTAACACCGCCTATGTGAATTTTTTATGTATTTACTGTGCAGTGGCTACTGTAATAAACAAATTGAAAGTTAGAGCATCTTAAAAAAAAGTCTGTACTCGTATATAGCATTTACAGTGTAGCTTTGTGATTTTTCATTCGTGAATAGAAACATTCCAACAATCGCAGCAACGTGGCAGCTCTAACCTAATAAAGGAAAACTTTGGAAGTATGAAAGGTGAAGAAAGATGAACAATTCCGAAAAATTAAAGAATTATTTTTAACATGTTCCAAGGCATGAACGCAGTAAAATTTAGGTTTTCGAGTTCAGAAATCCCTTATCCCTTACCCTCTTTATCTTCAACTCAGTTTTTCTGTTCCCACGTCTTTAGTTCCTCTTATTTTATTAACAATTTTTTAAGCCGTAGCTACTTTTGAACTCACTTTAACTTATTTTGTAAATTCTTCAATATGATGCGAATCTCGGTGGAAGAAGGATTTCACCCGTTAAAAGGTTAGTTAAGTTCAAAATTTTCAAATAAAAAAGTGAAGTTCTAAGGGGATTTTATTGTTTAACTTTCCTTGTTTCTTTACGTGTTTAAATCATAAAATGAATTATTTATTTGTTATATTTATGAATTTATTTATAGCTATGTATCTAATTCATCAACCAAATTTTAATGAGCGGGCCTTGTTTTAAATGTGTTCATCCGTTCATATTTCTGAGATTCTACTGTATAAATTGAGCAAAGGAAAACTTGGTTGAAAATATAACTAAATGCATTGTATCAAGACCTGGATGCAGTCCAAAACGGCAAAATGCGTCGACTTTTGTTGGCTCGGCCATATCAAGCGAGTGGAAAATATTGCTCCAGCTAAGAGGACCTTCTTCCCATTTTCGGGACGACTAAGAAAGCCGATCTTCGAAAACCAATCCAAAACGGAAGAAAGGATACTTGGTCTGGATAACAGAAAGCAGCATGCTCCGGATCGCAGAGGATAAAAGGCAGCAATGGCTCCCAGTAAGTACCTGAATAGCCTTGCGGAATTTAATGGAATCGGCTCAGGCAGTTTTGGTCAGATGGACTCATTTCTATGGGGAGGTTAGTTTTTAAGTCACGCAGCTTCTGAAACTACGTACCAGGCCTTGTTAAAACGTAAATATTTCGTGAAAAAAAAAAACAGATCAAACCGAACTAGCAATTTCTGGTCGCAACTTTGTATTCTAAATTAATATCTACCCATGAGAAGTCGACAAAAGTCTTGGTATTCATTTGCGATAAAGTAACAGCTCCAAAAATCACGTATTCACTGTTGGAAAGAATTCGTGAATCAGCCAGTTATGCCTAAATCTGTCATTTCAAACGTCAAGTTTGAAAACATGTGACCAGAATTTAATGTGGAAAAGACTAGTGCGTGAAACAAGAACCGAAAACTACAAAAAGTCAGATGAATAATTCGCATACTGCCGATGAATAAAGTTTCAGAAAAAGACTCACAGGCACACAAGTCCCCCTAAATCATTTCTCTAACGTCAGGTGCATATGAAGTTGATTTCTATGTAACAAAATGTGAAAGCCAAGACATTTAGTCAGATCTCCCAAATCCCAGAGCTCGATTCTTAAATCGAACACATACCCCATCCGTTAGATCTGGTTACTCGATAATAGGACTTCCCAAGGTAATATCATTACAAACGACACCCCGAGATATTATCTCCACGCCCAAACACGCTCCTCTAGTTCAGGGCAACAATTTTCCAACCGAAATGTATACCTCGCTCTCGTCGATCTTATCGCAGAGGACGACTAATCAGAGTCCTTGCGTGTCTATTATGTGGGAAAACCGCCCATTGAATGTTAATGTCGGGTAGGTCGGCTCTTAAGTGCTCCACATTCGTACCATTAACACCATCGAATGCCTTTCCACATTGCATGGGATCCACATCAACCACGCATGTACGAAGGTCAAGTTCGCACGTGCCAATGAATATACCCGCACTATCGTGTATCCGCCGTCAAAGTAATTGTTTCAAAATGAAGCGATAAAACCATCGTTAAGAGAGGAACCCACTACACCAGCCATATCTCTGCCATTCTGGCCCATTAAGTTTCTCAGTTCGTTTCTGGTGGCTGTATGTGCAAAGCCCCCACCCCATGGCAGCAGAAATAAAAACAAAAACCTTTTTCGCATGACCTATGCTAAAGGTGTTTGGTATTCGATTAGCGTCCGCCAGCACTGATGCTCTTCAATAGGAAATTAATATTCTGGCAGAGTGAACGTTCGGCGCAACCAACGCAAGCCGAAGGGCAGCAGCACCATCAATGATTTAGCGAGCGCACTTGCGACAATTCATGGAGGAAGCGGCACATTTGTAGCGCGCAACTTGGAACGCGACAACTGACGATGACGACCATCGGTAGTCCATTGCGACGACCTTGCTGACTCACAGAGCGTTTTTCAGTCAATCGGTCGACCGATCGATTGCTTTGTGCGTGAGCCGTATTATTTTGGGCGTTTTTCCAACTGTCAAGTCGTTCGGTATTCAGGGTCAGTTGCGCAAAAAAAAAAAAAAAACTGTTTGCCCACCCGTGGTGAACAACGAACTGTGCCATTGACACGCTACCGGTCAGTTGTGTGTGGGCTTTACGGTGTCAAGTTGAGTTTTTTGTGCTATAGAGGAAACAGTTTGAACCCTGCAATTCGTATAGGCCAAGAAACTGTGTGGAAGGCTACCCGATAGCCGAAAGTCTACAGAAAGGAAGGATAACGAGTGAAACTGTTTGTCTATACTGATTGAAGTGGTTCCTGGACGATAATTTAATCGCTGAAATTCGATATTCGAGAGGAAATCCATCGAGAAAAATTGTTAGAGTGCTTTAATGGTAATTGAGGGCGCATTCCGACTCGTTGGTGGTGAGTGGATTAAATAAGTGCTTTCTGGAGTGCTCCTTAAACTGTGTGTCGGAAACTGAGAAGTTAGTGGTTGTTGCATCTACAATGGACCTCCGAGTGGACGCGATGAGTTTTTCTTCCATCAAACGACCCCAAGCAACCTATCCATGGGTAAATTAATGCGGTTCAATGGGCGATGGACAAAGGAAAAGTCAAACCACAAGAAGAAAGTGTTACAAAACACCTCAAGTTACCAATCGACATCGGGCTTAAATGGTTGGAAGACTTCTTTGGTATCTATTGCACTACTTACACTTTGGGAAGACAATGGCAACACCAAGGTTTCAGAGGAACATGACAACTTCAATGAGAATACGAAGATACGTAGCATTTTTCATCGACTGTTTAGGCATTTAATGGGCCTCTACTGTAAAGATGCGTTTCGGGCCGATGTGTGGATGACCGTATCAGTAGTCAACCGCCTAGACGTACTTTCGGCGTCTACCGTTGTAAAACTGTTGAAGAAAATGCTCAACTGAGGCCACAGAAATCTTAACAGTCCAATAAACCTTGACTGTGTTAAAATTTCTGGCTGTCGTTTCTGATAGCCAAGCTTTATTCGCCCATCAGTCAGTTAAAGAAAGCAACATTGAGATCCAAGTTGAAGACCTAAAACCTTAAGCAAACCTCTAGATGGAAAATACCCTCTCACTGGAGAAGGTCGTTCAGTACGCAGCTTAAAAAGATACTGTGAAGCGACAGTTGCAAGATTTAGCAGTCACACTGAGGGAAACAATTTAAGATTTCGTCAGATTTAATGGAAACCGAACCCAAGGCTTAAAATCTGGAGAAAGTGGCCAAGAAAACCAAGGAAACGGGGCTTCAAAGTACGTAAGAGAAGGTTAACACAAAATACACGTGGGAAAAGCCCTGACATAGCTTTTGACTACAAACTTTATGCATATCAAGCTTAGTAATAAGAAACATATGTTAGCTTTAAGTTCTTACATGAAATAAAGTTTAATAATAATAATTACAACTTCGATTACTGAGACGCATCAATCACGTTGGGGGCAACTCAAAACTGAAACCGGAGCCCAAGTTTGACAAACTGCTTAGCAAAATTATTTTCCCCTGAACTTATGAAGAAGTCTCGCCAAATTCAAGCACAGAAGACTATTTCCAGCGTTGCCAAAAAGTGACCAGAAGGCCCGCCCCTGATGAGTTGGATATAAACAAGCGAATAGCAGGAAGAAACCTATGGTCGGTTAGAGAATGCAAGTGCAATGTGCAATGCATTGGGACTAGATCAGAGAAAAAAACATGACACTTTTAAGACCAAAATCAAATGAACATGATTTCCCAAAGAAAATAAACGAACGACGAGAAGCGCACAATTGGCTGGCACATTCGGGCCGAAAGTGGTTTCAAGTGGTTTCAAAACTAGAAAAACCTTAACCTTAGGGTAGCCATGTCTAGACTAAAATTTAACAGGACTTCGAGAGCTGATAACGGCTTTGTCGGACAGCGGTGGAGGAGATGTTTCGTTTAGGGGGCATGCACCAGTTCATCTGAAATGGACGAATGAAAGTTTCCCTGAAGAATTTGGTCTGAGAAAAGTGCAGGTCTAAAGAAAAGAAGCCCTTTTTCCACCTGCACTTTATAGAGATCTACAAGGTTCGGTAAACGCGTAACGAAAATTATCATTTGTCACCAACTTTATAGGTGATTTGTTGTGCAGTTTTTAAGCGGGAAATTCTACAAACGACTCGATGTTTACGCTACAGCAGTCCCTGGAACTTAAGACCACCTTTCTTACCAATTTTAAGGCTGCGTTTGAAAGCGTATATACAGAGGTGAACTATGCAGGGCAATGACCAGCAACTAAGCGGACAGATCTTTATCATCAGCGCCTTTTATTATGCCACGGAGCATGTATCTTGCGGCTGATAATGCACTCAGTTGCTGTGATAAAAAGTCCTCCTCTTCATCTTAGTCTGTATCGATGCAGATTGGTGGCCCCGGACTGTAAGGCAGCTTCTATTGGTTTTTTTTTTTTAAATAGCTTCTTTGTATAAGTATGAGCTAATGTGATCAAAATCTATTTCCAATACAAGTCTTGAGCAATTGGGAAAGTCCGTGATTCTCATCAAGGTAGTCTGGTCTTGATTGAGTTCAAGCTGAAGTGCGATTTCTATGGCTGGCTATGGGTCTAGCAATCTTGAGGTACAAATTCCTAAACAGAATTTCAAAAACCAAGTACTGAGCAACCTTGTTTGAAGTCGCACCTTGAAATACATTTTTCCAAGAACCTGATTCTGTAAATTCAATTAAACCGAACTTCGTCCGAATCACTGTAAACCGCCAGCTATTAGAGCTTGAAATTTAATAAACTCCCGACAGTGTGTGAATTGAGAAATAACACAGCATCAATCAGATGTTCCATTCAGCGGACACGTTTGTTCCCAGATAACGCTCTGTAAGATCTGATTTCGATCCCTATTTGCGAATATGTGTATGCTTTTCACTTAATTAAACAATTCATGAAATATCTGCGAAAATGCTGCTCGAAATACAAGTCACGTACCACCTCCTCGCCTTTGGCACGTCCTTGTGTAGTTGCACTTGTAAAATTCAAAAGGAAGGACCGAAACTGTTTCAATTCGTCTGCAAAATAATTCTCTATATGTGCCAGAAATTAATTCCAGTTCAGTACCTGTCTCTCGTGAAAAAGACACCAACACACACACACACACACATCTTATTGCAGCAGGAGAGCTCTCGCTATCAAATTGGTCAAATGCCAAGGACCTAGTTTCACAAAATGTAACTCATATTTCATAAAAGATCACAGAGATAGATACTCTGGGTAGCTTTGAATTTGAATTTGAATTTGAATGTGAACATCGATAGAGCCAAGGAGCCTGTCAAAGAATTGTATTCACATTCACCATAAGTCAACAGCATGCCTCATTGAGGCTGCAATTGTGGGCCTGGGCATGTGGAATTGTGGAATGTCTAATGACGCCGATACCACCCGACTGTGCGGTACTGCATCAAAGGCAAACTGTCGAGTTAGTGACAATTTGCTCCTCGAATTTCTCGAGAAGTTTCTGTGTGATTGTTGTGGGCGGGATGTGTATCCAACTCGGAGGTGAAATGAGTGAGATAAAAATAAGTGAAACCCTTGTAATCTGGTTAAGAAGATTGTTGGCAGCAAAGTTCGTTTTGATGGAAGAAGTTTTCCTTTCTCGGGTTTATTTGGGATTTTCCTTTGCCCTAGTTTGGCCCCATTAAAAGCACTTTTAGCACGTGTAATATTTGATTTCTATGAGGCAGATAAAAAAAAAAGGTAAAAGGATTTTGATTTATTTTCCTTTCTATGCTGGAAATCTAAATAAGGACTTTGGTGATGCTGCGAGATAGTATTTTTTTTTAATTAAAAGTCGATGATGCGCCTTTTGTTTTACATTTTTTTCTTAAGACTTGTAGTAGGAAAAAGATGTGGGGTGGGTTTTCTTACAATATACTCGTATGGAGGCCTGTTCCTTTTATTCTAATTGTTTTTTTTTGTGTTTCTTTTATGAAAAATACTTAAAACAGATTTCTCCGATGAAGCGCTAATGGAACTAAGAACAATGGTCCGCCACCTGGAGTGGCAGATATTTTACTTCATTGTTAAAATAGATAAGCGAACATTTTTTTAGCTGCGTTTTCAAAAAATGCTTAAAAAAGCTAAGCACTTTAACTTTACGAAAGAACGCCTAGCTGCGACGATTGGTTTACTTAGTTCATTGAATCATGAAATTTTGAATAATTTACACTGAGCTATTACATCACTTAATACTTTCAATGTCCCAATTCTATGTACCAACACTGTTTTTTTGTTGTTGTTAAGTTTTGTGTTTTTTCTATGTAGTTTAACTATTTATTTATTTGCATTTTCGTCGGAAATATCGAGGGGTTTTCGCAACAACGGCATGGCAAAAAAGGTTTTTTTATATTTGTCGTGGGCAAGTCAGTCCCAAAAGTCTGGCACTGGATGCCAATAATAAAAATACTTTCTGTCATATTTTGTCTAAACGAACGGTTACGAAAAGCGCTCTGACTCTGATTCTCCAAAAATAGAAAAAAAGAAAGGCGAAGGGAGAAGTTTGTTTAATTTAATGGAAGACACATAAAAGCAGTAGCAGAAGTCTGCAAAAGTCAAAGGAGGAATTACTGGCGAATCACTACAGCCATTGCGGAAGAACTAAATGCGAATGTTGAGAAATACTTGTGAATGCATATAAAAAGAGACAACATCTTTCGGCTGTGACTAGGTGAGCTCACAAACAAAGAATAGATTTTAAACTGTGCGTCCAAAATTTGTATGTACCCCTCTTTGGATTTCTAAAACTGCAACGGATTCTTGTTAATGCAGATATATTTCTTCTGAGGTTATATCTTACCCTTCTAGAACCACCTGCACTACTTTCGCTTTTGCATTTTATATTATTCTCCTGACAACTGACAGGGTTAAGGAAATACAAAGACCACTTCCTTTTTTATTCAATTTGCTAGCTAAATGTAAGTGCAAAATGTTCTTCTTGGAAAACGCCTCTATCAAGTGGTATCATGGAATTGTTCTTGTCACTACCATTCGATGTTTTAATTTATTTTATTTTATTTTATTTTGTGTCAGGTCGAATTAAAAGGTTCAAGTCAATTGTATGCAAGTTGTATATAAACTTCATTGGCAATGTCACTAAAGTTCCTTACAATCATCAGAATTTAAATCACTTTAAACTTAAATTACTTCTATACGACTGTTTGCTTTAAAAAAAAATCCATACGACTGAAACCGAGCAGAACTGTCTGTTAGCACATCTGGGCGAATATACCACTTGAAATAGCGACAGACTTAATGTGACTTGTTGTATCCAATGGACCTACATATTTCTTTGAGCAATTTTATTAAATATTTGATAAAACGACACATAAAACGCACCTTTTTGTTGTAGCTTTCATTTTTTTAAAGTCTGACAATGCCAAAAAAGTAATAGATTCTAGCTAAACTTATTATTTTTTCAAGCAATGTGTTCAGATTTTAGTTGGAATAGACTTTTTTGTGATTTATATAATAAAAGGCCAATTGTTTTGTACTGACGAAAGTTGCACCACTACGCAGTACTAGAAGTCAAAATAGAGTAATTCAATCGCCATATTCTGTTTTAGTTGAGATATTTATTGACAACTTGTTTCCAGTGACCATTGTGAATCATTTCAATCAGTTTCCTGGACTTGGATCTCTTTGAATTTTGGAAATATTTAGTCAGTCTAGTGACTGACAGAAATTCTACTAGAATTCAACCAATCGCTATTTTTTAAGAGTTCGATAAATCAAAATGTTTGATAGGCTAAAAGAAGTTGCTGGCCACTTGGTGAACTGTACCAAACTAGGAAGAGATTACACCCTCCACGATCCACCTTTCTTTTAGTCTTTTTGACTATTTAAAGAGGGCTACGTGTTTTGACTTACTTATCGCTCAAAATAAGTTCTTAAGAAATTAATTGTACGAACTTAAACAACTGTGAGCTAGGTAGATAGAATATTCCAAAAGTGCGTAAGTTCAAACACGAGCACAATTCAGGACAGAAAAAGACTTACTTTTGGTTTGCAAAGAAGTCTAGGTCAGAATTTTTTCACAAAAGTGAACTTTATGAAGAACGCTGTTTTCTTTTTGAATTACTAAAATTCCGCTAGAAAAAACTTTTAAATAATATCCGTCTTCAAATTGCGTTTAATAAATTCAACTGTAGACGGACTTTAGTTTTTAAAAAATGTGACGTAAATTTGAGGATTTTGATCCTCGCTTTTAGTCCATAAATCGACAAATGCCATTGTGATCTCGAATTTAAAATAAATTTAAAATCGAGTCTTAAAATAAGATGGCTATTAGCAAAGCAGGTTGTCAAGATTTACGTGTTAATCAGGATCAATCAAACATTGTTTCCAAAGCATATTATTTTTATACGATTATTTTTCTAGCCATGTAAAATAAGTATTTCCAAAAATTCGCAATAATATCCTTAGTTGCGGTGTCATTTGCCCCTCGAAACCCTTGTCACTTGCTTCTATTTTTCTTCAAATTTCAACCTACACAAAGCATAGTAAAGGTGAATTTCACAGCTCGCACGAGAACACAAACATTTCGAGTATTTGATTGGAGAACTTAAAACCGAACAGCGCAAAAAAAAAATTCCACTGCACCACTGATCCGATATCGAATATAAAATTTATTTAATTAGACACGTTTAGACAACTGCATGCATTCCGATGGCAAAACATGTAAAATTCAAAAGAAGAAACTAAAAAAAACGACGCACTATTCGCCCTCGCGCGCTCGCCCGTCCGAAACGTTGTACACGCGGTGATTTTTTTAAAACTGACCGTGTGCGCGGTTGCACATTTAGGCTTAGCAAACCGAAGATCGTTTGGGCATAATGCGAGTGTGTGATATTTTTTTTCTTGGTTTTTTATTAATCCACTGCGTTTGGCTTGGCGTTGGTCGTTATGCTACCGAATTGAATACACAGCACAGTGTCGATCGTTGTTGTCGTCGGCGTCGTCGTCAAATTGAGCGTCTCAATTGCGAAAGAAACCCGTCAAAACTTGTGGATCAAATGGCTATCAATGACTAAACTGTCACTGCGACTGGTTAAGCGACGCAGGAGAGAAAAAATAAAAACAAAATAGTATCCAACACCAACAACAACTGGAAGTGTATTGGGTTTAGTGTTTATTTTGGCGCTACTACCCATCCACAAGCACACAGGTGCTGGTGCTGTTGCTGTTAGCGTAATCAATTGGCAATTATTTTCGTATTTTTATTACTCTTTGCCATATTTCGTCTTTTGTGTTGTCTCTCTATATCTACATTAAAATTCTTTATCCAAAGATACTTGTCCCATTGTCTATGAGTATGACTATGACTATCACTATGCCACTGACACCCACTACTACCCCAGCGCTGGGTGACCTTCAAATGCGAAGCACTAGCAGAAAGTCTCCGATATTCCCCGATACCTGGGGCGATATGGCAGTAGTGGAAGCGTGTGGAAAGTCGCAATGCGAAAAGGATTACAAAAATACAGCACAAATGAGAAAGGACGCAGCAGAGGAATACCCAACGACTACACAAACTCATAATTGTAACATTGGTCAATAAATAATCATTTCATATTGTTTACAAATTGTCTACAAGGACTCTTGCCGCACTGGACGCGATGGTCACGATGGTCGTGATCGTTGTGATGGCTGCCCGACGACGACGGTATACCCCTTCTCAAGTCCCAAAAGTCAAAGTCACTGAGAGAAAGGAAATCGAAAACGTCTTAATTGGTTGCTTAAACTTGATAATTAAAATGAAGGATATTCAGTGAAACTTGCGGAATAAGTTGAAATGAAATCGCAAAGAAAGAGCCCGAGATGGAGCAAGTCCCTCAACTTGGGATAGTGCTGATGAGTGTATTTTCCTTGGAATAATATCCTTAGCGGGGCACTGGTGCCTTGGAAGGAAACAAAGTTTCCGCGAGTTGCTGTTCCGTGTTTTGGCTCGTTTTCTAATGATAAGCGTGTCGGAATTTGGCCAAAGAGGATGGCTAGTAATTACAGTGAAAGGACATGGCTGTTTGGAAAGTAATTGAGTGTTAGTTCAAGGGACGAACCATTGTTGTTGTGTATACAGCGAAATTAATTGATTGTTGACATCTGTTTAGCTGCGATGTCGACCTTAAAGATGCGGCGGTGATTTAGAGCAGTTGTGTATTGAATTCAGTCAGCTTTCTGATTTTAGAGAGATGGCATTGAAAGTTGACATCGGTTCCCAGGAAAGGAGGTCACCAAAGAAAGGGGCCATTCGTTTTTAATTGACTTATAATATCTATTTGAGCAGAGGACTACCGTGTTGGGCTTGGCCCAAACACCGGCAAAAATAATTATAAGGAAGGTGGAAAGGTGGTCAATCAGTGACGGAGTGTAAAAAAATACATGTAAAAGTGCGACACCACGATCCAGCACTATTTGCTCAAGAACACGAGTGACATGACCGTTTTTCAACAATTAATTCATATATTTTCCAAATGTTATAGCCGTTTACGACTAAATGTAATTAAAAAGTTGCTCCACGTTTTTCTATGGCATCTGTTAAAATTTAGCGAGTAGTTTTACGGAGTACTGGTAAACATCCACACACAAAAGGACAAACTTTATAAATCCGCTTAAATTTAAATCGGCCTTCTTGCTTTAAAACTAAAATGTTGCATGAAAAAGTACAGCACAAGCTCAAGACGTTCTTGCAGCAATAAAAATATTGCGCCCGACAGTTTTGCATAAACAGGATGTAGTTCCAGCTTCTTAGGGCAGGGTTGACAAATAATGTGCTATAATCGTAACTTTTTAGTTGCAATGGACTTTGAAAAAATACACAATACAATCGCCCCGAAAAAGTTACACTCAGAGAGCATTTTACATTTTTATTTATACTCATTGGTCGTTAGCAATAAAGCATTTTAATTACGACTCTTGGAAAAAATCAACTCTTAGTCTAAATTATAAGAAATAAAGCATTTAATTTGACTTTAAAGGACCATTCACATGAGAGCGACCAACTACCTACGAACGAACGAATATTCGCAAATTTTGACAGTCCATTCACATGATACATTTTATTTGGTCGCAGATACACGCGAATCCAATGACAGTCGCTGTCATTTGTCTCTAGTTTTTTGAATAAAAAAAAAATCGAAAATGGGAGGTAGCCGCATTCTATTAAGGAGAAAAAGAATATTGTTGGCCTATTTGTGTTGGAAAAATTTAAAACACAGCAATAAATGCATGTACATCCGCTTAACACAACAAAAAGAAAAGAAAAAGGGGAATATTTTACTTTGATAAACATGCGTATCTGTTGATTCAGTCATATTTTTTTTATTTTCCATTCGGACCAAAACAAAACAACACCACAAAATGAAATATGTACAAAAAAATTACAATGATATTTCAAGTTTGAGGTTAAGTTCGAACGAATGTCTTATTCGCTGGTCTGTGGAACGCGAATTGAATGATGTGGATTGTGAATAAACTTTGACAATTCGCGCCAAGGGTGTGTTCGTTCGCGGCAAAAAGTTTGGAATTTGAAATTTCGTTATTTAAACTGTTTATTAACTTGTTTTGTTAATACATTGTGATGGAATAATTAATTATCCTCCTTTTGAAATAGTAAAATGTGCATCAAAAGAGGTTTGTTCGCATTTCAGCAATCCGTTCGCTCGCTCTCATGTGAATAGTCCATAAGTGAGGAAATAGTTGTCAATTTTCAAAAATCTCAACATTTTCGCAGATTTGAATGTTATGTACATGATTTATTTTTACTTATAACAATTACGCGTATGGAAAACAGTTTCAATTACAATGGTTTTATGTAATGTCTCTTGTGAGGCAATATATAATCGTTGATAAGAAAAACACTCTTGTAGATGAACTTAGATGCTAATTTTATTGGTTTACAATTGTCCAAGGAACGTCTTATATCGATGATGGCTGGCGGAAGAAGGAAGAAACAGTTTGACAGATGAGATCGAGAGCGATATTAAAATTTTATGTGGATGGTTGGGTGCGTTCACCACATCAGTAACTTACATCACATTTTATAACAGTGCAAGTAAACAAAAAGTGTTTTTTTGAACCAATAAAATTCGGATTTAATGTTTGATTTAGCAGCAGAAATCTGAAATTTCAGCTCAAAATATGAAGTACCAAAAACTCGAAAACCACGTAGGTCAAATCAAAAGTGGCATCCGTTAAATTGAATTACATAGTTGAAATTCACACTGGGGCGAGTTCCAAGTTCCAAATTAGTAAAGTAAATTAATAGTTAGTTTGGGAACTTAGGGCTTGCCACTCTATGTGCATGCATATGCATTTTTTCTGAATATCTAAAGTGTGGCGCGTTCATTTATTACGGAAGTCGAATAGCGGTAGGGTTGTATGTATTAACAACTCGTTACACAAATCCCATGAGTTTTCACTTTTTCAAATTTCTGATTGCAATCTAAAACAATTTTGGTTCATATGGTTCACAACAGTGACAACTTGAAGGTTGAAGCTCGCCTCTGGCTAACAGAAGTTCGCTTACATTGAATTGCATTAAGTTGAACCATATTACCTTTAAACAACATTTTCGTCCACATATCGCATATATCGTTTTCGCCGTGCAAAATAAAAAATGGTTCCGAACTAGCTCTCAACGTAGCTAACGGACGGAATTGCGTGATATTACATAAAATTATCTCGAAATCATTCGAAATTTTGTACAAAAACGATATCTCTCTCCTATTTGTATACGAAAAAATATGAAAAAATGGAACTACGTCCAAGCAATTCATTTTTCATACCTGTCATTTGTGAGTCTAGCTTCTATTTTTGAAACGGTTTCGCGTGACAACATTTTTTTTTTTTGAACCAGTCGTCATCTGACTTCTTTCTCATCCAATGCAGTCGTACTTGTCCAAATTATTTGACACTAAACTGATTTTTGTACACACAGATATTTCTACGTGACGAAGTACCTCATATTCCTTTGCCACTTTTAGACCAGATAGGACAGATTATTGAAAAACCATAAACAATAAAGATTCCTTGAAAGTGTCTAAAATCGCCTATTTGCCAGAATCATTATTCGAGTGCGCCCTTTGAATAAATAAACCAGGAAAAAAAATATCCTGATACTTAACAAGTCCTCAAGACTTGTTACAAGAATGTGCTTACTTTGCCGCTTGAATATTTCATCAATCCGATAAAAGAAGTCATTTTTCGACACGTTTTCCAAATCTAATAACGCACTTCAGTCGGAAATGCCCCGGAACGTCTTGACTTGTCCCCCCGTCAATGTAACTACCATTCCAGCAAAATGAGCAAATAAATGTTATTTAAATTATATTCTGATTATACATGTACCTTGGGTGCTGATTTTTTTTCTTTTTTATCAATCCTCAAAGGCATTTATTTTGAGAATTTCTGACAAAAAAAAAAGAAGAAAAATACACCCTGTGGATAAAAAACCATGACGAAAAATAGGCAAATATTCCTAGACCCACAGGAATCAGATGGCAGGGGATAAGTTCTGTGCTCAGCCTAATGCCGTGGGGTGTAATCAATTTATTTCACCTTGGATACCTTGTGTATCTTTTTCGCCTCCCCGCCCCGATGAGTGCGACAAATGAGGAGAAGAAATGGGAAAAAATTTACTTGACTGTGTGTGCAGAGAGGAACTCGATGTGGTCTCCAGTAATAAAATATAACATGAAACAGAAGACGAAAGCTGGTGCTAAAGTCAGGGAAAAACTTAAAATGGAAGGATAATTGAATTTGTGGCTGTATCCAATTTATTCGAGTAGACGGCCCATCAATAAACGGAATCACTGAGATGTAAATACGGAATACATTAGTTGGAGTTGTATGGTGTTGGATCGCAAGGCTGAAGCCGTTTCATCTTTTCAGTTCCGATTGGGTATTTAAAGGACTTAAGGTAGAAGTAGATTGAAACTTCTGGCTCAGGTAAAAAATAAATAATTTGTGTCCACTCAAGACTGCCTATGCATATCCAGTAGAATTGAATCTCCTTGCGGTTTCATCGGTTTCACAGTTTCCCAAGCTCACATTGGTATCGATAAAATCGTAAAAGACTTTATATTAAAGGAATCGCCTCAATCCTTGGGTAGAAGAAATCGAAAATAAATGCTTCCTTTAATCCCTCAACCAAATTAAAGAGCAAAATTAAATGATTGCATGAATTGTTGGCTGGCGGGGGCGTTTTCGTAACATTTCATGGTCTGGTTGGCATATCGTTTTTTTTTTTTTTTTCATGTCCTGGTTTGGTTGGTTATAAACATACATTTAGTGCTCAATCATGTGGAAGATTCACTTCGAACAGCGACTATCGGCTGCCGGGGATAGGGGAGATGTAATCGCTTTCGAAGTCACGTGAATTAATCGCATGTGTGTGGCGGGCAAGATAGTGCCCAGCCAAGTTCTCTAGTAGAGGAACCAACTCCGGCTGTTTTTGACCCCGCTCCAGCTTCGGAAGCATTTTTAACTGTCTTGAATGCGTAGTAAGAGAAAGATACCTATGGTATTAGTACAACATTCCGAACTCGTGATTTTTATCAATTCCGAGACTACGAAGATAGAAGAACTCAACAAAGAGGGTCTCGCAATTCTGTCTGTCGGTCCGTTTGTCCATCTGTACTGAGGTCTACAGCCTAAGCGGCTGGACGGATTTGTTTCAAACTCCGGATTTGGAGTTTGTGGGCCTTAAGTTGGGGGACACTTTTTTGTTGCACGTTAGCCCAATTTTTGACGGTACTTCCCATGTTACGCTTTTAAACAAGTTTTATTTTTTTCAATAACGGCTTTAACGATTTCAACCAAAATTGATATTTAAGCTGAAGTAGGTGGGTTTACATCGCTGCGTACCCAGTTTTTTCTTTGCTTTTTGTTATTACTTTTTAAAATCGGACTTATCAAAAAAACGGTCCATACGATTGTAACAAACAAAAATGCATTCCTAAGGTAAGATGGTCATTTACCTATAACTTGATAGCAAACTCAGTTTTTCTCTAAATTACCGTTCAATAAATTTTTTTTAGTAGTTTTTTTTATAGCACATACCGATTTCGACCAAAACTTGAAGTAAAATTGATATTTTCAAAATTATTCCATCCTTCGTTTTCCATTCGAATCACCGAAAATTGGTCATATCTCGAAAACCCTAATGGGTACATATTTTGAAGAAACTTTTAAAACCAAGCAATTCTAACATCCTAAACAATAAAAACTGAGTTTTTAGCATAATAGTAGGGGTATTCACGATCCGATGCAACTGGCCTTGTATCATTGCGAAAGTGCAATTTTTTCGCACTACAAAATCAAAATACACTGACTAAAATTTCGCTAGACTTTTGCACTTTATCTATACCCTGTCCCTATTGTAATCGAAAAGTACAACAGAGTAAATTGTAGCCTTGTCAAGTTGACAATTCGCTAAAAAAAATAAAGAGAATGCAAAATAATACACAATAAACAATAAATTAACAAATTTTTCAGTTTCAGAAAAAATTAAAACTTTTTTTTCAGAACATAATGGCAATTGTCAAACTGGATCTGTCATTTATTTCAGTTTTGCAGGAAATGAGAAAAAGTGTGTTCACGATCTGATAAGAAAAAGTAAAATTTCGCAACTTTACTAGGTCTGCTACACCGAATCGTGAATACCCCTAGTATTTTTGGAACTAAAGACTGCAACACAGTCAAACTTCTTTATAACGAACCTTCAAGGGAACAAAAAAACTACTAAAGAAGTTGTATACAAAATTCCTTATATAGAAACACATTTTCAAAGAAAATTGGTACAAAACAAGCTCGTTGAAGACATTTCAATTTTCGATTGCACATGAACAGTTTTGTTCTTTGTTAGTTATTTTTGGCTTCTGTTTGAACTTGCTTCGGCAAACCTTAAAATTTTTACCTCGTTCTTTAAAATTGTCCACAATGCACTATAATAAAACACTTAATTCTTCTGCAGAAGGTTTTTTCTTTTCTCCCCTTTTAAATTTTTCAATAATCGATAATTTCTCTGAAAGTAAAATAGCCTGGCGCTTCGACATTTTTGTATAAACGTTTCACGAACTGAACACGCAAACTCAAACTGTTGATATGTGTAAAATTTTTACTGCTCATGTACATTTGTTCATACATCCATACACACATTGATTTTAAGAAAATTCTGGCCAAAACGGGGAGTTCCCTTTTAAAACTAGGAACAAAAAATCATATAAGACTTTGTTTATTAAATTTGACATTTTTTTATAAAGAAACATTTTTTGCTTTTGGGCCCAAAAAATTAGTTCCCTATAAAAAGAATTTCGTTATAAAGTACCTAATTCACATGGGATATTTTCTAAGGGGAAGAGGAAAAAAATTAAATTCGATATAGAGAGAATTACGTTATAAGGAAGTTCGTTATAAAGAAGTTTGCATGTACCTGTTACTATTTTCTCAGCATAATTTTACAAGAACAGCTCTACCGATTTTGATCGAAATGCATATTTAGGACAATAAAAGAATTCTAAATAAGATCCCATACTTGTTTTTTTTTTTTAATGCAAATAAAGCCGCAAAAATATTTCTTTAAAATGACTACCTAAATCATTTTCCAATAGGGTATATTTTTGTTTATTGCAAGGACTCACTTTCAATAAAAATACAAAAACAACTACACAGACATTCATTTTAGTAGCAATCATCCACTTCTGCTCTTCTTCTAAACATTCACCATAAGATAACCAGCAACCGCCTTAAACTTAAACGACTGAAAAGACTTCATTGGTACTCTGACTATCATGCACTTCAATCGGCCTGTTTGAAAATTCCAAAAACAAACTGCAAATTTTTCGAACATAACGGTGTAAAGATGTCGGTATATCATGAACCCTTCCTCCAACAATCCTCCAACAACAGGCACCTTAAACCGGATCACCTCCAGTCAAAAACAAGAACTTGCCCTAATAGACCAGAAACTCGCTACGCTTGTCCTTGTAGGTATATGTACATACTGTGTAAGGTGTAAGAGCCTATGAACAGAACTTTATTTTACAGAGAGCTTAGGCCCCACATTTTAATTTGATGCACTGCTATCTAAAAGTTTGATTAATATTTAAGCCAAAAGTGCACTTATTTAAGTATATGCTTATGTTTTCTGATGTACGGTTTGTTTATCTAGGTTCTGGAAATGCTCGTGCGACCCAGTCCAGTGTACTTTATTTTATGTTCTGTATAGGTAAAGTGGACTCTTTTTTTACATTTATGTTATTGGTGTGATTAAGTATTCGGGTATTCGACGGTACGAGGCTTATGCGGCTTTCGTTCTCGCGAAGTTTGCACAGCAATAAATCTCATCCAAAAAGGTTCGAAGCAACTCTACATAAAATTCTTCCTTTGACGGTTTCAAATTCACTTATCACACTAGCTTATTGTGTCTCTACTTAAAATACGTGTTTCAAGGTCAACTATAACTGGCTTTCTTACAATGAGAGAAAGTTTTTCTGACTCCCCGGTGGCATTGAAAAGTTATCCCCTCACCAACAGCACCAACCTCCATATCAGAGCAATCTCGGACTTTTTGTTTGGGCTAACATTTTCCAGCCAAACATATAGCTCCGAAACAAATATGACGATGATGCGGACTAAAAAAGGAAAATGTTAGGTAAGCATAGAATAGCCAAGCTATTGATCCAACAAATTTCCTCATCCAAAATGGTGGCGAAATTCCTCAGCCTCGTGAAAGGTTCACCCTCACCTCGTGTTTAATTGCCACTTCAAAAATATGCCCAAATAAATTCTTGTACACAGAACACCGTCCTTCACTGGAAGCATGTACATTTTCACGGCAGAATGATATTCATATAAATTTATTACGAATGCACGTGCGGAATATCCCATGGCCTTGCATTTCATTTGAGGGATAGCCGAATTCCCCTTTTCAACTGCCAAATTGTGTTTGCAATTTTGGTCACTTTGCTTTAATTACCACCTGAAGGGAGCAAATAAAGGCGGTTACACCTTTTTTGCTGATAAAAAGCCCGTCCCGAACCGACTGGCGGTCGGTCCCTTCAAAGAGGAAATAATTTTATCAAAATTAATGCTCAGTGCGGGTGAGAACTTTGTGGCAAATATTACGCAGTTGCCTTAAAAGTCCCAGCTCTCACACTCCAATTCCATCAGGAGAGTGCAATAAAATAAATTCCCCGGTTAATGTGTCCTTCGGCTTGTGAAAGTTCATTAAACTAAAAACAGTCATAAGGACACAGAAACAGCATACGAAATCGGGAAGTGGGGGGCGGCGGTGGAAAAAAATTCCACTCTACGCGTTGAGTTTTATTGACCAGAGGGGTGTCCTTTGAAAAAGGGGAAAAAAAAACAACATTCAGTCGGGTCAAGAGAGGATATCCCATCGTCATCGTCATTCGTCCATTTCATGACAATTTAATTCCGATTACAGCCAAGAAATGATTATTTATGTTCGGAGAAATATTATCCTTTTGGGACTGTGCAAGAGGATTAAATGAATCTTTGCACAGTGACATGAGGATTTAAGCTCCAACTATAGAACAAGATGAATAGCGTAATGTATTCAATGCATTAACGTTGGCCAAAGCGAGCGAAGAGATTTTCAATGACACGTCCACGATAAGTTGTCTCCCCTTTCCCCCGACGACACTTGTGTAATGAATTGAGGACAGGAATGTCAATCTTTTGGTGTGTAGAAGCTAAATGTATATTGAACTTTTGTCGAGCCATGTGGGTGTGCTTAACAAAAAGTGAGCGCCTATCCCACTATAGGCGCTCACTTTTTGTTAAGCACTCCCCCGGGTATAAACGCCTAAGCAATGTTCCACTTGATGTATGAACCTTATCAATACCTCCTACCTAGTGTTGATAAGGTCATGCGTTTATTGGACAGAGTCAACCTTCGAAAGAGGTAACAAAAAATTGTTTTGCAAAGCTTCCGTGGCCCTGAGTGTGAGTCATAGTGATAAGCAAGGTGTGGAGAGGCAGTATGTTATTTGCATAAGGCCTTCACCCCAAACCCAAAAAAAAAGTGTTCATTTAAGAAGTAAGCAAAAGTAAAGGTATGTCCTGTAAAGGCGAAGTAAGAATTATCAACTGGCTATGGAGAAAGGTTTTTGCAAGCAAATTGACGCCTGTTACTAACTTTTGGACATTTTTTTTCATAAATGCGGAAGAGGGTGTTCAAAAGGTTTGACATGTAAAAGCAAACCCGCTTACACGATTCCTATACAGCAAAGGGAAGACTTACTGAAGAGAGGGAAAAAGCTGTGCTTCTTCTTCTTCACCGGGTTGTGGCTGCATATGCATTGCACTTGGGTTCTCATCTTGAACTATCGTTTTGTTTCTACGTTTAGAAGGTCCTGAAAATACTGTCGAAAAATTCCCTGTCGTTTACTTTTCTTTTCGTTTTGATCTTCAAGCCAGATTCGAGTTGCTTGGCTTTCTTAGATTGCCTCTGGACGTTGTTTCGATAGCGATTATCTCCCATCTTTTGAAGCTGAAAGACTACTATTATATATTATTAGCTTTGGAAACCTAACTTTTTACCGTATTCAGAACTAAAATCAATTTACAGTGGTTACCTATAACCGTTTTATAGAGGCCAAGTTCACCAAGAAACTCGCAGAAGATTCTTTGTTTTTTAAAATTTTTAGGATCACAGCTTTGACACATACTCTAGGGAGGCTGCTTATCGGATGCCGTAAAACTAGACATTAAATTTTATCGGTTCTCATTATTTTTCCTGGAGACTGGTGAAAGCCTTAATATTCAGACGTCACAACTCGCATCTTGGGGACCAAAACCTTTGGATAGGAGGTAAGATAATCGGGTTCCCTCTAGCCTACTTCAGGGCTGATTAAGGAGGCTGTTTTTGCATGAAAGGTTAAACTGACGTCATCTCTTTTTGATCACCCTGAAAAATCTTGACCGAAAAATTATAGAAAACCATTTTTATGAAATAATGTCCATAGGTGAAAAATATTGAAACATAATTTTACTGAAAAACTGAGCTTCCCGCAGCAAGCTAAGAACGATCGGGTAACCTTACTTTTCGGCAAAACAGAAATTCTCGTTTTCGAGAACTTCTGTTTTGCCTACTTTTGAAATAGGTGAAGCCGTCCGAGTTAAGATGTTTGAGAGAAATCCGTTCAGCCGTTTAGGCAGAAGACTTTAGGAGTTTATCTACGGACAGAAGGCCGAAATTGCGAGACCCACTTTTCTGAGTTCCTCTGTCGTCGTAATGTCAAAATTGATTAACATCTCCATTTCCAACTTCCAACTACGTACATTTTTCTCTTGTCAAATAGGACCGTAGGCTTATTTTTTTTAAGTCGGACTTTCTAGTAAGTTTCTATTTTTAAAACGAATGAAAGGGAGCTACAATTTTATGCAAAATTCAGAAGCTTTTCCAGGATAGTTTTGTAACGTAATTTGTGCTTTCCAGGTGTTGACCCCTAGAACTAACAACTGAGCCACAGCGCCCACGATATAGTTTTACTTTGGCTGGAAGCAACTTGAAGACTTTTTGAGAACATTTCCCGCTCTCTAACAAACTGCTACGCAATCACGCAGTTTTTAAAATTTATTTTTAAAATTGTATTCCTAGTCTGAAATAACTTTGCAAGTGGTCCTAAAATTTCGCCCCTACCACCCACGATATAAGATGCCTTCAAAAAGTCAAAGAATGCATACTTTGACTTTTTTAAGGCGTCTTATATACCCCGGAAGACTTTATACCACCGAACTACAGCATATGCCGCATTTGTTGCTTCAATTTCAATATCAGTGTGAACCAGATTCTGAGAATTTCCCTTTATTTATTTAAAACCGCCCCAACGATAAAGACGACTACCAGATAATGGGGAAGTTATAAAGACGGTGCTCAGTTACCAAAACACAACCACAAAATGCCAGTGTGGGACCTCAAACTATACCCCAACTTTAAAATGACTTGATTTCCTTCAAATACCTAGCCCAAAAGTTCCCCAAAGGAACAACGTATTCTCAAAAGCTCCCAACACCGTCCCAGATTATTTGATGATTCGATTCGATTAGCTTGGCAAATGTTTTCCCCCAAAGTCGCATGATACGAGTATGAACTACCCAACCGAGTGGAATAAAAACCACGACCTTTTAATTATCTCCATAGACAAATCGATTAAGTTTAAAAGTGTACTTCATCAACGACACGGGGGCCGGGGTCTCGAAAATCCGATTAACCACTTATTGATTTAGATGGGATGAGTTCGGCGAAGTTTCCATTTTAAAAGCAGATCAGATTAAAATTCCCCACTGATGATGTTTACCCTTAAATTAGAAGTAGGACGGTTGCAAACCCGAAATCACCCTCCACGATGTGTTTCCGTCGAGGAATTTCTCGGGATATACGCACCCGATGTCCCTGACTCTATTAAAATTCTAGGCGGCCGACTGGCTGCCAGTTGCCGCTCTCCTTAGAACAACTCTCCAACTCAAATAGAATCCACAAGCTAAAACAAACTTCGAAATAATTTATCTCGCAAAAAATGGAAGAGAAAAAAAAGAAATGTGGAAAGCGACAAAATGAGATATCTTCTGTTGGGTGTTTCATGTCTACACGGTCATTTGTTCGTGACTTTGACGCCATTAAAGTCCTGTCGGACGAAGGGAGGTTAAGGTCAGTTCTCGAACTAAAGTTGGGCAACAAATTACTAGGAATTTGCGATGGAATCACGTAGTGGCTTTCTGCTCAGAGCTTGCTATCGCTTTCAGTGTGCAATCGCAAAACGTCACCGCGCAGAGTTGTCGTCATCGAAGGAGATTGTATGTGGGACTCTGCGACGGAGGTGGATTTGTGTGCGTCCCTGTCGAAGGCTTTCAAGGTTAATTGATTAAGGAATCCTTAAAGCAGGGTTCAGGGTTTCGGTTTTCGCCTTGAAGGTGTATTGAAATTGATTGCTATTTTTAGTTCATAAAGGTCTTCGGGCCATCTGCGTTCGTTGGAATTTCAGCCAAGGATTTTGGACGGAGTCACAAAAATAGTGCTGAACTCTCAGAAAGGTGCTTAATTTTGAATGGGGTTGGTCATTTGCGATGAAAGAAAAACTAAATGCTGCTCCTTAGGCACTTTCTCGTGCCTAAAAAAACCGGATTGGGTGTGCAGTTCAAACGCGATGCGGCAACAAATCCACATACGAAAAGATGAACAATTTTATCATATCCAGAGCAGTCGTTGACGCATCCTGCGACCAGGGGCAATTCCTCTCAGTTAGCTAGTTTAGCGGCGCTAAGCCAAGAATATAAATTCTTTGAAATAGATTTTATAAGCAGAATACAACAAATGAGATTAATAAATGCAAAAATCAATGACATACTAAATAACAAAACTACATATTTAAAAATTATATTGTCCTACACAAACACAAAACTCAATACTCCCATACAAAAAGTTTCCCTTGAAATATTCTTTAGCGTTAAAATTTGCGATACCGAATTCCCTGCCTGCACACACACGTACAAAAAAGTCTCCCGCTTGTAGCACTTTAGCCCAAAAAGTTGCGCTACTAAATTTCCTATTCCTACAATCTATATAAGAGGGTACCAGTCGTCGTCTCGTAAGCAAAAGCCCAGTTAAATAAATGGAAGAGTTAGCGCATGTGTTGCCAGAAATTTTCTAACGGAATATGCTAAATTAAGAAGTAAATAATGCTAAATTAAATGGACGAATGACACCAAATATGCTAAAGTTTAAAACAACGATTTTAACAAGAAAAAAAGTTAACAAAAACAATAAGTCATAAATATACGGATATATTTGCCTGTCCATTCAGGAAGAAACTTAAATTTAATTGAGCAGAAATTCACCGCTCAAGATTTAACAATTTGACAGCAGATACTTCAAATGGACAAATTGTCATACAAATCTTCAGTAATGCCAAATACAGACAAATTTGATGGATGCTTTCATTGTTTGTATAGCAAAATATACACCGAAAATATTTCTTTGCGTTTTTATGATAAAAATTTAAAATACAGTGGAAGTCGCTTATAACGACCTCGCTTATAACGACCAGTCGCTTATAACGTCCACTTTCCTTGCACTTGGTTAGTTTCATTATATTTTAAGCTATTCTACCGTCGGATATACCGTCGTCGTAAATAACGACACGTCGGATATAACGAACAATTTTCGGAAAAATATCAATCATTGTCGTCGGTTATAACGACGGATTGGGAGAAAATGCAAAAAAAAAAAACCGGCACGTGTATCTGAATATTTCTTGTTTATTCTCGAAATTTTACAAAGGAACATGCTAGCGGTTTGTTGGGTCGCCGACGATCGGTCTACATTGTGCAGCTGTGTCCCTACATAATCGAAGAAAACTTCGCAACTTCTAAAGCCTTGGAAGCAATAAAAACTTATTCAATTGTTGCGGACTTTTGTCCCTTTTTTAGTTTGGTGAGAATACAATAAAAAGCCTTTCTTCTTTAAAAGCCGATTTTAACTCTACGTATTTAAATTGCCTCTATAAAAAACAAACAAAATGATTTTTTTCTGAAACTCTAAAATAAAATAAAAATTAATGTTAATTAATTTAATTTAAAAACAAAATTAATTCCTTTCGTTCGTAAAAGTTTTTTTTAAATTTTTTCCTGAATATTTGTGGATGGCAGCCGGATATAGCGACCGCCGGTTATAACGACTTTATTTCCTCGGTCCCTTCACCGTCGTTATAACCGACTTCTGTTGTATGCTAGATTGCATAAACCATATTTTATTTATTCTTAAATGCAATTTAATGTTAAAATATGCTAGATTTTGCATAAAAAATGCCAAAATGTCACCACTGATCGCATTTTTTTCATGTGCATGAATTGTGTAAGCAGGTACATTTTGTGCGTTCTCTTTTGTATGTTTCTCTTTCTAGGGAAATTGGGAAATTGAAGTAAGACTAAGAATGCGTGTGCGTAAGTGTGTCGTTATTTGATTGAATAAACAGAGTTATTGAATCCCAAAAGTTCAGTGCGAAATTGTTTAATTTATTATATTTTATATTTGCGTGGATTATAAATGTGAGTAAATTATATATTTGTATTTTTGGTGCTTTGGAATATGACAGTGCGCTCTTGTTTTGTTTTTTTTTTTGTTGTGAGAAGTAGATGAAAGTAATACAAAGGGTAGGTTTTTTATGAAAACATTGACGCCGTACAGCCAACAGGTAAAACATCATCAGGATCGTCAAAAACACCATTTGAAGTCGCCAACAAATTTGAGCAGGTGCACAAGCTTTCAAAACGAATGTACAGTACCAGCTTTAACGGCGTCTGTAGAGCGCACCTTTTCTGCATTGAAGAGGATAAAGACGTACCTTGGAAGCGCTCAAAGTTAGGAGAGATTGAGCTATTTGGCTATCATGTCTATCGAAAAGGAATATTTGAAAGAGCTGAAAGAAAGTGACGAATTTTATAATGGAGTCATCGAAAGTTTTGTGACCGTTGACCGACGAACCGAATTTATGTATCGATAAATGCTATTGTTAAACATTTTATTTTATATCATTTATAATTAATAAAATTGAAAAACCACAATTTTTTTTTTTTTAACTTCTCCAGAGCACGTAGCTAACCCAATGCTTAAGACCAGGAATCGCCACTGCCTGCAACGCATCCTGAGGCGCATTAGCCTAGCTTGGGTTCCTTAAATCGGAATATACTTTTCTGCACTTTCCAAGTTCACGAATTAGCCACGGGTGGATTGCAGCCACACCATGAGCCACTCAAACTGTTGCCCTCACGTAGAATATTGTCGAAGGTGTGTCAGCCGTCAGATTGGCATGGCGCTTTAAGGAAAACCCCAAGCACCTAAAGTAGAAAGGTATAATTTTAAAGGATTTCTGCCTCCTCAAGTCAAACAGTATCCAGAAACAAAGAAAATCTTAAAAGCAAACAGCTCGGCTACCACAAAAGCCCAAGGCTACCCTGTAGCACCTTCAGTTCACACACACACACACCAGGTTATTAAAAACAGCCCATCAAAGTGCACAGGAAATACTCAGTTGGCAAACTTCTTGAGACGGAAACTTTTCCTTAATGTACCCAATTTGTAAATAGGCCCCAGGCGACAAGGATATTATGTAAGCATTCGCAATTAGAAGCTCCACACTCGCATGCATGCCTGCGTTGATTAAAAACAAACAACACTTTGAAACTTCTCGCAAATCAGTCGCCCCCAACCCTGAGCAAAGTGGATTACCGTTCAAATGTATCCCCCTGTCTGGGGGAGTCCTGACACTCTTGGCGAAAAGTATTTTCACAAAAATTCATGAATCCCATCAACTACCAGAGGACGGAGCGAACATCTCCGGCTGACCTTCTGACGCACTCACGAACCTCGGTGCTGTGAATTTATTATTGATTCTCGCAACCATCTCGTCGGTGCGGTTTGGGGGAAATCCCTTAATCCCAGAGCAGAGCAAAACCCACGTCCCTCTGATACAACTTTCGGTATAGCTAACTCACCTGTGACATTCGCTTGCCATTTTCCAGCACACTCTCCAGGTAATCCACTTCCTCGTCATCGCTGCTGATTCGATTGGACAGCAACTGTCCATCTCCGATCCGTGCAACAGGTACCACATTATCCGCTTGGTGTTGTTCCCTTTCGGACCGTACTACAGCCAGGATATGATTAGCTATTGAATTGCGTTTGGTGGTCTCACAGTTGGCCGCCTGCTTATCGCAGCCAGGTGGGGCGGTGTTCTCCTCGTTGGACATCGCACCGAAGAAGCTACTTTCCTCGTCATCTTGACTGGACGATGTGGACAATGGCGGCGCGCTGAATGTGGACTGTGCCTGCGACGTCACATGATGATTTGAGGCGTAGGCGTTCGAGTGGTGAAACATTTGATTGCCGTACGTCGGATACTGTTGGTATTGGTTGCTACATAATCCAGTGCCGGCATTTGATCCAGTTAGACGGGTGGTCCGGTACATGGGACGAGTGAGGCTGTAAAACGAGACAAAAACTTTCACATATGCAAGCGTGTGTGTGTGTGCAACTTACTTGTATCCATACTTTGGCGATGATTCACTTTCAGTGCGACGCCTCGAGGATAACATGGAATTTGCCCGATCTCCTCGGGCTGCTGCCATCATGTACGTCCACATGGCGAATCATGACATTGACAGGGGGGCGAGAGAATGTCGAAAAGGATTTATGTTCCCGCACCCTTGTTCGCAATATATGGATACGGTATCTGTGCGTTGATTTTTGGCCGTAATCTATACTCCGACGGTATTGACAATCGGCTGGCAACTGCTGGGCGAGTCGTGCTGGTTTTAGCGAACGGCCTGTACACGACGTTTCATTATCTAAGCGAGTACACGCTGGTGTTGTTGTTTTCGTATCCGTATCTATTTTATTTTGTTTCCGTTATTCGCTGGGACTTTGCATTGATAAGGGATGAACGCCAATTAATGCAAATCGGTTGATCGAAACCTGGGTGCGAGAACGGAACGAGAAAAAGGGGAAAAATGTAATTAAAACTTTCATACAATGTGATCGATACATGTCTGTGTGTTAATTGAAAGAACAATTTTCCATCTCATGCGGGTTTTCGAAAATACATTTTTTTTTGTTCCCCGAATACCAGCGAATGTGGGTCGGGGCCAGAAAGGAAACAAAATTCGAGGGTATTCAGCGAATTTTATTTTTTTTTCAATTTGGGCCACCTTTATAACTTTTGCCACGTACCATGCAAACATGGATTTAAATGAGTTTTTATGGGAAATAATTTACTCATATAAATGCAGAGTTTGGACAGCCGGATTCTTGGGATCGACTGATGCCAGCTGAGTTGTCGGTTACAGTGTGCTTTCAATTTGCTGTAAATGAACTCTCTCTCTCTCTCTCTCTCTTTCTCTCTTTGCCTTACTTTCGGCGATGTCAAATCTATACATATAATAAAACTGCAGCCGTTTTCATGTGTTAACGGTTGGCGTGAAAACTACTGCACAGATTTTGATGAAACTTTTTTTGAAATGTCCCTTAAGATCCCGAGAAGGACATAGGCTATTCCTTTCATTGCCATGACTTTTTTGGGAGCGGTTTTGACCAAAATGTGTTTTTTTTTTCTGAGTTTGCTGCCTTTTAATCGCCATTACTCAAACAATTCTCAATCAATGCAAACAAAAGAAAATACTTTACAGAGCCAGTAGTAATTATTTTAAGCCATCAAGCAGCTTTCTGTGTCATCTAGAAGCTGAGCTACAACCCAAAATCTAACATGAAATTAGTGTTTTCATTTATTTTCTCGAATCGAAAAATATCAGCAACCATTGTTCTTGATCGTCGTTCTGCTTTGGGGTGGTTGGCTGGCGCACATTGCACAAGCACATACATTTCAATAAAAACTGCGTGAAGTTTGCTCCGATCAAGTGAAACGAAAGAGAAGTATGCGAGGTGAATGTGGATGTAATATATTTACCTCTTGCGGTTCACACGCTCAACCAATCTTAACAAATGAATTGTCAAAAAAAAGAGATTGAAAAAGTTGAATTTTACTACATTAAATTTCAATTACGCAGTTGTGTACAATTCTGATTCAGGGAAATGCTTTTCTTTCACACATCATGAGCGTAGCGCCGTACGGAGCCCGTACAAATACAAGGTGGCGCAAAAGTAATCCTCCTATCAGAAGATGCTATAAATTTTGCGATTGGCCCCTAATGTCAGTTCTGTTTTGACATTTGTGTAGTAAGCACATGCGAAATACACGTTAATAAACAATGTAACGCTACACTGCTCCAGAACGCGGAATATTGGTGACTATTTATTTGAGCAATAATCGGTCGGTGACCTTGGCACAACGTGAATTTCGTCGCAGATTTCCTAGCCGTCCAACCCCTACTGGTGAAACACTGCGACGTTTAGCCGCTCGCCTCGAAGAGACTGGCACAACACGAGATGCTGCCAGGCGTGGCAGACCCCGGAGTAGCCGTTCTGCAGAGAATATTGCTGCTGTAGCCATCGGACCTTTTTTCTTCGAAGACGTCGCGGGCCAAACGGTTACTGTGAATGGTGAGCGCTAAAGAGCAATGATCAACGAGTTATTTTTTCCGCAACTTGATGAATTGGGATTGGAAAACATGTGGTTCCAACAGGACGGTGCAACGGCACACACTGCACGTGCCACAACCGATATGCTGAAGGATGCATTTCCCGGGCGCCTACACCCAAAAAAAAAATTCGTTATATGCACGAAATAGTTGTTACATTTTACGAAACCGTTTGTAATTTTCAGCAGACGAACGCCTTTGTACAAATTACATGTGGCTGTTTGTACAATGTACGAACGAACAAAAGTATCTTTTACAAACACATTCTACAAACATTATTTAATACGACGAATGCATTCGTAAATTGTAAAAATTCGTTCGTGAAATATTTACGAATCTATTTATTAATTGGGCAAATATATTTGTACTATGTACGAATAAATATTTGTAAATATTACGAATGTATTCGTAAAATGTAAAAATTCGTTCGTAAAATATTTACGAATCCATTCGTTTATTGGACAAATATATTTGTACTATTTACGAATAAATATTTGTAAATATTACGAATGCATTCGTAAAATGTAAAAATTCGTTCGTAAAATATTTACGAATCCATTCGTTTATTGGACAAATATATTTGTACTATTTACGAATAAATATTTGTAAATATTACGAATGCATTCGTAAAATGTAAAAATTCGTTCGTAAAATATTTACGAATCCATTCGTTTATTGGACAAATATATTTGTACTATTTACGAATAAATATTTGTAAATATTACGAATGTATTCGTAAAATGTAAAAATTCGTTCGTAAAATATTTACGAATCCATTCGTTTATTGGACAAATATATTTTTACTATTTATGAATAAATATTTGTAAATATTACGAATGCATTCGTAAAATGTAAAAATTCGTTCGTAAAATATTTACGAATCCGTTCGTTTATTGGACAAATATATTTGTACTATTTACGAATAAATATTTGTAAATATTACGAATGCATTCGTAAAATGTAAAAATTCGTTCGTAAAATATTTACGAATCCATTCGTTTATTGGACAAATATATTTGTACTATGTACGAATAAATATTTGTAAATATTACGAATGTATTCGTAAAATGTAAAAATTCATTCCTGAATTTTGTACGAATCTATTTATTTATATTGAACAAATATATTTGTGCTTTTACGAATAAATGTATTTTTACATTTAACAAATGCAATTGTAAAATATTACGATTTTTCATTCGATCGAATAATACATGAAACTTGTACAAAGGTGTTCGTATGCTGAAAAGAAAAGAAAATGATTTAGTGGAATGCAATAATTGTTTTGTATATAATACGAATTTTTTTGATAGACAAATGTTTATGTAAAATATTTATTATTATTATTCTACAAATGAGGCTAAAAGTAAAAGAGATTTTATAGAACGTAAGAATTATGTCGTACAAAGTACGAATTTATTAGTGAATGGAAAGTTTTGGTACAATATTATAATACATAATTTGTTTGTTCGTGCAATGTACAAACGGTCCCATCAGGCATACGTCGGCTGAAAGTAAAAACAATTTTGTAGAATGTAATAATAAGTTATACGAATGAACATTTTGTGCATGAGAAGTTTATGTAGAATGTAGGTACAGTTTTTTTAACAAATTTGTTCGTTTGTTTATTATTATGCAAATGCTACAGTTTTGCTGGGGCTGTTTGCAGTCGATCTATTATATGGATGCGCTGTAAATAAATTCATGCTATAAGCCTTCGTACCTCACCAGTCAGATAACTGACCTCGGCTTACCGGCAACCATTGAGGTATAATGTTATTCAGCAGGGGAACTATGCCATTAGCGTGAAACATTTTTAGTCCTCTGGAGCCGGCGCCAATTTATGAGTACCGAATCACCGAAATGAATTACAGCAAGCTGAATAAATTTCACGCAAAAACAAATATGAAATGACTACCTACAACGCGAGCAAAACTGAAAAACCACGTATTTTTTCACAAAATTTTTTTTAATACGATTGTCGTTTGTAAATGAAAACACAGTTTTCCTCACACAAAACGTTAAGAAAAATTATTTATCACTTCGCACACACAATATTAACTAATAAATTAAAACACTTACCTGCGGAATCGACCTACAATTCCATTTGAATCCCAAATAATTTTTTTTTATTTTTTTTTCTTCTGGCTCTAATTACGTCTACGTCTTTCCTCTCTGAAATATTTGATCGAACTGAAGCAGAACAATCTAGTAGCTGCACACTTGATTGAAGTTTTAAAAGAATGTTCGTGTACATATTTCGACAATATTTTGTAAATCACAAACCACGTTTGTACTATGTATTAAACATTTGTACATTCTACGAATACTTCGTTTACATTTCAGCCGCCATTTTGTTTACGAATGACACTCGTACTATATAGCAATCATTTGTATATACTACGAAATTTATTTGTTATTAATTCGGCTGCCATTTTGTATACGAATGACATTCGTAGAATGTACAAAGGCTTCGTAAATTCTACGAATTGCTGAAATTTCGTATTTTTACGAATATTTCATTTCTGTTTCTAAATTTTCCATCTTTCAAAGTACGAACGGCGTTCGTAGAATGTACAAAGGCTTCGTAAATTCTACGAATGGCTGAATTTTCGTATTTTTACGAATATTTCATTTCTGTTTCTAAATTTTCCATCTTTCAAAGTACGAACGGCGTTCGTAGAATGTACAAAGGCTTCGTAAATTCTACGAATGGCTGAAGTTTCGTATTTTTACGAATATTTCATTTCTGTTTCTAAATTTTCCATCTTTCAAAGTACGAACGGCGTTCGTAGAATGTACAAAGGCTTCGTAAATTCTACGAATGGCTGAAGTTTCGTATTTTTACGAATATTTCATTTCTGTTTCTAAATTTTCCATCTTTCAAAGTACGAACGGCGTTCGTAGAATGTACAAAGGCTTCGTAAATTCTACGAATGGCGAAGTTTCGTATTTTTACCAATATTTCATTTCTGTTTCTAAATTTTTCACGAACGGCGTTCGTAGAATGTACAAAGGCTTCGTAAATTCTACGAATGGCGAAGTTTCGTATTTTTACGAATATTTCATTTCTGTTCTTAAACTTTCCATCTTACCAATTTTGCCGCCATATAAAAAAAGTACGAACGGCGTTCGTAGAATTTACGAAACCTTTGTTCATTCTACGAACGGCTGTAGTTTCGTATTTCTACAAAGGCATCATTTGTAGTTTTATATAACTGTTTAAACCATTTTTCCGCCATTTGTGTATGTACGAACGGCATTCGTACTATATACGAATCATTTGTACATTATACGAACGATGTTCGTACCCTCATCCATTGCGGCTGCAGAAAGTATTCGTACAATATTACAAAGGTGAATTCGTTCTATGTACAAAGTCTACAAATCCAATAATTTTTAGAATACGACCAAAACAACGAAGGTTCTTATTATTTACAAATAATTTGTGCATATTACGAATATTCACTGTTCGTAATCCTACAAAGATTTCATTCGTATTTTTATACTAACTATTTTTTGAGTGTAATCTCCCATTTTGGCGATTTGCACTGGCCAGCAAGATCGCCTGATTTGACCGCTCCAGACTTCTTTTTGTGGGGCTTTTTGAAGTCGCGGGTCTATGTCAACAAGCCTCAGACTCTTGCAGCTCTTAAAGACAATATATGTCAAGAATGTGAGGACCTATCGCCGGAAATTTTGGCCAAAGTGATGGAAAATAACATAAAAAGGGCTCAAATGACAATCAACTGTGGCGGCGGCCATTTACATGACATCATATTCTCGACTTGATGTTAAAAAAATTAAAAGACCAAATAAAAATAATCCACAAGAAGAATCAAAGTTTTTCATTTTTTTTTTAAATAACAGCCAAAAAACATCGGAAGATTATTTTTGCGCCACCTTGTACAAACGACGCATCGAAAGAGAGTCGTCGGCCGAAGAGAGTTACAGCCATAGGAAATCTAAGAGAGAATCTTCAAAATTTGCGTTGGAATCGAGTAGGAGCGCTGTTATGTTATTTCAAAACATAGGTTTTGTTGTCAGTTGTCATTTTTGCACAGAAAATTCAAGGTAGTCATGATGTAATCCTAATGAATTATAAATGTGAAAGGAAGATTATTTTCATGACCGCAAAACCAATTTTCATGAGTTTTGGTATGGGGATAGATGAGACCTCTGAGAATGACATAGGCTACTTTTTGTCGCGAAAACAAAACGTGAAGGGGATGAAGTAGGACATCCAAGTGTAAATGACGAACCAATTATTACTCAAGTTAGGGATAATAAAATTCATCATATATTTGGTAAGAAATAAATATATTTGCTGCGTATTTTACCAATGAATTTAAATGCGTAGGGCTAATTGCCTGGCTTGAAAGATAGGATAGTCTTGGACCCGATAAGTGGCGCTTTTGTTGATATAAATATTTTAATTGAGCTACTCGAAGTACTAATTCTACGAAGACAAATTCGCGGGTACCAGCTATCGGGAAATAAAAAATGTATCCACTGATGGGTTTCAATTTCAAAGTGGCTGGGAAATCTTATTTCAAACTATCTGAGCAAAATCGTGAAAATCAAACGATCCGTTCTTGAGTTATGCGGGCACACGTGCAACAAATACCTATCTTTACACATAAAATAATTTAAACTGCTTATACGTCAATCTGGATTTGTTACCGCTTCACGGTAAACCTACCCACCCACCCATACAAATAAATTTCTCAGGCATGACGAAGGACTCAATGGAGGAACATTTAGTTCTCACTTCATCGCAATCGGTTAGCTTCTTCGAAGGATACACGATTTCAAAATTTTATCAAAAAGGGCAGTTTTCATTTTTGGTCGCATGCACACAAATTCAACCTCAACTCAGCGACAACTCTCCATTGGTGGAGACCATAGGCAAGCCAGTTGTCGCTGCCCATGCGGCGGTTCACTGCCTCCTAAAACTGTCTTGTTTGAAGCAAATGCCATCGCAGTATGTAAGACACAGTGTAGCAGTGTTACCAGCACCGGTTATTTATCTCCTATTTGGCTACTCGAACTTTTTGTTTCACCGGCTCCCTAAAATTGACATTGGGGATTTATTCTCATATATGCTATTCATTTTAAAGTTTGGCGATTTTTAAACTCCCTCACTCAGAAAAAAAATTGTAATGCCAACAATTTTCGTTGGTTAAATACAAAAATCTTTGACTTAAGAATGAAATAGTTGGCAATGATGTAATAAAATACTTATGGAGAGTATATTATTCCTACGCTGAATACCTGATTCTTGTTAACAAAAAAATATTTGAACCAAGAACTTTTAACTTACATTTTTTTAAATATCTCAAAAACCTTTGTTTTACAATTATTTTTTTTTGCTAGGAGTTTATAAAAAATGCGTACCTCTACTGCGAACGTACTCGTTTCGTATTACTAAAACTTTCTAACTTTAACTGCGAATGAGCAAACTCCATTTTCATACAGTTTTTGAACAGACTCTTAGCAGTAAAATCGTCTTAACAGATATGTATGAATATGAAAACACACTCTCCAAGTACCTATGCAAGTATGCCCCCTTCCGGCAAATTGTTTTTTTTGTTAAAATGGAAACCAGAAAAGTCGAGTTTGTGTTTAATTTTCTTAATTTAATAGTGTCGTCTTTAAAAACAATTTAATCAGGCTTAAAAAATAAAAAAATGCGCATTTTTGATCTTCATATTTCATTTTGGCTGTTTTTTAAATTTGGTTCCATGCCTCCTATAAAAGCTGGCAACACTGAGTACAAGTGTCAAGTTCGCAAGCAAAAAAAATATGTGCGAAAAGAGAGCGGAGAATTGTACCGAACAATCTACTACAATCCCATTTTTGGCCATCAGCAGCACCGTACTGCAGAACGAAAAGCGAAATTTTTCGTTAATGATTTCGTTGTGTCACTTTTGTATGGGATTTTTCGTTCATAAACAGCTGCATACTAACCATTGATAGTGGGGGCGTTCAAGTGTCTAGTTAAGTAAGTGTGACAGCTGTCTGAGAGCTGTCTGAATTGATGTATTCCAGTTTCGTGGGCTTAGATCGGCCCTATGAGCAGCTGCTTCAGTTGACATTTACGGAGTGGTAGCCAACGAATGTAATCAAGAAATTCGTGGCTGAGTACTAAGTTGACAGTTCGCATATGTGGCTGACGTAGGAAAAGTGACGTTCCCGAACAATATAGTTCTTGCGTTCATCTAGTTCATCATTAAATCTAGTGCAAATCAATCTTAGATACCTACATTTTTGAATGTGCCCAGTAACACGCTCTCCTTAAGATGCAAGCGTTGCACTCATTGGTGCAATGGCGGCAGTAAAAATTCACGCGGATTCCCCATTCCATTTAAGCAAAGATCCCATAAAATAAGAATCGAAAATCAAATACTAGAATTGTAACAAGAACCCAACAGAGGGCACTCTTCTACAACAATTATTCCATTTACTGCCATTTCTAGTAATTACACTTTAAAATTAGAAAATGACTTCCCCCGGAAGCAGGACATTTTCAAAGACAACTCTTATGACAAAAACTGGATCCCCCAGACTGTCCGCGCGTAACTCATTTAGATCAATTGCATGTCTCCAGAAATGCGCTCAACTGCAAAATGTCAAATCTGCACATGAAACCGTTCTCGAGAGTCAACACTCAACTCATCTGGCGTGAAATAAATGAAAAGCCAAGAAAAGTATATCCCAATAAAAGAGCGAAGAAGATTATGCAAATGACAGCTGCCGTTTGATATTCACTGGTGGAGGTCATTTCATTAAATTGCAAATTGCCATCACCCCATTTTCTGGGAAATGGTTCGATATTCTCTACGGGCGGTAATTTCTCACTCGCCATCGAGTTTTAAGAAAAATTGGAGGTGGGGATATGTCCTTCGCCTTACAAAGTAAGAGATGCGCCCAGTCCCAGACGACAGACGACGTAATGCACACCTGGTCTAGGTAAGAGATTATCTTGGTTCATTGTTGGCACTGAAAGTAAATCGAATCACCAGTGTAAACATTGGCAAATCCTTTCCGGATTGCGGATGTGTCCAGCGCTGTTTGATGGCGGAAGGGACAGCGATATTGAATCTTTTGCGTCCGGGAAGGTAACTTTTTTTAAGTTCGCACTTCACAGCGACAAAACACAAAGCAGTGTCAACAGTCTTTCAGGCATTAGTAGGGCTACGTGAGGGGAATTGATTTCTGTCTGGGTGGGGGGTTTTTTCTTTTGTTTCATTGATTATCCCATTAGGTGGGATTTGCTTTAAGCAAATCCTTCTGTCAATAGCTGGAGAGAAGGAGATGATATCGCAGTCGAGCTAGGGATACTGCGAATGTTTGGAGACTTTTTGCTTCTGGAACGAAAGAAGGCACCTTCAATGGAATCCTTGAATTTGTGAAGAAGTGTACTGGCCTTTGCCAAGGAGACGCAAAATGGACGGTAAAAAAGATCGTATATTCCTTGAAGACCGCTTTAGCCTTGTATTGGTTCCAGGTCACACTGGGATTGCACGAAATGGGATCTCCAATGAGATTGCTAAGCAACGATAAGATGATGTTTCCTCAGGACTCGAACCTGCGTTGGGTCTTCCATTGGCGATTGGATCTTTCGAGAACACAATCGTGTGGCACGGCTCCCCAGGATGCGGGCAAAGAAAACGTGTTATCCCGGACGTCTGTAAGAAATCAGCGCCATTTTTCTTGTCCCTCAGCAGAAAAGACTGCAAACAACTTATTGGCGTTCAAATCATTTTTAAAGCCACTTCTCTATCATTTAAATCATACCAATAATCTACTACATTCATATTTTGTATTCTTTTTTCTTGACGTTTCTCTTATGTGAATAAAGTTTAGAGTTTAATTTAAAACCGAAGCGATCGGTCGTCTCCGTGTTCTTTCTACTAATTTCAGATTTCGACGGAAATTAAAACAAAATCTAACAGCATCATTTTCCGCAACAGAACACAACGATCTGTCACAATTTGACTTGAGAAAATGCGCCGACCCATTAAATGGCCACACTAAATTTTGACAGATACATGAAGTAAATTCTGAAACAAAAGTTTGATTGTTTAGCTCGAGCTGCGAATACCACTTAGTTAAAGAGATTCGCTTAAATTTAGCTCAGCTAAATTTTGGAGACAGTTTTTATATGGGAGCTAAAATTTAGCTCGAGCAGCGTACTAAGTTTGAGTCACCAAAATCCACGCGGAAGAACAAAAAGGCGACTTTAAAACAATGAGTACCAGTAACTTAACAGCAGGTGTCAGTTTCGCAGTGACATTTTAGGTTAGGAACGCATTTAAATTTGATCTTTAACCTTCAAATGATTAAGGGTAGGTGGAGGCTCGCTCATGTTTTTTGGCGAAATCTCTTCGATTTTATTCCATAAAAATGCTCTCCGTCGCACGGCTCTTTAGTGAAAAATAAACGCATTAAATATTGAACAAAGACGATAAAAGGCAAAATCTGTCTTCGTAACCCAAATGTATTCAACAAGTCAGCCACAAAATTTAAGTAATCGCAATAAGAAAGAAAGATCTACCTACAGAAATCAGCCAATGAATAAAAATCCACCTACTTTTGCTATTCGGGGAAGTAGTTGCACCCACGATTACATTCCTTCAATCCCTTCCCTAGCACAAAGTTGTCCACAAAGCAGTGTTTTATATCGTGGAATGTATCCCTTTTTGAGGGAATTTCGATGTCCGAAAAGCCTTCCGTGGGATTAAGGGATAAAGCACCAAATCGGGAGAATTTCAGAAATCTGGCAAAAAACATTGAAATTATACATTTTTGGTGAAATTCTATCAAAACACCTGTATTTCACCATGATTATCAACACACTGAATGTCCATAAAAAACAGTAAATCGTCTTTTATCAAAATTGTCTGTATCAAAAAGTAATCATAGCAGTGTTACAAACTTCGGTTTTTATACTAAAGGTTAATTTAACGTGATTTTCTTTCCGTGTAATACAAATTTTATATTAAAAACTGGATTTTGACGTAAAGAAGTATCGTGGGATTTTAAATTCCCTTTTTTTTGAGTATGGTGAAAAGGGAAAAATGACCAAGCTTCGTGGGATGATTGAAATAAAATACTCTTCTGCACTACTTTACTTAACTAATTTTATTCTTTAAAGTGCAGTTCTAATTCAATTCGTTTTGAAATAAGTCGAACGAAAGGTATCTCACGCAGGGACTGACTGGTCATCTCTAAAGCATTCTCCTCTTCTCTCTCTCGAGTTAATTAATGGGTAATGGGTGAATTCAGACGCCACATCATCAATGTAATGCGGAAGATATGTTCCAATCAAAGGCGCCACTCTTAATTTGCATAACAGGCAGAATACCTCCTCTCTTTCACACACCCACCTTCCGGCCTAGTGATTTTTCCAAAATAATCTCCATCTCGAAAGAAATTAGATGGCCCACTCCCCAATGAAACTCCCTTGATGTATGCCCTTGCAATTAATTAAACGGCAAATTTCATCACCTCACCGCGTTCCCACCTTCATGCACACGCCATTTAATTTTATACACACCACTAGCACAATCAAAAACAAAATAATTTCCAAAAAAAAAAACAAGCATTTGGCCAAAAATGTGAAACTCATTAGATGTTTCCAACAACCTTAACGAACAAAAAATGATAAATTGCGATAGTCCACAAAATCAATCAATCACACAAAGTTCAATGTTAAGGGATGAGAATGCGGGCGAATGGGTTGTATGCCTTCCTAATAGCCATAGATACACAATCTAGAGCAGGAAAACAAAATGGAAAAGAGAACAGCACATTTAACGTGTCTTGTCTGGCATGCCCGTATAAAGGACATATGCTATCAGAACTCACCCGTAGGCGTTAGATTGGAAACGCGATTGAGGGGTAAATTAGTTGAGAGGATAATTTCAATTTTTCATCACGACTAAGGGTGGGGCTATACTTGCGGCACCTTTAGATAGTTGCGAACATAAATACTGAAGCAAACGGGGGGAATAGGGAAAAGCTTTTTTTCATGTATCACCCGCACAGTGGTTACTGAGTTTGTAGTTCTCGGAGCAGCAACTTGGGGAAGATTTCATTGAATACAACTGGGGTTGGTTTTTTTTTTGTAGGATGAAAACTTTTTAAATAGATGGGAGAACAGTTTACAAAACTGGTAGTACCAGGACTAATTAGTGTTCAGTTTGAACTATTGCATACTAGGGCTTGTAGTTTTTGTAGTTGTTTATGAATGAATGAAACCTTACAGTTTTCATACAGACCCCAAAGGCACCGATATTTGGGAAGTTTTCTGTGACGTATACACTGCAAGGGGTTTAACCACAATTCTGAATGATTTTTAACTCTTCTTTAAGTATATTGGCAGGGACCTAACCTAGTTGAACGCTTCGACTTTTACGTTCTTTTTTCAGTTGCTCAAATGTATTGCCAATGCGCGTTTTTTTTAGTTCTTGGGTGATAAACAAGCAAATAAATAAATAATAATCGTATTTAGCGTCCCGGTTAAATTTTACGAACTAAATAATGAAGGAATTTCCATATTACTCATTGTGATCTATAAAATATTTAAAATATTTATGCCGAATTCACAATGTCGCGTTGAACGCGTGCGTGCGTCGGCTCGCTTTGACACGCTTTATCGAAACTTTACGATTTGAAATGCCAAAGCGCGCGAGCAACAATTTTGTAATACGAAATGCTGCTTTGAAGCGAAGTCGCGTTGAGAGAGTAGAGTATGACAAATTAAAAGTTCGGTTTGGTTAAAACTAATGTACACAAATAGAGAGCAAAAGTCAAATTTCAAGTCTACTCTCTTTTTTCTTGTAGCTGTCATTTTTGTGCAAGAACTAGAAAGGGATTCTCCAAAATAGATAAAAAATCATTCATAACAGTAATACAAAGAATAACCTCAACAAAGATACAATACCAATGATTAATATTTTTTTTATCCAATAAAGTCTAAGGAAATAAGTATTAGCTCCACAAAAAAAAGCATTCGCCATTTTTACACACTAAATTAATTAATTTGCATTTAAAAAACATCATATTGCTTTTTAAAACTTGTGTGTGATAAACATTTGCGGTTCTGTGCAACTCCAACTAAGAACGGCACACCCCATGACATCAAATCGAACAATTCAAAATTCTAAAGTTGTCAAACGCGCGTGAGAGTAGAGAGTAGGTCTACTCAGGCGTCGCGTTGAACTTTACGATATTTACGACCTAAAGTCGATTCAACGCCTGAAGTTGTATTTTGTGTGGCAGCATTTGAACGCTTTGCTTCTACATAATCTGTCAACGCACGCGCGCGTCAACGCGACGTTGTGAATTCGGCATTAGTGTGAAGGTTCAAAATGATTATAAGTAAGGTAGAATGTGTCTATTTTGAGCGTGAATCTATAAATATTGCTGCCGTTTTAAGTCTCCGATAAAACGGAGAGCGATAACTTTCAAACACTTTCGCTGGATTTATATGAAATTTAAACAACAGTCGCGAAATAAAGCCCTAGGAAATATGGCCCCAAAGTAAAAATAAAATAAGGCCCCAAAAATGTGCATACAAAACAGCAACAAATAAAATTGTCGAAATTTGGGGTGCAATTTAACTTTTTGGGGTTTTATTTAATTTTTTAAATTGGGGCCTAATTTCATAATAAAAAAGGGTCTATTGAACTAAGACCGCGATATTATTCTTGGAGCCCAATTTCATTTTTACTTGAAAAATAGCACGTAGCTGAAAAAGTTTTTTAGCGAGGCCTCCATGTGAGGCTTACATTTAAAATTAATGTAAGCGACAGAATAGCTGAAGAAATCGCACAGTTTAATTAAATTGTAAGACTCGCGTTGAAAACCATCAGCGAGTAACAGAACAGCCGAAAAAATGGCGCGATTTTCATGCAAGGCTTACATTTTACATTAATGAAAGCGAGTACTAGAATAACTAAAAAAATCGATCATTGAAAACCATTTATTGAAAACATCAGCCTCATATTATTGGGGCCTAATTTCGATTTAAAAAATTGGGCATTATTGAAAATGTATACCGATTTTGGGCCCTTATTTAATACTTACTATTGGGGCCTTATTTCCTGAGGTATTATTTCGCGAAGCCTCGCAGTTATTCATCATTGGAAATTGTAAAAATTTAAATAATGATTCAGTTTGTTTTATTCATAAATTGGTGTCCCACTGGTTACCGCTTAATTGGCGCAAATCGAATTCATGTGTTCAATTGTCTTTGAAGTAAGTGCTTCAAGTTCTGGTAGGGAAACAAAAAACAAGGAAAATCATTTCAAGAACAATATGCCCGAAGAAGTGACACCTACTGGGTGTTGATGTTCCAACAATACCTGGTAAGACTGGTGTTGTTTAAAATAACTCTAGTTCCAACCAAAGTATTTGTTCACCAATAGTTGTTATTTATCTTCCAAGTTCCATTTTTAATTCGTTGATTTCTATTGAAATTCCTTAGAAGATTTGCAGAATTAAATGCTCAAACAATCGCCCAAGAGAATCTAATGATGAAATAGTGACATTGTTTGAAAATGGTGCAGTTCCAACCACAGTTTTTGTTTCCATATAGTTATTGGTATCTCCGCAGTATCAATTCGTTGAATAATCCCCAAAAGTGTCATAGAAAAATTCAAACAATTGAACAATAAAGAGATATTGGTGGTGTTTGAAATCTGTACAGTTCCAACCAAAGGGTTTGCTACCATATAGTTAATGGTATTCTCTCAGTCATCATTTGTTGAAATTCGATTTCTCAAAAGTGTCAAAAAATGTCAGTTCTCAAGCAATCACCTAAACGAGTCTGAAACAGAAAAAGTGGTATTGTTTGAAAACGATACAATTCCAACCAAAGTCTTTGACGGGCGCTCTGCGGGTATTTTATTTTAAGATATACAGATATATGTCCACTGATGCCAACCCCACAGAATCTTCTGTATATCTACAGAATTTTCACCTTGCCTACAGAAATACGGAACTCAAACTAAAATATACAGAAATCTCAAAAAATACTTACCCAAATAATGCGTTTCCACCCTAACAAATCTATTAAATTCGCTGTAGTGATGACGTTAACATGCAAACCCCCCAGTTGTAGGTTTTTTTCTCATTCTTTCTTGCCACATTTGGTCTAAGTGTGAAAGCAGCAACATTTTTCAGTTCAAATTTACAGCGTTCTTTATCGTTCTACTCTGATTTTATATGAATGACACATTGATTGAACCAACCAGAATACAGAAACATGTTTAACATCACTATGTATGATTTGAAAAACAAGGCTAGCACTAAGACGAGTATTATCGAAATTTTCCTACCAGCGAAACCAGAGGTCATTAAAAATGTTGTACTTGTACAAAATTAATACATATATTTCAAGACTGATGTTTTATGCCATTCAAAACATACATTTTAAGCACTTTAAGCACAAAAAAAAGTCAAAATTACAGAACTCTACAGAATTTGTATCTTTCATCTACAGACTTTTCAAAATTAGGGTTGGCATCACTGCTTGTGTCCCATATGGGATGTAATTTGTGTCGAGGATCGTGTCCCAACTTTGTCCAGTGTCAGCTGTTGTTAAAATCAGTTGGGACTATTCCAAAAACCATTTGCAGTTAGATATTTGCAGCCTAATGGAGTGTGGTAGCGTTTTGAAGCCGTCGGGATATTGGTAAACGCATGTAAATTCCTAATTCTATAAATAATCCAAGTTGCTTGATAATAGTGATTTTTAAGTCAGCTGCGACATCGTTCCGGCACCCGCTTTCCACCCCGAATCTCCAGGATGTCTTGCATTCAGTATTATGAAGATTTTTTCCATTCACGAATGGCATCTGTCTCGCCATTCACGTAGTGTACTTCTTGAGCAAGTGTCACGTACGTTTGCTACTATTCCATTAGTCTGCACCGAAGCTCGATTTCTTATGTGCAGCTGATGCTTTAAGTTTGTAAATACGGTGGGTTCTTATATGGAACACCGCACTCGGGCGCATCGTTTAAGTCCAGTGAAAAAGTTTCCTCCTTGTGATTCATCTGCCCTTGTTCGACGTTTAGCAAACAATTACAGCAACGGATTCAAGTTGAATCAAACTCATTGCCATTAACGGTGTTTACTAAACTCCATCGCATTCATTAAATATTAAAACTCATCCGTATGGATATTCAGACTACAAGTACACTAAAATTCCATTTTTACTACCATTACACCCTGCAGTAGAATATTTCTGTGAAATTTAATAATCTGCAGCCAGCGCGTAATTAAATTTTAAATCACTTTAACGGCCATTTCATTGGATGCTCCATTTTAAGCACCATTATTCTCTTGTGCAGGGAATCGTCCTTGTTGCGGCAAACAGAAACTATTACACCAGAGTGGATACGACCAAGCGATGAAGTGAAATCCTAGAAGAGCAAGTGCAAGGTCGCTGAGGAGGATTCGGTTTTATAACGCAGAGTTTGTCTATCTATTCCCCCCTTTTCATCCCGATGACATTGGCCGAAGTAATTGCAAACAACGTAAGTAGACAGTAGTTGTAGCATTCGCATCGGCGGCATTCGGTTGCGCACTCTAAGGGTGCACAGCAAACTGAATGACACTTTGAATGAGAACACTTATAAGTATGGAATAAACTATGAACAAGAGTAAATAGAACCGTATCGCAAAAGAACAATCGGTCAGGTCATTTCAAACACAAATCCCCTCATTAATTAATTTCGCCATTTTTTTTTTTGCAGATGGCAAATTATCCAGTACCCCCCTTATCGTAGATAAGGCTTGTCAAATGAAATCGACTTTCACTATCTAAGTGATTAGTCACCGCAGTGCTATCATTTGGAAGGCCCAATATTTCATCATCCACCAACCACCCACTGGTGACTGTGTTGTGAACTTAATCATCGAAAAGTATCTTCCTTTTCAGTGTCACTCGTTCAACATGGGAATACAACATACAATTTTACAGTGCGTACTTTTGTTCCGCTGTTTTATGTCCATCCCATTAAAGTGACATTCATTTGTCAAATTGTCGAAAAATCGTTCTTTTGTTTTCTGTCTTATTTCTTGTTGATTATGTCAGTAAGAATAGGACCCAGTGCTGATTTATTATCCTGTCGTGGTTCATGGTAGATGAAACTATCATTAAAATTGGGAACAAAACCACAGAACAGCTGCAGATAAGAATGAACTTTTTGAATTTTTCTTGACTCATATTCTTCATTTCAATAAAAAAAATAGCTTTCACCTTTACCACCACCCATTCTTCACTTATGCTGCGGATACAAATTGGTGAGGTTCAATTCCTGACCGAAAAAGCCGATAAATTTCCCAGCAATTTGGGACAGACGTGATTTGTGGTTTGCAAACACCGCGCTGGTTGGTGAATGTCAAATCATTTGCCTTTTTTTTTTGTCCGCACAAAAGATACGGCTACCCTCTTCGCAGCTAAACGGCTATTAGTCTTTTGTATCTCCAAAGCCGTGTGCAACTAATAGAAAAGGGTTTCGTTTGGCATTCTATTGTGAATGTCCGTCCCACAAAAGCATCCCAAACCTATTAATAAAACTTTTCAAGGGCAAACTATTAAAGGACGAATAATAAGACCACAGAAACACGAATTACTTTCTTGGTGAAAATGAAATCCTATTACTGAAACAAGACCCACAACAGAAACCGAGCAAATGTCTCCCCAGAAATAATTGACAAAACTTAACGTTAATCAAATCAATCTGCTCGCTGACATTGAATGTCTTTTGGATTAGGAAATTTTCCCGAAAACTTTTCTCCAATTACGGGCTTAACGGTGAATTACTTTTAAAATCAGTGAATCGTTTATGCTGACAGAAAATGTTTGAGGTTAAGGCGTCGCCCATGGAACTCCACTCCTTTTTTATCGAATAAATTTAAATTTGCAAATGTACGGTGTGTGTACGTACAAAGAAAATGTAAATATTGGTGGTTTAACTTCGGGCAACGTTCGAAAAAGATGAATATATCGAAGAACTTTGGGGGTGTTTCTCTGCATCCTCTACAGGCGAAGGATATTATCCAAAATCCGAGATGGTTATTTTAGGTTTATGATGTTTATGATGCATTTAATATTTATTAGCTCGTTTAATGGATTCGGTGCTAAAAATGGAAATCTTATTTTGGGGGGACGTTGGCCCAAAGTCGTATTTTACGATGCAAAATGTTGTTCCAGGTGGAAACGATTAAAGTTTCCGTTTCGCATGGCTTTTTAAATGCATGCAAGTAATCTTATGACTAACTGGAAGAAGGGGTATCTACTGAAAGCTGTAGATGGTATAACCCGCACATGAGCGGGAATTGCAAATGACGAATAGCGAACAAATCAATTTAAGCGTATTTATAAATAAAACATTTATTTGTTCTACTAAAAAAACATTATATTTAATTAATCTACCATCTAATATAAAAAAAAACCTGAGTCTTAATTGAATTAAGTAACGAAATTAACAATTACAGCTATTTTCCAGCGAACCGAAAATTCTTGCAGCGAACTGTCACACTTTATTGACAATCCACAAAAAACAGTCGCGATCGACAAGCCCACGAATGGAAAATTTGTTTGAACGTAACCTTTAAAAATGAAAAATCTGCAACTTAAAAAGTCTTCATGTGAAGAAGTATCAGAGACTACGAATACTCACTTGTTCGCAATTCGCTCTTATGTGAATAGTCCATAAAAGCTTTTAATCGTTCGAAGATTGTTAAGAAATATTTTTAATATCAAATAAATAGCGAAATTCCGGATTCTATATATTTTACCGCGAACAAAAACACCCTTGCAGCGAGTTCCCACACTTCATTCACAAGACAAAATTAAAATGAGTTCCACAAATCAGCAAATACAAAAATCGTTCGTACTTAACCTTAAAATCGATGTGTCAGTGCAATTTTTCTGTGTATATTTATTGAGTTCGCTGCAAGCAAGTGGACTGTCAAAGCTTTGCTAGAAAAAAGGACCAAATCTGCACAAATTGTATTTAGATTTTCCCGTTCCATCAACTGGAAGTGGTTGCTAACATCCCTGGTTTCCACTGACAGATTCCATAAATATGAGTAGATGGAAATAAAGCAGGGTCGGCATTCTGTAAGGCGAAACGTTTGCGTGTGCACGAGGAAATTTACTTGTGTTTTGTCAGTTGTTTTCTCTGAATATTTCATTTACAGAAAACACACGGTAAATGAAAGATCGGGCGATATTTCTCGCACGAGTTCAAAAATATTTCTATATATTTAAACTCTTTTCATCTCTCTTTCAAAAACCAATTACACCAAATGAGGTGTCAAATGGAAAATAATTAACTAAAGAACCGACGAATTGCGATTCTCTTTTATAAATGCTACTGAATTGTTAAAAGGATAAAATCGCATGAGAGTTCTTGAACGGGTACGCTAGTGGCTAGTGTAATACTGGTTCTACTGTGAAGCTTCACTCTCAACCAATTTTCACAAGTGAGGTGTCAAAGTAAGGGAAATTTAATGAAAATTAAAAAATACCTGTCTAACTACAAAAATATAACCAAAAAGAGAGTTTCCAAACACCTTAACTGCCTTAGTTCCTCTGTGTACCTGCCATTTGATTCATGTAGTCTCCACCTAGCTCAAACGCAAAATAAACACCAACTCATAACCCTGCGTCGGCTGAGCATAACTTTTAATCGAGCTCGCTATTTCCAATTATGAAGTACCAAACGCACATGCAAAACATAAATTTCGCATTATTGCCGAATGAACGGATGGTCTCACAATGAATGCATAAAATTCTTTATCGAGCTACTAGCGACTCGTCCGAACAAATGCTAAGCAAATAAATCGTTTTAATTGAATCGAGGACTTTGGGATTTTATTACACATCCCCGACCAATATGATGTGAGTCACCCTTTAGCAAAGACAACGCCATGCCACGCATTTCAAATGCAATTTGACTCTGGTCTAATTGGGTGCGCTTATTGGTTATCCCGCGGCTTTGCGAACTGCCGGCTGCAACTGCTGCACATCCTGCACACATGCAATTTGTGTCAAATAGAATTCTAAATCAAGCGCATCTCGTATTTCCAACAGCGGGGTTTGAAGTTTTCGTTTTGATTTCCCCAAGGCATGATTACGACATTGCTGCGCAATTCGATATTCGCCTCAATCGGTGGTATAATGAAAATATTATCGCCTGGACTGTGGCAAATTATCCTATTAAGGCGTTAACAATTGAAGCTAAAACCTCGTCCATTAAACGCGAACAGTTCGACTATAAGCGCACTTGGGGCATTCCATCCAAGTTTTGTTTTTATTCTTCCACCCTCGAGGGATTCACAATGTTGCTCAGAGTCGATGCGAAGGCGCGGAAATGAAAACATATATTCGCCGAATGACTTTGTGCGGTTTCGCATCGAAAGTGGGAAACCTCAAATCGACTTGTGATTGCCGGGATCCTGTGTGTGTCCACATCGAATTTGCATTTACACGAAGGACACTCAGCGCAGACTTACCGATGAATATTTATCTTGCATCCAATTCGCAAATCAAGTATTCATTAGCCAACTCATTAATTCACTTTTCCCTCAAGCTCACAATTTAATCAAACAAGGATAATAATAAAAAAAAAATACCTACCGAGCCGAGCCGGCTGCCAACTCTTGACGAAGAACTTCCTATGATGAAAAAATATCTAATAAGATGCAAAGCAAGGAATATCTGGATTTTTATACCAGTAGGTATCTCGGAGTTTAATTGCCACTGTCAGGGTGATCCATTTATATCCTTCACTTGGCGGCAGTTGGTAGCCGCCTTTTCGCCTAATTAAGTGAAATTCCTCTCCACCCAACAAACATGCTAAATTAACGAAGCTTATCGTCTCGCAACATTGAATGCCATGCGGAGGAGCACAGGACACTCTGTTATGCTATATAGTATACCATATCGTGTGTCCTTTATGAAGCATGTTTGTGCGGCGGATACTTGTAAGCGCAAGTGTAATTAATCATTAGGACAGATGATGCGAGGGAAAAAAAACATTGCAAACGGTGGTTCGTGAGTGACTTGGTTACTTGAAAGGGAAAAGCGGTTGAGGTCCGATAAGCAAGCGCATGCAGGATGCGCAAAGTGTTTTTGTTTGTTCTCTTTCTCAAGGGCGTTAAATCAACCCAACGCGTATTGATTTTGCTTTTGTTTTGCTTCTGTTTTCAGGTAGACTTATACATTGTCACTTGGGCCATTAATTAGCCTCGGTTTACACTCGCGGTCGGGCAGACTTCTGTGATACTTAAGGGCAGTTTGAACGCAGGTTTATCTGAGACGCAAAGTCAATGGCTACATTTTTAATTAAAATCAACTTTGTATAGAATAAAGGGCCACTGTAAAGATATTGTTTGAAAGATGGGAAATTAAAAGTTGATTGAGGTAGCCACTTTGAGGGCGCGGATTATTTACTTGTCAAATAGCAACTGACTGTGGCAGCTGTCATTATGTCAGGGATGTCAAATATCTACCGTAAAATGAAGAACTGATTTTTATCACTCTAGGTACATACCTAGGTCTCTGATGCAATTTTGTTCTACTTTTGAACTTGCAACCAAATTGAAAGATGTCATTCTTTTGACAGTTGTCAAGTAAGAACTATGCAGCTTAAAAAAATTAAAAAATAAGCGCGCGAGTAACGCATACATATTTTAAGACATTCACTACAAAAATGGTAAAAATTCATGATTGGTATTGAGCAACTTCTCGCCCGCTGTTCTGAACGTGCTCAATAAATTGAAGCCAACCGACTGGTTGGTTCGTCGAAGAAAATCGAAGATAATATCGGATATATTGTCCGCGGAGTAGAGCCGCAACTAGGTATTGAGAAAACGTGATGTGAACTTTCAACAGCAAGATGGCGAGTTGGAAATTTGTCTGATGGCGTCCTTTAAATGTAAAATTAAAGGCACCTTTACAGGAAAGCCATCTTTTTTGTATTTCAATTTTAAATCTCTTAAATCAGCCGAGGACAAGCTCTACGCCCATCACAGTCGGATATTTTTGGTAGAGAAAACAAGCCTTTAATTTACTCACTAAAAATGTGCAAAAGCTGCGCAAGAACATAACAGGTCGGTTCTTTTCCAACTGTCAAACTTCCTTTCTTTGAAAACAGGGTTTCAGTGTGAAGTTTTTTTCGAAGTCCATCTCCAAAACCGATTAAACCGAAAAATCAACAAGTGAATTGGAATGATTTAGAAAAGAAAATCATATTCAGTGAGATACAGCTCGCAATTTAAAAAAAAGTCACCCAAAATTTCGGTGAAGCGAACCCACTCTTTTCAAAATTTCTAGGGACTTTCACTAACTCAAAGCTTCTCCAAAAATCTGCAACTTCTTACTGCACTTGGGCGACTTAAAGGCCTCCATCCACTAAATCATATCTAACCTCTGAACATACCATGCCGACTGAAACAAATAACCAACGAATTTGGTTTAATGAGCTCCTTTGACACTCCCCAAAAGGGACGTACATTCCCGCCACATACCCCGGTGACCGTTTTTCTTTGTTTGCGTCAACACCTCAACTGTAAGTCACACTAACAAACGGCAAAATCGACTTCACTCTCCATCCGCTTAGCAGCAACAACTACTGCCTCGGGGAATGCGTCCATTAAGGGCTTTATGAACTCCCCCCACTATTCTCGTCTATGCACACTTGCTTTGTGTGCTCTGCCATTTGGTAAACCTACCTACGGCCTTCTTATACCTCTCGCCGCCCTCGACATCACACTTGATGGCGACACGGCTAAAGGCTGCCACAATACAATTTAATTTTATTTCTCATTTTTGTCCTCTCTATTCCTGGAAGCCTCCACCTCGCTGATACACACACTCTCATACACATACGACACAAAACGGAGGTGGGGGAGGTGAGCGGCCAGGCTGTTATTCACTCCTCGTAATTTGTTCGCAGGGATGTAATGCGCAATTGAGCAATTTGTTGAATGACTTCTCTATACAAACGTGTGACGGCGGCAGCTTGGGTGGGATACACCATACACAACGCCACGGAGGAGGATTTAAATAAGGAAAACGTTTATCCTCTGTTGTTGTCGCCTTCGGTGCATGGGGAGCCCCGACTGTCACTATCATGGACCATGATTTGGGTTTAATTTTTTGTTTTCACTTGTTTTTCGCTTTTCTATCATCCTTAGTGAGTGTGTGTGTGTGTGTGGAAAGTTGATTTAGCGCATTTCTTTTGTAAATAGTGTAAATGAGCCTCTGGAGAGCAATTTTCGTTGGCTCTTCTCGGCGACGACGGTTTTCAAATTATTCTCGTAAGCCATTGCGGGGGTTATACTACCCTGCAGTGACGTGCAGGGTAGTATCTCTTGGCAGGTTTGTCCTTGATTGAGGTACTTAGTTGGGCATGAAGGAATTTGTGTCGGAATTTCGTATTTGGAACGAATTGAGTGTGAATTTTATGACTCGGATGTTACCAAACTCGCTCCATTTTGCGGGCAGAAATATTTCAGTTACATTCGAGGGTAGGTGCTGGCAATTTCCCATAGTGAAAAAACATTTCTCTGCGTTGGCTAAAGGGAGACGTAGGCATGCACAACACAATGTCGTCGTTCAAAACAATTTTCCTTGAATAGACAGAGTACGGTTTATGTCAAAAGTCGAAACTGGCTGAAAGCGCATTTTTATATTTCCTCTTTCAGGGAAAGGAAATAACAACTTCAACTTGAGAAGGTGCGCCTTACATAAAGTATTGCGGGGGTTATCTTACAAATGGTGGGACAGTCGCATTAGATCAATGGATTGCGTTGGCCTAAGCGTTGCACATTTTCCTGGGTATTTGACCCACAAGAAGTTTCACAATTCAATGTTTATAAAAGTATAATAGACCTCAAAGTGGTTTGCCAATAAATTGATTATATATTCGCACTGAGGCCTCTTTGAAATGAATACGTTGTGGACTGGAAATGTGCCAGCTCTCCGCTCGCTAACGGTTTTTGTAAGGTTGGGTTCAATGCACTGCACAAGACCGGCCACTTACATCTCTTTTTCAGAATGAACAAGTGCATTTGGTACTAGACTACTGAGCGAGGGATCTCAAGTTCGATTACCGGAGAACATCAATAACATCTTGTGGTTTTTTCCACTGCGACACCTCTCGCGAACGTCGACAAATAAATAAATAAATGGACGAATGGAAGGGGTCTACAACAGCTAATTATAAGAAGCTCTTTCATGACAGTTGTATTATCGGAGGGTTGTCCGATGTTAAGATGAAATTTCGGTTTTTTTTTCGGTGATCTAACCAAGCAAACCTCTAAAAAAAATAATTCACTTAGATAGGTCTTCCGACACCATTTTTTTTTTAATTTCTCCTCATTCTGACAGCTTTATGGCATCCTTTACACGTTTTTGGTCAGGTGCTTCCTTCCCTTAGCCTGAAATTTTGATTTCAAATTCCACTCCAGAAGAAAAAATGTTACGTATACGCCCCATAGGACCGCACAAACAATTTTACCATTGGGCATTTTTTTAACTTTCTCCAAGATATTGTATTCGTACAAAATTTCGAACTCGAGATGTTAATCAATTCTGACATTACGATGATAGGCGAACTCCAAAAAGTGGGTCGCAAAATTCTGTCCGTCTGTCCGTCTGTCTGTCTGTCTGTATGTATGTCCCGAGGCCTACAGCCTAAGCGGCTGAACGGATTTCGTTCAAACTTCGGATTTAAAGTTTGGGGCTTACAGTTCATTAACGGTACTTCCCATACAAAATTTGCATACCAGTTTGATTTGTTCGAAAACGACTCTAACGATTTCAACAAAAATTGATATTTAAGCTTAAGTAGGTGAGGTGAACATAACGGCATACTCAGTTTTCTGCTAAAAAATCGAGTAACGGTACTTTTGAAATTTGGACTTATCTCGAAAACGGTCCATACGATTGTAACAAAAGTTAATTTCTAAGGTAATATGGTCATTTCTAACTTAATGGAAAACTCAGTTTTTCTCTGTATTATCGTAAAAAGGATCTTTGGAAAATGTCTTTTTTGAAAAATCTAGTTTTCCCTAGTTTACCTCAAAACAGCATGATTTTGACCAAAATGCAAACTTAGAGTAAAATTGATGTTTTCAAAATTATTGCGTCCTTAATTTTCCATTCAAATCACTGGAAACGCTCACTTTAAAAACTGCTCATATCTCGAAAACCCCATTTTCGATTTCGATAAAACCCTAAAAACCAAGTACCTAATGCTTAAGTCCCGAAAAAAAGATTTGCTTAAATGACTTTGAATTTCAGTCAGTCGTGCACTTTACTTAATATTCAACCTGGTTTCGCTGCAAATTTCTGCATCTAATCGGATTTCTAATTTCAGAATTTTGGATCGCCGCCAGTCATTCTCAAAATTATGTACATAACTTCAAATTTGTTTATAAAATTCGTTGTGGTTAGTAAAAGTACGATAACCAAGCCTGATATGGGTAATCATCATTCCATCCGCAAAGCTAAGAAAATATTTTAGCAACATAGGAAGAAAAAAAAAAACATTTGGGACCTGACACACTTCTTCACCTCCCAGGCTTTTTTTTTCTTCTCTTCTTGCCATTTGAATTTCTATAGAAATGACTGCCGAATATTTGCCAACTTTTTTGTTTTCCCTAGGAAATTGCTTCTTTCCAAGGAGAATATACTTTTTTGTTCGGTTTCCTTTCATATCGCCCACAATTTCGTTCTAGAAATGGAACAAGAACAAAATAGAAAAAGAAATAGACCCGAGACAGGAGGAATGCATTTAAAGTATCCAACCACTTAATTTGTCGAGAGGAAAACATCTACAAGGACTAACAGTTTCGTTGCTTTATTTTAATCCCAAAGCAAGATATATTCCACACAGTCAAGTGTGGCCAAGAGTTTATTTTATGTTTGCGACAACAACATGTTCCGTCTGTGGGAATAGATTTGGAATCCTCCCTCTGTGGGAGATTTGGGTGTAATTCCACTAACAATACGTTCACGGCGATGGTAAGCTCATACTTGAGAACTTTTAAGTCTCTTCCAACACAATAGAAGTGTGCAAAAATATTATTACACTTTTTCGGAGTGAGAATAATATGCTTTTAAATATTTTTTGAATATTTAGGTAAGTGATTTAAATTTCTACCCCCCACTTGGCGAGGACTACTGGGAGTTTATGCTAAGTAAACATTGCGTGTGGGAATTCTGTTCATTAAACAGGTTGTATAATACACGATGAGCCCGGTGGAATTTTCCACTCAATCTTAAGACTTGGAGGGCATTGGCTTTCTGTTGGTGGTGAAATTTTCCGGAAGAACAAAACTTGCGCCTTGAAGTATGGAGTGCTGTTAGTATACATTGAGTTAGTCATGATGTGGATGATAAACTGCTATACCAATCAAACTGAACTTAACAACAAATCATTATTGTATCTGGATGTCTCAATTTCGACAGTGCTCCCAGCGGAGGAAGTAATATCAATAAAACGTCCTTCCCGTCAAAACTACCTATTTATATTTGTACATAATGGATTGCAGCGCTCTCCCCAGCACACAGTAACTTATTCAATATAATCGCCGATGGAGCGAATAAATCGGCACAACAGTAAATCATGATGATGTTGGTTTTGTGGTTGCATAGATACTAGATAGTGTATCTTGTAAACGTATCCCTGTGCACGGCGAAACACAACACGATCAATCACCCGAATTGATACTCAATGCGAATTCATTTTCCGACAAAGCTTTCAACTTGTGTGTGCACAAAGGTTTCGTTTTCTTTTGTAATCCCGTGTTCAGCCTTCAGCCCCTCTGCACCTTCTGGCCGAATGCGATGTCTGTTATCTCAATCGCTGATATAGTACAGCCACTCATCCCCGTTATTGGTGTACGTTGTTGGTGCGGCCACCACAACATAACCGGATTACCTCACATGGCCATCGGTGGGTATATTCACTCGAATCATTATATTTGGCTGCTGGTGCTTTTTGGCAGCTCCCCCTTCATAATCCTTGGGGGATTTCCATAGTGAATCGACAGAAAACTATTCTGTAAGCGAAATAAATAAAAAACCCTCCACTGAGCCGATGTTATTGTGTGTCGATTGTGGGTGGCAGCGGGCCACTCTCTCCATCCAGAAGTTGGCAATATGTCGAGGTCGATCCACAACAAACGACACACAGCTTATTTGAGTGCGTGTTGGGGGGGGGGGGTTGCGAAAGTGAACAAAAAATAAAATTCAATAACATTTTTCGATGCTCCACAAGGGAGTGGTTGGGGCGATTATTTTATTGTTGTCACACTCAGTCTGCAGGATATGCGCATACTTGAGAAAATTTTATATGCGAACATAATCTATCCATGCCGGAGTAATGTGATGATAATGACATTTTCCTGGTGAGCTCCACGCGATGGAATTTTGTGAAATATTTTGCGAATCTTTTCGATTAGGATGGCAGTCTGTTCTGGTCTCTTATATCTGTATATTAAGGGGAGTGTGCGTACTGTGCACATGTGTGTGCAATTGTGTCTGGGGCAATCCTAGAAAAAAACAGCACATTTATTGGTTATATTCATAGAGTGCCCATTTCAAAAATAAAAAATTTAAAAATTTTACACTTTTTCAATCTTCTTAGGTTAGGTTAGGTTTGGTTGAGTGGGGTTGTGAGATCGTCACAAAAGATCAGACACCAAGACCATATCTCATCGCCATCCCCAGGCTCAATCTTCTTAAGGAAAATGTCATCTTTCGAAAATTCGTGAAGTAAAGAACTATAAGGAAATAGCGAAGTTTTTCAAAATCCTTGAGACAGATTTCTTCAGATTTTCTAAGAGTATCCACCTAGAATTTAAGGAAAGTGCACGACTGGGTCGCACGAAACTTTCTCGTTTAGTGCAAGTCTGACTGAAATTCAAAGTCATTTAAGAAATGAATTTTTGTTAGAATCGTATGGACCGTTTTCCAGATATGTCGAAATTTCAAAAGCACCGTTACTCGATTTTTTTAGCGGAAAACTGAGTATGCAGTTATGTTTACCTCACCTACTTAAGCTTAATAATCAATTTTCGTTGAAATCGTTAGAGCCGTTTTCGAACAAATCAAACTGGTATGAAAATTTTGTATCGGAATAACCATTGATATTGAGGTTACCGTGCAATAAAACCAAAACTTTAAATCCGAAGTTTGAACGAAATCCGTTCAGCCGCTTAGGCGGTAGGCCTCGGGACATACAGACAGACAGACAGAATTTTGGGACCCATTTTTTTGAGTTCGCCTATCATCGCAATGTCAGAATTGATTATCATCTCGAGTTCGAAATTTTGTCCGAATACAATATCTTTCTCTTACTACGTAATGGAGTAAGTTAAAAAATAAAAAGAATTCTGTAACGTGGAATCATAAAAAAAAAAGTTTTTAAAAGTGAAGGTCTTGAGAAGCCCCTATACCCAGAAAAGTTAATGTTATTTTGAAAACAACCGACCGATTTATTTCCGATTTTCTTACACCTTCTTTGACGTTTTCAAAAGCACTTTTTTTAGCAAGGACCAGCCGTTAAATTGTTAAATTTTCTCTTTTTTTCAAAAGACGTTTAAAAAATAATAAAATGCTGCCTACAACTTTTTGACAACAAAATCGCTACAATTGTTATCATATGCACTGATGTGACGTTTACTTGCAGCGTGACCGTTGTACGACTGAAATTGAAATTTGGCACTTTTTTCGAGAGTCTTCCACAATTTTTTTGCTATTTTGGCCCATTTTTCAGTTGGAAAAGGCGCTTGAAAACTTTTCCAAATAATAGCCTTTAAAATGTTTCGCAGTTACCTACCACAACATTATTGTAGTTTCAGCGGGCCAAAATTTGCTAAATATCGTGGGAAATTTTTAAATTTGCAGAATGGCTTTAGAAACGAAAATTTTTTTTCTCATTGGCCCTTTTTCTTGTGACTTTTCAGAAATCTGAAGTGGTCACCCTGTATACTTGGATATAAAATTGAGCGAAAACAAAATGGCGGATTTCGAGAAAATCGAGAATCTACTCTACTTCACTATTCCGGCAGCCATCTTCTGTCTGAATATTTATTGGCCTAGATTGATCACTTGAAGAGCTTTTTCCAGTTGACGTTTATTGCGGGGCAGCCGACAAATTTCTTTTGACTAAGTACCTACATAGTTGACATTTCGGACATGTGTCTGACTGTCTGACGTAACCGACCAGTATAGTTTTAACGTTTAGGTAAAATCTAGTACATAAATACGAATAGTTTTGAGTGTGCCCAATGTCGTTCATTTCATACACGGATAGGAACTTGAGAGAAAACAAAATGGCGGAGGTATACACAAATTGATATATTAAAAATGTTTGGGTATCAGTTTATAGCCAGTGCCGGGGCTTTGTAGTCAAAAAACTTCACATCAGTCTTCTTAGATATCTAGGAGATCTAGACTGAAAATAGTATGTGTGCGAGGAGGCAACCTTGTCTCAACCACCAAGGCTTCACTGGAAAACATTTGTGATTTTTGCATCCTTTCACTCTTGGCCCCTTGTTTACTTCAACACTCGACATTTTGGGACTGACTAATTCGTCCGAGTTTTGAAATTTTTGTCGAAATATTTGACAAATGCGACGACGGCTGCAGAAATTTGAAATAGGTGTTCAAAATTTAATTTAAAATTTAATTTCCAGCAATCAGTTCTTTCCGAATCATGTTTTCCGTCGCACAAAGGATCTGCGTGAAATGGTAACGATGAAAAGTCACAAACAGACAAAAAGGACATCGCTCTGGTCCCAAATAACTCTGCATGAAAATACCTCGTCAAAACTGTGATTTATTTTTTATCTCTTCGTCGGTTTAAAGGGTTCTGAGTAATCAAGTCTATTTGATGGTTTCCCTTTTCTCCAACACAATTGCCCTCACGGTCGCATGAAGTCCTTTTTTTTCGTAAGGGTTACCTACCACTCCTCATTTAGAAAAAAAAAAAACCGCCTACGCTATCCGAAATATATCTCCGAGTTTGCAAACGCCCATTTGCATTTGTGTGTCAATGTTTTTTTTTTAGTAAAATTCATTCTCCTTCCAGGTCCAACTTCCAAGAGTAAATACTCGAGACGAAAACGGATGAGAGGCATTTCTTTTTTTTTCCAATCATCCCTTTCTTGTGCGACACCAATGTTTCACATATTTTATTTATTCCTTCCTCCGTTTGGTGTTTTTCTTTCCAATTGAAAGGCGATAAGGACTCTAAAGATACAAATATTTATTTAGGCACCTACGGCCGGCGGAAGTACAAAAAAAAGATGAAAGTTCGAGCAATTTAGAGCGCCAACGAGTGAAATAGGGCTGTCAGGAGGAAAAGAAATAGGCGATTTCGGGGATCACATGCAGGCGCACACAGGACATGTGTATAATATAGCTTAATCGATATTATAAGGCGTAAATTGTAGTATGAATTTGCAAGCGCTTATGACACGCTGTTTGTGGATTGTGAAACTTATCCTTAAGGACACCTGCTGATGGATTAAGCAATATCGTTATGGAACTGTAAAAAAAAGACAGCACCACTCCCCGGGTGCGTAATCGATACAGCTGGGGGGTGTCGTTTCCTTAAAACGGTTACATTACAACACAGTTATGTGGAATCGTGAATCGTTTTGTTTTGACAGTGAGTATGAAGGGTAATAAATTGTTTCTGCTTTTTTTGTAAGGAGCGTGCGATTGTCTGCGCTGACTGATGGATTTCATAACCCACTGCTGTTGGACGTGTAAGGATAAGATTCGTGTGGTCGAAGGATAACAAAAGCAAACAAAAGTGGATGTGGTTTTCGGTCTTTTGTGCTCAATCTAGGATAAAAATTGTACCAGGGTGCCAAGTTTTTGTCGAATAACTCACTCTTTCGTCGATATGATGTAGATGGTTGCAGGTGCAGAATGAATTTCTAGAAGAAACCGCAGAATAATTCTCTGGTTATATATAGGTACATCTTCTTGGGTCATCATCATCACTCTCGAAATTCCATTTAAGTTTAAAAAAATTCATCGCATTTTCCCATTTTTCAGTTGCAGTCCGCCCTGTCGCAATAACACTCAATTTTCCCTCCATCCATGCACAATCCTCGAAATGAGTGCCTCAATAACTTGCCTCAAAGGAACTATTTGCATGTTTCTCTTGTACAGGGAAGCTTTCACCGCACGAGTCACGATAATATCGAGCAATAAAAATCCAGACTTAAATTGCATTTATATACACATGTATTTCATAAATTGCCATATCCTTTCATCTGTTATTGTTTTAAATTGAGCATGAAATAAATATTGTGCATGAGGTTAAATCTACAAGAGCTAGAGCACAATTGTGATAGTTGTTATTTGTTGGTGCAGCATCTGCACGAGCATTTTAAGTTACAACCACAAAATGTACTTTACTGGAATTATGATGTTGATAATTCGTATATCCGGTACTGCGTGTAGTTTTATGTTTTTCGCTGCCAAAAATGTGACAGTTATTATTTTAATGCGTTACTTTAGGGTAATGTGTGGTGTCGTGTACTGTAGTATGGTGACAATTGGTCGAAAGGGGCAGGCTTTGTCGTTTTTGAAAACGTTTTCGATAGGAATTCATGCAGCTGCAGCTTATGGATTCACTGTTGGAATTTTACTGGCAGTTCTTGTCTGACTTTTTTAGGCATAAGTCATATTGAAGAAGAAAAAAAAACTGTTTAGATTTTTCCTTCTTTTTTGTTTAACTTTGTTTTATCTCTCATATAGCTTTAAGTTTCTTAATGAAATGAAGTAGGTAATAGTAAAAAAAAAAAATTACGAATCTTCTCGGAACACATTGCTCTCAACCGTAGACTTATTTATGGACTGCTAGTAGCCAACTTTGCGTTGGTTCCAACATTCACGCTAGCGCCCTTGGTTCAGAGCGGAATAAATTGGAAACAAATTATAAGAAGCAGAAATAAAGTCGGTTGTATGGGCTTCATTATTAGTATGCGAAATTTAAAAATAACTTCTTTAAAATATATGGAAGACCAATAGACGCTGAGAATAAATTTCATCTTATAAGTTGAACAAGGGAGTAAGATTATTCAAGAGCTCGCCTGTCCTATATTTGTAAAATTCGGAGGGAATTCCATCCGATCCTGCAGCCTTTCCATCGCTCAGATGATGTGGCGCCTCCAGTAAGTCTTCCGGAATAATGAATCTATTCAAAATATCATTTGAAAATTTGTTAACCGTCCAGAAAACTTTGTTGATTCAAATATACGCAAAAGTGGTATTACCTAATGTTTAAAAAAAAAAAAACAAATGTAAAACAACAGAAAAAAACTCGATGGCCAAGAGTTGTTCAATTTATGGGTCAGTAAATGCATCTCCACACGACTTTTTTTTAATTTTTGTTGGTTCCATCTATTATTAGCAATTTTTTGTAAAACATTCCACAACAATTTGAACTTCAACCGTTTTACTTAGCAAATCTACTAACACCCAATAGGTGACTCCAACTTTCTATTGAGAAATCCAAGATGGTTGGCATTTTGTTACACTTTTTATTCGCTTTGAACCAAGAGCGTTATTTACGTTGGCATAATTTTTGGACAGAGCTTGTATGAAACTGATATTTCGCCAGCCGTCCAATATAGTATGTCAATGGTTGTCACCGCTAGTGATCAAGAAAATGTCTCCGTGATAGTTTCACAATGTTTAAGTTGATTTTTACTGTTTTTGACAGTTTTATAACATCTTATAATATAAAAAGGCGAAGGGAAATGGTTAAGAACTACTTTCACTGCATTAAACAAAACATATTCGCTTGATTTTTTTAGTTGGGAAGATTGTGCAGAGATGCAATGCTGTCCTAAAGGTTTTTCTCCAATATAATGGTAGAATTTCTATCGCTGTGCGAACTCTAGTAAATACTTGTAAAGCATTTAAATTTCAAGTAGATAATACTTTGTTTACTTTTTTGATGGCGCAGTCCGGATGGATCGCGGCCTATACCAAAAACTACTGCTTAGAAGATGAAAAATTGGATGAAACGCAACAGCCGTACCCGATTTGGACTTTGAATTTCATAAGCATGTTTCCCGTTCTAACTTATATGTCTGAATCATACAGGGCAGGCTTACAGGGAAGTCAATTGCAAGCTTTGAGATTACGACAAATATTTGCCGCTTTTCACCCCACCACTAGAAACTTGTATTTTTGGGCTGCGCCTGAAATGTGGTTCCCACAAATATGCAAAAGTTGTATATACAAAATAGTTTATAGCGCAGGCACTTGTGGATTTTCATTAAAATCCACTTTTGCGCTCGAATCGTCCGTTTTTCACATTATCTCATCCTTACTGGGAACTTGTTGTAAAAACCAATTTATGCGATTACCCAATCGTGTTAACATCACCCCGTCCTCCTCCTTTTCAGTGTAAACAACTCGAACGTGATCAACTTCGCTTTAGGTGCGCTCCCGGCTGGCTCCCTATGAATTTATTTAATTTTGAAAATAGTTTCATGTCGTAAACAAAAGATAAAAATAAAAATACAATACGGGTTCGGTTGTATTTCGATATCGGATGTTTTGCTAACCGAAAAATGAATATTGTCATACGTTGTAGCCTCTTAAACGAGCAGGAGAGATAACACAATGAAAAACAAAACACAAACCGACAACTCTTCGCAAATGGAAAAATGATAACCATAATGGGATTATTAGAGAGGCAACATGGAAATAATAAAAACGCCAAACCAAACCCGCCGCCATTGTATATAGTTACCACCGACCCGAGGTTCATTTTGAATGCACGATGGGCTCCCCCATGGCACTAAGGGTTACTGCTGTCCCTCATAATTTTTCAATACATATTTCTGTCACATTTCTGACAATGAGATCCGGCTGTGTGATATGACCAAGAGATGAGCCATCAAAAAGTTGTTTAGCGCGCCACACAAGCGGAATGATGAGGGCTGCCTAATTAGCAATTACGTTTTGTTTTCGAGTCGATGAGCAATCATGAGGCTACTTCAGACGTGGGCGTTCAGATGCCTATTGCAGCTGTCGGAAGTGAATTTAGGTCACAGCAGCACTCCGTAGTCATGGTGGCTTTAAGCCACAATGAATACCAAAATTCCATCAATTATTCCACCCACTCGGGGGCACCTCTCTGGATCATCACCTAAGGGCACATGTGAGGCTTGCGTAAGATATTCACAAATTGCTGCTTCATTATAAAGTTTTCGGCGAGCGAGGTGTCGTCTAACATCTTTTCTTGAAGACACCCTAGCCACCGCTAAAGATGCTAATGGGGGGCACATTCGCGTATCTCTCAAATCTCTCAAATTGCCGTCCCATATTAAATATTTGGAACTTTTGCGCCCTCCCTAGGCATTGGAAGGGCGGGACGGTGTGTTTTTCGGATTTATGAGGCTTAAATTTATGTGATGAAGGTGCTTTTTGTTTCTGCCCGATATGGCTGGAAAGGACAGGTGTAAATATTGGAAAAGCTTTCCCTTTTTGCTGCCGGCCCCGTCAAAAACATATTTCTAAAAAATTTAAAGAAGAAAGGGATCGCCAAAAGAACAGCGATTACGAACAAATGCGGGACATTTATCATGTTCTGCTGTTCAAACGCAGCAAAGGCCGTCCTTGGGTGTGTTTTTAGGGAGGCTGCTGTGATGGCTCTGAGAGGAGTCTCCCTTAGTGTGGTAAATAAATGATGATGGCTTTTGTTGCTTTAATGTAATTAACTTGTTACAATAGTGCAGAGTCATGATTCTAATGGGCCGCATTAATGTGAATGGTAGTTTAGATTGGGTGTAAATCATTTTGGAGGAGGAATTCCATTCTTTTGATGAAAACGGGCGTATTAAAGATAAATGACTAAAATTGGGATTTATTTAATCGGCATAAATTCGCCTAGCGTTTGCTGAAGAATTAAATAAAAAGTGTGCGCAACAGGTTGCTTTCTTTTGAAAGACTTAGGTTAGCTTTCCAGATCAACGGTTGTCCCCATCTTGGAATCGATGTTCAGCTTTCATTTGTAATAATCTCTTAAATAAAGTTTTTGACATGATTCGTAATAGCTACGTAGGCTTAAATTGTAAAAATGAGTGAACACACACCTTAGAGCTGACTCGGATCATGTCAAAGCTAGAGTAACTAGAGGCTAGAGACTTCGGATTACACCTAGTCTAGTAGGGGGGAAAGATCCCTCAGCGTTAGAGAGTAGTTTATCACCGCTCCTGTTCGGTGTGCATTATTGTTGAGACTTGGGGGACTAGGTCTATAGGTTCCAAAAACGCAGTAACGCGGTGCCTGTAAAATTAAAAGCTTGATCAGATGTAGTTCGAAAACAAGGGTTGGAGCTAACTAAACCTACTTAACTTTATGTGGTCTTTAAGATAGGATTTACGTTTTACTCCAAGCTCTATACAGGTAAGATTTGTGCCCTGAATCTTGTTTTCCAAAAAAGGGGAGGCTGCGGCACAAGTCAAAGTGTATTGTTCAGAGCATTGGCATATTATGTACTGCTAGTGAAATGTCAGTTCCATACAAGCTCTGTCCAAAAATGACGCCAACATAAATAACGCTCTTGGTGCAAAGCGAATAAAAAGTGTAACAAAATGCCAACCATCTTGGATTTCACCATAGAAAGCTGGAGTCACCTAATGGGCGTGAGTGGATTTGCCAAGTGAAACGGTTGAAGTTCAAATTGTTGCGGAATGTTTTACAATAGATGTCGCATCGAAAATGTGGTAGTTAAAATTGCTAATAATAGATGGAACCAACAAAAAATGCATTTATTGGCCCACAAATTGAACAACTTTTGTATATTAATGGCCATCGAGTATTTTCTGTTGTTTTAAATTTTTTTTTTTTTTAATATTAGGCAATATCACTTTTGCATATATTTGAATCAACAAAGTTTTCTAGACGGTTTACAAATTTTCAAATTCCACATCACCTGAGCGATGGAAAGGCTGCAGGATCGAATGGAATTCCATCCGAATTTTACAAATATAGAACGGAGGAGCTATTGAATAATCTTACACCCTTGTTCAACTCATAAGATGAAATTTATTCTCAGCGTCTTTGGTCTTGTTTTCAATTTATTCCGCTCTGAACCAAGGGCGCTAGCGTGAATGTTGGAACCAACGCGAAGTTGGCTACTAGCAGTCTATAATGTCTTTAGTGACAACATTTTAAAGCAGGGCTACCGCTGAACCGTTTTTTAAAAGTCAACGGGAAGAAATGAAGGGCTATACATGTGTTTCCTTCATAAATGTTTGCACTTTTGTGTTTATACCTGAACGGTTTTAAAAATCCTGGACAATGTGGCCTACCCGACTGTAATTCTGTTGTCACCTAGATTAATCATTTTGTTAAATAAAATACGAATTTAATGAGCAAAATGCTAGTTATTTACCTTAAATAACTAAACTTACTGACTTTACTTAAGATTGTGTGAATTTCTTTAAGTTTAAGTTCGATTTTGACAGCTAGCCAGGTAACCGTAAGATATTGCTGCAAGTGATGTTTACTGCCAGCAAATGTTTAAATATTTGTGAAAAAGTACAAGTTAAAAGTACTTAGTAATCCCTAAGCAACGCATTGTTTTTTAAACCTTCTGCTATAATTCAGAACTACTAATCCAAGCATAGCTTTATGTTATTTATGGTTTTCAATAAACTAATCTTTTGGATCAATATAATAACAGAGCGTCATTAGCCAGTTTTTTCTTGTAAAATTTAAAAATATTCCACTTACCATGGTGCCCACATCAACTCAATGATTTTTGAACGAAAACATATCCAATTGCGCCACATTTAGTGAATGCAGTATCGGATACATAGAAAATCGTTCTGGTTTCCTGTTAATTAACTACTTTTCACGAATAACAGATGCCGGATCACGAGAATTGAAAATATGTTGCTGCCTCAGCTTTTTCTGTTAAAACTCTGATAAAAACCACGCGTTCCGCTTGTCCTGATGGAATCGCACACACCTGAACCTCGAAAGTCTACCTCATGTGTAATTAATTTCGTCATTTCCATCTTCCGGGCGATGTATATGCATTATGCACCCACCCGCAGGGACAATGCAATTTTCGCATTCAAATTCCACATCATCAAATGCACATTTTCATTGTAAGGCAACCATCATGATCCGTACATACAAGGACCATGCATTCACCACTCCTCGCTGTAAGGCTGATGTGATGAGTATCCACCTGGTGTTGGAGCAGCAGCTGTGGTATGGCTGTTTCACGGCGCGCCACATCGTTTGATGTTTATAAACAAAATCCTTGGATAATAACAATAACAAACGTTCGCTCTCGTATACATAACAATTTAATGGAACAGCAGTTGCAGACATTACCATAACGTGACTATAAACTAACAGGTTATACAAGTGGGTGGCATGTGTTTTCCAAACACTAGGACGCCTGCAATGGAGTGTCAGCAACAGCGAAGGGATGAAGGTATGGCTGCGATGTTTTGCCTTTACGCATCAGCGAATGACTAAGAGGGTTCCCTTGCAAGACCGTCGGCATCGGAAATGGTTCAATGAACCGAAGTTCGATACAACCCACAAAGGTATGTACGATTCTGTGGCATGTTCGGCTCTTAATTTGGCTGTTTATTGACGATCTCTTGTTTATCTGTGGTTCATTTGAATGTCGGTGTGCAGACGGAATTCTCGATTTGGCTCACATCCGTTTGTAGTTGAAGAATGTTTTGCCCAGAGATGGTTCTAATGGGTACCAATGGAACACGCTTAATGGCAGTGCTTAGCTTTTTATGGTACATTTGGCCTTTCCGCACCCACACGAGATTAGTAGGTGGCTGGCACATTAGGAGCAGAATCACATTTCGGATTTTATTCGAAACCATCAAAACGGATATTACAACTTCGGCATTGACCCAGTAGGAGATGTGGGTACCGAATGTTATTTCTTACAACTCTGGGTCAGGGCGAAGCCATAAATCAAAAGTCTCCATTTACCTAGCAAGTGAACTGGCATTTATCGTGCTCCATATTGGTAATGGCAAGATACTTTTACGTATACTTTAAGCTCCATCAAATTTAATTCTCAGCCTTTGAGGAACATTTTTTCGTCTTCGAGGTGGGATCTAGATTCCTTAACTTCGGAAATTGATGTAAATGGCGATTAGGCGTAGTGTCACGCCCACTTCAACCAATAAAATGCCAATTTGTTCGGTGAATACAAGTTCAATTGGCCAAGGCAGACCTTTAACCACTGAATTCTCAATAAAAATGGATGTATGTATGTATTTTTCTGTAGCATTAATTTTGCCGATATTTGTGACTTTCTTTAAAAGCAATGTTCGAAATAAATTCGAAATCCCCAACGACAGGAAAAATTTCGCTGATATTTTTGATTTTTCAAAAATCAGTTCTTAAAAATGTAGATACCTATACCTATTTACTGAACAAATTTAAATTCCTTCTTTAACTTTTCTATTCTCTAACTTTGCGAGTAGTTTTCGCATCGAAAAATAATATTTCAGTGGTTCTATTTTCGAATTTCTCCTCTACTGCAAACTACCTGTAAACATGACAGCTAACACACGACAAATGAGTAACCCCAATATTAATGGAGAATTTGTTACCAGCTGATGAGTTAGCAAACGTCAAATAGCATACAACACTTTGTTATTTCTTATGTGCTACATTAAAAAAAAAAACCCAACTAATACCAGTTTTACGTAAATAGCAGAAAAATATTTTTATAAAAATCTGCGCTTACATGTTGGGTGGCAGTGACAATGCCAAAGTTCACTGCGAAAACTACTACTTTCAAAAAGCTGGCGACACTTTCAATGACAGCTAATGGAATGTGACATATGTTCTAGAATTTGTGGTACAATTTGGTGATGAGCTGTCGTGCTTCAAGCTGAATTTAAAACATTACGCTCGGCCATTTTCGCACGAGATGGGACAAAGAAATCCGTTTGATTGCATTCAATGGTAATGTAGGGGTAAGAATGAAATCACAAATTAGGCCCCTTAACTGTCATCGGTGATCTTTGCATAATTAAAGATATGTAAAACGGAAAAACAAGTTCTGGCGACCAGCATTTCCGCAATAACTTAAAAAGCTTTCCATTACTGATTGTGTTACTGATGTCAAACGAGAGTGGTAATTAGTTTTAGTAAATTTAAAAATTTAACCTACGGTCTATCAATCAATTATAGAATACTTGTCCGCTCATCACTGCGGGAAGACATTTTGTTTTATTGTTTTGTAGGAAAGCAAAATTCCCTAAGCCATTCCAATAAAAATATCAATAATAACATGCAGAACTTTCCCTAAATTCCCACCATGTAAACAAAATGGCCGACCAAAATACGTTTCACGTGTTTTTGCGTGTAAAGTAGTGCTTTTCTGCCGACAGCTCTTTAGTATTGGATATCCCTTTAATCTGACGTGTTATATGGTATTCGATTGGGCTCCTTCAGATTCGCTCTCAGGTTTCAGATTGGTTTCTAAACATTTCTACATAAATAATTAACAAAAAATAGATGAACCCGACGCAATTCGTTTCTTTTCAGTTGAAAAACTTCACGAAAATGTAAACAAAACTCCACTACTTGTCAAACTCAAGGTTGCTTGTAAATTGTAAATCTGACAAAATCTGAGAAAAAATCCAGATTCGCAAAAGTGCTCTGAAATCTGAAAAAGTTTGCTTTTTTTGTACCAAACGAACATAAAAGTGCTCTGAGAGCGCCCAATCGAAAACCACATTAGTAATATGTTATGTTGTAAGTCCTAAAATGCAAAAATCTAAAACGACGTATCCAATGCCCTCACATTGATTTTCTAGATGGGAGGCCACCACCTGACTGATGTACAGAAATATAAGCATCCGATCAGCGATGATGGTTCAAAAATTCGGAAAACAACTAGTAGCTAGAAAGCTAGATAACGTTAAATCGAGAGCATAGCACGAAATGTGTCACATACGTGAAGTTATTCACCGATCACCCCTATACCCACTTGTTGAACCACATCATTAACAAAAATGTATTTCCATAACTGATGCGTCACTTTTGCCATTGCAACCACTTTGACAACTTTCATACACAATTAACTCAGTGAAATCCATCGGTAGCTTTCTAACAGCAGTTAATATAACGGATAATCCTCTCAGGATACAATATAGTTTTCATTTTCCTGTTCTCGGCGACACTTGCCTCAGACTAAAAGGGAGAGAAATGCTTTCCCATTAAATTGAGTAAATAACTTTCAAGGCTCACAACTTTTCCATTACTCTTCTTGCTGCTGGATACTCAAAGTAAATAGTTTTGCAATCCAATGCATAATAACTTCACATCGTATGCGAACGACCACACAGGACTTGCCTCTTTGCGGAGCACCCACACATGTGGTGCCGCCACTACGAGTATATAACCTCAAACTGAATGGTTTGGGGGAAGAAATATTGGTTGCAGTCGCCGGTCCTAAAAATAAGTCTTCCTTCGACTATTTGTGGATAATGTTGTTCTGAAATACTTCACTTGGGGTTTTTTTTTTTTTTTTTGTCTGTGACTAACGAACCGTATTTCCGATATAGAACTTGCTTGCAAAGAGAGGAAACACTCAAAAAGGCGATGCCTCTTATATAATTGCAGAAAAACCACTTGGAATGTCGGCAATGACATTAAAAACTCTGCAGGACTTAACGAGCTAAGTCCTTCGCTAACTTCAATACCATATGTGATAGGAGAAGCTCTCATAAATTGCTTGCTATTAAAACACTCCCGGTTCAGGGCAATTAACTGTGTGAGCCAGGTGGATAATTTCTGCGGTTGCGTTGGTTATCCACAGCCCCAATTACTCGTTGCTGCGAACCCTATAAATATAAATATCCCAATCGAGGTATGGCTTTCAATTGGCACAAACAAAACGATGACACCCGCAGCCAGATAAATGGGAATACATCATTTTCCATAAAGTCGCTACCGTATGACATCGGGAATACACACGCCAGCATTTTCCACATCGCTCGTGAATATGAATGAAAAACGCGCGGCATTGATGACAACTGATAAATGGATTGGAATACATATTCCTCGCAGACAGAAGTACGGCAACGACAACTACGACGACAACAAATTATTACAAAACAAGGATAATTCGGTGGCTGTCTAGCACGCGCCGCTCTGTTCAAAAGGAGATGAATAAGGATCACCCATAAGGCCAATCATAAATTATGTTTGCCGGCAAATGGTGATAACATAATAATGAAGCTGGAGGCGATAGTGAAGACATCCTGTGGGCCAAAATTAAAAGCACACATGCGTGTCAAGCGCGGAATGAAAGGTGTTTGTTTCCGGTGTGGCCATGAATGGATGTTAATTAGAAATGCAAGTGGTTTGCGAATGGAATCGGTGTGGAAGCAATTATTCAAAATTGCATGGAGTGTTCGCTTTCGCAACCGAAATAAGGATACTTCTTGCAAGTTGGGTAAATACGATGGTCTATTTACAGTCAGACAAGGTTGTTGGAAGAGCAGGGAGGATTGCAACTCAGTGTATTGACTTGAATGCATTCATGTCCAGTTTAGAATGTGAACCGAAATACTCGTACCTAACCAAAATATGTATTTTTGATGCCGCAAAGGATAGATGTTCTCAAATTAATTTCTGATTGCAATCTATTTACACTTGAGATGGACTTGGCATCATAATAAGTTTCTAATAACTAATGAAGACGTTCTCTAGGGACTCCTTTATACGCAACTTGATACGATTTCACTCTCATCATTTCTTTATTTATTTCTCTCAGACTCCTTTATATTTGTGTACTTTCACTTCCAATCCCGTTTCCTCCAAAAACTGGCATGCGAAACTTTTCCTACGATTGACGAAAAGCTTATGCAATTTGACACTCTTCCGTTAGCCAATGTTCGAAATTCCTTCTAACAACGAATTGCTTAAGGAGATTTTCGAAAAGAAATATATGTGTTTCCAAATGCAAAAACTAACTAGAAAGGACTACTCATACGAACTCCAGAATTTCGTTAAAATAAACCCAACCATTCTGGTGGCTTCAAAAACATAGCTTTAGATAATATCCGATGACATGTGACACAACAGCACAATTACCTCCAAGCTTTCCCTATTCCGTTTATCCGTTTACTTATGGGATGGTGGCTTTCCACTTCATCGTTTGCTATCGAGAAGACTTGTTCTGTAACAAGCTGAAAAAAAAAAACGAATTTACTTACCCAAGTCTGAGATTTTCATTTGATGTTACGTTAAAAAGATTGCTGTGTGATAAACGAAAGGTTATTTGTCAAAGCCATAAGACATTACCAACCTATTTATAGGTAGTCTTACGAATTTTGTCGTCAATTTTGTACGCTTACATGAATCATCCGTTAAAGAAAGAGAGAGAGAGCAAGGTATTGCTCATCCACAGCGAATATTACTAATTTTTACTCAACAAATTTCTTGTAGTACAGATAAAAAAGAAAAAACCTGTCAAACGCCTGCCAGTTGACAGATGAATATGGTTTCATTTAGGGCACTGTCACAAAATCTATTTATCTTAAGTCGACTAGAATTGTCTGGACTAGAGTTATCTAAACGTAAAAGAGCGAACTGTCAACTAAGTCGAAAAGTTTCTCGACTATACCCTTACATAAACGTCAACTGAAATCTGTGAACGGTAACATCTAGTCTAATAAAAACTGAAACACAATGCGGACGTTCAAGTATCTAGTTTAGTAAGTCTGACAGCTCTCTCACTAGATGAAAATCGGCTCTGATTGGGGGAAATCGGTCGTGAGATCAGATGTTTCAGTTGACGTTTATGGAGGGGTAGCCGCCGAATCTAGTCGAGAAATTCGTGACTGAGTACTAAGTTAACAGTTCTTATATGTGGCTGACGTAGAAAAAGTGACATTCTCGACCAATCTAGTTTTTGCGTTTAGTTTACATTTTATCTAGACCAATCTAGTCGACTTAAGATAACTAGGTTCTTGAATGTGCCCATTAAGTCAGTCAGCTTACTAAATTAATCTATATTTTTGTCTATATTTCCCACTCGGGAGAGAATTACATTTTTACTTAAACGGCACTAGGAGATAGATATCAAATATTCTTCTTTAACATTCCGTGACGTTTGTAAGTCATGAAAAGTCAGTGAGAGGACTTGAAATTGGTCACGATCGGAAAATGAACAGCAAATAATTGAATACTTTCTGATCAAGAATGCCAATGGAGATGATAAAGTTCGTCGAGATCCGCCATTTTGTCTTTTCTCTGAGCCATGTGGCCATTCGTTATTAGTAGCGACTGCGAAGCTTTCGTCTGTCAAATTTTTTCTTAGGCTGTCTTTATTACAGCATACGCGTAATAGTTACACGGTACGTTTCTGGAAACTAAACTTTTGACAGATCAAGAAAAATAGTCTGATTTAGTTCATTAAGGAGAGCCTACACTGCATGCTGACAAAATGGCCATTTCTCGCTGTCAAAACAGTCAGAAAAGTGTCAGAGAAATATGCAAGAACAATTATTTAACGCAATGACACATAGTCGTAGTAGTTATATCTGAAAAAAAAAAACAGCCTACATAGTTTCAAACTTATTTCCATTAAAATGCATGCTTGTGTGTCATTTCAAGCTTACGATATCTTGTAGAAAGTGTGTGTTCATTAAATACAACTAAGTCAGCATACCCAAACCCCTATTTGAACTTACAATCTTCTTCATAGATATATGCATTCGCATATGAAATGTTGAATAAATATTCCACAAAAAGTCCAATTAATATTTTGTTTGTACGTATATACCAAGCTTTCATTCCTGTCAGCTGCCTTTGTGAAAACGAAAAGAGTCTCTTACCTCCGAATATCATGTGGGTACGCACCTGTCACTGTTCATGAAAACACGCGCAAATTAAGTAGAACGGTATAATCGGATATTTTTTCATCTCATCTATATAGAACAGCTTTTGGCGAAGAGTATTAAAACGTCTTTCACAGCTTCTACTACCATCCTATATGGAGCTTATTAACCACTCGCGCCGGGTAAAAGGAAAACATAAACTCTGAAAGAAAATTCATTTACTTCACTCGTTTCACCCTACAGGCAATTTAAGCGTTTGTCGCCTTTCATCGCTTCCGTTTGGCAGTCATGGTGGAATTTGTTCTTTTTATTGTCACTGCAAAAAGAAAAATGGAGACGTAATTGCGTAGACTAAAGTGGGTATAATCTGAGCCGTGTTTCGTTCTTTAATCAATGTGTATGTGATGCTGAAGGGTGATTCGCAATACATTTAAATAGGGTTTTACTACTTGTCGTGGTATTAACAGCGATTTAATCCAATTCAGATTCAGGAAGGCAGTCGAAATGGTATTGTAAAATGAGTTGAAAATGCAAAATTCAAAATCCGCTTCTGGGAGCATAATAATAGCTGTCACTTCTTATACTGATGGAAAGGTCTCTTTCGAAGTGTCAAGTAGAGAGCGGGAGTCGTTGAACCTTCGGAATTCTTCACAGACTATGATCGATCAAGGAGATTTCATCCTTTCCTTTTATGGTTATGAAAATCAAATTATGTAAGGTAATGGTCGCCAATCGCTCAAAGTTACATGAGTATGTGCTTCATCTCGCAAGTGATTACATTTCTGCCTGTCAAATCGCATTTTGTTCAATACTTGGGAATTTGTGTGTGGGTTTTCGTCATTAAAATATGTGAAAGCAAATAAAATAAATCACGTTCTCAATATCAATACAACTGGAGTGTTAATTTGACGTAAATGCGTCCACCCACGTAACGCAATAGAAATCGATACCACAATTTCTAGTCACTCACTAAAAATTTATGGTAGAAAGGATTTTTCTCCGATTTTTGAAAAACAAATTCAAACATTCAATCATTATGGGAGTTGTCGAATCAATGCGTATATTACCCATTGTGGGAAACTGACAGCACACCATCGGTTTCAATATGTTATTCAAAGCATTATCCAAACCCACGGTCCATTGAAACCACTCTGCACTCACATTCAAATGGAATAGAAGGACAAAAAGGATGCAGTAAATTATTTTCCAGTGACAATGATATAGCGTGACGTAAATTGAATTTCAATATAGAAATAAAAATAATTCTAAAGTCTGCAGTTCCCTGTTGCTGTTCTTAGTGTGATTTGAATGACGTCGTCCTTGTTGTTGTTGTTGTTTTTGGTTGGCACTGCCAGTCATTATCTCGAAAGGATATTAAAACGAGCGAGAGTAATAGATGCAGGCATACGCAAAGTATTTTACTGGCTGTAATAAAATTTAAATTTTTTTTATTGCGAAAAGGATCTTGTGTGTTGTGTCTATGGAGAGACAGTGTTTTATTTATAGTCAAGGTTTTGATGTATACCATTTGGCATAAGGTTAAGAACATTTTTATGAATGCTGTGGAATGATGAAGTCATGGCACTTTGTTGACATTTGTTTGGGGTATTTGAATTGGCAAAAATTAATATCTTTAAGGATATATCACGTATTGCACTCATTGTTAAACTTTTTTCATATATAAAAGTTTCAACAAAATAATGGTCGACCTACATTTGACACTTCAGTCGATACATTTTTGCCATTGGCAACCAGTGGCAACCATTTGCGTGCAGTATTTTTGGGCACTTGTCAGACGTTTGTGATTTCTTGGGATATTCTTTTTTTGAGAATTAAAAGGGACGAGTCTTTTTTAATCTGCAAAAATGGCTACAGCTTGTTTTTAGCTAATAAGAGCTGTTTTTGCGGTAGGTGTGGGATAGGTATAGAAATGTGTGCATAAAATGTGTTGGCTCAACTTAATAAGTTTCATTCATAATGAGCACTAGCAATTAGCTAATTAACATTTGAACAAAAAAAACCGAGAGAGAATGTAATTAACAAAAAGAGCTTTTGTAATTTCAATATGGGGAAGCATTTGCATGACTACCTAGTGAAATTAAGCCCAAGAAGGGTTATTTAATAAATTCTTTATCCTCTTTACACTCCGCGATACCAATAATCATTTTTAGTGTGCACGCTAAGTTTTTCAAACTCACAATGGTGAAATTTCCCATACAAAATTGCATATTCTGACCCACAAAATATATAAGATGGAGGTTAGAAACGATTATTAGTGAAGCCCATTATGCTATATATATAATGCGACAAAACATGTCATTTTGCAATTATTTAAAAGTCAGTCGAAAGCTCTGCCTTTTGATTTGTAGTTAAACTGTTTAATAACTTAACCGCTAAGAATTGTTCTTGCCAAGTAAAAGTAACAGTCTTAACTGGTACTGGGAAGTCATAGTTTTAGTGGCCCAAAGTTGAGCTAAATATGTATACATTGTGTTATTTTTAGTTGTTTAAAAAATCTGGCTGCTAATTGAATAAATAAATGAGATAACTCTTCATTTCTGGCTGTTTTAAAAAAAAAGTAAGAACGAACGTACAAATTGATAAGACGCGAGCAAACCACTTTGAATGGATTTGCAAACAGAAAATTGCACATTTTACATCTATCAAAATGTATTAAGAAAGCAAGTTTTAAAAAAGTTTACATAACGAAATTTCGAGCTCTTTGCCGTGATTTTCCACAGTTCATTCACAATCGACAACCATAAACATCGTTCGAACTTAATCTCTAAATCGAAATGCCATTGCAATTTGTTTGTGCAGCTACCTGCGTCCAAATAATACGTATCATGTGAATGGACTGTCAAAACTTATGAATATTAGTGCCTTCTTAATTAGGTGGCGCTCTCATATGAATATGACTTTCAGCCGCTGCAGCGGCAAATATGGAAGTAGTTAACAGGACAAGTAATTTTGAGAAAATTCGTCCCACCAGAGGGAGCCGTGTGTAGTTGTTTTTACATTCAGTGACAACCATTCGGATATCTAGTAGTTTAGTAAGTCTGACAGCTGACTGACTTGATTTATTCCAGTTTAAAGTGGCCCAGGTTGGTCACGTGAATAATTTCTTTTCAGTTGACGTTTGTCAAGAAAATCATGTCTGCATACATAGTTGACATTTCTAAGTGTCAAAATTAAAAATATACGCGAGAATACAAAAACAAATTTGAGGCGATTAGTCAACTCGTTCGTATACCTAGTCCATCCAAATCTAGTTGACGTTTTACATTAACTAATGGCGTTTCCGATTGACGAAAAGAATTGCCATTTCAATCGAAAGAGCAAATCTAGAAATGCTCTAGATTGACTATGTCTATGTTTCATTGAAAAGGAAAGTGCACTTCCAGGTCAATTCTTAACACAACAGAAGTGTCGGGAATATTTTTAAAGAATTGCCCTGAACTCACCAGCACACATAATAGTTAAATGTCACATTGAAATGTTTCTTGTGTTGTTAGAAACTAATTTTGCGCCATGTGATCCAAAAGTAGGTATACATTTATTTGTGCAAATTTTAGCTTTCATTACAATATTTTGATTTGGCCTATGAAAACATTCATATTTACCGTAGAAGAAATAATTAAAGTAGCAAAAAAATCAAATCTGACATATGATGTGCATTATGGTGAAAAGAGCAATTCTGAATTTGGGGGCAATTCTCTCGGATCTTAAATGAAAAACTCCAATGGAAAAACCTATTTAAAAGTACGATATCCGTTTGTGCAAAAGTTCTCCAGCTCTATGAAATGTTCAAATGTCAAGACGGAAACATGTAAATGTCAAAGTGCCAACAAAAGAAGTTCTTTCTGGTACTTTTTCAAACGTAAAATTATGAAAAATTTGCTAAGAAACTGTGCGAATGCGACCACGTACTGAGAAAATTGAAAAAAATGAGAGAGAAATCCCTTTCCCCTCTTTTAATTTGTTCGTAATTTTCTACTCGTCGAATTTCGACTTCCTGGAAAATTAAAACTGACAACAAAGTACCAGCTCAAAAGTTTGACAAGTAAAACTCTATTTATTTTCGTCTTCAACGATGCCGGAGGAAAAAGTTGTAATTGAATGTTCTCCTAGAACATATCAGCGCATTCAAAATGGTAAGTTTAATAGGTATTTAGCTTATAAAAAATTCAATTCCAACTTATTTTTTAGATGCTGCATGTCAAAATGACATTTCTTAAACTTTTTGTAAGAAAACCGGTCACGTACTTCTTCTTTAGAAATTGAGAGATTTCTCCCTCGATTTTTGATATTTGACATTATTCATTTTTCTATGCTGAGAGTACACGAACGAACCTGATATTGTGCGTAAAGTTTCGAAATTACTTTTCCTGCTTGAAAAGTTGTTTTAGGTGCATACATATATTCACATCTATATGCCATAATTTGCAGAATTTCATAGGTATTTAAAAAAAAAACACTATCGTCTTTCTCTTTATAGGTGAAATGAACATAGCTAACCCCTTAAAACAATTTTATACTACGGTAATTTATGTACTCACTCGCAGGTAGTTTATTTTCCAATTTGATTGCTGACTTGCTTCCTCATATTCCGCCCACGTTTAAGCCACTAACGCAGGACCAATTCATTGGGACTCAATGCTCAACCTTATGACCACTTTAAACGCAATTGGGAGTAACACGCAGTTCACAGTTTAAAGCTGGTCGCCTCGCCATTGCCAAAGCACTTTAAAATGATCGTTGTGCTTAAAGACATTTTCATCAGGCTTTGTAAATTTTGTTTGAAAAGCAAAGACCTTGCGACTCAATCAAGCGGAGACGATCTCCAAATTTTGAGGTTTGAAATTATCAATTTTTCAAAATGGATTCCCAAACACATAAAGATGGACGACTTCTTTCAATGAAACCAAAATATTCGGATATATGTATAAAGAATGCACTCACCTTAATGGCGGCTCAGTCAATCCTATTACAACAATCCCATTTGTATCCTTTCATCGCTTAAGAAAATATTCATATTCTGACGTACGTTTATTTATTATTTTATTCAAAAATCGTTTTTCACGAGCTGCCTACTTTGTAAAACAAAAACATACAAAATCACTGTCCCGCACTCTGTTGTTTTCACAATTTTTTTTTTCTTTTTTTTTTGTTACTTATGTAAATTGGAATTTATTCGTTTCTACCAATTCCAAGCCAGCTTTCATTGATCACAAATTACACGACAACACACGCATACAATACCCAGCAGTGACACGTTTTACTCTTGCATTTATTTTTTGAAAAAATAAATCTCATTTCCATTCAACTACGTTCGACATTTGCATATGATTTTCCATTCAATCTGTTTCACTTGAGCACAATGAAGCACGCACCAGAGGATATCAGAAAAATAAGCACAAGGATTCACCATATACATTTAGCATATGAATGTGCAAATCAAGCTAAAGTCACTGCAAATGGATGTCCCGTCGTGACAATTGTGTTGAGATATCAATTCTTGTTCGCGTAACCCAAGGATACTTTTTTTTTGCTTTTCTTTTTTCGATTTATCTAGTACTTGTGTTCCGCTTCCAATTTACAGGATGTATGAGCGCGTCCTTTTGGAACACGATTCGGACGGTTATAAACGTCGCAACGTTCACGCAAAGACTGAAGAATGTTACAAAGCGGGATGCTTCCTGACGACCACGACTAAGAAGATGTGTTCCCTTTGCACAGACAATAGCGAGAAAAGCCCCATCAACTGCTAACCATCAGAGAGTACGGAGAGTGCAAGTGTACCCAGCTACTTCGCATGAGGATGGTGGCAACTTCAGCTGCTGGCGATAAAATCCTTCGCAGAAGGGTGACAGTAATGGGGGTGGTTGTGGATTTCATTGAATGATTAGTACGCCGCCGCCATTGGCAATAACAACAACATCCCTAGCCTAGGGAACATCGTCGTCATTCATAAAGATAAGAGCGCGCTCCAAAGCTCTCGCAGGAGCAAAAGAGAGAATCGTTCTTTAATAGCTTTTAGTGTTGAACCTGTTGAATGGGTAGGCGTTGGGTGTGTAATGTATATCTGTTGTCAGCATCAGCATCTATGAATGGGATAAAAGAGAGCGCTGCAATTTCATCTCTTAAGATGGTCCATGAGGGGGGTTCTTCGGACTCTACCACACTCCACTTGTATGAGAGGAGGTGGCCAATCAAATTTTACGGAATTTAATTAAAGTAAATGTAAAAATTTGTTGCCAAAAACCACGCTATGCCACAATTCATTTGGCTAATCACTTAAACGTCTATTGGTCCTCGGGGGGTTGCCTTAGGTCAATTATGAAACTTGCCTAATAAAGCACTGGTCACGCATCCTATAAAGCGCAAGTTTTGGCCAGAAAAAAGAATCACCCCCCCAACCGGGTTAATTGATCGAAGCTGGTACGAGTAATTAAATGAGATTCATCCAGGGTGGGAATTAATTGAATGAGAGGTTGGCTAATATCAGCTAATACGGTGTAGGTAGAGATATTTTAGGTGCAACTCCACTGTTGCTATGTCGGAATATTGTGATTGCTCATTTAATTTATTAGCGCACTTGAACGAATAATATATACGCACAGTTTAATTGAACAGAGATATCGTTTATTATCTATAAATTTCGATAGCTTCCTAATAACGCACATACAACTTTATATCTAACACAAACACCTTCTCTAGCGTTTGTCTTTTATTGACAAAAGCGAATATAATATTGGAAATGTACTAGTTTCTACTGGATCGACTTCAAATGCATCATTAAAGCTTCGCAGCGCTGGCATTCTCGCGTCAGTTGCTTGACTGCAGCAGCGTACTTCCTCTGTTGGTCCACCAGATGCATCAGCTGGGCGTTCAATGCATCTCGTTTGGCCTTCTCGTCGTCGCACTTTTGACGCACTTTGTTGTGCGTCTGCTTGACTCCGTCGACTATTGCCTCGAATTGCTTGAGGAATTGTTCTCGAGACTGTGGAGTTGTCATACCTTCGTGGTAGTTCTCATAAATGGAATTCAGCAGCGAGAGTTCCTTCTCCAAATACAACTTGGTGTCGTCCAGTGTGTTGTACAGCGTGTAGAATTGTTTTGTTTCTCGATGTTTGGCGCTAACTGCGAAGAAATACAATTAGACAACCGTAGTTGACATGAGACGTGTTGAGACTCTACCTTGATTGTAGAGTTCCAAAAACCGTCGTTGATACTGTGCCAATTCCGTGCGGTCTGGGACGTTGTCAAGTTGACGCTGGATGGCGACAATTCCGCGATTCTTCTTCGCCAATTGGAGTCGGAGTTGTTGGAGACGGTCCTCCTGCTTGGCGACGAGTTCTTTTTCTTCGGCGGGGTTAGATTCCGCGTTTCGTTGCTCCATTTCTCTGCGAGGGTAAACAGACGGGAGTGATTATCTGTCTATTTAAACAGACCTACTTACTGAATTTCCTTCTGCAGCCGTTCGAGTTCTTCCCTGCATTGCTCCTTATAGTCAGATTCTTCCCTCTTCAGCTGTTCATTCAGTTCCACCAGGCCCTTTATCTTCGCCAGCACACTACAACGAACGCCAGTGCTGAACAACACTCAAAATTCATCAACACAACTCACCCCTTGTCAGCCTTGGCTTCGATCTTTTCAAAGTCCTTGATTTCACCAAGCAACTCCTGTTCCAATTGTTCCTGTTCCTTCAATTTGACCTTCTGCTTGTCCAGCTCCTGTCCAAGCTCCTGATTATCCGATTTAACGCGCTGCAGCTTCTTCTCCAGGGCTGCCTTGGTGTTTTGCAAAGCCTTCACCTGGCTCTGCTCGGAAAGGAGTTTTGTATCAATTTCCATTTCTTCCTTCAGATCGGCGTAGTGCTGAAGCAGAGCTGTTTTGTCCTTCTCGTCAAGAGCTGTTTTCGTTGGCACATCATCCTGTTGTTGAGGAAGGAACGAGATAAATAGGCAGTCCCCAATAGTGCTAGGATTCTAGAAGCTGGATTAGTGGGGTATGTGTTGTAACTTCTAGGTGACAAAGTGCTGCTGAATAATTGTGTACGATTTGGATGGAAGAAGAAGTACATTTTGGCAATGTTTCGTTTTTGTGGTGTTTTCTAGTTGCATTATGTGATTCCTCAGACAGAAGTAGAAGCAGGCCACTCATTCCGTAACTTTTCAAACGATTATCGTCGAAACGACAGACCTCCGAAACTAGCAACTAAATGCTAAAACTACAAGTTTGAGAGCTGACGTTTGTCAAAAAAATACTAGCGGAATATGACTTATTTTGGAGATCAAAGTTTCAAAAACGATATCGTTTAGACGATCGTTGATATATGGAATCTGCCCCCAGGTTTTCGTGCGAAGCTCAATAAAGTTGGGACACTCTGGCGTATACGCATCTCTCACCCACTAACTGCATTTTTGATTTTGAGAAGACTTTACGCGACGAAAATTTGAAAACAATTCAAAGTTGCTTAATAAAATCGTTGCGAGGGCAATATGGCGGGCAACAGCTCCTAAGATAGGCAAGATCGAGAAGACCTACAAACGAATCGCGGAAAGTAAGGTTAAAATCATTTTGTACCCTGAACTGACACATGAAAGCGCCAGTAAAAAAACGTATAACCCCCAGAGAAGCACTTTTGAAATTGACTGGAGCTGCTTATTAATTATAGAATTGGAAAATTTGTGCAAGAAGACATTTTCCATGCAAAAAGTGTAAAATAACAGCTACATGGCAACTTCTATGTTGTCGAGTCATTGGCATTGGCCTACGTCGAAGTAGGCTACCGCAGTTTAGAGGTTCTTCCACTTTATAAATCTCAAGCGAATTCGTTGTCTATGCAAAGAGTTCGTACAGTTCGAAGTTCAGTTGTCCCTTACACGGTTTATAACATCAAATTTATATCAGTTCTACGCAAACCTAGTTCATCTAGTTGGTACTAATCTAAGATCTAAGCACACCAGCGACACACAACAACCACACATGATATATATGTACAAAGAATCACAGTCACACTTACAAGTTGAAAAAGTAGCAACAACACAAAAAGCAAAGTGTTTTCCATTTCCTAGACATAACAACAGAATCACAATCGACATGAACAATCAAGATGTACAATAAATTATTACACAAGTTATTTTCTTCTTCTTTTTTTTGTTAAATGTAATTAGGTATGTATAGTATATGAATTGACAGTTTACCTCGTTAGCAATGTAAAGATTTTTAAGCAGCTGGTCAACATCGATCTGCAAGTAAATTGTTTTGTTTGTTGGCGTGTTGCTGTTATTCACACAGAGGGAAACAAAAATACACAGAAGAACCGCGAAGATTTTCACGAGACTTAAGTTTGTTTTAGTGTGGAAAGCCGTTTGTGTTTCAAAAGTTTGTAAGCTCTAGAAAATCATATCTAAACTAAGAGGTAAAACATGCACAGTTTTTTTTTTCTTAAATGAATGGCACAGTAAACCACACAGAAAGAGCTCACGGAACTACTAAGTGTGTGATGTAGAGTGAGCCGTTCTCTGTTTGGGAGAAAGGTAAATCCAAATAAAAGCAAATTCGAAGCTTAGGACAAAACTTTGCGGCCTTAACGAAATCACCTCTCGCTCGACAACGTTCTCGTCGAGGTCCGCTGCTGCTGATTGCGAATCATCGGATTTCTGTGATGGGTTCTTGCTTGTCGCCGATCCGGGATATGCGCCTTTGTTGCCATATTCGAGGAGTGTTATGCGAACTCGAGTTTTTTCATCCTCATTGCCGGTGTCTTTGCGCTTATACTGACGACGAGGACTGTACATTTCCTACGGTAGAGAAGGGTTAGCGGGTGTTGTTGACTGACATAACTAACGAACCTGTATTCGCTTGATGTTTGCCGATGCATTGCGCATCTTTTGGAGATTCTCCTTATCGGATTTGTATTGGAAGTTATTGTGAAACTGACTCACAGCGAAAGCCTTCAACTTGACTGCACGCTCAGCTCGGTTTTCGACCTGTAATCAACACGTTTTACTGTCAATTGAATTTTGTTGATGCTGACAAACCGATCTCTTAACAAGCCACTGTATGACCGGAAAAATACTTATAAACTCCAGTCCCTGTATCTGATGTGGTTCAATCAAGTACGGGCACTTCATCTTGGGCAGCACAATCACGATTTTCTCCGTCAGCGCACTGGAAAATCACTTATTATCATTGAGTTAAGTTTAGCTTACCGAAAACGTTACATTTTCTGTCCAATTGTGAGATTCTCATGAAACAATAGATCTACATCAACATCATAGTCACAGCATTCGATGCACCAAGTCATTCCGCCCACTATTTTGTCAAACGCGGAGAGGCCCTTTATGCGAGCACGGAAGTAGCCAGCATTCACTAAAATCTCGAAGATTTCCTGCTGTTTTACGTTTTGCTCCTCATCCACACGGCGCTCGACCTGAAAAAATGTAATTCCAATAAGAAACCACTTGACTTCTTGCTTTATTCCCAACTTATACCTGAACTTCCTTTCCGTCGGCATCGAATCGAGTAGCTAATTTTACATTTGGTAAGGCTTTTGCGAAAATATCGCGATTGGACATTGTAAATTGCACAAGTAAATAAAGAAAAACAATTAAAATTATTGGAAAAATGCGAATGCGATGACAGCCAGCTGATTTTTGTTGTCACCTTTATTTTTGAAACCCTACAAATGACATAGTAGTGTGTGGCACCCATGTTGCCGGCTATGTGTAATCTATCAGTCTTCGATAACATAGAGATGTTTTGTATATGAATTAGGTAGGTAGGTGCTTCCTCGTCAATTTGGATTGAATCTAAAAGATTTTTAGAATGCGAATAAACCCAGAATGTACAACCTCAAACTGCATCTGCGTTTGCGAAAGTACACATCCAAACAATTACAAACTAATTAACAAAAATCAAATATCTCTTCCAAAGTAAAACATATTTTTAATTAGAATTTAGTTTGATTGTGAAAAACAAACCTATATAACGAAAAATAAGCTGACAAGACTTACAAATTTAGATGAAAATGCTCTGAATCTTGAAGGCTTATAAAAAAAAACTCAAGGTAATGTTGAATAATGTTTCAGCTTCCAATTTAAATTTTATTACTCTAGCTGCTAGTTGAAAACTCCTAAGAATATAGCAATCACCACAAATGACTTCGTTGTTTAACTGTTGAATTCAAGCATGTTCTCTTTTAATTGTCATTTATACGAATCGGTTGATGGTTCCGTTAACAAAAGTAGTTATATTGAAACGCAGTAAAGTTGGTTGCCAGCATTCCATATATGCAAAATGTCAATGACTAGGTACAGATTGTCAATACCTACCACAAATGTATTTAATATCGCTAACGCGCATGTTCCCAGCTCAGAGCAGAGTGTGTTGCAATTGGTTTAACCAAACAAACACACTTTTTCCAGCAATAATAGTATTGTCTTGGCAACACTTTTAACGTCATTCAGTGATGTGAAGTGTTCGTGAAAGGGCAGAGCGAAGTCAAAAAATTCAACTCTGTCTTCGAAATAAAACAACCAATTCAAGTGCTTTATTCTATTAAATAAAAGTTAAATAACATAAGTTTAAATAAATTACCAATCGCTTATATGTTTGATATCTTTATTTTTCATAAAATCGCCTTCTAAAAGACACAAAACCAAACGGAAACAATATAGAAAAAAAAACTATCGATTAGTTACAGATTTTGTGAAAGTTCTATCGTGTCGCTTCAAAAAAAAAAAACCGAATCGAAAAGAGCGAGAAAGGAGATTCTCCGAAAGAATAAACCGAGAATAAAATTTATTCGCCGTTTTATATTTTTTCAGTTTCTGCTTTAGGTGTGTATTCGTGTGTTGTGTGTGCGGACGAGGAAAGTTTTTTTTCTCTTCACCGCCAACGTTGTCTCGTCGATATCCTTTCGAAACACAAAGGAGAACAATCGAACGTGAAAAAAAAATCAATTATCCTTTTTCCAGATTAATTCGGTGGCGAAAAATCCGTTCTACAGCAAAATTATACATAACCGCCCCACACACATAATCCGTCGACATGTCTGCCGAACGGGAGATCCCAGCGGAGGACAGCATTAAAGTAGTCTGTCGTTTCCGACCTCTCAACGATAGCGAAGAGAAGGCTGGATCCAAGTTCATTGTGAAATTCCCGAATAGTACAGAGGAGAACTGTATTTCTATTGCCGTGAGTATTCCAAAATTATTTTACCCTACACTATTTCGAGTACCAGTTCCATTTGAACATTTTGTGGTTAACACTTAACAATTGCATGTGCAAAAAAAACGACTATTTTACTTGTTCTCTCACTCTGTGAGTGTGTGACAAGCAAGTGAGTCATCATCCCGCAAAGTGGAGAAAAAAAATAAAATGACGTCTGCCTCACGGAGTCGCATCGCAGCACCAACCAAAACCAACACCAAATTGTATTGTTTGGAGCATGGCTCCATGTAACTTCTTAAAAATAGACCAATTGCCTCTGCTAGAGGAACAGCGCATTTTCTGTTCCCAATTATTCATAATCGTCGTCGTTTCTATTTTTATGTGATCTCATTCGTTTATTTTTTTTTTTTTTTGGAATAGTGGAAGGAATTACTCATAAATTGCTTTGTTTGCATAACGATATTGATATATTCATTCACAGATGTAGGTAGATTATACCCGCACCAATTAAAAAAGGATTACTCGGCTGCGATAGTGCAGATTTCAATTGCATGCAAAAGTACAATTTAGCTTTTCAACACGGAAGCTGGTGCACTATCTCCTTCACCTTGGAAAGTCTCGCATCTCCGGAAAGCGGCAAGATGAAATGTCCTCTTTATTTGTCTGACGGCATGGTTCTTAGAGAGCTTCCTTTGTTGTTGCATTTGAGAGGGAGACTGCACATTTGTATTCTTGTCAGCTTGTTTTCGTTCTTGGTGCATGTCGTATCTATTTTTCTCCTTTAATAAAGGGCTACTTGGAACAGAAACCATAGAACAACACAAGTCACTTTAGTGTGGTACGATTTCCTCTTCCCACACAGATGCCTTGGAGTTAACAACATCACTTGTCCTCTGCATGTCTGTTCGAGTTCATGGTGGAGTACAACGACTGAATAGGTGTCTCGTTCCCATTTAACCCAGAATGGGTTCTGACTTTTTAGTCGCAAGTTAAATTTAGAAATTCAATCGTAAAGTCTCCCGGACTTTATGATTCAATTCAACAGGAAACAAAGATGTGTCGGCTTTTCAGTTGCCCCCATATATCTGTAAGCTTCCTACGGATGTGATTTTGCACAATGAGATGCTCTGAATGAGTACGTCAAAGCTGTGCTTAGGGGTGCATGAGCAAATATATCCAAATCGCCAGGAAATAAGTTTTTGTCTCAGAACGCAGAATATTTTTCCAGCTAATATGTGCCTTTCTGGTGTAATTCTGTCTTCACAATTTGTAAATGATTTTCGATCCACTATCGCCAAAGCAAAATGTAAACCATCAGTCATAGTATTGTTCATATATTGCACTCGCAATGATAAAACCGAAAAATATATTAACCACATATTTGGAGGTTATGACTAAGTTGCCAATTTGAAATAAAGGTCACATTTAGGTTAGCTGTTTATGATAAGACTTCTTCTCAAATACAAAACTCATATCTGATCATGGGCAGCTACTTCTTTGCACTTTGCAACAATATAAAAAAGTGGTATGTCGCAAAAGCAGTTTGCGAAGACTGCAATCGGTTTGATCTTTTTTTTTTTGTTCCCCATTTAAGATCCGTTTCTTGTAGCAGCCTTTTGCTAACAATCGTTTGTTCCTTTGGCAATTCTTTAAGTAACAGATTCCGCGGAGTAATTAACATCGTCCAAACCCCAAGGCAAAATTGCAAACAAAGGTTTGCCTAACAGATCTCAGTTGGACTTGTCAAAAATACATAATTGCAAAAGCGGTGATGATCTCAGATATACCCTTAGGGGATAAAATGTGTGTGATTATGCAACATAAAGGTGTTTCCGAAACTCTTCGATCTACCTGAGTTATAAACGTGAAAGTCTTATTTTATTGCTAACAGGAGTCGTTGTTCTATTTGTTCTCATGCTTCGTTCGAGATTCTCTTCGACTTAATTTGCCTAATAGATTAGTAGATCGTGCGACGCGACGTTCTGCGAATGAAATGAAAGCCTTGCATCCAAGGAAATTTATTTCCCAGCTATATAACAGAGATTCTAACTGTCGGTGACGGGTACCACTTCTGTCTTATGGACGTCAGCAATTTTTTAGCACACCTGCAAACCATGATACTTACTTTCTTTGGGTGCCCCTCAAACTCGGAGCAAACCGAACACGAATCTCTCAAATTGAACATGGTTCTTAAGCAACTGCATACAGTTGCGCGCCCTAAGTTAGTAATGGTCCTTTTCTGCTTGTGTGCGCCACCTTAGTCGAAGTTTTCTTCTGTCCTTTTGGTCATCGTGGTCACTACTGTGCCAATAACTCCATTCATTTTCTTGTCACTGCTGCTATGTCGTTCTTTTAACTGCGGACCGTGAAACGTATTATAATTCTGAGCTGTAGCAACCTCGCATGCCTTTCTTTATCTGCTGCACCTTAACTTGTCACACATACCCTTGTTAGTCCTTCGATAAACTGTTTTTTTTTCTCTGCAGATTGACATTTTATATATGGTAAAGTGCTCGACTGCAATTTTCTTTCAAGCAACAGTCTTCACCTTCAGCAAGATCAAGGTTATTCATTCTGTTGCACGTGCAACGTAAAAGCCGAGCTCTACAAAAGTTGTGTTGAATGCAACTGGCTGAAGAATTTACGTATGCACTTGGTTGCCGACAAGCAAAACATTCGGAAGTAGGTACTTGGGCAGGTGCATTTCCACACCGCCAAGCGGCGAGAACATTTTTCGATAGTCGTCATTATGTGCTCACTTTTCCTTTTGTTTCAACACGCGAGTTTAAACCCACTTTAGTCGTTTTCCAGTTGTACCGGCTTTACTTATCATTCGAAGCACGTCATGTTCTCTTGCAGCCAGAGTTGTTCATAAACTGAGTTCCCGACCTGGTACACTGTCGAAACATACTCAGCAGGCAAAACGCAGCAAGAATCTTAAAAATATTCCTATTGTTTTGGAGAATGGTTTATCGCAAGGACTGCGAGTAGTATTGCGTAACCTTTGAGTGACACAGAAGTTGTGTATTCACCCAGATCTACACATCCATTCAAGTATGAGCGTGTACCTAAGGCCATTCATATTTTAAAGCAGCTGTGTACGTAACAGAAAACGGTGCGTGTTTGCATAATGGTTTTTTATTCCGCCTTAAGTTTGTTTTCTATTCATAGGTACCAACATTTTGCAAAAATGTCAACATCATTGCCCTACTCAGTTTGTTAGAGAAGTAGGTAGGTAGGAAATGAAATTCTTGTGCGTTTTTTCCATCCTTTTGTAATGGTCCTTTCAAAATGAGGATGAGGATGAGGTCCAACCGATGAGGTGTTGAACTGTTGGAGTTTGTCTTTAGTATTTGCCACTGTTGATTAAAAGCACAAGTTAAACGCTTCAAGGTACATATTGGTGACTCAGTTGCGTTTAGCATAGTTATCCCGCAGAGGGAGCTGGCCATTTACCTAGCTATACATTGTACGATTACGCAGAAATCATTGTTATCAATTTTAACTTTTATTTACTTGCGATGCGTTTGTGACACTCAACTTGATCAAGTGTTGCAGAAAATATGGCCACCATGAATCATTCAGTGAGATAGAGTTGATCAAGTGTTGCAGAAAATATGGCCACCATGAATCATGCAGTTAGATAGAGTTGATCAAGTGTTGCAGAAAATATGGCCACCATGAATCATTCAGTGAGATTACCTAGTTGTTTTTTAGTCAAAAGAAGTATCTTAGGACAAGGAAGTGACGTATTAGGTGTGTGCTCTTGTAATAGTTGTCAGTTGGGTTCATCTTAGGTTTAAAACATCTACCAAAGCGGATATAAACTATGCATGGTTTTTTAAAGCACGCACGCTTAGCATTTTCACAGGCATGTCCGATTATAATGAATTCGGAGTGATCCTGCAGAAACACGCGTCAGTGACAGATCGAACATAAAGCGAATAACAATACGAACTGGGAAAGTTGTTTATAGCACTGTAATGAATGAATGAACGACCAACAAACATGGTAATCTCTTTTTGCATGGCCGGCTGCTTGCATTTTGAATTTGTATTGCCTTTTTAAAGTCGCTTGGTGTGTACATGCACGAGGCAACTCGTTCATTTGCTATGATTCGCAGTCGGTGGTGTGCCACAAAAAAGTTTTGTACATGTTAACCAATACGATTCCATATAACTGGCGTGTCAGGTGTCAGCAAATACGTGCGCCAGTAAAGAGAAGATCACCAGATTGATCGCAATTAAGTGTCAAAGTGTTGACCAAAAAGCCGGTAAAAACATAAAACCAGAGGTCTCATCACGTATGCGGTATAAGCCACGTCTTATGATATTTTCTCCAATTGCAACCTTCAATATATCTATCGTCGGAAGAAACTTAAACGCCACTGTATCTAAAGCTTACAGTTTCTCTGGTAGGTACCTACCTAAGATTTTTAATCCAGATAAGGTTAGGTGGGCAGTTGGCTCTTTCAAACGTTTAAGGTCCAGCTCTCATTCAAAGGGTTATTGACACAATAGCTGTTTTTAATTATCAGCTATGATCCATATAGATCATCGATTTACATGCACTTACAACAACAGCACATTATCCTGCTTCTCATAGAGATCACGAATCATGATCTGAAAATTATTTCTACTATTTCCCTCTGGGTGGCTTGTTTTATTTTTAAATGTTGGTGTGCCTGTAAACGGTAGCCACACAATCACGTTGCCAGACTAAAAAATGGAACACAAAAAATAAATTGATTTTTTTCGCATTCGAATAAACTCCCTGTCCGTATTCCGAGTTATTTTGTTTTTTCTCGTTCTATAAAGGTCCAGACCAGCCAAACATTTGATGAACAATTAAATACCTACATGTTTCATAAATATTTCTAAAACATTTATTAAACAAAACAATTTTTATGAAATGTTTTGCTTGTTTGGATCTGGACACCAAAAAAACATTTATGAAATGTTTCACAGTCGTGATGGGAAATAATTTTTGTTTTACAAGTATCCCTGCAGGAAGTGAGCGCTAATAATCCCACCACATTATTTTCGTTTAGTCCAAAACAGGGTAAAGTTGAAACATTTCTTAAACATTTACCCCCGTATTAATAAACAAATATTCAAATGTAAGTTAACTAGTAAACGTCAGTTAGCATACAACAATTTAACGTAACTGCTGAGTAACGAGTTGATAACTTTTACGCAGTGTTTATTAATACGGGGGTTAATAAATAAATTTCAGAAATCTTTTATAAATGTTTATAAAATCTGTCCGATTTGCTTCAGAAACATTTCATAAACATTTCTGAAATGTGTCGGTGGTCTAGACACACCTTAATATGCAAAGATAAACTCAAACGTTAGCAGCAAAATATTGATCATGTGTTGCATATTTGAACATAAAATACTAAATTTGTTTCACAAAAATATATTTGAAAAGAAAAATTATGCAAATTTGATTTAAATATGGTAACACCCCCGACTTTTCAAGTGAAATGACATGTGCCTTGTGTGACGTCACGTTGAGAAGATTATTTGCAATATGGCTTGTGGCAATATGACGTTTGAAATACCTCCATGTATTATCTGTTTTATTTTTGAAAGCAACTGTTGCCACAATTCAAAAATTAAACTTTTCAATGATCCGTCCTGTTTTATTTTCGTGATCTGATTCGGATCAGATATAGATAGCTGATAATAAAAAACAGCTAATACTGCCAGCGGTTATTACTTCATTTAGAGCAAGCTACAACTGGGTATATATTTCATCCTACTGGAAACAGGTAAACGTAATTGAAGAAATCAGTGTTCAAAGCAATCAATCAAATTTATTTTAAACTATTTCCAATTAACTCTTAAAATACTAATTGAAAAAATTTCGACCTGCTTTAGCTGCATTTGTAGGTTAAGTGAGTGTCCGCACGAGGCCGCGACACTGACAGCTCAGAACAAAAAAATCGGCAACATCTTAAAAGTTGACGACGCTCAACTTGGCATCAAGCCAAGGGATCTGCCTAAATCGTATAGACCCATCTGTCTCTTTTGTTCTTAAAACTATCGAAAGACTGATTAATGTTCGTATTAGGTGACAGATAGTACACTGTAGTCAATTCGCGTGTAGAAAGGGCACCGCGGCTGCCCCTCATCATCTCGGAGAAAGGGAGAAGAAGCATTCGGGCATAAGGTGCATCAATGAAGGCATTTTCTCAGTACAGGTGGCTCCGTATGCTTATTGACTGCTAGCGCAAGAAGTACGTGAAACCCTGACCGAAGTTGATCTCGATAGTTCATATTTCTCGTCTCGGTTTAATGAATTATCACTCGGGCACTAACGAATGTTATGCAATCCATACTCTACCTGAAAAATACATCTCAGAACAACGAAAGAATTACTGCCACGGCCCGGGCAAAGTGAGCTTGGCACTTTTTTTTGATTTCCAGGTCTTTCACAGGCTCAATTTTATTCTCTTTCGAACTCTAACTTACCTTAATTAAGTATTGATTATGTGTGACCTCAATGTATGGCCACATAAACACAGTCAGTCAATCAATTTTCAATTAGTCAAAAGGTTACTTAAAACTGTTTGGCGGAAAGTAATTGAAGTCAGTGAACGGCAAACATTGCCCTTATTTTCTGCAAATAACTGGTTCTTCTAAATCAGCCGGCAATGTTGACCCGACAACCGAACGAAATGAAACCACAACACAAGGAAATAGCTCATAATAAGAAGTGTCTCCTCTCCCTCTGTGTTATGACAACATAACTGGTTTTCTTTACCATGACATCGTTGCCGTTTTGAATTGGGGAAGCCTAGGCAACGCCGCCTAGAGGGGGCTGTGACACACTACGAGTCTACACAACGATGCACAATGCACATTCAAGCGGAACAGATGTTGCGTATATGTAGGCGATAAGACACAAGACAGAACACAAATTCCATTCTCAGAAAATAGAGACAACTTCTGATTTCGACGCCTACGTCATTTCCAGCCGCGCGGTGTCAACAAGAAGAAGTTTCACACATGCATAAATACAACAGTGTCTGTCGACTGTGCAGAGAAAAACCGAAACGCAAACGAATTGTTATTTGTAAACGTGGAGCTGTTGCCATTGTACTTTGTTTTGGACACACTCCATGCGATAGATAATACGAACAATATTAATAGTTATGACGACATGATGATAAATCATCTTCCTCGCAAACCTTCAAACCAATTGGAAGAAGTGATGGAAGCGAACTACGCCCAGTGCTGTATGCGCGCGAATGTATTTGAAGCATGTCCAAGTAATTAGACGCAAAGATAAAGCAAAAGACAAAAGAAACTCGCTAAGCAAACCAAAAACGAGAACCAAAGAGCAAAGTGAAAATTATTCGAACGCCTCATCTATTTTGTTCGCTATTTTTCGGTTTTAATTGGCATTCGCTTTGTTATCTCAACTTTCCCCCCATTTGTTTGAGTGGAACATTTTTTTTTTCTTTTTTTTTTTTTTTTGAACTTTGTGCATTAGTCAACGAAAAAGTCTGAAGATCTACACTCGTAACAAGTTATGGGTAACATTTTTAGCACATTACCGCGACTCGTGTGGTTTCAATTCAAATGCTTACGATTCTCCGAATATGCGTGTTGATTGCAAACCTAACCTCAATAGATGGAAATGCAATCTCGAGATGCAAATCTCACTAAACTTTGATGTTAACGAGCGGTTATGGTAATTACGTTTGGATTGCTATTCCGATTGTAATGGTAGCAACAACACTTAATCTTCTTGAACGTACCTATTTTTAGCTACGTCGTGTTTATATTGTTATTTCACCCTTAGGTCTATAAACCTACGTTTACCTCTCGGCAGATAGTATGAGAACGATTTGGAGGCATTCCCTTGACCATTAAATTGGTGACATAACCCAGTAGTAGAGTAGAAGGAACGTCATGAAACGCAATTTAGTGTGGCATTTTCTTTTATTGTTTAGTTTTGCGGGTCATGTGTTAACGCTGATTCAAAACGTGTGTATGCTTATAAAAGGCCGTGTGCATTAAATTGCATGGAAGATGTGAAAAGTAAACAATGTTCTGTGGCGAATAATGAATAATTTCACCGCATATCAGTTCGTTGTGTGTGTATTGATGTTTGGTTTTTTGTTATTTGTTATTCCACAGTCGACTTGTGGCAGCAATCACTACCTCTGTACTATGTAGATGTAGATCGAAGACAGAATCACCGTGTGTCTGGAATATTGGCACAAAATTGACTTCAGAGTTCAGGTTCGACGTTTGAATGTGTGAAGTCGGCTATATCTATCGAAAGGCAATTACTTGCTAATTGTAATTCGTTCCAGACTGCCCCACGTTATGTCAAAACGTACGACTGGCTATTGTGTGAAGATGCAGAAGCATAGTATGATTCACAAGCAACAAAAATTCCGACTCAAGAATAGACGCCGAGTTTAATATAATAAACGTATGAGCAGTCAATTTATCAATTTGAGTAATCTTACTATTCGCATGTACGTTCAAATCAAATTACTTACATAATCATGTGAAGTGCCCTTTAATCTGTAGGTAATCTTGCATGTGAGCGCATTGTGGGCTCCTTCAGATAAAAGTTTTGCTAGCTATTTCGCATTTTACTGTCGATTATCGCCGCAGTTCACTAAAGGTCATAAACTTTCTGCACGCATATGCCTACCACAAACCGATGTGCGTGTCTTTATGAAGTCAATAAGGTTGCACCCTCGCAGTCATAAAACAGCCGAAGAGTTGCAGTTTGGTTAATGTTATATTGCAGTGCAATACCGGAGTACGTGACGTGTGTTCGTGAAAAAAGTGCCCCAGTAACAATTAAAAAATCCATAAAAGTGTAATCACCTCATGTTCGTCAGAGCAGCCGGCGCGGGGTCTTTGCCGTACCCATTTCCCCTTCAAGTCGCTCGACCAAAACGATTTTTTGTTCTGTTCGAATGCCGGCGGTACGTGATGCAACCAAGTGCATCAGAATGCAAGCATTTAACTGAAGTTTTCCCGAGGGACTCCTTTTTTAGTAGCTGAAAAAATTCATCGCCCCTTTGTTATCCAAACATTACGATGACACTATTATTTGGCTGTAACGTGTAACTATAACTGCTTCACAATTGCTGCATGAATATTTACCGCCCTTTCATTCCATGTCCTTGTGTAGTCGTCGTCGTCGTTTGCACTCGTTTAATTGCAAACAGTGCACGAGTGGAAAACTTGAGTAGTTTAAGGCAATTGCCATTTCCTACGGGTTAACACATCGCTATGGCGTATATGCTCTTGACAGGAAAACAAAGAACACATCAGGTGAAATTTGACGGAAACACATACAATTTATTTTTTTGGAAATGGAAGACAATTTTGTCCCTCCCGGTGCTAAAGTTCAAGGATTCCCTTATTAAATTTATGCGTATGTGCATCAGAAGTTCCATTCGCCTTCCTTCTTTCCCAATAAACGAAAAGAAAAATAACGACAGAGTTACGTGTGTGAGTGTGGGGATGCACTCATCACGACTGATAAACTGAAAGATAAGTGATATTCCCCTTTTGTCTCGCCGCCGACAGCATTGCAACGTAGATTTTAATTATATTTACCGTGCCTCACTGCGCCTAATGCACGACTCTTTTAAGTGGCTTTGAGCGCATAGACCTTTTCCGCTCGTCTATGGGTTGGCGTATTAATTCGATCGAAATTAGAGGGTGAGACTTCGTCGATTAAGCGTTTACTTCCCATTCGATTATTTAAATTGAATTAATGAAGTTTATTGTCCGAAATTCTTTGCAAGGTGGGGAAGCGAACCTGTCAGTGGGCATTTTTTATCACCCGCTACTTGTTTTGGATGTGACGATGCAATTACCGGAAAGAGTATGAAGTCATTATTTTTCACGGTTGATTTCTCTGACTAGAACCATAACTTTCGGCTTGGTGGTTGATTTTAGGTGAACAGTTTGCGTGAGTGAATGACCGGCAGGATGCCGTTTTGGAAGGTTTATTTACGCTGCAATGTCGCGAGGGTCGTTTGTTAATCCTGAATCGATCCCTTTATAATCACACTCGTAGGTCTTTAGACAAAACTTATCTATCTGCTAAACATTTTGAAGGTAGATCTGTGCTTCCAGCGTGCACTTAGTCTCCACCTGTAATTGAGATAAGGACAAATCCATTTTTGTCTGGGCCAGCCACATGATCTTCACATAAACAAAAACAACCTTTTCATTTGTCTCGACTTGGTCCATTCTTTGCTAAGCCGAACATACCGCCACCTAGTTATGTTATGTTCGCCGTGGACCCTTTTATGGCCGGCAGCACAAACTTTCTAATCGTTTGTGGATTTCCAAACAAAGCAAACAGCTCAAGAAAATGAGAGAGAAATGAACAAAGCGCATAACCTTTGCACTGCTGCTGGTGCCCTTCCCTTTAGTGCAAAGGTTTACTTTTGACCATAATTATTCTGGGTGTGATTGAGTCATTCTTTTTACAATTTATTTTCATTCATCGGCATTTGACTTACGTTTCAATTTGTTTCTATTTACAGGGAAAAGTTTACTTATTTGACAAAGTTTTCAAACCAAATGCATCGCAGGAGAAGGTCTACAATGAGGCGGCCAAGTCGATTGTTAGTGATGTCCTTGCCGGCTACAACGGCACAATCTTCGCCTACGGTCAGACATCGTCCGGCAAAACGCACACCATGGAGGGTGTCATCGGTGATCCCGTCAAGCAGGGTATCATTCCGCGTATCGTGAACGATATCTTCAATCACATCTACGCCATGGAAGTGAACCTCGAGTTCCACATCAAAGTCTCGTACTATGAGATTTACATGGACAAAATTCGTGATTTGCTAGATGTGTCCAAAGTCAATTTGAGTGTGCACGAAGACAAGAACCGGGTGCCGTACGTCAAGGGGGCCACAGAGCGATTTGTTTCCAGTCCGGAAGATGTGTTTGAAGTCATCGAGGAGGGCAAGTCCAATCGGCATATAGCTGTGACAAGTAAGTTTCCTGTTTAGTTGTGTGAATATGTCTGATTAGACATCTCTTTTCAGATATGAATGAACACTCGTCCCGTTCGCATTCAGTATTTCTGATCAATGTAAAGCAGGAGAATCTGGAGAACCAGAAGAAGCTGTCGGGCAAGCTGTACTTGGTGGATTTGGCCGGTTCCGAGAAGGTTTCTAAAACTGGTGCCGAAGGTACTGTCCTGGATGAAGCGAAGAACATCAATAAATCACTGTCGGCTCTGGGTAATGTCATATCGGCGTTGGCCGATGGTAATAAAACACATATTCCGTATCGTGACTCCAAGCTGACACGTATTCTGCAAGAGTCTCTTGGTGGTAACGCAAGAACCACAATTGTGATCTGTTGTTCGCCTGCGAGCTTCAATGAATCGGAGACAAAGTCAACACTGGACTTTGGTCGTCGTGCGAAGACTGTGAAGAATGTTGTTTGTGTCAACGAGGAGCTCACGGCCGAGGAGTGGAAGAGGCGCTACGAAAAGGAGAAGGAGAAGAACGCTCGCCTCAAGGGCAAGGTGGAGAAACTCGAGCTGGAGCTGGCCAGGTGGCGTGCTGGCGAGACGGTGAATGCCGAAGAGCAAATCAACATCGAGGACATCATGGAGGCGAGCACACCAAACCTGGAAGTGGAAGTGACCGAGGTGACTCCTGTTCCGGCGACACCTGCTGCGAACTTAACCGCTATGGTTGGTTCGATCAGCAACGACGAACGCGCTCGCCTCGAGGCTGAACGTGAGCGTCTGTACCAGCAGTTGGACGAGAAGGATGAGGAGATCAACCAGCAGAGTCAGTATGTGGAGAATCTTAAGGACCAGATACTTGAGCAGGAGGATCTGATTGCGAACGCCCGTCGTGAGTACGAAGCATTGCAGTCGGAAATGGCCAGAATACAGCAGGAGAATGAGAGTGCCAAGGAAGAGGTGAAAGAGGTGCTACAGGCATTGGAAGAACTTGCCGTCAACTACGATCAAAAGTCGCAGGAAATCGAGAACAAGAACAAGGAGTTTGACACCCTCAACGAGGAACTGCAAACAAAGCAAACTCTGTTGAATACCACGACGTCTGAACTGCAACAACTGAAGGACATGTCGGCGCACCAGAAGAAGCGCATCAATGAAATGTTGACGAATCTTCTGCGCGATCTGGCTGAGGTCGGCCAAGCTCTGTCCACGGACAACTCCATCGACATGAAGCTGAACACAGTCGACTCTGCAGGCAAGGTCGAAGAGGAGTTCACAATGGCTCGTTTGTACATCAGTAAAATGAAGACCGAAGCGAAGAACATGGCCCTGCGGTGCTCCAACATGGAAACGCAACAGGTGGACTCGAACAAGAAACTTTTCGAATACGAGAAAGATCTTGGCGAGTACAGACTCCTCATCTCACAGCACGAGGCCCGCATGAAGTCACTCCAGGAATCAATGCGCGAGGCGGAGAACAAAAAACGCACACTCGAGGAGCAAATCGACTCACTGCGGGAGGAATGCGCCAAACTCAAGGCCGCCGAACACGTATCGGCCGTCAATGCCGAAGAGAAACAAAAGGCCGAACAATTGCGCTCCATGTTCGACAGTCAAATGGACGAACTGCGTGACGCTCACACCAAACAAGTAGCCGAACTGCGTGACGAAATCCTTTCCAAGCAACACGAGCTGAACGAAATGAAGGACGTCTACCAGAAACTGATCCTTGCCCATCAACAGATGACCGCAGACTACGAAAAACTCAAACAAGAAGAGGCCGAGAAATCGTCACGTCTTCAAGACATCATCCTAACAAACGAACGTCGCGAACAAGCGCGCAAAGATCTCAAAGGTCTCGAGGACACAGTGGCCAAGGAACTGCAAACCCTGCACAATTTGCGCAAACTCTTTGTCCAAGATCTACAGGCTCGCATCAAGAAGTCCATAACCAACGAGGACAGCGAAGAAGATGGTGGCTCCCTCGCCCAGAAACAAAAGATTTCATTCCTTGAAAACAACCTCGATCAACTGACCAAAGTCCACAAGCAACTGGTGCGCGACAATGCCGACCTGCGTTGTGAACTGCCCAAGTTAGAGAAACGCCTACGCACCACAATGGAGCGCGTCAAGGCGCTCGAAACCGCACTCAAAGAGGCTAAGGAAGGAGCGATGCGTGACCGCAAACGCTACCAATACGAAGTCGACCGCATCAAGGAGGCCGTCCGACAGAAGCACCTCGGCCGACGAGGACCACAAGCGCAAATCGCCAAGCCGATCCGTGCCGGCCAAGGAAACATTGCAATCCGAGGTGGTGGCGGAGTGGGCCAACTCCAACAAGCAAATCCAGTTAGCTCGTAAATGCAATTTAAAAGATAAACACATACAAATATTATATACATAAAAAAAAAAACAAAAAACAATATTTATTTACAAAAAAAAAAAGAAAAACAAAAGAAAACGATAGGAAATAATTTTGAAAAGAGAAGAACATTTGAGAAAAGACCTACACACCCATTTGCATCCAGTGAAGCAACAACAAAATTTGCTATTGTTAACGGACAGTCTCAGAGGTGAGGGGAAAGAAGAAGCGCCACGGCTCATTGCACTCCACTTGGCTTTAAAATTTGAATTTCGTTTTATTGGTATGACAGGTGTACATGCGCTAAATTGGAGACACGCAGGTTGATGACGAGATAGAAACGACGACGGTGTGTATAGTGATTTCTTATTATGTTTATCTTGGTTTTTTCCTATTCTTTTCTTTTTTTATTATTTAAGAAGCGCAATTGAATTGTGCCTCGACCTGTACTGTCTCTGTGTATTTTTTTGTTGTTATGATTTTTTTTTTTAATAAAACCATGAGAGGTATACGAACTTTGAAAATGGATTTGGATTCATTTTGTATAAGATCACGGCGGTTTACAAAAATGCGTGGTACACATGTTTTGATGTTTCGGAATGATTTTTTTGTTCTGTGCTTACTCTGGGTCATTTCAATTTCCTCTTCTCGCGCACACTGCATAAACTGTAACACGCCTGCATAGTTAATGAATGTAAAATACTTTTCTGAATGCAACGGTGACGTGTGTCCCAAATTGGTGTCACATTCTAGGTACGCACAGCTTCAGGTAAAAGCCAGAAGGCATAGCGAACAGAAAGACGCGGAAGTGTAACATGTTTTCGTTTTCGAATAGATTCTATTGTGCGGAGTATTTTGAATTGACGCACGCTGTGTTGCCCCGCACATGAAAATATTGGCAAGATACCAGCATGTGAGGCTTATTTACATGTTGAACTAGATCAGAGCAACACCTACGTGTGCAATAGAAAAAGGGTTGGCTACAGTACAAAGTGTAGATTACTACCAAGCGGGGTTAACAGACTCGGTTGAATTTAAGTGGTACATGCAAGGGGTGGCTCTTTACCTTTTGCCGTCGATTAGCTGCTCTGCGTTAAGAGTTTTTTTCGCGAAAGTATACAAGTGCTCTGCAGACATTTGAGCTTGATATTTGATTTTGACAGAAATTTATAGAGAGGCCGGGGAGAACCTAGTTTTGGAAGGTCAAGTCTTATTTATTTTGTGCTCAAAACGACCACAACTATATACTTCTGCGGCGAAAGGCAGAACTTGGACGATAAGTGACTTATACAAGTAGTCTCCTTAGTTTTTTTTTTACTACTCACCCGGTGGGGAGCTAATAGAGTCGCATGTGGAGTAAATTACAACGTTTGCATAAATATTCTGGCTGCCTTTGGCGCAATGTGGGTGCTGTACTGCTGACCAAGGGTGCGGTTCAAAACTCAGGAGTACACAAATGGCGCGTGGAGCATCTCGTAAACGGTTATTTAAAGGTTCATAGCAAGGACTTGTTTCAGACTTTTCTTGTGCAGGAACTGCATATAAAAGCCAACACTGCATATTCACATGTCAAAAGTGTAAACACAACATAACGCACGTAGTAAATCGTTCCATTTGTTGGTTTTTCAGGTTCAAAAATCATACCTGAATGACAAGACTTACTCCATACGAGAGTTTTCTTTATAACACAGCGAGTCTTATACTTGCCCACGCAAGTGGAGTCTCTATTTCTGCACATTCCACGACGGATATAAGAAACAGTCATATACGAACCAATCGCTTATAAGAACAACTCGGTTATAAGAAATATTTTTTTTTGATTCTAGGGGTTTCTAACATCCGTCGTGGACAAATACGCTTTAAGGGAAAATTTAATAAAAGCCAGCAAATCTTATAAATAATACTTAAGAAGCACTTTCACTGCCTCAAAGACAGCATGTTCGTTTGATCTTTTTCTAAAGGGAGATGTAATTTTTGTGGAATTTGTTTCCGATAGTTTGTGTATAAGCCAGGTTACTATAATGGTGGAATTTCTTCCACTGGGCGAACACTAGTGATTCTAATTTGGCTAAGTTACTGTACATGCAGTTCACTCAATATTTGAAAGAATAGAATATGCGATAGTCGATAATGATCAGCACTCAAGCGGAGCCGTCGTTACCTCTACAGTAGCATGAAAAAGTCTTTAGCCGGGAAATTTACAAAAAATACCGCGTTTCAAGCATTTGTTTTTAAAACGGATAGTTATTTACTCACTTACTCACCCAGTTTCAATCCTTCATTGCCTGCGTCCACCTTACCTGCTCAAACACTGTAAAATGAAAAAATAAACCAAAATATAAACCTGTAGAATTCTTGTAAATAAATATTTTGCTTGTGATCTGCTTCTGTTCAAATAGAAAACAAATTCATAGACGATAGCAACAAATTAAAATGTGAGAATAATATAGCTTTTATCGAAATAAATAAGAAAAACAATTCAAAATTATTATATATTAAAGTCAAACTCTTATAAAATAAAAACCAAAACAAATTTATTGACAATTAGATGCTTCAACTAAAAACTGCTAACATTTTTGATTTCCTTGTTTCCCGTTTTACGAGCGTTCACCAAAAACACAAACGAAATAAATCCAAGGGAATATTTCTCTATCTTTACAAGAAAAAAAAAAATAAACAGAAAGAAAGGAAATAGTGTTTTTTAATTACCCAACATTCATAAATATCGTTTCGATGTAGGTGCAATTATATTAACTGAATTACGGCACTGCAGCAATCATTTTCTGGGGGCATTCTCTTGAATATAGTAGGTGAAATTTAGTTCTTAAGCAATTGGAGCCTTTTTTACAGAAAAATAAAAATTAACTTAACTGCTTAATTAATGTAGCTGTAGAGAAAACAGAAATGTATTTTTTTATGTAAGAGTTGTTCGCTTTATTCTATTTATTTATTCTAAACAATAAACAATACATATATATATAAAAAGGAAAATCAATTTTATGAATGCTCCCTGTGTAGGTTTACATTTCCTTTGCTAGGGTGATATATATAAAATAATTATAATAGAAGTGACGGTAATTGAAGCGAAAACAAAAACAACTGGGAAACACATCTCCATTTCGATCTTCCACTGAAAGGAATTGATAAACATGATCAGATCAGAGCCTTTTTTCAACTCTCTGTGTGAATTAGTGAATTAAGTCGGTTCTTTTGGTTTTACAGTTTGTAAAAGAGTATTCCACCTAATAAAACATTCCGTTCAGTGGGACAAGACACAAGAGTATTTTGTTTCGCTTCAGTTTTCCATCCCATTCAATATTTAAAGAGTGTCGTCGCTTTTCAATGTCAACTAATTGAATAAGATTATTTTCATATATTATTTATAAAATAAATATTTACACACCACCATGAATGAATAATAATAAAAGAAAAATAAAAAACTTTTTGCTTATTACACACACACTTTGAGAAAAATTCAAACAAATTGGAAAATTAATAAAAAAAAAATGGAAAAAACGTTGAATTTTTTTTGTTTATCTACTTAGGTGTACAACGCGCTAACGTGCTGAAGAATCTTTAAAGCATGCTTTACTTCAGAATTAAACTGATAGCAGTCAATGGATTGCCAGATGTCAAAACCGACTTTTAGACACTGTACTAGCCACTGATACGATGGGAAACTTTAATTGATCCCGTAAAGACTGGGTGGAGCAAACGCTTAAACAGAACTGTTCACAAATCGGGCCATACAAAGGAAAATAAGAACCTAAAATCATATATGGCCAAAGTATATGTTCAGAGCCTTTGGGTGCTGAAGAAGCTTTACCATTCCCGAGCTAGAAGAATCCAGACGGAACTGCAAACCCAAACCTCCAACTGGTGCCACATCGTCCCACCAGTGAACGGCTGCGTTTTTCTTGCTTGGCTCAGTGCAAACGAACAACCCTCATTACCAAATGTGCCGAAAAAAAAAAACTACAAGCAAATATGTTTATATTTTTTTTTTATTGTACAAACAAAACTTATAACAGAAAGTAAATAAGAAACAAACCTCAGTTGTAGTACGCAGATCTGAACGATCGCTCCGAATCGCGCTTGAAAGACTCGTGCATCTTGGTAATGTCCTCCAGTTTGTTGCATATAGCCGATGAAGATGACTCAATCCACTGCAACGAGCTCATGTGGGCGTTTAAAATCTTTCCAATCTGAATTATGGGATCCGTGTTGTCCTGACCTTTGTTCGACTCATTTAGATTGTCGATAATTTCCTTTAAGTCTTCAGACATCTGTTTAAGTTGTGTATCCAAATTCTCAACCAGTAAGTAGGTTTGGGACCGTTCAACATCAACCTGAGGAATTTTCATGAACTCCTTCTGCAATGGAACGATGCTCTCCTCCAGCTCTGTGTGTTGTGTAGCAATGAATTCCAGTTCTTGTTCCAATGTCTGTTGATCGCTTTTCACCTTCTGCACAGCATCATTCAATTCGAGAATCTTCTGATTGTTGCTAATGAGGATCTTGTCCCATGCATTGATTTGAGTGGCCTGATCTGTGAATACCTTTTCTTGTTCCTCCAATTCGAGTGTCCATTTGTTGATGTGCTCTTCCAATTGATTGTAAGTGATTTGTGTCGATTGCGATGCGACACTAGAATCGGTGGTGTTTGTGGCCGTGGTTAAATTTGTTAGAGCAGTCCCCGTAGTCTTAGGAATAGATAATGTAGCTGGAGCAGCTGCAGAAGTGGTCGCAGATACAGCTGGAACCAGTGCACTGGTTGTAGTTGGATTTGAGGCTGGATTGCTGAAGAAACCGCCACCGATTGTAGTTGTTGGTACTGTTAGGGTTGGTTTTGCCCCTCCAGCATCACCTCCGCCAGAAGCGCCAAATGAAATTTGTGGCTGACTCGGTTGTGCTGCCATGTTGAATGAGGGAGCAGTTGTCGTAGGTAGTTCGAAATTCATATTTTACTTTAGAATTTGCGTTTGAATGAATAAAGAAAATGTGTTGATGAAAATACCGCCGAAGTTGTCTTATTTTTTCAACGTCAAATTTGACATCAGTATTGCGCTGTGCGACGACTATTACTTAAGTGCTACCAAGTCGAGGAAAATGAATGTTATCGAAATAATTGATTTAATTTATTTTGTACAGAGCAGAGGGTGTGCAAGGTTAGGTACCTCTATTTTGCAAAATCCAAGGCCGAATTACCGCTCCACTGATCGAATACTACGTAATCATTTTTTTCTTCTGTTTTTCATATAATTCAGCTATTCAGTTACTGTTTGATTAAGCTATAATTTCTATCTTGTTTTGAGATAGATATATAATTATATCCTTACCAAGCAAATGTTTACTGCGTTCCGTTGATAATTGAAATATAGATAGATATCTGCTTGAATTTATATAAAAAGGGCAAAAGTGTCACCTTTGTGCTTAAAGATCTAAACAATTTGGTTTTAAAGTGAGAAAACAAATTTCAACCTGAACGAGACAATTCATTTAAACATGTGCATTGAATACAGCAAGCAATTTTTGCATTCTTATACACTTGTGCTCAAATGCTATCGGTAATCGCGCACATGTCAAACTACCGGCATCGATAAGTTTTACCAATGTTATCGGGCATATCAACAAAACTAATTTGGTTAGGACTGGGCATTTTGCGTGCGATTTTCACGTGAAAAAGTTACTTTTATAATCTTTCTACTGTGCTTCCCCTAATTCCCAATTGATTCGGTAAAGCTAAAATGCCTTACCTTTGTTTAATGCAACATAACGTCGACAATTTGCCGAAATTTCTAGAGAAAGCTCAATCTAACAGCTATACGGTTATTGCCGCTCCAATAAACAGCAGTGAAGTGCCGCTTGAATTTCAACGTGAGCCACTCAAGTCCACACAAATTGATTGTTCATATTCAGATCTAATACTTTCTGCTGACGCCTGGAATGGCAAGGTTATCACTTTGCTGACGGACACCATCGACTGTGATTCGAAAAACGCCAAAGTTCGACGAAACAGCGAAGATATCCTGCGAAAGGATCTATCATGGACGGAGCACCTGCATTTCAGTGGTTACACCATGATTCGTTTAAAGTCAGCTAATAATGTTAATCTCGCTAGAATTGCGAGTAAAAAAATCAAAGGTAAAGCGCAATTATTCACCAAACAGCATCAGCCTAAGTACTTTTTTTATATTACAGGTGTTCTTTTAGTACAAATTCCGATAATTGCTACCAAAGTAGCTTCGACTGTCTGGCGTTCGGATATTTCGGAAGATGCCGCTGCTGGCTATGAAGAGGACGATACATGGCGATGGTGGAATCGCTTCCGTTGGGCTGCCGATTTCAATGCGAAAATGCGTGTCGTTCTTGAACTTGGCGAGGATCGCCCATCAAAAGAAGCTGTGCGTCGGTGGTTGGGTGAACCACTTGAAGCTCTAATCATTCCATCATCGTTGTTCATAAGGAATCGTCATAATTTCCCAGTTCTACCAAAGGCATGGCAAGAACTGATTGCCTTGTTTGTGAAGAACCATGTAAACTTCATTGTAAGCGCCGATCAGAATGACAATAGTCTCAAGCACTATGCCGAATACTTGAACAACTGGAGGGAAACTCAACGAGATTCGAATGAATTGCAAAGGTATGTGGGCAAAGCTGAGCGGTTTTGTAGGATATTTATTTTCTTTCAGCAAACCATTCGCACGAGAGTGCTAGGGTTAGTGCAGGGGGTTTCCCCTATTGAATTGAACAATAGAGCAGAATCTGAAGTCTGACATATTGGTCACATTCAACTTTTATAGCAGTTGGCTTTATGCGTCTGCCCAAGCACATAGTCAGACATGAAATTCACCGGTTGAATAGCTGAGAAACTCTTTCTAACGTCAGTTCTTTATTTTGCAGCTTTGAAGACATTTTAGAGATCCCCCTTCAGCCGCTCTACGACAATTTGGATTGCTATACCTATGAGACATTTGAGAAGGATCCAGTAAAATACAAACTATATCAAGACGCCATTGAGGCTGCCCTCATTGACAGAGTTCCCGAAGAGGAAATAGGCAACAGAACGGTAAAAAACATTATTCCCGAGATCTTTGCTTGTTCGCTAAGCACTAATGTGTTATTTCAGACGACTGTGATGGTCCTAGGAGCCGGTAGAGGTCCACTTGTCCGTTCTGCTTTGAACGCCGCTGAAAACTCGAAAAGAAAAATTCGTATTTACATTATTGAGAAAAATCCAAACGCTGTGCGTACCCTCACTGCTATTGCACGCAAGCTATGGAGCGGGAAAGGTAGATGAGGTGGAGCCTAATTTAAGCATTTCTAATGAATTCTACCCGCTTACAGATGTTCAAATCTTCTCCAAGGACATGCGCGAGTTTACCCCTCCCGAGAAGGGCGACATACTCGTCTCTGAGCTGCTCGGTTCGTTTGGAGACAACGAACTCTCACCGGAATGCCTCGATTGCGCACAAACCCTGCTAAAGGAAGATGGTATTAGCATACCATGCAAATCGACTTCCTACATAAATCCCCTGATGTCATCGAAACTCTATAACTCGGTGCGATCGATAGTTGATCACAAAACATTTGGTCGTGACCGGCTGCTTCGATACAACAACAACGCAGAGAGTGGATTTGTTGTTTTGCTGAAGAACGTGTACCACATTGGCTACCCTCAGCCGCTGTTCGAGTTCCATCATCCGAACAGGGACGAAATTATTGACAACACTCGGTACAAGTCGCTTAGTTTTGACGTTACTCAGGATTGCGTGCTGAATGGCATTGCCGGCTACTTTGACACGGTCCTGTATAAGGACATAGTTCTTAGTATAAACCCACAGACGCACACGCCTGGAATGCTGTCATGGTTTCCCATGTATTTCCCATTCACTGTAAGCTCAAGCCAAAGAAAAAGCAACTGAGCCTTTGACTAACTTTCATTTGTTGCAGGACCCCCTGGACCTGAAGGCTGGAGAAGTGGTCGAAATTAACTTTTGGCGCTGTGTGTCCAAACAAAAGATCTGGTACGAATGGAATCTGTCTTCGCCACGCACCAGCCACATACACAATCACGGTGGCAGATCGTGCCCGATCTTCTGCACTTAGGAGTACAAACAGGTTCCGCAGACCAAAGTGATCTATTTTTTACTATAAAACAAATTATACATTGAGACGACCACCGTGTGTTTGTATTCTTAAAGTAGGTTTATTTAAAAAACAAGTTACTGCACTATATATACATCGATTGGTGTACTAATAGTTCTTGAAGTGTTTGAGTCGGATGAGGGGCGCGTGGTTGCTCTTACAGCCCATCGCGAGGAATCCACTTGAGGGCGAAAATTCAACCGTATGAATATGGCGCAAGTCTGTCTTGAATCCGGGAAAGTTTGCAAACACTGTGCCCGTGGGGAAATGCACCACCTTCACTCCGGCAGGTAACATATTCGAGCACAGAGCAAGCATTTCCGATGTGTGATTGAATTTCAAGTCAGTAATCGCCGTGGTCAGGTTGAGGATTGTTTTCTCGGGCAGCGGATTCTTGCTGGCGAACACCTTTGAATAGTCGTAAATGTTGACGGCGCCCTCGCGACTGCCAGTAGCCAACATCTTTCCATCTGGACTCAGAGACAATGATTGTCCCTTAATGCAGCCGTCATCGATAAAGGAATGCATCATTCGCTGTTGTCTGACGTCGAATATGCAGACAGTCGATGCCTTGGAAATGGTGATGATTTTACTAGAATCCAACGAGAACTTGATTGCCTTGCAGTTTTCCTCTTGCTTGAAGGTGTGTATGAACTCTTTTGACTTCATGTCGAATAGATGCAGCTCGCCAAAGCGTCCGTTGGTCGCGTAGTACCTGCCACATGGAGAGATTTCAAATTTCTTCATTATCTTCATGTTATGCGGCATAATGTGTCGCATTTCAGTTGCTTTCATCAGGTCATATGTGTAATATCGGTCATGTTTACTGGAGAACATCGCCTGTGTGCCGCAGGGCAAAATTTTCGCGCAATAAATTGGAAAGTCAGCAAAGCGAATGCTATGGAGTTTCTCATTTTTATAGCCGTCGATGGAGTAAAGCGTTGCAATTCCACTAAGCCCACTCACCATAGCCGCGGTGCTAGTCGGGTGGAACTGTATACTAGATATTGGCCCCTCCGCATACGTAGCCCTGTTCAAGTCCTTCATCTTCTTGAAGTAAAGCAACTTGGGCGGAAGTGTGACGGACTTTGAACGATCAATAAAACCAGCAGTTCGTAGAATTTCCTCATCGGAATCGGGTTCGTCTTCCTTGTCGAGTTCTGCCCATTTTGGTGCGGATGTTACGCGATTGAAAGCAGTTTTCAAATATTCTTTATATGATTTTTCCTTCTGCAGATGATCTAGTGAGCCAGTGTATTTGGTTTCACGTTTTATTTCGCCAACATTAAGATCCTCATCGTCTTCGTCGTTCCAGGCAGGTTTGCGCTTCTTTGCCTTAGATGGTTCGCCAGGTCTGGATTTTGCGGATGATTTCTTCAAGTTGTCCAGCAAGCCGTCTTTATCGCCGAAAATTAACTTCTCCAACTGAATTTCCTCCTCGGTTTTAATCACTTGCAATGTTTGATTTTTAGAGGTAGATTGCGTAGGAACGTCGTTTTCGGCCGGGTCGTCCTTATCCTCGAATAGATTTTTGCTACTTGGTGCTGCTTCGTCGGAATATTCACGAAGGATCTCCTGCAACTCTTCCATATCGTCACTTAGTTCATTATCGGACATTTTCAAGCGAAAATATAACTTTTTGTTACAACGATATAATAGCAAGAAAAATAACTCCTGTTGTCAACTAAAAGTGACGTTAACCAACATGTGCAGGTTCGATGTGAAGTTAGGTGTGATTACATATTGGTATAGTTCAGGCAAAGTAGTCCAAATTGAAGTATACAGTGCAAATCATAATGAGGACGAAAAATCAAACAATATAAGCGGCCAGCTATTTCGTTATAAGATCAATCTGGTGATTTATTTGTTGGATGACGGCGAATGAAGACTTATCATGCTTTTTCGAAAAGTTGAACGGGAAGCGGCATTTAAAAAACTAAATCATTAAATGAATCTCTGGTAGGTATATATTTTGATTGAGCCTTACCAATAAAGATTTTTAGTTTGGACTCTATATTTTAGCAGGAACAGCATTATTTTTTTTAAGTTGGAGTGATTTTTTTTTCCGAAAATGCAGGAAGCGATTATGAGTTTTTGGTCTGCGCGAACTCGCCAAGTGGCCTTGAAAGCCAGGTAAAAACTGTGATCTTAGCTCAATACATTCGACTCACTTGACTAGCTGCATTGTGCAGTCGTAGATCATTCTACTTTACCTTTGAACAGAAGGGATTTCCTACTCAATGAAACTGTACTTGTTTTACAGGGTAACAGGCAGTTTAAAGAAAAATATGAACATTGCAATAGCCTAGTGGTAAGATACCAAGTTTATTACCAGGTATACAAGCATATCTTGTTGCACAGTAGCTCACTTGTAAGCATCTTTCTCTTGTGCTTTACATTTTTCTGATTTGGGTCTGACATTAAGACTTATGCGAAACAAGTCTCAATACCGATTGGCTGTTTTATTAGCTTAACTATGGGCGACTTATTTCCAACATGTTATGAATGGATGGCAAGAACCCATCACCCATCGCCATCATATCATAAACAACGCCGGTTTGAGATCGAAAGTTGCCCAAAATGTAGTAGGGACTCTAAAAATAATGCAATAAAACACAAACTGAATACTAAAAAATAGACTTAAATGTATTTATTGTTTTTCTTAAAAGAAATCTCTAAAATAATACAAAACAGAACACTGTACAAATTCCTTCTTTCATCTTTCATAGTATAACAAACAAAAAAATAAAATAAAAAAAAACTTTACAAACAAAAACGAATATTTACAAATAAATTTCAACATGTAAGAACGAAACACATTTTTACCATTCGAATATGTGTGTTTCAATGATATTCATGCGGCATTTCATGGATTGTGTGTTTTGTTTGGCAGTCCTTCTGTAGCTTGCCATTGTTTTTTTCTTTTTTATTATTATTTATGGTGAGTGGGTGGTGTTTATGTGACAATGTGAACAAAATAATTTATTATGATTTTTTTTATGAATGACGAAGAACAACAGTTAGAAAAATACACGAATGAGAGATATTAAGGTAACGCCTTGTACTATTGGCGTTTTTTTTCTTTTTTAACTGACGAACAAAATCGGAGCCCCATCTAATAAGGCTAATATAATAAATTTATGGGCAGTAGAAATGACAACCATTTTGCAGTCAATATACGAAACCAGGCACAAACCATAATCTTATATTCTTTCATTCATGACAAAGACCAGTGGGAGAGAGCGTGTATAAAGCGATTAAATAAAGATTACATATTTCATAGGAATAGTTACAATTGGAGCCTCAAAGTGGAATTGGGTTCAACAAACTTTGGGACCGTTATTGTGCCACAGTGCAAAACCGTTCTCTTTTGCGCGTGATTGTGTCAAGTTTAATGGTGCACACCCATTCATCAGTTTTTTTTTTTTAAATATTGTCACAGGTCCGGCCAATGTGTAAACAAAAAAAGGATAACTAATAGTTTTTCGTGCTTTTTCCTATAAAAATAATTTTCTATAACTTATCAAATAAAGTTAACAAAAAAAAAAAAAGAAATAAGTTAATTGGTAAGAATTTCTTTTGTTTAACGATAATTGGCTAAAAGAAAAATTCCACCCGAAACCGAATTAGTGATAATAATTTACAACTTTCCTATCATTTTCGATCTAGTAAAATCGCTAAAAATGTGATTTTTGTCTCTCGAGATAATTGCTTGGGCGAAGAATACTTTTTAAGTTTGAATTTGCGAAGAGTGTTTTACAAATTACATTATACATAGGTTTACGAAGATGTCACCGTGCTCATAGGCTGTAGTCCACGGGGCTTGATCATCATTGTCGCCTTCTTCAGAGTATAATCCCATCCGCGCCAACGGAACCAGACAATACCTTGTCGTGCGGTTAAATCTTGTGGATCATGTAAGTAGAGACCATTGAGACCACGACCGCATGACTTCCACCACCAGCCGCCCTGAAAGGAAAATTTAAGCAAGAAATGATTAAAACTAGTTCTGTATTTCTAGAATTCAGTGCAGAGCCTACCTTAAGCATACTGGCGCAGTTTAGAGAGCTTCGATCATTGTCTCTATTGTATGTAGAGAATGGACTGTTGTTTGATCCGTACCATGGGTCATTTAGAGAGTCACCTGCATTGCCTTCGTAACCATCGATTTCAAGTTTGTAGTAATCGCCCTCGGAATGAATCTTAAAGTGCGAATACTGGGCAAATCTGGGGAAATAAATAATCTCGAGTGTTGGTTCAAGATTTTTGTTTTTTACAAATCGAACCTTTTGTTGCCTTCGAAGTCTTCGAGTTCGACACGTAAGGCGTAGTCCTCATTATTTGTCAGCATATAAATGTTCTCGTTTCCTAACCAAAACTCCTTGGCTGGATCACCAAAACCATTCTTGTAGTCAGCCCAGTCTCGATTGAAGTTCTCCCTTGGTTCACCGAAGTTATCTCGACGTTGAATTACCTTAATTACAGATAGGAGTGAACATAGAAAGAGTTTAAGAAATATGAACAAAAAATGATATTGTGGACAACATTAAGATTTTCGTATGTAGTTGTTTCAATTTTATATTTACCGTCCAACCACCATCTGCTATTTCTTGTTCGCAGAATACTTTCAAAAACCAATATGTCGTTCCACGAATTTGCAAATAGAACACTCCCGATTGTCGCATGCCAGCGTTTAGAAGGTCAACACACGAAAAACCCTAAAATGCAATGTTAAATGAAAAGCCATAATATTGTTTTGAATAGCTTTTAGAGTACGTAAACGAAGTTTGATAGGGTAAAACAGTGATGCGAAGCGAACACGTAGTTTTACCAGCCACACAAGTTCTATTAAATTGTAAATACTGACTGAGATTAACTATAAAACAGAGAATTGTTAAAAAAAGCTACGAAAAAAACTTCAATAACAAAGGTTAACGTAGTACAAAATAAAAATTCGATCCCTAAATAATGGTAAAAATGATTTGCCTACTCATTTAAAAATATTTCGTCCACAGGTCTAATGTTACGCAGTAGCATATTATATTCTTATATCTAAAAGAATAATTTCTACAATTCAGAATGAAACATCCATGAATAGAATACAAAATAGTATTTTTAAACATTCCTTAAAGTATTGACAAGCTTACAACTCACCCTTGCGAAATCAGCGATTTTTTATCATCTGACGCTCGATGACCGCAATTTGTTTATAAAATGAGTGGAACGTCAGTGGCTTTTCAAATCTGACATTTCGCATAGGAAAAAAAACAAATTTTTATCACAACCACAAGCCCGGCTTTTTTTGTTCCATCTTTTGATCAAATTCTTTCTATTAATTATTCATAAAATCTTAAATGAAAAATGTTTAAATCAATTCTATTGTTACTGTTTATCGCTTGTGCACAGTGTGAAATTCCCATTGTCGATCCAGAAAAAAGCCTTGTTTGGGGTCCCGGCTTGAAACCAGATCAAATTGTTTTACCGGCGCGCTACTTCTTTGTACACGCAATAGATAAAAATGGAAATCGGTAAGACAAAGGTAATTATATTCAAAGAACAGGTTTGACCAAGAGCACTCCCCATTTTTCTAGCTTCGATCACTCGGCACCCCAACAATTCGTGGTCAACATAAAGGGTAATTCCCCGCATGGTAAATGCCGCAGTAATGTGAATATAATTGATCGTGGCGATGGTTCCTCAATTGTACGATACACTATCGCTGATTGGTGTGACAATATGGAGATAGAAATCAAGTATAATGGTTCTCAGGTTGCCGATTCGCCCTACTACACCAGAGGCACTGCGTATTCTGAAAAATGCAATTGTCCACAGGACCTGAATCTCTGGTTAATTAACAACGACTGTCCTAGGGGTGATACACAGATAGAGTGGGATTTGCATTCGTTCAAGCGAGTCAACTTCAGTGCCATACGGGATAACCTTTTGAAGAGGTACAACATGCCCGAGAGTGTGTCCTTGTGTCATTATGTTGTGAAGAATCAGGGAATACACAGGCAGTGCTACGGCAAGTATACCGGATTCAAGATGTTCATGGACGCAACGTTGTTGTCGCTGGCGAGAGTTGCTGCACTGCCCGATATGGAGTTCTATCTGAATTTGGGCGACTGGCCTTTGTCAAAGAAAGGTGGCCAACAGAGGACATCTGGACCGTATCCGATATTTTCCTGGTGTGGCAGTGAAGATTCTTACGACATTGTGTTACCCACTTACGATTTGATGGAGTCCACCCTGGAGAATATGGGTAGGGTATCGCTAGATATGCTGTCAGTTCAACGGGGTAATTATCCATGGGACACCAAGGAAGAGAAAGCGTTTTGGCGGGGAAGAGACTCGCGCAGAGAACGATTGGATCTCCTAGACTTGGCTAGACAGAATCCTGATCTTATCAATGCATCAATCACAAATTTCTTCTTCTTTCGCGACGAGGAAGACAAATACGGACCAACCGTGGCACATATTTCATTTTTAGACTTTTTTAAGGTATGTTTAGGTCTGACTTACAACTTCTTATTCAAATCGCATTTGTGTTTCACTCATCCACAGTACAAATATCAAATCAATCTCGATGGAACAGTTGCTGCTTACCGCTTCCCCTATCTCCTCGCGGGCGATTCGCTGGTCCTGAAGCAAATCTCGCCCTTCTACGAGCACTTCTACAGCAAACTCGTAGCTTACAAACACTACGTGCCATTCAAGAGGGACCTAAGCAACCTACTTGAGCAAATCAAATGGGCTAAGGAGAACGACGATCGAGCTAGAGAAATAGCTGCTGCAGCTCGGACCTTCGCCGAAGAGCACCTAATGCCACAAAACATCTTCTGCTATCACCTGTCGCTGTTTAAGGTAAGTCTACTTCCGATTCAATAGAAATATTCAATGACTATTTTCCACCCTCAGGAATGGAGTACCAGATTAGTGTCGCCCATTGTACCTCTCCCCGGAATGGAAAAACTCGAGCAGACCAGCAAATGCACCTGCAAGGCATCTCATCGCAAGGACGAGCTCTAAGCAAAGGGCCTTTTTGAGGAACGCTGTCTTATCGCGTGAATTCTCTATGGATCTCCACATGTAGCCCCTGGCGTATTATGTTGTGTGTGTGTGATATTTTTTCTCTGTTTTATGCAAAACAAAAAAACGTGGAACTGTCCGTCTATGGATTTTGGAAGGCGAATCTCTTGATCTTATAATTTCTCTTAGGAACGTAAATGTACAACACCAGTGCTTAGACGAATTATTAAGTAGCATGCACTCATATTTAATAAATTGTGTTTTGTAAATGGTTCTCTCTTTTGGAGCGCAAAATATTATTTTAATATTCATCTATACACTCATAATATTCATCACAGAAGCGGGGAATAGCATTGCTTCTCTCGATTTGTCTTACACGTTGTGATCAAAAATAAATATATATTATATACTCATTCACATAAGCTTGGAATTTTTATAATTTTCTTATCACTGTTAGATGGGTAAACATAGGTTCCGTTACTTATCCAATGGCGTTTACAAAACATGAAAAATCTAAAACCTCGTATGACCGACATCGACTGATCAAGATTTTACTTCGCCATCTCTACTGATAATCTACTGCCTTTTGCTTAAAAAACTTTTGTACGTTTTAAAGGACTGAACGGCCACTTGTATCTAGTAAACTAGCAGTCAATGAAACAAATATAAAACATCAAAGAAAAGGCAAAGTGGGTTTTTGTCGATGAAATTCGAAATTTTTTTATAGAAAAATAGGTTTTTTGAAGCAAAAACAAATGTCAACAATACCAAATGAAACTTTTAGAGCTATTGCGGGCGCTCCTCAATCTGAGAAATCATGTGATGTGTTCTAGACGTCTAGCTTTGTAGAGATAGATTTAATTTTACGTATATTTGGTGTCAGCGTATCTGGTTAGAAATTATCGTGAGGTGCTTACCTACTTATGTTCAGACAAATGATTACAATTAGTTGTTGCAGTCGATATAAAAGTTTCCTAACAATAAAATCTAGATAGAACCAAAATAACTCACTTTGACGTCCTTCAGAGTAAGAATATCAGTTGAGAAAGTTGAATTGACCACAGAAGGCTTGTTCTTTACACTGGGGAATATTATACCTCCCTTTCGTGAGAGCGGTGGTTTCGCTGATGTTTGATTTTGAGCGGCTACAGTCGTCGTGATTGGATGTGCCGTAGAAGTTGTAGTGGTCACTGGTGTAGTGCCTGTTGAAGCCGCCACCATTGGTGTTGTTGGAATTGGCTCTGTGAACTCTTCAATCACCGAATACCTAAAACATAAACCGAAAAATCAATAAAACAAACTAATCGAAATTGCTTCCGTCAAACCTATTCGAATCATATTCCACAAGCCTGTCAATTGTTGGGTCCATAAGCAGCTCAGCTGCAACAGGACGCTGTGCCAACAGTGACACATCATCCTCTTGCTTCTTTAGTCTCTTTTCAACCATATCCAAATTGTTGATGATCAAATTCGTCTTGGTCTTTAGATCCTGATGAATGTCACTAATTGCACGCTCCTGTCTCTGCGTCTGAGTGAGTAGCTCGTCAGATTTTGGCAGCAAGTGATCAACAGAACTTTTCGTTCCCACAACAACGTCCCACACCTCATCCATTTTCTCTGAAACTGATACCATTGGCCGGATTTGCTTGACTAATGCGTCAATTTTACTTGATTTAATCAATGGCAAGGCTGTTGTCGTGGCATTTAATGTATTGAATTGCTCATTGTGATCAACCACTGCCTCGTGAATATCATTGACCATGCGCAACATCCGCCCGACATTCTCCGACACGATATTGATATGAAACTGAAGTTTCTTATCAATGTTGTCTGTAGTGCCGCGTAACTGTCCCAGCTCAGTCGTCACATGGTTCATTACCTCAGCATTCATCGCTTTGGTGATCTCTATTACATTCATACTGATCGGTTTCTTCTCGCTAGCCTCGGCATTGATGTCGTCCACTTGGAGGAAATTATTATCGATTTGATTCTTGAGCCCCTCTATCTTGGAATCGATATCGCTAACTTTTTGATCGAGTATCACCAGTCGGTTGTCGAGATTGGTTGAAGTTCGAGGACTTCTCGTTCCACTTCCGTCGTTGTCCGTAGGTAAGGTTGTTAGCTGAAAATCAAATGAGATTTTATTGTCGAGGCTCAGCAGCTTTGAAATCACCGAGTCTGTTTTAACAATATTGTCACCAACGCGATTGTCGAGAGCTTCTACGCGTCGCATTAGGTGTTCGACGGCTTTGTCTAGGTTATCGATGCGTTTGAGTTTACCCTCCAATGTCGAGATTATCACTTCGAAGATGTTGAGAAGTTGTTGTTCCCTAGATGAGAAACGAAATAGGAGGCAGAATAAAACGAATGGTATGAGTACGTAAAAAACACTGGAAAAGGGTGAAAGGTTAGAGGTTTAGGCTAATGTCAAACAAAAATTATTAAAAACCGACTAATACATGAATTTATTTACTTTTCTTTTCTGTCGACGATACCAGGCAGTTGATCTACTCCCGCACGATGAATCATTCGAATAGTTAAGTCAAATTTAGACTTACATCTTATTTAATTTATTTTAGAATAAGAGAAAGCAAGAAGATTGCAATTTCTTCAAAGCTTTAGCTTGCCTGCATTTTTTGAATAAATTGTAATTTTACTTATAAATGTTTATTTCCTTTCCCACGTTTCTGAAAATTCCCGATTTAAACCAAAATCACATTTTACAGACTTGTGGTTATTTGGCATCGCGGCGAGAAAATTCTCCTCCAGCGAGAGAAATGTAATGTTAAGATGTCCGGAACATTAAAAATAAGTTTATCTTAATTGGTATGCACGTGATCCTACACCTACATAGTGTTGAAATTGCCAGGGAACCGGACAGAATAAAACAACCCAATTAATTCCTGTAATTAAAAACAGTCCAGTAACATCCAGTAACATGACCCACGCGTCATTTAAATAACGTATTTCCAGTTCCCCAATGAAAGCTTATAAATGTGCAACACAACGAATGCCAGCAACTTGATACAAATAAAAAAAAGGCACAAATTATAAATTCACAATTGATGAGACAATTTTCTGTGAAATATATTGGCAATCACCTCTCGTATTAACGCAATCGACATTTCAAAATATTGAAGTCATTAAAGGTTCGCTTAGTTCCAATTACTTTTCTGTACCGAACTGGGCTAGTGCACACCGAATAAATAAGTGGTGCGCATTAATTACGTCGGAAGGAAGGCAGTGAAAAAAGTGTCACATTAATTACAACATTAACATTCGCGACAGAAATCTAATTTCGCACTGATTGCAATTTAAAACGAGTTGGCAATGGATTAGCACAATGCGTGTATATTCAGTCCAGAGCGCAGATTGTAGCTTATACGAAGGTGTACATACTTACATATTATGTGTATATAGTATATAAAACTATTCATTTTTGAAAGGCATCACCAATCAACGCGAGTGGGAAAAATGATGGTATTTTAAAAAGTGGTGATTTATCACGCAGTATCAGTTGTGTCAGGAAAACAGGCAGTTGACGGATCTCATACATTTAAATGCTACCGTTAAGTTAATAGAAGCGTGAAATTATGCGCATAATTAATTAAACATATTTATACTCACTGCATTGGTACATCTGTTAACCTAGAAGGAAAAGAAATGTTCTTGTATAGTAATAGTAGATTAAAGTAGTAAGACGAACTTTTTAAACTATTTTACTTTGATGTGATTAAAATAAATAAGGGTGGAAGTAGAAGAAGTAGTATTGAAGAACAACAAAATCTATTAAATGTGTAAAAATTAACATAGTTGCGATTAATACAACAAAGCAACGATTATTAGAGGAGAATTGTGCCTAAGTGGTTTTATATAACTCTGCTTGGAGATTTGGTATTTCGTGTGTCCAATCAAACATATTTTTAGACTTCAAAATGGTTGACTGCGGACAAAGTTGCCTATTATATTTTTAAAAGTGGCGCCCAACTTGAGGCTGGCTCGCTTGGGTAGTGCTACAGATCTCAATAGAAAAACATGAAATATGTTTCCAATAGAATTTCATCAGCAAAGATTCTTTATTCTTAAAGGAGTTAGAACTGCTATAAGATATTTATAAATGTTTAATGTTTTTACGTTGGTCCGTAAATTTCAAGTAAAGTTGTATTTTCGTAACAATCGTCTATCGTTCATGTTACATAAAATCAAATTGTCGTTGGATTGTGCTGCTTATTAGCGCGCCCGAACATGAATGTGTTAACCACCCATGTCACGAATCTGAATTGCCATAGCCGTGTTCATTAAACAGTACAAGTGATTCCAAATAACGAGCTCATCTTTACCGTTGTGCGCCTCTCAATTTGGGTGGAACTATATTCTTCTTTAAAACTCTCAGTTACAGCAGGGAGAGGTGTAACATTAAGACAACCAAGGTGCACGATTTGCTTGTACTGTTCCTATTTGTATGCCTTTCGCCCTATCCCCATAAGGCGTCTTATATGCAATCGTGCATGCTCCTCAACCTGTTCATAGCAGTTGAGAATGCAATACATATCACTATTTCCCACTGTCTAAGTGACGATTGTTATGTGACCAATCCACTCACGATTTTAAACTCAGCTCCTCGAAATCTTATGTTTGGTGTTTGTTAAGGAAGACATTCTCCCTATATAAAACTGCTGCAGGAATACTAATGAATGCAAAACAAATCTTTTGAAATAAGAAAATGTATTTCATATTCGTAAATAACGCCAGCCTAAAACTAATTTATATACAAAATTCAAAGGTATTTTATGAGTCGCCTCCTATCCATAAATGGGGTTTTGTCAGTGCGAGAACAGCATCCATCAACATGAAGTTTTCATCTTTTTACTCTGTCGCCCAAGAACCTGCTCTCCAGCATCTGAACTATCGGATCCGTCTTCAGCTTTCAAATGCAGATCTCCAATGTTGAGGGCACATTCGTCGCGTGTCTTCTCCAAAATTCGAACTAAAAATAAACACGTTTAGCAAACTGTCCGAGCCGGAACTTAAGAGGTGTACTCTGTGCATCCAAAAGAGCATTTTGTTTACGCATATCCTCCACGTCTTTTTTATGCGATTGGATCTTACAAACCAACATCTGAATACATTCAGCGGTCTTTCTTAGGATCTGTGCTCGACTAGCCTAAAAACCATACAACGTACTCAGCTTTTGGTAATACATATTCCCAATAGTGTACCTTTTCTCCTTTTAACGATGGGACCGCCTCCCGCAGCGAAGTAAAACTGTCCTTAATGTGATCACGACGTTTTCTTTCGAGGGCATTGTGATGTGCTCGTTTCTCAGCCTACAAGTGAAGAAAATCTCTTATGGTGAACACTTTTAAGAAAATTTCAGGCGACTGTCTTACCTGAGTAAAATTCTGGGGGTTTCCTTTCAGTCCCAGTCGTCCATTATCCGAATCGTTATCATCCTGTGAATATATGCAAATTTGTTACTGCGACTCCAAAAAATGCATGGTCCAATTTACTTACGTCACTCTCTATGTCAATATCTCGGTCGTCGTCACTCATTGCTATTTCGTGTGTGCAAACTTGAATTTACGAAGATTAGTCACGTCCACGGGCAATAGGCGCCACAAAATATAAATATTTGTATTTACTTTTACACAAGAATTTGTCAGTCTCCGCAAGAAACAAAAATTCCACACAAATGGCGTTAGAGAAATGTCATATCGCAGAGTGACACATGAAAATTTTACAACACAATAGCATGGTACTGCCAGGTACTAAAGACCGGCATATACAATTAGTTTTTCGGGTCCGATTCACCAGTAAAATCACTTCTTTCCTCGTGAAAAAAAAACTTAAGTTGGACGCCTAGGATTTTTTCTACTTTGGTCCATGGGCGAATTAAGATTCCAACCCCTAAAGCTAAATAAAAAATTTTAAAGATTGGTCCGGCTAAAATCTTGCAAGTGGTTTGCTTTTTTATAAATTTGGGATGGGTATCTCTTGAACACACGTCTTGTCTTTAGGACACGTTTCCAGGGTCAAATTCCAGGTTTTCCTTTGAATAATTTCCAGTATTCAGTTTTTGTAGCAGTTGGTGGATGTATTTATTTAGTAGATACACAACAGGACTTCCAGTGAAATACGTAATTTTTTCAGCAAAATAAGTTAGTACCAAAAATAATCATAATACCTAATTAAAAAAAAACTTCGACTTTTAAACTATATTTTCTTTCTGTATTATACAGAATTTACAAAAGTTCGATTTTTTCCAAAAAAAAATAGTATTCTAGAGATTGGTCGTGACCATTACGTGCGTTATTTTCAAACAGTATTTTTTTACTACAGTCTACTACTACTACTACTATTCTGGAAAAGCAATCGGAGAACCACAGAATATAATGATTTTATTAAAAACCGAATAATAGCAATCACTTTTATATAGCAACATATACAGTTGCTTTTAGAATTTATAAATTTTCTGTTTCTTACAACACTTTTTCCCGACCAGGTTACTTTAAATCTGCTTTGTTTAAGGTACTGCATAACAGCCACTTATGAGAATTTATGATCAAGTCAAGGTCGTAAAATAGAAAGGAAATTTATCAGCATTAGCCAGATGGTATTACATAAAACTCTGGTGGTACACATTGAGGGCACGAGCACGAGGAAGTACTGAAAGTTAGTTTAAAACATAACAAGCATTTGATCTGTACAATAGAGCTTTGTCGTTGAGAATGGCCGTAGCAAGGTCATTACACGCATTAATGGTCATTCAAAGATTGCCGAAATCAAATTCACACACTAACTTTAATCAAAATCAGCTTAGTAGCCCTGAAGCTATTAGTAAAATAACGGCTTTATTTGAGTGATTACTTTGGCGAATAACGAACAGATGTAGATTGACATTTCGTATGTACGACTCAATAAAGTGGAAAATACCATTGACATAGTGTATGACCAGTTTGTTACGATAATAGATGCAGCTAAAATTTGTATGAACCAGACCTTATTTTATAACTTCATTTATTATTATTTAATTTCATTAATTTAAATACACAAATTGCCGATTGATTTTTAGTGCCAAATTTGTATTTATACTACCCTAATGACCATCTTAAATATTAAGATTAGAGGTGATCATTGAATATGTATTAAGTCGTATTTATAAACAAAATGTGTGTCCAAAATATATGCAAATATGCATGCGAAATATGAAACTAGTCTTGTTATGTGAGCGAATCCGTCAACATTTTTGAGAACGAATTTGGTTTGGATTATAAACGATGGTTTATTTTGAATGTTACTTGTAGATTCAGACTATGTGAAGCTAGTAATGAATGATTATAAAGGAATGCAAGCACTTACCTATTACCGAAATATTAAGCAGAAATATCTTACCTGCAAGATAAAATAAAAAAGTATAAATAATCAAACAGGTTTAAATGTGCGTACGTATTTTCTAAAAGCTTTAATAGATGCGATTCAATCATTTTTAAGCTAGATCTAGTACAATTGCAAAGGTTTTTCTGTCAAAATCAGAATTGCAAAATAATTTTTGTGTGTGCACGATCAATTTCAACGTTCAAAGAATAACAAACGGCACGTTATGGATCCATACGAAAAGTCAATCAACAGACAAGGAACTAATTTCGATGAGAATTGATATGACAGTCTGCGCAGAGATTAGAATTTCACAGGCCTGAAATTATTGTCTTTCCTGTTAGCGCAGCGTGGGGACAATTTTCCACTATAAATACAAATTCCGCCGAACTGTCACTTGTTACAATCATACTACGTATACTCTATCTAAAACTAAAACCAATAAATAAAGGACACACGTCTTTATAAGAATGCCTACTGCACAACTTTCTGTAAAGTGGCAATTTTGTCGGACAACTACAAAAGACAACCCATTGGTCCATTTGGCTCCATTGCTATTTGATGTATATGCGGCACTGTTTTTCATCTTTAATGCCGCCAATATCTGCTTCAGATTGTAGTCGATAACTATCACGCGCTGTCGTTTCTATTACACTAGTGGGCAGACGCACATTGATTGATGTTGCTGGTGCAACTTGTGCTGTAGTGTTGAAAGCACATAATTTATATAAAATCAAATAATATTGGGTTACACAATCGCGCCGATAAAGATTTCCTTATTGCAGTGTTTGTCCGTATATGGGTACTTTTATATGTTTATGTCATTTTATTGGTTTTTTGTCCATATCCTTTCAAATGCTGAGTTAAATTGAAGCAGACTACATTATAGCATGAGTAGCAAGTGACTGCAACAAGTGGATTATAATCAATTAGATGTAAATCGTCTGATGAGCTGTGAGTAATTGAAAGGCTACCAGATTGTAAAATCGATGTCTACTCACTCCATCATGAACAGACACTATTGATATGGCCGAATCCTTAAAAAAGAGTTGGCAGCACTTTAGTGTGACATTTTGACACTTGCTTTTAGTTTCTCTGCGAGGTGACAATATTTTTCAATGTGTCAAGTTATCACGACTGACAAGTGACAAGTCCTATGCAGTAGTAAGACCTCTGCTTGAGTAGTACGAGTAGTACGCGACTTTCTTCCATAAGTGGTTCACTGATAACATCGGACGAATGAATAGCTTGACATTTTTTTTTTATTATGGAAGTCTCGCACATATATATTTGGGAATAGATATTTTTCTGCTCATACCAAATTAATAGGGAACTCCATGATCAAATATTAACTTTGAAGAGTGGGGTATAATATATAACTTATGTCGTTTTCCATTGGGCAAAAAGAAGGGTCCGGGAGTTTTGTTGTTCCATTATATTTCAGAATGAGTGGATCCCCGAGTGAAACCAATGGAAAACGACATTAATAAATTGCAGCATTGACAGTTGTGATAGTTCAAAGAGGGGAACTCTAAAAGAACAAACAAACACTTGTCAACGCACAGAAGTGTTTTTGCTGTTGAACCCACACATTCAAAAGACGGTGATTTACTGGCACTGAAATTGACTAAATAAACAATCTTTGTTCCTTTATTTTAAATAGTTAAGCTTGATGCAACTCTTGTTAAAAATCATGTAAATGTCAACACTATGGCAATAAAACTATCTTTGTAAAATTCCTGCCACATTCAATCAACTACGGCGTTGCTTATTATATTTAACCGAACCTTGCTCAATGCATTTTATCGGAATCCCTCTTGTAATAAATCACAATGTTCACAAGACCCCAAGACCTTTCTGAAAACGTTGTTACGCATTGGTAGCCAAATTGATTCTCGATTATAAACATGTTCTAGTGTTCCCACTTCTCACTTCTCACAGAGGCGAAATTCTACAACATCACCTCAAATTAAACCGAAAACACTTAAGATACGACACACCCATACACTCAAGCCAACACATGTCGATAATCAATTTTCAAAACTATTCCCAAGGTGTGAAGTATTCAAATTAAACAAATTGATCCCATTCGGTGATAAGTCCATTTAGACCCCCCTTGAACCAAGTATACCTCTTGGGCATATTTACGATCCAATTTGCGTTGGAAGCCATTTTCAATAAATCAACACCTCATAGAGGGGGGCCCGACAAAACCATACTCTTCAGTGCAACAAATCTATTCTGTGCAACTGCAAATCGCCGCAAATTCAAATTCTATCCAAATCAAGGTCTCTCAGGAATTTTCTTCAAGACATGCCTGTACAAACAGACTAATTGGAAACAACAACATGCTGGCATGGGCAAGACCTTGTATCGGTCACATAATCAATTTTCAGAGTAATTTTTGCGGCCAAGAAATACAAATTTATACCTCTGGGAAATATTCACGCACTTTGCAAGCAAATGGTTATAAAAATATTACACGTCTCTTATTGTATTGTAGACAAACTTCAAGTCATTGTTCTTTTTGGCATTCTATGGTATATTTATGTGGCTGCTCATTTGCAATTCAAATAATGGACAAGATACATTCGTAAGGTGGTTGAAAACAGATGCTGTATCTTGGAGAATTAATTGCAGCGGGTGCAACTTTCCAAAAAAATGTTTGTTATTTTGTTTAGTGTTGTTATAATTCTCTTTTAATTGGGTTAACTTAACCGAATGCACCGGTTTTTGCAATGGCCTTGTGCGGCAATTCTACACCACCTCTAGCAGACACAATAGTTAGAGGCCATTGTGAGACTGAGACTGAGACATGCATCAAGTTATGTAGAACAATAACGAGTTAACGAGTAATTAAATGAGAAAACCACCTGCGTGCGTTCTTAAACTTGAGCACATGACTTACAATGTGCAGTTTATGAGAATTTTGATGGCTGTTGGCGATTTACGCGCACTCATGTGCGTAAGAATTTAATGCGTGTTAAAAGAAATACGAGTCTATCCGGTGTGGCTATAAAAAGCTTTAAAAAGAATCGCTAACATCCCTGGAGAATGGAATTACAATGAATTGTTAGGGGAGGCGACATATGTATGCCACTAAAAGGATTGATTATTGCGCCACCAATCGTTCATTAACAGTGGTTAAATAAGTTATCGCAGTCATGATATTTTTTTAATAACTAAATTAATTTACAATCTTTCGGTGTTCATTTTTTATAGTTGAAATTTGAGGAAAAATGGATTAAAATGATTTCTCTCAGTGCATATGAAATGCTCACAGTGGGAGCAATCTCGGCAGATTCTTTGTGTCGATTACTAAATTATTCGTTGAAAATTAAGAAAAGGAAAGTGGTCAAGTCAACGGAATTGGTAGGTGCATTTTTAACAACTAGATCTCTTCAAAATATGACACGGAATTCGTTTTCCTTCAGTCATTTGCTTCCACGTACGAGTTAAAACATACTAAATCGGAATACTTGCCTTATAAAACATTTCCGTCAACATCCTTCAGCTGTATTTATTTATAAATTTTGTCTGCAAGTCTTTTCAATCTTCGTTAACATCCACCGACACGTTTCACAATTTTGAGTTATTCTCTCTTGAAGATTAAGTTGTACAACTATGGTAATCGCAATCATCTTCAACAACAAACAACTTTCTTTATGAAGAAGACATTGCGTGGACACACTTTTCCCCGTCTAATAGTGCACATTCACCTAATGGTCATGGGACTTCCTCACTTTTTCCAACACTCCATGGCTAAGCTTCCTCATTGCACTGTAGGCACACATTAATACAATCCTCTGTTTTGTTTTGTCAGATACAAGGATGTCCACTCATACTCGGTAAGGATTGATTGATGCAACACTTCCTAGTGCACTTGCACTATCCAAATATCTTATTCCCGTGAACATCTTCTTTTGACTTCCTTGTAAATGTTTACCACCATAACTCACCGGGTGGCAAAATAAAAGTTTAAACTCAACGTGCACAAAAGCTGCCAAGACTGAGTTCAATTATCGTCTTTATGATGGCTGCATTACGCAGTTGTTCTCAACTGGATTTGGAAATTAGACAGCGACAAATGGTAGGAAATACACATTAGATGCGCTTGTATCGCCATCATAGAAATAATGAATAAACGACTAAAAACAAACATGAATCGCCATGTGCGCGCTCAAATACTAGTTGACCATTGGCCAATAGATCTGGCAACGGCAAGCTGCTAGCCCACATAAAGCGCACATAACATCACGAAGAAGATTAGCCGGCAATTGACAGTAAGTGTGTGCTCACGCGCAATGTTTGTAACGAATATTAATGACAGCGGATTGATTGTTGTTGAAACTAACTGCACAAGTGATCGATTGGACGTGGAGACTCTTCCAAGTGACATTAGTAAATTATTGGAGTGGTTGGGTGAAATTTGTTTCAACACAGGTAGTCGATAATAGACACCATTTACTCATTGAAATGTAAACCAAACAAAAAAACAACAGATATTTTCTCAGACTGACATTTGGAATTTTGACATAGTTGTCAAATAATTACATATATCTTCATCAGGTCACCAATATGATGGAAGTTTCCATGTGAATATAAAGTAAAAATAACCCTATACATAAAGATTTAGTTTTGCTTGAAATACCCAACTATTCCGATCTGAATGCGTCCATTTCGAAACAGGCAGAATGTAAGGTATAGTGACTGAGCTTTTTACATTTTTGTGTTTTTGATTTCCCTGTGTCAATATTTTATTCTGACATCTGAAACAACTCGTTACTTTCTTCTTACTTTTATTCGGTTTAAAGCACACAAAGTGATTCAAGTTAACATTCGCCTGCCTAAAACTTGAAATTAATGAACGCTGCTAAAAGGAAAATTACAGCTACGTTTTTTTCAAACTACAATAATTTACAGTTGCCGGGGTGATTATCATTTCCAACAAAGCAATATGACACGTTAGTAATAACGACATATACTTTGACATAGCTGCTGTCTTTCTCATCTAAATGTGTAAAAACTAAAGTAGTAGCATCCCAAATTAATCAAGATTACAGATTTTTCTTCCAATGAATGTCCCAGTCAATTAACGTAGATGCTTGATTGTAGAACACATAGATCTTTCCTCTCTACAAATTGCAAATTGCAAACAAACATATATAATTCAAGCAACAAATTACTTGTTCTTATTATATTGTGTTTGGTTGCATAGCTTCAACTTTCGAGTTCAATAGACTTCTAAATAAAAATATACAGACCACGAAATTACACTGATTATTAAAAATGTTTCATCACCTTAGAATTTCGTTAACCTCAAAAATAAGGTTGCATTACATAAATATATACGACATCACTTTATAAGTCCGATGCAGCTAAACAAAAAGTCAAATGTAAAACAACAATCGATAATATCCTGCCTTATCGTGCCACCGAGGTGTCATCTTGACATTGAGCCTTTCACTTGTTAACTCACGACAGCAAGTGTGTCTAAACCTTGTTGCAAATACATTTTATCTCCCAACAATAACAACATAGCAAAGAAAATAGAAAAAAAAAGATTTTATCTCCACCTGACACACGCGTGCACCATGTCTGCCACGCCTTTTTCGATCTTAAGAGGTGTCCCATTAAAAGCCATTTAGCGAGATATTTTTGACAGTTAATACTGCAAATAAGCAACAGCCCGTATAACTCCACAAGAAATGTCAGTTTATCAGAATTTATCACGAATCGCCTGCAAACGTTTTGTTATGAGTGTTTGAACAATGGCCGCGGTATTAAATTTCGAGCGAAATTTCGCTCTTTTTTATTTTGTGGCAAACATTGACACCGTTCGTAGGATATATGGCCTGAAATGAATTACTTAAGGCTGGTCAGTGAGTGGCTTACATTGCGCCCGTGGATTTTTATTAACTGCCAACAATATGAAGTTGCTGTCGAAATGTCAACTGCAACATAAATGGCTCTATTTCGTCCCAGAGTTAGTTTTAAATCAATTTTCATGACACTTTGTGATTCTGTTGCTGACAGGCAATCATAAATCATATAATCAGTTAAGTGGTTTCGGTTCAATGAATTGTGAAGGTCTGTCTATTTTGGTTTCTTTTGCAAATGAATGCATTGTGGGAAATTTAACTCTTGGTGTGAGATTTTTATGACAACACTTAAAATAAGTGAATCGCGGAAGGAAAGCGAAAAAAATTCTTTGCTTTTTAATTAATCCGACTTCACCGCGACCACCATTTGTAAGAAAACCTACTGAAACATTGCTCACATTCCTTTTGAGAACGTACTCGTAGCAAGCCAGCATTCACTTCAAGTGTCAAAGTGTTGCTTCATTGAGTCATTGAACTGAAAAAAGTTGTTTGCCATGATTGTATTTTATTTTACCTGAAAAAAAAGAAACCCCTCAACTAACTTCAACTTCCAAATGTTACAACTTTTCGAATTGTATATTTTATTTTGCAACTTTTAGTAGGCAGTGCCACACAATAACAGGAAAGGCAATTAAAAATCGATCAAAGCGTATGTCCATGCCACTAACTTGTCCATTCGACGAACTTGTTGCCTATTTTATGGCAGCTTCTAGATTTTTGTGAGTCTGTAACATATGGTTAACTAGAGTGTCACTTTGAGGAGAATTGTCAATTGGAATAGATTGTATCCGCTTAATTGGAGTAATTTGAGTCTATTACAAATTAAATCAATTTGAGTTACAGAAAAACGAAAAATCACATCAATAAAATGGAATTCTAGTTCTGACAGCTCCGTGGTGTTGTCAGTATTTCATCACGCATAGCAAGTCATTGACTGTGTGCCAATTAAAAGTTTATGTGAGCGGGACCTTGGTTTTTTTGGAAATTATTCACTTAAAAAAAGAATGCATGCAGAGATATGTGTCAAAACTGTCAGTGTCAGTTATCGATAACACATTAAAGCGGATGATGGTAGGTTAGGGAAGAAAATAAAAAAACTTTATGCATATTTCTATTTTATTTTGCTGGCTTCTAAAGTAGAGGAGGTGATCTTAGAAGAGTGTAGCTGACCCATACCTATTTTATATTTGCTTCCACAGTGAATAAAGCTTCAAGCAATCGTTCCTCGAATTGGGCTGCTGGAGGGGCCTTTAGTTAGAACATTTATGTGGACATTTTTGAATAATAAACCATTTAAAGAAAATTGTTGTGATCTCATCGAGTTATTCTTTCAATTGAGTCGACACGAATAATTTAACACGATAAGCGAATTCCGAGTAGAATGTGCACCTAGCCACAATTGAATTCCAAATCGATGACGAGCCGTCGCCATTCCGTCAAAATTGAGCACAAAGTCATCTAGCAGCACGACGACTGTTGAAACCTTTATTATTGATAATCTGCGGCCCTCCCTGATGCAATGATTATAATTTTAATAAATCGTGGGATTAGCTCATCATTCTATCAGTTACATCTTAATTTTCTGCTGCCATAGAGATGACAAAGCGAACTTCAGAACCCTCTGTCACGATGCGAACAGAAAATTCTTCAATGACAAATGCAACAAAAATTAATATAACTTCTAGCGAACCGTCAAAGAAACGTGACAAAACCCGGGCCTGTGTACTCGATGCATTTTGTCCAATCAAATATGCATCCATTCATATTCAAAATTACGAAATAGTCGAATTAACCTATAAAATGAGAAAACGAAACCATGTTACGTGTGTGATATGAATTACAAATCTGAGCTGACACACATATATGGGATGTCCAGGGAACATTAATTCAGGAAAAAAGTACACCTCCTCGTTACTTGGCTGTGTATCAGTTTTTCATTGATTGTGATAAAAATTGGCTTCATGGAGGTAGGCACAGGCAGCTACAAGACAAAGATATACCCACTTACATAACCGCAATCATCTATCCAACGGTCAGCAATTGATACGAATCGCACCGTTGTTCACAGGCCGAGATATGAGATACAGATCATAGATACACTGATCGCAGATCCAGATACAGATACCCGGCGTCGAAGGAGTATGAGCGCGAGGCTCAAAAGGAAGCCAAAACATTTCCACAAAAGCATGGCAATCGTTTTATCCAAACACGATCGTAACATAAATCTGATGCCCACATGGACCACTTAGCTCTCATTTTGGAGGCGGGAGTGCAGAATGCAGAACACAGCGCGATTGCGGCTGTACAACGACGACAAACGTGTTGCTATATGCTGTCGCTGCTGCTGCTGTTGCTGGACCCTGCCATGACAATAATTTCTTTCATTTAACCATGCTGACAGATATGATGTGGAGACCGGTTGGGTGCTAGCGCGCGCTCTAGCTCTAGCTCCAGCGGCTCATAAACCATGCGCGCGGCCGCGGTACAGATCTTGGGAGTGATCGCTGCGACAGCCTACTACACCGCGATCAGCGAGCGGTTTCCTTTATTTTCTCTTTGAATAATTATTGCATTAGAATGAGATTTACGATATCACATCAAATGACAAAAAAGAATTTATATCAAAACATACGGCAACACAGCCACCACTATCTACTGACACGTAATCCTTTTTTTCCCAGCAACAAAAATTACATAAAAATTGGTGATTGGTGCGGATTTAAGTCAGCTCTTGGATCTATTGATGGAGGCTCTAGACGACACGGTATACGGTTGAGTTGTACCCAGCTTGAGATACACTCAATTGAATTCAATTGACAGCGCACGTTCTCCCTCTCTCTCTCGTGGTGCGCTCGAGAGGTATGATCGAGGATAATTAATGGAAATTTATGAGATTTTATAATTGTCGGTAAGTTGTGGAAAGTTTGAGATATGCATTTTTAAGTTGGGCGGCCCAGCCAGCCACTGTCATTGATTATATATATTAGAAAGACAGAGGGGGAGAGAGAGATGAGATATTGATTCGATGACACCTCGTATTTTATGGGAAATCACAAAATATTAATTTGCGCTCAGTTTGGAATCGGTATTCGAAGTAATTAGGATTCACCTTTTTTGGCGGATAGTTTGTGGTGTGATTACATTCAACATTATGTGTATCGGGTGCTGGTTGCGCACTCGGGTGGCCACAGGCATTTAATAGAATTGTGCTTGATATCTTAATGCGATTTGGCATCACTAATGAGGTCAGGTATGGCATTTACTTGATCTAATCATATGGAAAGTTATTCACGACAGAAAGTCTTAAAAAAGGATAAGAAAAACTGTGTTCATTAAACTTTTACTACGTGTTTTGAGGTTTGTGCTTGTTTTAAATTCAATGCTGCCCAATTGAAGTGTTTGCGATAAGATTATAACAGTCTCAAATTGTCAGCACTGACAACTTATGCATAAAATGACTGACGAGGAAAACGTCAGTAAATTAGTTTATAAAGACATTGGGCCTTACTAATAATCATTTTTAGCCTTCACACTAAATATTCTGTAGGTCACAATGTGCAATTCTGTATGGGAAATTTCGCCATTGGGAGTTCGAAAGATTTAGCCTGGACACTAAAAAAGATTAGTGGTATGGCGGATTTAAAATAATAAAGAGAAATGTTGCGTATACGCCTCCGTGATGTTCTCATGAAATCGTGATTGACAGTTGACAGATCGACATTTATATGTCCGAAATTGGTTTGATGCAGACGATCAAAACTATAAACCGTGAATTAATAAGCGGCAGCATTTTTTCTGTTGTCTGAATTCAAAATTAGTGCAATAAAAACTCGTCAGCAAAGAATGAAATACAAAAAAATTATTTCGAGACAACTTTGGCAGCACTTGCCAACGCTAATCCATTCTATTTGCACTTTAGGTATGAAAGTGATCGTACAAATGGAAGTCGAATTTAATATTCCAATACATTTTTCACTGCCGACCATAGAGGTAAACGTCATCAACTTTCCCAGTACCAATTGACAAGTAAATTTATTAAATTCTTAACCGATTTCATTATCCATCAATGCACATAAAATCTAAGTCCAGCTAAGGCCCTCTTAAATAAACATAAAGAAACCCAAATGCGGATCAAATACCGTCATCAGCAGCACCTCATTCAGCACCACCGTTCAACGGAGAAAACGCTCGATTCCCCTAGCCGTTTTAACTGTCACAGCAGTAATGCTTTATTTAATCCGAATAAATTAATGTAATCCAGTTTGCGGACGACATACAACCGGGGCCAACCTATAATCCCCGACTAAGAAGATCACTTGTATTGAAATGAAGTGCTTAATGCGCAAGCATTGCTGCTTAACACTTGATACGATGGTGCAAATAGGCAGCACCGGCTCGGCTCTTAAATCGGCCACTAATTGTAAAAGAAATAGTTTTATGGGCGACGTTTAGAGTCGGTCGCGGTTCAACTTCCTTGATACTACGACTGCGCCATTGGCACGCCACACCCAATCTGACAAAACGAACCAAACCACTCGATATCACAAAAAAGTTTTATTGCTGTTGTTGTTTGCACCGCGACCAGTCACGACGAGAATGAGGTCTTTAGTTGGCCGAACGGATGGACATGCGATGTGTCTGTCAATCCTTGGTACTAAAATATCTTGCATCTCAGCAATTAAAAGTTGCGCTTTCTATGTGAAAATTTGTGCAAATCTCAGGTGAGAGAAGATTTATGGTCACAATAAATGCGCACACACAAAAGTCACACCAGCCAAGAGGACATTCACGAAGTGTAGATCAGTTGGTCGGGTCTATGATTGAGACTGCGCGCAATGGAGGTTTTCTTCGTTTTGCCATTTGTGGTAGCAACAGGAGGCAATGTGTCCATGTCCTCGGCAGAAGTCCTAATCCTACTGCCTGTCGCTGCCACTGCTACTGCGCCTGGCCAAAACGAAAACAAAAACAGTGACAGATCGATGCATGCTAATGAAGGAAATTGGCGTGGCGAAATTGAATATGCTTATCCAGTTGACATATAGGGGGTATCATTAAATTTAATTTCACATATTTGCATATGTAATTAAAAGTATCGGATATCTCGGCGATTTGTGCGTTTGAGATCAATTTACAGGCGGTGCTGTTGTGCGCGTGTGGATGCGCATGCGCACCACAGCGCCCGAGGTGCCAAGCTGCTAATTGTCTTAAGCAATTGTAATTATTTCATTAGGCTAAGCGGTTGGTGCCTGATAGCAGTTTAGTGAAGCCTGTGGCGGCCTCTCCGTATTACACTAAGATATGCAGGTTTTCGGACGCCTCAGGTGGTGAATGCTTTCAAGTGTCATTATTATGGTTTTGGGTGTCAAATTTTTGTCTATACGGCTGCACACAATGTAGTTCGTGGTTGTATACGACTGAGGTCGTTTTCGTCACTTGGAAAGGGACGTGTACAGCTAGTGGCTAAAATCGGAGTAAGATTGACATATCAAAAACTGTATATCCATCTGTCACTTATAACCGACTTAAGTCCAATGAATTTTCTTAAGCCAATACTTACAGGCATTTTTTACGGAACGAACGAACGAACTATAAAAACTACTTTCTCCGTTGTCTAAAAATTAGGTGTGTTCGCTTTTAAAACCCAACAAAACATTATGACTATTGAAAGCGATTCAAAATTGTATAATGAATAAAAAAAATTAACTTGAAAAACCAAAAAACCCGACTGACTGTAAAAAAAAGAATTAAAAATATATGAACAAGACAGATTTAAGTACCTATAACTACCTATTTGACAGTCGGAGGGTACTCAATCTCAATTAATTAAATATTAATTCAAGACTTAAAAGCTTCGTAAACGGATCACAAATTTCTGCTGCTTTTCCAGTGTAAATTAAGAACAGTGCTGTCAAATGAATTTTTTTTTTATATAAGTGACATAAAATGTAAACAAATGTCATAATGGGTGTTCAACACTACACTTCCGATTTCCGTCACAAACTTTTGTTTTGAATCATGTTAAACATGTTAAATTGAAATTTAGTCATCAGTGTGTAGTATATGTAATAGAGAAATACAGTATCATTTGCGTAGGAAATCACGAAGTTTCTTTGTGCTAGAGAAACTAACTGAAGTGAAGGGTGTCATACACTAACCTTCACCATGAAGGGTGACATACACTAACCATCACATCTATCGTCCGCGAATCTACTTTCACTTTTGGAATTCAAGATATTTGGCAGCATTGTGTTTTAAAATGTTACCTTGTGTCAAATTCTGTAATTATATATAGTTTTATAGTTTATATAGTTTTTAATCGCAATGTTCAAATCAGAGTAAATTAAAAACATGGTTAAATAGTACAAACTCAGACATTTTTTTACATAAAATTTGCTATTGTGATCTGCAAAATATTTAACGTGAATGTCAAAAATCGTTATTGTATTATTCATGTGAACTTTTTCATTTAAATTGAAGTGTTGGAGAAAACATCAACTGTGTTATTAAATTCCACTGCGGTTTCAGGGTTTGTGTTCTTTTGAACAATAGCCAGGGCTGGTTGTATTCAATAATGGGGAACCTTTGAAAATCAACTGATTTTATTAAAATGACTGAATCCCCAGGAAGAAACAAAGTCTGTAGTCAGCGGTACCGTGCTTTGAATCGCACACGTTATGTCAATTAATAAAAACGTCAAAGCGATAAAGTTTGAAAAATAACGAACTAAACATGGTTCCGAAATGTTTCCTTTTTTTAGTCGCCTATTCGGGTGATGTGCGCACGCCAAATGATAGTAACCATGAAACAGCCAGCAGCAGCGGCATACCAGAAGCCAATCAGATAAACAAATAAAACCATCACCTAACTTTAGACATATTTCCTGCTTCGCAGAGCTCATGCGTGCTATCCTCGTCGTTCGCTGCTACAGGGCATGACACATCTTAATCAATCCCCTCTCTGGCTCTTCCAGTATTCAGTTGTCGCCCCGTCCCGTTCAAAGTAAAAACGTCCGACGATTACTTTTGGACACACCAAGCCCAACCGTTCAGTGGCCTGCGCAGAGCTCATTAATTAAAAAAGCACCCTAATGCGATATGCAAATCGTCCAATAAATAACACACGGCTCACCGTCGGAGACGTCAGTGCATCATGTCTTCCGGTATGGCTGTTATTTTACTCTATTAGCATTATAGCATGCACGACTAAAGATTCGAAAATTTACGACCAAATAGTCTCGAACTAAATAAGAGTCCAAAATTTACTCAGTCCCTGTTTATGGACGAAGATGAAGTAGACTAATCTTCATTGCGGCAGTAACTCTGATAGGCCGGACGTTATGTGTCGGCCTTTAGGTAAATTAACGAAATTAATTCCAGAAACAAATCATCGCTGACAAGACAAGATGCAACTTCACAGAGAGTGACCGCGCGCACAATGATCCAGTTTCTACACATCGCATCCATCGCATCGGCGAGAGGCCAAGGTAACCTGCAGAATCGCAAAACATAATCTCAACCGGAAAATGCGGCAGTCAACTGAGGCTATTAACTCATCAGTTGGCTTTAATTAACGATCTGTGGAAATAAGTCTGCACGACCGATGGATCGTGATATGGTGTGCTTCTGGCTGCCCATGCCGCATCTGAATATCCAGTTCTTTGACGCCACATTGCTAGTTGTTCTTTTTGCATGACAGCAGCATTGCGACGGCGGACGCAACAGCTGTAAGGTGCATTCGTTGACCAGTTGTTGTCGGTGGGTTCTGACAAACGCAATTTTTCTTATTATTTATCAAATTAACATAAAAGTGTGCGCTACATATCAAGTCGGTTGTGCTGTGCTCTGGATGCAGCCACTGCACCGCGCGAAATGACGTGTGACACGTTTGAGATGTTGGATTGGCATTTCCTTCTTATAAGAAATAACAACATCATGAGCTATTGATTGTGTCGCTAAAGGTGAAGTCGTTACTCGGGCTTTCTAGATTTGCCTGAGTAAAATTTGGCCGTACTCTACAGAGTAATGGTTGGTTTTCGAGAAAGTATGGGTATTGAAGAATTTTGCTATATGGATCGCTGACAGATATTGCAAATCGTCGTCGTTGCATCAAGTGTCTTTTCTGAGAAGGGTTTATATTTATTGGCAAGTTGATTTAGTTTTATTTAAATATTTATAGTGCGTAGGTATTATTTCTATATTATATCTCAAACTTCGAATGGGATATACTCAAGATTAACAATTGTTGTAAGATGACAACTAGTTGCAAAAATTATACATTTATTGGATGTTTAAGATAATAGATATATTTTTAAATTGTACTTTTTGGCAGCACTTAAACTGAAATCAAAGCCCTATCATATAGTATCACTTAAATTTATAAAAATCTTTTGCGCTTAGCTAAAGTAAAAGCTACATTACTCTAATTTCAAAGATTTATCAAATAAATTTGACAGATCGTAGCCTTTTCTTTACTAAATGTTCTCGCCGCTTTGACTTTCTGATTGAAAAAATGAGGAAAAAAAGGCATTCGTAAAAGCGAAAAACCGAAAATGAAAAGGCCGCCAGTTCTATATAGAAACATTTGGGAAGTAATTTTTATGATCCAATGAGTGCGTTCAACCTATAGGATTTTTAACAGATCAAAGAAAAATCAGTTTGCCCTCTATAATTAAAGTGTAAAGGCACCAAGTGACAAAGAACAGAAACAGAATCTCATACATTTCCAACAGAAACAGAATTAGGAACAGAACATAATTTTTTCAGCAACAGAATTTAGCGACAGAAAAATGGCTGCTTGACAACAGAACGTGAAAAAGTCTACATTGATTGTTTCTGTTGCTGGCAGTAACAGAAATGAAAATTTATAGTGGGGGAGAGGTTTTTTGTTTGTTTTTCATTTTTCTGCATCTGTCATTTGTTTCGCATCGTACTATTGTATATTGTGATGACGTACGAATAACAAACGAAAAATGGAAAAAAAAGTTTTTAGTAGACGAAGAGGAGAGTATAATAGATTTCGTAAGAAATCACCAAATAATATATAATGACCGTCACCCAGTATTTTGCGACAGCGACATGTTTTTATGGGTCTGTTTCTGTTTCAGTTTTGTGTAGCTGAGCGAGCAACGTAAACAGAACCATTATTTACTACAGAACGAAAAAACTTTCTGTTCTGTTACAGTTTCTGTTCCTGTTTCTGTTCTTTGTCACTTCGTGCCTTAAAGTGAGCTTTAGTTGGATATGCAATAAACACTTCGCCTTTATACGCACTTGATATTTGAGAAAGATATGTCACATTCTTCCATACTAATTATCGAAATTATTGACATTTAGCGGAATTCAGCAAACTGCATGTGACCACGTGCTGCAACTAGCGCAATTGAAATATGCGACAGCATATGAACAGTAACCTACGATTTCGGTCAGTTTCGCGAAGTTTGTCTTCTAATTTACTTTTGTTTTTGCTTTCTCCACAGTGGGCTTTAGTAATAATCATTTTTAACCTTCAAATTAAATATTTTGTAGGTCACAATGGATAATTTTATATGAAAAATTTCGCCATTTTGAGTTTGTAAAATCTAGCCCGGACTCTAAATATGGTTATTAGTATCGAAAAATTTGTTTTGTGTTAGTTTTGGCAAAACGTTCATTTTTTAGCTCTGCTAAATTACTAATACAAAAATTAAATCAATTTCAACACCCAATAATGTTTCACAAATATTTCAACAACACTGAAAATTAAGTTAAACTTTTAACTGCGATGTAACTTTGCTCTTAAGCCGCCAAGATTAGTTTGCACTGTTATCTTTTCTTTTCAAAAAAGGAAACCATTAACTAAAAGCTTCAACTAAAAGTGAAATCTGATTTTTTTTTCGCATATTCATTCACTACCTGATTGACAGGAAGGTCCATTAAATATATAAACCCATTAAAAAATTGTTTCTCTCCGAGGCGGCGGAAATGATGAATGTCGCGAACTAGATGGACAGACGACATGCATCATTTTGCATTTCTTTACATAAACGCAAAACCGCCTCTAACCCAAGAGGTTTGTTTTCTCTCCTCGATGATCTACTGTCATAGGCATTTTGTGCAATGCGATGGAAGGAAAAATAAATAAGTTTAGTTATTTTAGGAAGTGCAACAAGACTTCGGTGCCGGCGGCAGCAAAACAAACTTCTCAAAAGCAAATGCCCGTTCCGTCAATATTGCATTACTTGTCATCCGAAATGGATATTCTCAACACTGCGCAGTGTTGGCCACAATGAGGCAACTTTTTGAATGAGATATCTATCCTATCCAACCTCTTGGCGGTGTGAATTTGCCCCTCTGAGTCTCGCTGTGACCACAACTAGTGTGTAATACAAATAGAAAGAGGGTTTATAAGTGCTAAGACTCGAGTAATGTTTAGTTTTAAATTTCATGTGAAATTGCAGCGTGCAGCAGCAGACGTACAACTCCTATGGCTGTTTCGCCATATCCAGCTGGTGTGCGCTTTCAAACTGACAGCGATGGCGTGGTTTTTATACCTTGGTGCACTGCGTGGCTAAATGGAAACTGTTTCTCTTAAAATCGTATTTGCGGTGTGATGCTGAAATTGAAATACGATGAATTGATTGAACGCGCCGAAAGCGCTTAGCCCGCAGTGTCAGCCGCGCAGTGAATATGACTTGATGCAACTCAAAGTTGTAATCTAAGATGCAAATTACCTGAGGCCCGGCAGCAGCGGTAATTAAAAACCACAAACAGATATGTTTCGCAATGAACTTGACTTGCGGTCTACTTTGGTGCAATGCAGTGGGCCTGTTCGCAAAGAAGGTGGCTGAACTATATGGTTGCGCTGCTTTGAAATGGAATCGCTATACACTTTGAATGGCGAAAGTCGTGTTTGTGTAGAATATTTCTGAAATGACATTTGGATTGGGGAGGGAACAGTGCTGATTAAAGAGGTAGTTTCGCAAGCATCTTTGGATTCAACTGTATCTCTTTATAAAGGGAAGTTATTTTTAGGTTGTCCTTTAAAGATGAATGGACTTTGCAAATATAGAGTGAGTAGTTTTTGATTAAAAATGCTGCTCCAAAGCAATTACTAACCGTAACCGGCTTACAAATTGTATAGATATGGAATTTATTGTTTAGTGTTTGTTGCACCATCAGTTTTAGAAGTGATTTGCAAGTGCAGATCTTTGCTTAATTTCTTAGATGATATCATTTTAAGGGCTTAAAGCGGAACAGAGAAACTTTGACGTATCGAAATGTCAACCGAGTGCTGAGGGTCAGAAATTTCTAAACTGTATTCGTTTGCTATCCCTGGTCATAAATCATAAGCGTAAGCCAATCCAAAGAGTGACAGGTGATGAAAGACTGAAACAGGATTATGCTGGCTTAAGCTGATGTCAAAAATTGGCGAAAATTCACTTAAGTTCGGTCAAAAGTTAGCAAAGGACCACTAATCGTGCTATGGTTACTATGGTCACATTTTCAATGTCAACGAACAGTGGCTTAAGCTGGATTACTAAAAAAATTGCTGTCTCATTATGATTCTCTCTAAAGTGCACATATTTTCTGGTACCTCCATGTTACATAATTGTAGGCTATGTACTCACTGGACAGCATTCTCCTTTTGCATTTTGCCAAGTTTTCCAGCACAAATGTTGCCAAAATTCCCCCAGCTACGAACAGACTAATTGCGGTACAAATATACAATATATGCTCCACAAACAGTTTATTGTTAAAATCTAGATATGATCTGAACTCAAGGATGGCTAGAATGAGTTGTACAAAACTCAGCTCTTTATGGGCAATTTAATGCCGAGTGAACTTAGTTGACAGTGAATTCTTGTTCTTAAAGCTGAACTATTTCGTGCGCCGCGGGACAATGGCCCACAATCATTCTTGGAAACTTGCGTAACCCTATTGACCTTTTATGTATTTCTTTGGAACTGCAGTCCGAACACAAATCCCAAGGCAAATAATTGTTTCGCCAATTTGACCACGAATTCTCACTGCAGAGGCACAATTTTATAATACAATCGATGTAATTGCAATAGCCCGAAGTGAACTAATTCTAATTCATAGTACTCTGCAACAATTCATTGCTTGTGGTCATGGATTTCGTTTTGTGGTGCATTGACGATATATCACGTCTCGAAGGTGACTAAAGAAAAAATTACCTCTACAAACAGCTGCAACATTTTTCCCGAAAACAACGGCGTGTCTCATGATCTACTGACTGCTGCTGGGGCCTTGTCTTGTTCAGAGACTGCATGTCTAGTGGTGCAGATAAAGCAGCGTGACCAGATTGCGGTTGAGCTGATCACTATTAGGACAGTGTAACCCAAATTGTTTTTGTAGTATGGTAGGCTAGTTAATTTTTTTCTTTGTTGTAATTGCAGCACGGAATGCTGCCTGTTTTAGTTCTGTCGCCAAGTATAGAGTGTCATTGTTTGAACAGGTGGGTTATAAATAATTGTCAATCTGAATTTTATTTCTCTTCTGTAGTTTGATAAATTGGTCATAGTTTAAGTGGTTTGTTTGGAGAAGTGTGTCGATAACTACTTATTAAGAATGCATAGCCTTGGGAGACCCGATTATCCATGGTCCGATTTCCTTCTATAAACCGCGAGACGGATAGATTTTTGAAAACTAGCACATTTCAACTTTCTCTACCAAACAGTAGTGCCAGCTGCGAATGCTTTCCTTGATGGTTCAGTGTAAACCTGGGCTATAAACGCCATAATTAAAAGTTTTTAACACTGCTTTAATATAAGTCTCGCATTAAGGACAACATATTATGTATATCCCCTTTAACTCAGATCTGTAAATTAATCCGTTCGAACTTGTGGCATTTTTTTTAAACAAGACTCAGCTGCCACTTTCCGAATTAATGTCAGAAAAATCCAATGTCGCGAAATCCAAATACTGCTTGGCAGTACTGTTAGCACTCTCTCTTCATTTCTCCCACGAAGCGTGGTCATTTTTCCCTTTTCTCCGTACTCAAATTCGCATTTAAAATCCCACGATACTTTTTGGCGTCAAAATCGAGTTTTTAAAAGTAAAATTTGTATTACACGGAAAGAAAATCGTGTTAAATTAACCTTTAGTATAAAACCGCAGTTTGTAACACTGCTATTTTGGTACTAGAACATTTTGATAAAAGACGATTTATATGAGCTGATTTTTATGAACATTCAGGGTGTTGATAATCATGGTAAAATACAGGTGTATTGATAGAATTTCACCAAAAATTTATAGTTTGAATGTTTTTCTGTTAGATTTCTGAAAATCCCACGATTTGGTCCTTTTTCCCTTTATCCCACAGAAGACTTTTCGGACATCGCAATTCGCACAAAAAAGGAATAAATCAAATGATTTAACAACACTGCTGCCAAGTTCAAAACGAACAGTCACGAAAAGCTAATCTAAGATCTCCATGAGAGCCATTTTGTCAAGTGGACTCTTGACGCATTTTCAAGATTAAGATGATTGAATTATAATTTACGAGTGAAGAGGTGGACCCTCCTTGTGCTCGGTAAAATTGGCTACAAGTGTACATTAGTCAACACACTCTGGTTCGAAGATGGTTGTGACTTTGACTAAATTATCAATTACCTGTCCTCTCATTTTATTTCAATTGCAATCAACGAAATATATCTTGAATTTGTGATAACTAAAAATATTTATGTATGTCAACAGCTGCAGTCCTTGATCTTCCGGCAAAAGGTTAAAACAACTCTTAGAGATTACAAAATCCAAAAACAAATCTCTTTGGCTAAGTGTCTTGAAGCGCTTGTCATAAGTGCCGAAATAATGCAACTCGCAACATATCGTCTTATTAAATATGTAAATTTTCAATTCTTGTCCGATAGCAATACACACCGCCATCTTTGTTGAGGAAAACAAAACACAAAACAGAGACAGAGACTTGACTTCTTTATCGGATCTTGTGAAGCAATTGTGCATATGGAATCCGAAAGGTTGGCCTTGTCGGCAACGATGGCCGATGGTACATTATGGATCTTGAACTGAAGTCAATAATAGTGGTTTGCGCCGCTGCTGCGGATAATGTGCTAGATGTGCTTGATATCGATGTGATTAAGTTGTTTTATGGTAATTTTTCTTCTTACTGTACACGACTTCTGCCAGAAAAGGAAAACAAAAAGAAGGTCACCACCCTTTGTATTGAGAGTACCTACATCTACTGGGCGTACATGGTATTGTTTGTCGAAAATGTTTCGAAATTTATATTTATACGGTAGGCGGGAGCATGAACAACTCCCATCTATCGGAAGTCCGATAAGAATCGAACATCACAAATGCACTCAAGCTGTTGCCGGGACTGATGCCGCTGATTTACGACGAGCCAATCTGTTCTTGCTCTACACTCTTGGCAAATGATTTTATGAATAAATGTACAGCTGGCTGTTTCATCGCCTACAAATCAAATCGCATCTAGGCTCGAGTCAAGAAGTGAGCTTCTCCTCAGTGAGCAGGCAGTGGTGCGGCGCGGTGTGTTATTGACCAAGTGAATTTATATTCTATTTTATTAGTATAATTGCCTGACTGTGATTGGATTTTTAATAGGTCCGGATTGGAATTGAATTGGACTACAACTGCGGGCGGTTATTTGCCCAGCCCAATGCAAATTTACCTAACAGTATCTCGTGCTTGAGCGGTGTTTTATTGTATAGATGTAATTAAAAATATTTTACATTTATTGGTACAAATTGTAAAAATTTTGTATGCACTGAACTGAAAATTAGCAATTAGAAAATTATTCTCGTATCATTCCTAAGCGAGTAGGCTTAACTTGCATGGGGTGTTTACTGCATTCTTAATTTGATGCTATACTCGTACTTAGGCGCATGAACATGGGACAGATGACAGCCGATCATTTTAAGTCAATATTTTTTAAGTTAATTGGGGTATTTATAGCCGGCGGGTATTTTTCGCTTTAAGTACATGCAGATATCAAGTGTTACCACTCCCAGCCCACCCAATCTTGACTTCTCAGATAGTTTCCATTAAAAGAATCGTTTTATGTCATTGGTTGTTGACGAAGATGAGCCCCGAAATATGTTGAAAAATTTGACAGGCGACAAGCTTGAGCAGAAAGATGAGTATAATAAAAAACGTAAAGCTAATGTAATGGAGGTTCTTTTAGAATTCTGATATTTGGTAGGCAGAATATTTTTTTTTTTTTTTGACAAAAAACACTAATACCCTTTTCACACCGCACCGAAAACTGTGTTTTCATCGAAAGCTCTTCGATGCACTCACACCGAACAGCAACTAGTTTTCGTTTTCAGCTGTTGAGACATAAGTTGTGAAACTTCTGTGTGAACTAGTGAACTATTTTGGTTACAAATTGCGATCGTTAATTAACAAATAAAATGAATTCAGAGCATTTAAAAATAATATTAGCCCATCAGTGTGGAAATGGTTTTATGTTGTGACATCTATTCAGCTGAATTACTGAATATTGCAAAAGATGTGTTTCTTTCAACAAACCGACGATTTGAGGTCGTCATCGTGCAATACGACTTTCAACGACTCGTTTTGAAATCTGAAATATGTATGGCAAAACTTCTGTTTCGAGTGTTTTCGCGAAAACCCGCGTTTCGGTTTTTACAGAAAATATACTTTTGTTAAATATTTCCAGTAAGCAAATTTTAACAATTTTCCTGCATGCATTCGCATACGCTTCAAGTAGATTATCGCATCTTGTTCTTCAGATGTCATTCGGCAGCATTTTGAAAGACTTCTGCTTTAGTACAGCTGCTTCTGCTGTCATGTTTAACATAAAACAATCACAAGTTCTACAAAAAGAAGTGTTGATCACATTTATTATCAATTGTCATCGCGAATTTACACTCGAACATACGTAGCTAAAACATTTTGTACAAAAATAACTCACGTCTGTCAAAAATTGTCTATGTTTATTTCTTTATACAACTAAAAACAACTTTAATATTGTTAACCAATAACTACAGAATGACAGCAGTCGAAAAATGAAGTAGGTAGGTAATAATAATGAGAACGTTTGACAGATTGTGTCATTTTGCCGAGAAATAAGAGAAAGGGATTTGTTTTTATTGTTTTGTGTAGTGAACTATTTTTATTATGGAATTTCCTTATATGTGACATAATTCTTGCATTAAAAAATGTTTCACTGGAAGCAAACTAATACCGATTTATTACGATGTGCTTGTTAAACATGCGTACTTACGATATCCATTTGTACCAAAGTCATCTCAAATTGCGACTTACCTAAAAAGAAAGGAAACAAGAGAAATCTATAACATTTTTGATAAGAATTGCAATTTTAGATAATATCATTATTTTATTTAAGGCGAACTTAGTACTCAATACTAATGTATTATTTCACCGGCTTAAAAAACACGAGTTCAAGCTCTCAAATTCTTGTTAGTAATTTTTTTTCAAGATCAACTTATTATATTTCTATAAGTGCAATGTCAAGAATAACCACAAGACGAAGCATAAGTACTTGAGAAATTACGCACGCATCATTTGCTGTGCGTATGCCCAGTTGGTCAAGTTCGGATCATACAATTACATTTGAGGAATGTAAAATGTTTAATTGATCGCTCTAATGACTGATAGAATGACCATGAATAAAGTCACTTGCTCATATGACAACTGACAACTTATTAAGAAACTGTCACATGCTATTAGCGACACATTAGTTGTGAGTTATCGATTCAGTAGAGCTGCGCCTAGTTTTTGAAGATGTAACGTGAAGGATGGACTAGATCGACAGTTTGTATTACATAGAGAATACACATGTCAAAATATTCAAAATTTGATTGGCGGAGAGTGGAAATTAATTTGGTTGCCTATTACATTGTTAATTGGAAAATGTTTTGTGAAGGTTAAAAATTTAGTTAACCTTGAATGGGATTTCATTTTGTGGCGATATAATATGTGAAATACAGAAATGATGTATTCCTATTAAAAACTATTGACTTTTGATTTCTTTTCATGTGTGTGACAGCTATCCAAGGTTATTTAGGAATTTAACAAATTAAAATTTTTCAGTGTTTTTCTGGCATGACAAGAGCAAACTCTATGTGAACATTGCATGAAATTGGTTCTCCCTGCATCTGTCATAGATAGCCATTGGCGGTCTATTGAAAACCATGTTTTTTGATAGATGCCCGACATAAATTACCTTTAATACTTATTTCTTTGTATCATCAATTAATTTACGGCCACTGATTTGACATTGCTCACAAAAGACATTCCTCTTTCAATTAAATGCAATTTGTCGCATTTAATGATCATTTTGTAAAAAACTTAAAAACTTCATAAAATATTAGCTTTATTAGTATCCCATTGTCGTTCACTAAAACACTGAAAATAATTGGCCAGCCGAATCAAGTTCAAGTCATGTCAAATAAGAAATCCTTTCCCATTCATCTTTCCTGGATTTCATAATGAATCAAACGAAACGTCTTTTACGATCGCTAATCGATGACAGCCCAAGCATAACTCACAAGATAAGCACAGTAGGTATACCCACAGTTGATCAATCTTAGACTGACATATGTCATGGCATTAATTGAGTAGCCAATGTCTGCGCGACATCGACGACGTTGTCGTTCACACGCCCGATGTTTCAGTATTTCAATCTCGTTCTTTTCTCGATTGTTGTTTGAGTTGTTTTGACATTGAACATTTGTTGGTTTTATTGATGCCCCTCCATTAGTTAATTGAGAATCAATCAGACTCACAAACAGAAATAAAAGCAAATAACAAATTGTAAGCCTTATTGAGATTTTTGATTAATCCGAATATGGGCAGCTCTATGCAGTTAGCCTGTCATAAGAGCTAATGCATTCCGCCCATTGCATTGTTCATGGTGCATGCTGCATGCATAATACTCGTACGTGTGTGTTGACGCTGAGACGACTAATTCAGTTGGGAATTTAACATCAAGTGTATTCAATGAGCAATGACAGGCAATTAACAATGAAATGAAATGAAATGAAATGCAGAGATCGACTGGATATTGATATTCATTCGCAGTAGTGATGTCATTTGGGGAGTCTCTGCAGGCTGTCAGTTAACAGATGTGTTGAACGCGGTTACTGCATTATGGTTGGTAATAAAAATGTCAAACTAAAAAGTTATTTATTTGCAGGTTCTATGTGAGTTGCATTTCAGTTCAGACATCATGCAAGACCTGATGCAAATTTACTTTTGACACATCTATGGTTGTGTGTTATTTATCTTAGTCTAAAGCTAAGATTAGACTGTATGCCCATTATGCATATGAATGCCAACAGGCAAATGACCAGATAAGCTGTCAAATGACCAAAATGTCAGGATTATCAAAACTGTAGATTAGACTATATGACCAAAATTACCAATATGGTCATATTTGCCTTGATGGTCATTTAAGGCATTTGTTATTTATATATATCATATAAATATATATATCAGATAAATCAAAATTCTACGAACTCAAACACCGATGACAACAAAATAAATCTTGTTCCATCAAAAATGCCAGCAATGCCTTAACGAAATTTCAATAAAGTGCATATGGGCATATAGTACTTTATGATGGCATTCGTGCTTACTGTCCGATTACACTATATGCTATTTAGGCATTTTTATCTGTCAAAATCAGCCTGGTCATATGTGGCATTTAGGTCATTAGAGCATATGAGATATGCCCATTACATTGTATGACCATATTTTGACAGGAGCACTGTCAGAAATTGACATTTTATGACCACTTGGCATACAGTCTAATCTTAGCTTTAGTATGGATTGCTTTGTAGCAACTCTTTTGGGTAACGGTGGCGAAAATTGGAAACACTCAAATGTCATGTGTTCTATTTAAGAATAGTTCCTGAGGTGGTTAGATCTTGAAACTGACATTTCACCAGTCTAGCAGACTTGTAAATGAATGTGACAGATATTGGGTGCGTTCGCAAATATTTAGTTGAAGAATAACTTATTTTATTTACTCAAAACGTTAAAATGCAAACTGGATTCGAACTTGTTTGAGACCTTCCTGAAGTCACTTGATGGATACCTGAAATTAAAACCCAAGAACGCATGACAAGACTTTTGGTCGATGATTTATGGACGGGCAATGTCGTAAAAGTTGGCTTGTGATTTATTCAACTAATAGTTGTTGCTCGTTGCCCAACATATTAATTAAACATAGGACGTAGTTGTTTGGTATGTCACAACTCACAATGAGTTGAATAGGTACGCCTGGCGAAATTTCTTTTCGAGAAGTAATAAATCACACTTTCATCGGAAGATACAGATTCTTTGTATTTTACAAATTTTACGCCAAACTAAGTCCAATATTATTATTTTTTGCAAATGTCTCCCGCATATTAAACAGTTTTGTTTCGAAGTGTCACTCACAAAGAAAGACCAAGACATCTGTCACTCACACTGGCTATGGATATTTTGACTGTTATTTAACCGACATTATATCTCAAATAAGTGCTTCCCCTCTTATGAAAAGAAACTCCTTAACCCAACTTCTTTGAAGACATCAAAAATCAAAATGAAAATCCCACAAAGTCACACCAATCACAATTTATCGGTGCAGTACTAGATTTATAACTGCAATTTTATTGTAACTTTGGCTGCCGCTTAAGCACTCTTTATTGGCCCATTGACTGTTCAGAACTCGACTTTGTCGTTTATTTTGTAAGAATCACACACACTGGCATGTTGTCTTGTACCTGCGCCTGTACGGTTGTCGCGGTGTCCGTCGAACATTTTTATTCTATCTCAATTAAGCCGCGCAATCATTGAAAATTGGAACAGAAATATTTTCGTGTAGTTATTTGAGACTACACGACGCTCTACAACAACTGGAGCAGTCAATATTTTGTCGTGGTCCATATAGTTGTTGCGCCTTCTGGATGCATGCACGCGATGTTTGCTGAAAAAAAAACCATCGAAACTAATAGCAAACTGACGCGACGACGCGGCTGCGAGCGATTCAGGGCTAAAGTCGGCGAATGTTTTATTACATCAAATGCGTGATTTAGGAGACTTTATGTGGTCCGTAATAGAGCACACACAGAGGGAAGTGATGAGGTTGATAAAATGTGCGTAGGAATATTATGTTCGCGCGACCACGCAACATTTTGTGTTGCTGTTGGGCTCTAAGCGATATCACAAATGCCTATAGTGCAAATCGAAGTGTGTTGGAATCCCGATGGTGAATGGGAATGCCGTTATAATAAACAATTCTATTGCGAATATAGCATAAGTATCTCATGGTGACTTTTAGACATTCATAGACGGAACAGTTTTGTTATTTTATTTCAGATCTAAGTGGTTTTCGTGTTTAGGGTATGTTAGGTACATGAGAAAGTTGTATCCGAAGTAATGGAGTGATGGAAGTGAGCCTTTTTTGGGAGCGGCATTTAAAAGTGTTGGCAAATTCTTTCAAACATTTGCTATCTGATGCAGTCGGTAGAAATTGTGTTAGGGTTCTTAATTGAGAATGAAAGTGGAAATAAAGAAGATATGCGTGCACAAAACCGCTGATTTTGGCACTTTAGCGTCATACTGATATAACAGGAATGTTCCTTAATGTTTTGCCAAGTGAAAATTGTCATCGTACAGAGGACCACTTCTCGCTGACCGTAGCCTTATAAAGGGTTTTCCAATAAGAAGTGTTATTTTGGTATTCAAAGAAAAATTTCATTTTTTGAGATAAATGATCAAATGTTTATTTCATTATAAAGAGGAAGGTATGCCGTTAATAATGAAAAACAACATCAGTCAAATGGCCACCACGAGCACGCATACAGGACCATATCCTTTTCATGAAATTTTCCATAACCAAATCGCAAAGTGGCTGCCCTATGTCCTCGATAGCCTCCCGAATTTTATCTTTGAGGTCTTGAATCGACGCTGGGCTGTTGGCGCAGACCTTATCTTTCACGTGGTCCTAAAGGAAGAAGTAGCAAGGTGTTAAATCACAAGATCTCGGTGGTCAATTGTGATCACCTCTTCGAGAGATAACACGGTCCGGGAACTTTTCCCGTAAAAAATCAATGGTTTCGTTGCTTGTGTGGCACGTAGCGCCGTCTTGTTGAAAGTAAACGTTGTCCAGATCAATACCATCCAACTCCGACCATAAAAATCATTAATCATCGACGACCAAAAAATGATTTAGTTTTGCGAACTGTGACTGCAAGATTTTCACCATTTGTGTAGTGAATTTTAATAATTTATGTTTACGTTTTTAGTAATGGTGTAGTTTCTACTTGTCAAATGTCAAAGAATAAAAGCTTCAAAAGTGACAGATACCGAAATAGCGGGTCATTCACAATAACACCTCTTATTGGAGAACCCTTTATTTACTTGCAATTTAGAAAGAAACAAATAGATTTTAATTTTTTTAATTTTTCCAAACATGTACGCTTAAGAAACTTAAGAAAAATTTGAAAATTATGCCCGGCTATATTTGAGTTTGCTTTATTACCGTTCAGTTGAGCTAAAATATCTACATATTTGAAACTCGTTCATTTCAGAAGCTGGGAAAGGGTAAACCGGTTTAATTCAAATTTTCTCGTATACCAGCATCCCGGGGCTAGGCAGAACAGACCATCCAGCTTGGGTCATAATAGCCTGAGCTTCCATCACTTCCAAAGTGATGGTATCAATATCCAAACTACGTATAGTGGTCTACCAATAGACTTTTTTCGGCAGCTAAAAATTAATAACATTTAGTTAGATGAATGATTATTGGAATCTCAGCATCGGTTCACAAGAAAGAAAAACCTCTCAACAGTGGAATCGGCGTTAATTTAGCTCAAACCACTTTAGAAAAAGTGGAGTACAGCTTGTGGGTGTCTATTGTCACCATTGAACTATCGCACCATTTTCGACTACCGAATTTCGAGTTCCGAGAAATGCCGCAAGTACACCAAAAGTTCAAAAATGTTCATGTGGCAAAAATTCCCCACTAACTCGCATAAGTTCTCCAACAAACCACATCTTTCATCATTAAACTCTACGAACTATCAAAATGTAAACAAGGTTGAACTTTAGCCAGCCAAAAAGTCGTAAATCACCATAAATCAAACTCACCCATGCATTAGCCTCTGCGCGGGGGATGCAGCTTCTGTTTACCGACACGATCTTCCGGCTATTATATGCATAGCAGTCCATGCGCCAATGCATATACCGTTTTATTACCCATCCACACCGATGCGCCGACAGCGCCGACCCGACCGACACGTGTTATTTATGGACGTTAATCTAACAATTATTCTACTTAATACCTCGCACGGATTCGCATCTAAGAAGCATCACTGTTCGCTACCTTCTCACATTTAACGAATCTATCACACATGTGCTAGCTTCACTGAACTGTGCGTTCAGGCAGAAAGCAACCAGCAGCGTGAACTATGTTCTTACATACATCACATTTCGATCGATAAGAAATGACGGAACGCAGCTAAACGGGGCCAATGATTACTTTTATTTGACACGTGCTTAAGCATAAGTGAAAGTGATAAAACAAAACGTCAGTCGGGAAAATGGTTGAATTGATGTCATATCACATCAATCCAGCAATGGCCACAACTGGGTTTACATTTGTGTGTGACATAATGAAGTAACGCGCACAATTTAATCATGATTTGTATTCCCATCCAATACAGTGGAAAGTGGAATTATACAATAATAATATTTTTGAATGCGCACAGTGACGTTTTATTCTAAATACGTAATACTCGTATATTCATTTGGATGAGTAAAGTTGGGCGCGTTCACCGTCCGTCAGCGCTGATGTGATAACATTACTAATGCGCGGATTAGTTGGAAGTTTATCTGTTTTGAACGACCTGTCACGTCAAGGGTCAACCGATATTTCAGTGGCCACAAACCATAACCGCTTTACTCGAGTTAGGACAAAATTAGTTATAGGCACCATCATGTTCAGCATTTAAATCTACTTCCACTTAATTTTTTATGACCATAATCTTTTTTTAAGCAGAAGTTTTTCCAAAGAAAAAAATAAGGTTAGAAACAAATATTCCTGATTTGTAGTGATGATTTGAAACTTTAATCTGCTTTCCTAAAAGTATGAAAAAAAAAAAACATAGGCGGTTATGGCTTGTGGCCACAGATTTGTTGCAACCTCATTGATATGCCATTTTTATTGAAACTTATTGGATCATAAAGATGGCATAAAAGTCACACAACAATCTGCTCTACATATTTGAGAGTTGAAAAGCAGTTTCCGTTCGGCATTTGCATAACGACTAGTTTAGGAGACGGCTGAAATTTGAATTAGTTGTCGTTACAAGATCAGGTCATTAACTAATTAGTTCCTACAGCAAGCGATTTACCATAATTTTATTGTGAGATTTTCCATGAGTTGCGCACAAAACTGGAATCTGTTCAACTAACGTGACAAATTATTTTGACATCGTTTTCGTAAACTTGTACGGCGGCGGCAGAGGTATTGACATTGTCAAACAGATAAAGTCTGTAAGTCTGCAACTGTAAAACGTTTCGAAGATTGCACTTTACAATGACGCCATATTTGAACGAAGTGTTACTAATCGTGCTTGTGTCAAACATCAGATCTGTAAAAACATGCAGTGGTTGAAATAAAACTTAGTATACAAAATAACCTAATTTCAAGAGAATAAAACGAATTATCCAAGTCACAAACCACTTAACGAAACAGCAACCCAACTCCAAGCCCAATCCACTCGCTCAAACATTCAACTCTGCCACCGGGGACTATCTGTCATCATAATCCATTCATGACAGGCTCATTAAGTACAGCCTTGGTTCTCAGCGATATTGCGTTCCGCAGTAATCAAATGAAAAACGATTAATAATTTTCCAACACTCCAGAAGGACTAAACTAGTTTGATTTACCCATTGGAGACCAATCCTCCAAAGTGAATGTCTAACCATTGAACAGAAAACAACCCCAAGACGATAATTATCTGCACAAAAACAAACAAAAATACGACTTCTCGGGCGGGCTGTCAAATTGTTTCTACATTTCTGTGCGCACAAGTTTAGAGCCAAAGGATCTGACTCAATCTAATGTTTTTTGTCAGTTTGTAGCCCCATAGGCATTTTGCTAATTTTGCCAACCTTTCAAACAACTTTTCTCTATCAAGTTTACAAACAGCCAAAAAGGAAAACAAGAAAACGAAATTAACCTAATCTCCACTTTGTTAATTATTACGCTTACGGTGTAGGTTGCGGCGCGTATGCGTACACTCACTGAGCTCTAATTAAAGTTCAAATTCGCACCACCACCACAAGCGGTTTTTCAATACCCAAGTGTAGCTCGGAGGAGTTGACAGTCACTGACAAAAACAAAAAAAACAAAAAAAAAAAACCTCCAAGACTCTACTTGCCGCCCGTGAGGAGCTTGGGTTGTGTTTTCGACTCTTTTCGGATTAATGGCCTGGCCGTTGGCCAACTGGGATTGTCAATCATTACTTAACGCGTAACGCCAGAGCCGATAGTTGTTAGCTGTTAGCCCCTGGAAGCAAATTCGACTTTGTGGGTCAAGTCGGGCGTTTACCACTTAATAGCATATTATTAGCAGCAGCGTGATGGGTGCTGCGGCTGTCTGCTAAATAGGTGAGGCATTATTGATCCAGATGTGTTCCATTGATACCCGCGTGCGTCAAACAGGTATTATTAAACGCACTTAAGTGCAATCGAAGGCACGACAGCGAGTAATTCTCATCTCGCAACGGAAGCATGTGTGTGCTGGATATATCCACTTACAGGTGCTAAGAAGAATAATAATCTCCAATAGTGACTGCCATTCACTTCTACTTTCAAGAAAAAAATAAGAAACCATTACCAAACCAGGACAAGAATTCAAGTAGAGATTCGCTATCAACCCTGGGCGGGAGGGAACAAACCGCGGTAAGAGACCTTCAAGTTTCCTTCCACAGAACTTGGAATGGGAATGAAATGTGCATAAAAAAAACTATGAAGATGCGCCTGTCCCACTTGGTGGCAGGTATACTTGATCCAAGTCGGTATAGCACGGCACAGTAAATTATGCAGAGCCTTTCACTTGCACCATACGATACAACAATTAGAGGCAGTTAGCTATGGCGGCGGCGGGATACTCGTCTTAAAATGTATTATTGCACAAGTGAACAATTGCAGAAGATGGCAGACAAACTGCTGGTATTTGAAGAGAAATTAATAAAAACCGAATGTGGCCATTTGACTTCGATGAGCGGTGGCGTCAAGCCGTGACAATTTGCACAACATTTGCGAACGAGTTGGAGGATATCAATTATGTTACCAGTTTAATTTGCTGAATTGCCACAATTACCAAGTGGAACACTGTAGTGTTTTCGATCTGTCATTTATCATTCACCATTTTGTAATTTTCCGAACGATGAACAAGTGGTCGTACATATGATGTAGTAGATGAAGGTGAATATGAAATAGAAAAACTACAATGACAATAGCAAAACTTAATTAGCTACAGAGTAATGCTATATGTGAAGCAAATAAATCCAAGATTGCGACATTTGACAGATTGATCGGAATGTGTGGTACCTTATTTTGTGACGTATCTGGGCGGGTTAAGAGTAAATGCAGAGAACTTTTGGCGGAATTTTTGATACAAGGCAATGTCATACAAAATAGCTACATATCTTGTGACGTATCTACAAGAGAACGTGAAAAATGCACTCATCAACATTACATTAAAGGTGGATTTACACAAGTTTACAAGTTTCCAAGATTGTTGTGACGATAACCGAAACGTAATTTACTTTTGTTTTTCCTCAACCAAAAATAATGTTTTCCTTTTACAAATGCCTCGGTTTTTATGAAATTATTTCCTTCATAAGAATTATGGAACCCTATTAATGATAGAGCAAACGAAAGTTTTGAGTTTGTCAGTTTCCAACTCGAAGAAAAATTAATTCGCAATAACGTACCTGTGGAAATAATCCAATAAGCTCAGCATGCATCCTTTTCTGTCACGCATTATTATAAATACAACATTGTGACGTTTCAAAACTGACACTTCATGCAGAATTAAAGCCATATTAATCACATGTTTGTTTAACACAGCACTTTTGCCTGTATAACATTGAAATGTGCTGTACGAGCCAATACTTCTCTCATCATTTGTTTACTGCTAAGGGTTTATTCTCTCATTTTGGGGACATTCAAGTATTTAGTTCAGTAAGTCCGACAGCTGTCAAGAAATTCGTGACTGAGTACTAAGTTCACAGTTCGCATATGTGGCTGACGTAAAAAAAGGTGACGTTCCCGACCAATCTAATTTTTGCGTTCACGTTACATCTTAAGATAACTAGATTCTTGAATGTGCACATTATTACATCTGTCAACCGAATCGCATCTGACAAGGATTTTTTTAACAACAAAATAAATTTACCCAGGTTACAGTAGATAACAATTTCCAGAAGGGGACATGGCTGTATTTAATTTATGACAAGATATTTATATTGTAGTAAATGGGAATGAAACACCTGTGCCTTATCCCTTTTTGCCACTCTGCCAAAGATCTGTCCTAAGCACTGACTTATTATTTTGAGCTGCTCGTAGCCAACTTGAATTGGAATTTTATAAGGCTCTATTTCCTTACGATTTATATTTTATTACTTAATTTAAAAAAAAAAATGTTTATTATCTATCTTACAAATGACACATTGGAAAACGTCAAAATGGGGTAAGACAATGGGACGTTCAAAAATCGAGTTTTCTTATATGGACTAGTTTGGTTTGGACTCGATGTACCTAACTTGAAAGCAAAAACTAAATTTGTCGGTAACGTCACATTCCTTACGTCAGCCACATATACGAAATGTCAACTCAGTACTCAGTAGAACGAAATTCTTGAATAGATTTGTCGGCTACATCTTCATAAACTTCAACTGATGAAACTGTTCACGTATCCAATCGCCCGTCCTTGGCCAGTTAAAACTGAACCACATCAATTCAGCCAGCTGTCAGATTTACTGAACTAGACTCTTGAATGTTGCTTTTTTCACAAAAAATCGCATTACGGCTTCAAAATAAGCAAGAGATTTTATACAAATCTTAAAGTTTTGGCCCCACGTTGCATGCCGCACTGCGCAACTCATTTGTCATTTACTCTATTGTAGACGTCAAAAAGGGGAAGCGCGCTAAGCCCTTTTCAACTTCAAGATGTCTGTTCAAAAATGGTTTAAAATCCAAAGAAAAATGTTCAATGCAATGTACACCAACATTTTTTATACACATTTCAAATTTAAGCCCACAAAATGCGTGTTCGCCACAAACAAAAAAAAAACTGTATCTATACGGATTTACAAATTTCCTATTTCAACTATTGCTATTGCCAAAGAGACAAATTTTGTACGCATATTATAGAAAGCAATAGTGCTCATGCTTCACGTGCCCGACACGAGTCAAAAATTACTCATTCAGCACTCGTGGCGAATTGGCTCGTTTCAAACTTTTATATTCAATGATCTTTATGATAATTCCACTTACGCTTAAGTTGCCATACGCCGCAGCTAAATGTCAGTATTTTACGCAATAAAAATCACACAAAACCCCTCCAGAAACCCACATGCCCAGGTACAGCGCAGTTATGCGCCTACTTCAGAAAAATCAAAAAAAAAAAAAAAAACAGTTGCATTATCTTGCACTCCTCAATTAGAGTTACTTGGAAATAACATTAATATTCTGAACGCGTACGGTCTGTGAACAGTCTACCGGCTGACAGCAGAAGCCAGGCAGGCGCCCTTGGTGTGGCGCACCTTCTGGTATACGGTTTTAAATTGTATTTATTTTATTATCATTCTTTTGAGCCAATGACCACTTGACTTGCAGCACAAATCGGACGCCGTCCGCCAACATCTCTTTGGATGGCGCACTTGAGCTTATTACTATTGAGCAATAAAACGAGTTGAAATGAAGAGTAGACGTACTCTAGAGCTCACTTGGTTAGTAGGAGATGTAATATTTTCTACGGTTGGAATTACATAGCCGATACTCTAAATGGCCAGTCAATTGAAGAATGAGCTAATACCAAAGTAATCGGCACCAATTAAGGTCGCCGTAAGTGATGAGCGAGGAAGATGCGGAGTTTGTGCGACTCATTGCAAAGTTTCAAGTGGCACATACCCTGGTCTACTCTTAAGACTACCTCTTCGGTTTATGCGATGTCATGGTGGATCCTAAAATAGCGAAAATGTACTGCAGTCCGTAGGTAATTAATACATCACTTCTCATAAGGGTATAGGCACTTTAACTTTTACAAATATGGCCCGCTTTAAAACAAAAATTAGTAACTGACTCAATATGCGATAGGTTGGCAAAAGATCAGATCGAATTTCGATTTTGACTTGACAACAGCCTTGGCACCAAGTTAAGTTCGCCATGTTGAGTCTAGGCGAGGCGAAATATGAAAATCTGGTACCTTAAATCGACGATTTTTCTTGCTGCCCGTTCGTTTTTTAATTTTCTCCATTACGTAGTAAGAGAAAGATATTGTATTCGTACAAAATTAATTTCGAACTCGAAATGTTAATCAATTGTGACATTGCGGGGATAGGCGAACTCAAAAAAGTGGGTCGCAAAATTCTGTCCGTCTGTCCGTCTGCATGTCCCGAGGCCTACAGCCTAAGCGGCTGAACGGATTTCGTTCAAACTTCGGATTTAAAGTTTGGGGGCTTACAGTTCGGGGAAGTTTTTTTTTTTGCATGATAACCTCAATATTAATGGTACTTCCCATGCAAAATGTTCATACCAGTTTGATTTGTTCGAAAACGGCTATAACGATTTCAACAAAAATTGATGTTTGAGCTTAAGTAGGTGAGCTAAACATAACTGCATACTCAGTTTTCCGCTAAAAAATTTAGTAACGGTACTTTTGAAATTTGGACATATCTCAAAAACGGTCCATACGATTGTAACTAAAATTCACTTCTAAGGTAATATGGTCATTTCTAACTTAATGGAAAACTCAGTTTATCCCTGTATTATCGTAAAATGGATTTTTGAAAAAAGTCATTTTTGAAAAATATAGTTTTCCCTAGTTTACCTCAAAACGGCATGATTTTGATCAAAATGCAAACTTAGAGTAAAATTGATGTTTTCAAAATTATTGCGTCCTTAAGTTTCAATTCGAATCATTGGAAACGCTCACTTTAAAAACCGCTCATATCTCGAAAACCCCATTTTCGATTTCGATAAAACCCTAAAAACCAAGTAATGCTTACATCCCGAACAATAACTTGTACTCGGTTTTCAGCTAAATAGTTAAGCAATAGTATTTTTCAAACTAAACATTGCAATATTTGGTACTATTTTGTGAGCGAAATTTTACAAAAACCGCTCTGACGATTTTGACCAAAACACATATTAAAGATAATATAAGTATTCTAAATAAGATTCCATACTTAGTTTTTCTCAAAAAATTGGAAAAAAAAACATTTTTTTCTTAATTACTTATACTTCCCAATCTAGTTTCACATATCTATGCTAAATTTGTGTTATAATCTCCCCCACTTCCGATAAAAATGCAATAACAGCTACGCAAAACTTCATTTTAGTAAATATTACCCTGTTTTTAACCTTGTTGAGTAATGCACCTTAAAATTACTGCAGCCACTTCCTTTCACAATTAGAAACTCCCAGTTCATTTGCACCCATTTCTTTTATCTAGCATCGGTTCTCAGATCTTTACCTACCTACTTAATAAAATAAGAAAACAACCAACCAAACTTTTGATGAACGAGAAAGTTACGTTCGACCCAGTCGTGCACTTTATTTTTTTTATAAATCGGACGAATTTTTACTGCACATTCCATGGACATTTCCAGCTTTCCATTTCAAAATGAATAGAGGCACAGCGAGGTCCCAAATCAGCCTCCACTCCCTACAAGCAGGAGATAAAGTTTAGAAATTACTTCCCCGCTAATATTAGTGTCAACACATTGTCGTCACTCGCGCTGATAAGAGAGGGAAACTCCTTGGAACAACAAAAAACCAAAACAGGAAACCACTCTCAGCCCACATCTACGGCACTAATAAAATTGCATATTCATTGACAACTCCACGCTTCAGCACAATTCGCATGCTTATCCGTAAACACGAAGAAAAACTCAATTCCACTCGAGCCTGGGGTAGAGTGCCACGGTGACACAATTTACTAACTACCGTTCCTGGTTTATTTTGTAGCCCCCCTACTCCGCTCTCAATTTGATAGACCAGTTTGATGTCGCTTGAGCTCCTCAAAAAAGATGAAGCCAAGTCCAAATAATAAATGCAAATAGAATGCAAAATAATCCCATCAAGTATCGTTGCAACGTTAGTAAAGATTTATCTATACCCTCACTCACACAATCGTAGTAGCGCATAAAAACAACCATTACAGGCCATTGTACAAGCGCGTTCAGTTGAAGCTCTTCTTTTCGCAATATAAATGCGATTCATCATTAAAGCGAACCATCGAGCCGGCCGCACTGGGAAGTGTTCATGAACTTAACTCGAACGGGGCACAACGAGCACCCCAGAAGACGACGACGATGAGTCGTTTCGCTTGTGGTAACTGCATGGCGGTATCGTCATCGGCGTGTGCAGTCATCTTGTGCGCCGCGTGCTTGTTGGCTTAACACCCAAACAGAAGAAGCTTCCTCGGCTTAGGCACACATGATGAGATCAAAATAACACAAACAAACAAAAAAAAAACAAAATCTTGTTTACTTGCACGTTGACGTTGAGGCTGGCTCTTGGGATAGCATCACGATACAAACACCGGCAATAATAGTGGTGATCGTGCAGCTGACTTTTTTGCAGCGAAATATATTGGCAATGATTATGGACAACTTTTTGCTCGTCTGCATGCGACTATGACACAACTCAGCTAGAGTTGATCTTCCTTTAGAAAAAAGTTCATCGCAACGGTACGTGGTATTTGAAGTTTGGCCGATAGATGGAGGTTAGTCGGTTTGACAGGAACCGATTGCGTAAAAGTGACGTTAGCTGATGGTTTTTTCTTTTTATTTATCGGACATGTGATATTTTCCATGAATTATGAAAGACGATTCATTGATAATTACCACTTGAACTTTTCTGACAGAACTGGATAGTATTTCGAAGTTTTTCGTAGGTTAGTGGGTTCAATTGAAAGCGCTTGAGCAAATTCTGCTGAACGGGTGTAAGTACTTCAACTTTTGACTGCGGTGATGTTTTTGGAATCGAAGACTTTACTTAACTGAAGTAGGTACACAAAAACTCAACTGTAATAAGGCAGTAATGCATTTAATTTTGTTAACATGTATGCGTTCCATTTAGCAGCGCAATCAGCTGGTTTGTGACTTTTCAAAAAGTTGGTTGCTTCTCCTCCGGGGCCTTCAATTTTTATCAAATCATGTCAATAAGTTAGAACAACAGAGTACATACAACTACAACTAAATCACCAAAAATTTGGCCAAATTGTTTCCACAAAAGTATTAAACTCAAAGCCAGAGATGCAATAGCAAGAACAGCGATTTGTCCACGTCTGTAGAACTATAATTTTAACAAATAAATATAGAAATACCAATGCCAGTTGCAATGTTTGAGTATAAGGAATCGTATAAACAATTAATACCCCATAAAGTTTCAAATGTATAACTTCGAAGTCCAAACAATTCAGTTCCGCATCTTTACAGAACACCAATTTATGACTGAAATCATTTCGAACTCAAAACATCTTCGAATATAAATGTAAGCCTCTTATGTGAGTCACAAGTCCCAATTGTCACAAATTTGAACAGACTCGCTTGACAATTGTGTCCCCAAAGTGGATTCAGTGTTATTAAAATACAATTTTAATCTGTATAGCTTTTCTGTCATAAATAGTAAACATTATTGAAGGAGATTTCCAGTAATCCTACCATTACCGTTGGACAAAACCCACAATTATACGACGTAAGCGCAAAATTTATTTTTGACATAAATGACTGAAATGTCAATGCAAGCAGCTCAATTGCAAGCCTTGGCGGATATGTTGGCAGATATTTATTGGAATTGGTTGTGGTTTTTCGTTTCCTTTGCTTCGCTTGTAATGAAGTGTCAATGAACTCAGGTTTGAAAGCAGATTTTGTGGCTTCAAATTGTTATGGTTCAAGTGGATTTTTGTTGGCTGGGGAAGAATTGTTGTTTCACGAGGGATTCGCTTAGTGGAGCGCATTTAAAAGGATTTATTTCATAATTAATGTTACATCTACAGATTGAAGCGAATTGTGAAGCTGACAGTTGCTTTACACAAAATCAAAAATATAAGTTCTGCCGAATACAAATCCAGAACTTATGACTGAATGCATTCAGAGACGGAAGGCCTTTTTGTTTTTTGATAATGCAGTTCATCGAGTGCAATAATTTAAACTCATTAGTGACATACATTGGGCACATTCCAGAATCTAGTTATCTTAAGTCGACTAGATTGGTCTGGATGAGATGTAACCAGAACGCAAAAACTAGATTGGTCGGGAACGTCACTTTTTCTACGTCAGCTACATATGAGAACTGTCAACTTAGTACTCAGTCACGAATTTCTCGAATTTCAACTGAAACATCTGCTCTCACGACCGATTTTCCCCAATCAGAGCCGAGTTTCATCTAGTGAGAGAGCTGTCAGACTTACTAAACTGGAAACTTGAACGTCCCCAATTTGATAGTAATTGTTTCTAAATGCTAAATTGAGGTGAAATGTTCATTAAAATAGGGACATAGGACTGAAATCGATTCTCATTTCAATTTAAAATCTAGCTGAGTGTACAAATGTTGTGTACAAACAGGATATTGAAAGTACTTTTCTAGAGCGAGAAGAACGGGAGCGATATGTAAGTTTGTAAGGCCCTTTAAATCGTTTGTACTATTTCCCTCAGTTCCACAAAACCAACTATCCGACTCCGTCAAAGGTCTATGACATCTTGACCGCTGCATACACAATAATCACACCGTTTTACAATTTCTTTTCATATACCCCATTATTGTCAATATCTCGTTAGAGAAACTGGAAGTGACCAAGACGATGACGAGTAGAAACGAGGAAATGAAAACCATATATCATTCTGACGTCTAACAGGCAGCGGTTTCTGTACCTGTCACCGGGAATCTCTCTTAATTATACAGCTGTCCGGTGAAAAACAAACATCTTGGGGCTAAACATTTAATGCTTAATAAACGGGCGCGTCTCCTAAGTACTGATAATAGATCAGACTGTGATTTTACAAGACCAACAACTCTTTTAAAGTCGATAAACGGTAACAATGACTTGAAGAAAGTTTCCCTCTGGCTAAAACGTCAGCCTTATAGAACAATAACTTTTTAACTCTCAATCGGAAGTCCACCCATCATCGTTGGAATCGAAAATAGAATTCCCAAGATGCAAAGGCGAAAGTTGATGTCGAGCCACAATGATTGCCTATTCGAATTTTCACTCTGTAATTGATTTCGAATTTGAATTTGCTCGGCTAATTTGCTGAATCAGATTTCAGATCTGAGATGACGTCTTAAGGCTGCGTAAACAGAGAAAATATTTCGTTTTTCACTGTCGCTAGACAGAATGGCGGGAGGCGGTGGCGTGACGCGACTAGCGGCTGCGGCTACGGCTACGGCTACGGCGACGCTGCAACGACGACGCCGACTCGGTTTGAGCTTATTTAAGGTCAAGGTAGATGACTCGTCGTCGTTTCGGTGGCGATGGTCGCATTAGGAGCGATTTAAATTTATTAGCCGCGAGTGCACTTCAATTTAAAAGTGATATATGTTATTGCCACTGGGCATTTTGTGTTGTGCGCCTGTGTTCAACGATAGTTTTTCAGATATTTTCTGCGGCTAATCGGTGTTGGGTTGTGGGCTTTCGAGTGCACATTATGGGTGGTGAGTGCGTGTCTTATGACTTAAGGAATGTCAATCGAGTTTTGTTGTGAATTGCTTGAGAAGGTAAATTCTTTAAATATTTCGACGGGTGCATTTAAAATTGTAATTTAAACAAAATGTGGGTTGAGTTTGATTGTCATTTATTTAGTTTAAGAAAAACCAGGCATCAATCACAAAGTTCGGTTGAGTTGCGTCAATTTCGTTGTTGGTATTTCAGACGCCACAGTTTCTTCGCAGAGTTATTTTTTACTAAATTTGTAGGTGCTAAACGACAGACACTGATTGATTTTTTTAAACCTGGCATTGCTCCGTGCTGTGCCCACTACTCATGAACTAGACTGACAGTATTTACCCCCAAGCATTTTTTTGAATTGAAATAATCTCTCGTGCACTTTCAATCTATCCACCCTTGCCGTGAATATTTGTGTAAGAATGTAACAACATGGCTTCCATTTACTATAACTGTTGGCATAATGCCAGAAGTTCTCAAACCTCACAATTTAAAAATTAGACACGTCCTCAAATTGAGGATAAATGCAGAAAGTAAAATGTCACTGTTTGTATGCGGAATTGCGGATTTGTTACAGCATTACTTTTAAATTACTCACCCAATCTTTAGGAACTTTTTAGAAAAGCATAGGTCTTGAAACTGAGTAACATTTAGCTTTTATTTCATCGCAATCAGCTTTCGAGTATTCTAATTTTAAGTTTACTAAATTAGGGCAGATGTCATCAGTGTTGCCGCAGAGAAATATTATAAAGTAGTACTGTAGCCAAAAAGGGGGGGTATTTTAAAAAATAATAGTATAGGCATTTTTTAGTCTTCAAAATTCACGGAACAACCAAACCACAATCTCAAATAACAATAAAATAAATACCGAACTGACAGACGAAAATTGCATGAAGCCAATGAAAATCAAAAACAAACTAGAAAGAGGGAAAAAAGACAGTTTGGAAGTGCTACCAAATTTGCATTAAATTTGAAGTGAGTTAAATTTATTTAAGTTGAAAAATTACACTATGCTGCAAGTGTTAGATATTTTAGGCTTTTAAGAATTAAAGGAGTACGAATGTGAATGGAGGAGTACGGAGATTTCGAAAGTATTACAATACACCTAAGGGAGTATTTTCGGAATGTCATTCCCGGCAGTCCACTGCGGATTACATCCTCCTCTTCATTTCATGAGATCAAAAATTTTCCATACTTAATTGGAGAATCTTCGACGAAAGGAAAATGCTACCAAAAGTATGAATAGTTCTTTAAAAATACAATGCCAGTGCTCTGGCAGCACAGTTAGTGAGGAAGAAAATAACATCCACTCGAAATCAAAAAAATTACACAATTTGATGTTCGGCCAAAACCACATGGAAATAAATTATTATTCATAGGAATACAACTATTGACAGCTTTTGATTTATTTTTTGTGTCACTGTCATTTCGCTTGTCAAAAAAAAACACAATTGCATCAAGGGGAAGTTGTTTTCTTCACAGCTTGAAATACAAAATATCGCCTAGAGTCTTCATAGATAAAGAGCTAATCACGTTTAGCAGAATCTCAGGCTTATCGTTGAAAATGTCGGTCATGGTAGCTCTGGATTACAAGCTAAACTACAAAATCTTGAATATATTGACTAAGCCCTATAAGCCCGAAAATAATCAAGAAAATTATTTAAATTCCATATTTTTATTTTGATATGTTAATTTAACCGCTTCAGTGGTAAATATTTCTGTTTACAATCATTGTAGGTGCAGCCGCCGTCAATGGTGAACATTTCAAAAGATAATCAAATAAATTTCAAGTTTGGCAGCACCATAAAACCGGGAAAAAGGCGACCGCGAAATGAATTCGCCGCACAAGTGCTTTCTTAAGGTTAACCTAGCAACGTAGCGAACAATGCATTTTAAAACCACTTTTCACCTACAGAATTGTGACTGCCCACTTTTTCTAAGGAAGCCTAATACCACGCTGAATGGCGGCATTCATTGGGTTTACTCAGAAATTTGAAATTGCATCTCTTTGAGCTTTAAGTTTGTTGATTTATGACTATAAGTCGGCTGTTACTTTCGCATTTCTTTTGTGTCGCAACGAAAGAGAAGGAATAGATTTAAAGACAGTTGTGGACCCTTTTTTACAATGGCCTATGGGGTTTTTAATTGCCGGTAAGACTCTATGACAAACCATCCGGAAAGCTAAGCTTTGAACACATCCCCATAGCCTAATATTTATTAGAGCCATAGTTAACGTCATCTAGGCATTTCTTGCATCAGAACAATGCCAATTGTAACTAGGCAAAAATAAAACTAGTACAATAACAAATTAAAATGCATAATTAACCAATTGGCAACAATCGGAATTATACGTTTCTTTTTTTTCAAAATGTCCCTCAGGCAAGGTCGTCTTGTTCCATATTTGCTGCTGCTGCGGCGGCGCGGCAGCGAATCTCAAGAATATCTCTTGAGCTTTTTATTCTCACAATCATACAATCTCACAATCACTCCAAGAGAGTTCCGTTCAAGGTCTCTGGTTTCAACTGCTGCAGTATTACCTACCATTGCAAAGTATACACTCGGCCACGATGGTGTCGTGGTTGCGGTAAGATATATCATAATGGGCGTCGAATCTAGTGCGATTTGTATCTCCGGTATAGCATTATTAATTTGCTATGCAAAATGCATAGTTAATCTTTAAATGTTGCAGTTGTTATTCGCTCCGCAATGTGCACCTGTACCGTTTGTACTGCACCTTTCGAAAGGTGCAAGACTTGAGAGTGTAGATAGAATATTTTTAGAAAATTGTTTATAGCAACTTGACAGGTTTTATTTTTAGGAGGGGAATGGGTACGTGCTATACTTCCTGCAAGACATTGATTAAGAAATTTTGTAGTCCACTGAATTTCAAGTTCTGCCTCTCGCATTAAATATTAAATTACTGACCGTCATCAATCAATATAAAGTATTTCGAGAATTTCAAAACACCTTGTGAGTCCGAATAGTTTTGTTTACGTTGTTGTTCGTTTTCCCGTCAGTCGAATTAATTAATTTATTTTGCTGCTAAGAGTTCAGGCTTAACCTGTCTATCTTGAAGCTATAGATTTAGGAGCGCCGCTAAGAAACCTTTAATCCGAACATAAATATTATTGCTATTTTAAGATACCTGTAAATATTTTATAACAATGCACAACTTATACCTGTCACTGTACTGGACAGTTACTGTGGAAAAGATATACTCGTAAATCTACCCGTCATGCTTCACATACTCTGTGACTATACAGCAGATTGAAAATTATTAAAAGTTACTTCTTTGATTATTTAGGGGAGTTGGACGTTTTGCAAATACTGCGCGCTGATTTACAAGCAAGCTTAATCCTATTCCCGAGCAGTGGCAACAACGTTGGTCGAGCTTTTACTCATGTGTAGAGAGAGCAGAGTTCATGTGCCCGATTATGACAGCGTGCGTTTTTTGCACAATTAAGAAAACTAAAAAAACTAAATGACATAATACAACCCATGGATACTGTTTCTACAGACCCCAGCAGATAGAAACCGCCGTATTCGACGAAACAAACAGTCCCATGGAATCCATCGCAGATGTCTGTCGAACAGAATATATTTCGCTTCCACAGATAATATGTTTTATGGTTTGCACTGTCATCGTACTTTTTATGTGTCCACGAATGACAGTGACAGTTCATTTAACAATCATGACAGATTCCTTTTCCTCCTTCTAATGAGCTAATGAGCTTTTAATTTATTTGTAAAAACAAATAACTTGAAAATAGAGTTGGTATATTTCATTAATCTGTCAGTTAAAAACGTTAACAATCAACCCTTTGAATTGTCGGAAACAGAGTGAATACATTTTATTATGTAATTGTGCAAACAGAATTTTGACAAGTGTAATCTAAGAAGAAGCATAATGTAAACTTAAATGCTACTCCCAATCCAGTTAGTGTCAAAGTTGTGCAGCAATCGTTAAAAATAATTGCAAATAGAAATGACGATCAATAAAAAGGAGTTGTGTCAAATGGCATTAATGAATAATTACGATAGTATTCGAACTTCAAAGTCAGTCAAATGGAATAAAATCTAATTACAAATTTGCACCATAAATAATCACAAAGTTCAGCAACTATTTGCTAGACGAAAAAAATTCGATGCTTGATTTTTTACTTTTACACATCATCACACAAATCTAGCTGTGCAATATGTTAAATATTTCTTCTTTCCACACCAGCTTATGGAAGAAGCCACACTCTTGCAGATAAATAGCAATATCAGTTCATTAACCTCAGTTATTCATTATAACAATTAAGAGAACCCCTTGCATTTCCCAAGTGCATGAGTAAGCATCCGATGTCCAATAACAACATTTCACAAACTCAGCCACTAGCGGTAAGCCAGCCCACTTGTTGCTGATAAAATGGTAAAATGTCAGCGTGACAACTTGTTTTTTCGATTTTTGTACCCGCACTGTCTCAACACAGAATTTGTGAGACATCTTTATTCAACTGCCAGTTACAGAGATGGTGCGATGATAACCCGCGACAAGTGGGTGGATCGTTTGCGAAAGGTGGTTAGATCGGCTGATGAAAGGATACGTTCAAAGAGCGTATTCTTTTCTAGTCATCCGGAGAGAAATTCACTGTAAATCTCTGCAACATCTCATGAACTTGTGAACTTACAGCGCATTGACATTACACCTTTGTCACCGTGTGCGAAAAAAAAAGAAAATCTATCGAAGAAAAAGCAGAAATGGCTTTGTTGACAGTTTTCTTTTCTCCTTTTTTTTGTGTTTGCACATTGGCTGGCTAACACCTGCACTTGCGCTGGCTGATTTGCAGAATTTTCACTTTCGGACAAGAGAATTAATCGCAACACTTTCTGGCAACATGCTGGTGGCTGGTGAAATTTCTCCACTGGCAAAAATTTTAGCTAGTTGATTGTAGGAGAAGGATTTCAACACTACTTCGCTGGCACATGTGCAAAAGTCAAGACAAAAGTGAAAAGGAACATGTAGTAGAACGTGGCTATCACTTGTCAGTCGTTAAATTGGGGAACACAGAAACAATGCAACTAATTGGGGTGCACTTTCCCTTCACGACAATATTGTGTCTAATGAAATTAAAATCAACAGCGATACGTAGTTTATCGAAAGTTGTTAATTTTCTCACGAAACAAACAGTCAAAGTTAATGACATTAATGTAAGTTCGACTAATTTGACAGAATAACAACTACTTGTCAGCGGACCACCCTTTTAATACTGTATTTCAATTACCTTTTATCTAATACGAAAAAAATTAAGATATGTCGGTAGCACTTTTGTTTGAAGGCAAGTAAAATGATGTAAGTGTCGCTTAAGTGTCACTTCGCTGTGATCACTCTAAGATGAACTAGGCAGTTGACCGACACGCTTTATAAAACTGGGTTTGACATTACGAAATAAGTGACCGCAGGTTTAAGTAGTAGCTGGTTGAGACAGCATTTTATGCGTTTTATACTGAAAAAGTGTAACCTCTTAGTTGCACCTTGAACTGACAGATTGAAGGGCTAATTGTGTGCACAAAGGTGCATTAATGTGCCTTTTAGATTTGCAACTCGCTTTGTGTTTAGCACAAATTTAGCAATTGTTACTGTGGAGCAACTAGCCGTTGACCGTGTTAAAAGGTTTTTAATTATTATGTCAATTGAAAGTCTGTGACATTGGAGTGAGCTGCTTTTGTTTTTCTACGTTAAGCATTTTTTACTGAAACTGTTTTTTCAAGTATAATGAATGCATGATTGGTTAGTGTTGTTTTTGAATTTGAAGTGCTAGAGAAAAGGTATTTTAGTTTAAATGTAATAAAAGTGTTGCTCAAATTGAATTAATGGGCGGAAAAAAATAAGTAAATGCGGTTTATTTGACAATCGTTGCGTCAAATGAAATGATCTTGTGTGCAGTGTGTTTGCCGCTACATGAAAATAAAATGCATAGCCCAGATTAGACAGAGTTTGGAATGTGCAACTCTCCATTGTAAGCAATCCATAGAAATGGTCAGTTCGACCGGTGTTGCCACGTCTTTAACAAACGGAGTAAAGGTCGATATTGATCGGGCATCATCTCGTACCCATTCGTAATATGCAGTGTATATGAGTGTTTTCTTTCGATATTCACCTCGTGTTACATCCCTGTAACAACGATTATAGCAGCAAAAATTAAGACACCTGTCAAAGACAGGAGATCATCCTGTCATGGAGTGTTCCTTTTTTGCGAAATTTGCAGCAAAATTCGGGCTTGCTCGACTGTGAAAATTGATCCTAATTTGTTGCTTAAATTATTTCCACCACTTGCCGCATGACAGTGAAAGGTGATTAACTTTTCGATTGATATTTACACCATTACGCATATTTAAAATGAAAGAAAAAGTGAGTTAGTCTTAATGATTAATCATACTGTTAAAAGGCCTTGAGTCAAACTAAATTAAATTTTAAATCGACACACAAAACGGAAAATTCGATTTGCCTCAGAGCATTATTTGTGTTGGCAACACAATGTAGTTTACTATTTTGTTGCTTCGTGATTAATCGTTACGACTCACTCACTTTTTCTTTCGATCGACAAAAAGCACAATCCCCCTCGATAATCTGTTTAAATCCCGGATAATCTTGAAATCTTAATTTGCACACACCTTAAGTAGCATTTTGTGTATAGGTACAAACGGTGCAAATGCAAATGGCTCATTATTGCATCATTTGTATAATTAAGTTGCAACATAACTTCTTTCTTTCAATGCGAGGCCATGGCCTGGCCATCTATTCGTGCGGCTTGTCTAAAACCAATTTGATTGCATTTCCTCACTTTCACTTGGACTTGGACATCATAATTTTTTTCCCCACTCAATTTCACGATTTGCTGAAATTTTATTTGTTTTACTTTATTTGTGCGACGTGTTTAATGGATTTTATCTCACTTTCAGGTGAAAATTTTAGCAATCTAACAGGTGGTGTGGTTCTTGTTTTATTCCCGGCAACTGCTGAGCCAGGTGGCTACATATTTTTTGTTTTCTTTGCTGTCGACTTCCTCGGCAATGGATGGATGCGCGAACATCATCTATCAACGAGAGGTACTCTGACTCTGACTCGGACTCTAACTCTAACAACATTTTCGTTAATTAATTTTGATTATATAAAATAAAAATGTTTGTAATGGCCAATTTAAGTGACATAAAAATCTGTTTTTGCCAAACGATCGAATTTCACTGAGATTTGGCTGTGCGCTCTGGCCGCTGGCTGACCGTTTCCGAACGGAGTGGAATGTCCAATTTCATGTCCATCGGTATATATCATTCGCAACTAAAAATATCTGAGCTAAATGCTGGGTTTCTCTCGACGGGGTACAACTAGCAAGTGATACTGATTCACATTTGTACACGCGAATTTCCTCTCCAATTAAATGCTCGCTGAAGTTTTGCAAAGTTTTTTTTTTATGTCCTAATGATTGCCGGTGGTAGGTAAAAACTAAGTTGCTTTTCTTATATGTGCTTTGGGCTAGGAAGATGTTTAAAATAGTTCGAAAGATATATTGTGTGATGGTGTCAAAATGACAGATTGTATTTGCATTCATAGACACTTGTGACCTCATCCGTTGGTGCAGGCAAATCCAGTGTATGACTATAGATGAATTTTTCTCTTAGTAAAGCTATTTTAAGTGGTACCTACAACCATCCACTCTAAATGACACTTTCGAGAGTCTATTCCAAGCAGAAAAGGAGAAGCAGAAGTGACTTCACAGCGCCTTTTCCCTCTGACACTTTTGATGTCTTTATAACTCTCTTTTCGCGTCACTTTCTTTGAGTGAGCCGGACTTGAGGAGCTAAAAGTCGAGGCATACAACAAAATACACAAATGAAAATATCACTGTGAACTGTTTTATTGAACATTACTTTGGTAAGCTTTAATTTGCTAAGATAGATGTTCCATAAAACAGATCTACTGCTATAAAGTAACTGAAAATGCAACTATTCCCACCCTTGAATGTGTCAAAATAAAAGTTTTCTATCTAATTTAAGTCATCATTAACCATAAGCCGTATATCAAAAAGTGGTGGCAAAAATGCCTGTCTCAAACGGTGTCAAAAGTTGCAAAAACCACCCAAAGGCTATGAACCGCAAGAGGTCAGGAAAAGCATGCAAACCTCCATTTAATTTCTATAATAAAACACGTCCCGATTCAAAATGTTGTAGCTAATTAAACTAAGTATAGGCCATGCATTAAGAGACAAAAAACAGAAACACTTTAGCTGTCTCTTAAAACAATCACAAAAACTGTTTAATGTAGGTCAGCCGTTTGCCGACAAAAATCTACGGCACCTTACTTCTTTTACTAAATTAAAACCCACCAACAAAATGCTCCAATTACCACATAAAAATAACAGTCAAGCCATCAAAAACTAAGTGAAAATCCCCCAAACCCCTTAGATTACCAGATAATTCTCATTTCTCATCAGAATTTCGTACCTGGCAATATTATTTAAAACAAAAGCCAGACTTGTGAAAAGGTAAAAGTTAAAAAGCTCACCCGCGTGTGTCTAACTCGCATGCAACTATTCTATAATTTCTTTTCACTCACTAATTCGCTTGCCCAATTACCCTCGCACTGGTGATTTTATTCCATAATCACAAGGCAATTCATTCCCGACTCCGACAAAAAACTACTTGAACTATTTAAAGCACTTATTTGTACCGATTTCCCTAAACAAATTCACCGATTTATAGAGGAAAGAAAAATGCCTCATTAACAGTACAGCAACTTTCATGACAGTTGGATTAAATTATCCAAACAACAAAAATTTTAATCACCTTCATACATAAGTTTTGGTTTTGTATCTCCGACTCCGCGCTTCGGGTTTTATTGGTGTGATTTACATTTAATTTTCTGTACGCGAAGAAAAAGTCACTCTTTTTTTTTTTAACATAAAAATAATTAATTTGAAATTGGATCAGTTTTTGTGTTTGTTTTTTTTTTGCACCGTGTTATTAAGCGTTTTCATTATTGAAATTCATTACATGTTGTGTGTGTGGTTGGTGAGGCAATAGACCACCGCCATCTGATATCGAAGACTCATAAATAACATGATATCTGGATATCCATATCCATATCCATAATATCCAACGTCGCTGGGCTTTCCCCTTCACTACATTCACTTTGAATAGATTGTCAGTGTCAGTGTGTATACTATGCATCGAAACGAAGAGTTTAGCGTGTGTTTTGAGTAGTTTTATGGGGAAGTGATTTTGCGCCACATACTACGTGCGCATTAGGCAGAATGGCATTTGGAAGATGTCAATCCTTTGTCGTTCGTCTTGATTGCGAAATGTGCAAACAGAAGAAGGCATTCGTGTGCTGCCGCAGCAAGTAAGCTTCAATGTAAGTTTCACGAAAGCGGTCAACAATAGTGGAAGGCAACAAACATGACATAGTAAATGAGGCATACATTTAAACTGACATACGTCACTGAAAATGAGAGCAAATCGATTTATAAAGGTGAACTTTAGTATAGCTGTCAGTGATGGAAAGAGTTGCCTTCAATGATGGTGGCAAATATTTTTGTCTAAAGGGTTAAAATATGCATCAAATCATATTTGGCTATGAAATACAATTTCAATGCAGGATGCACTCCAGTTTAAGATGGACAACTTCAATTTTATGTGACATTTGATTTTTCTGCGGGGATTGCTGGCGAGAGCAAAGTCAGAGTGTTTTTGGATATAGATTTGTCATTCCTTCTTAGGCAAAAGTCTTGAGCTTTGAATATGCAGCCGAACGTCTATTTAATTACCAGTCAATATCAATTTGTCAACAGGAAAATGTCAATTTGTCAACACTTTCAACAACAAAAAAAAAAAAAAAACAATTTAAAAGCATTTAAAGAAAAGTCCAACTGGGGCCTTAGACCCGAAAGTTCATTCAAATATGTTCTAGAAGGCAGTGACCCCTAACACCTAACGGGGAATACAATGTTTTTTTAAAGTTCCATAAAACTCGGCCGTCGACAAAACAAACAAAGCCTGACTTCAAGTTCAAAACTCATCTTGGTTTGATTGGATGCAGCGCCCTCTTCAAATCAACAATTTTACCAAATTACTGGTTCACTACGAGTGGAGTGCGCATTATACCGGTTGCCATTTTTTTGTTGCAACAACAAATACCTGCACCGCACATCATTGTTGAAAAGAAAGCGCAAATGCGATATAGCTTATTAGTTGCACGAAAACCGTTTTCCACAGTCTGGTGCTTGTCGACGTTTGGGTGCACTGCCCCGCATTGCACTGATCTACTGCGCCCCATCAAGACAATAAAAAGGGGCTTGTTCGCATTTATACCCATATTCTCTTTCAGGCAATTTGTTTGCAGACACTTTCGTGGGGCATTCACTTCGCTGGGACGCGCAACATCAGCACGAATCAGTGCTTGCTAGGCAACAGGATTCTGGCGCTCCAAGCACCGCACCATTCATCATTTTTTTATTTTGTTTCTTACTGTATTTTGATACGTACATAAGGCACCCATTACTCCTTCATGGTGCACTCGAGCGTTTGAGGCAGCTCCATTTTTCTCTCAGTAAGCAGCTCTCCACGGAGCATCGGAATTTGAAAAGTCCACACAGCGATAGGGAGAAAGAAAAAATAAAGTCAATCAAGCACCACGGTGTGTATCGTATTTCCCAACTCTCTTCATGGACAGACAGATACATTTGATCAGCACTATATGCCGCACATTACTTGAATTAATGTCTCAAAAACACACAAATGAACGGACAGCGAACAGAAGTGGTATAGATGATGGAGTTGCTTGTAATTGATCTGGTAAATAGTTGGTTGAAATAGGTTATAGTTTTAAATACTTATGACAGTTGTTCCAAGTCGGCGGCCGGCGGTGGACTCTGAGACTTTACGGAAAGATACTGTACGGACCACCAAAACCAAATGCGACCATAGATCGAAGGAATTGCGCAATTTTAGTCCAAATTGATTCAGCGGCAACGGTAATGGGGTTACAGTGCGCCTTTTCCGTTAAACCAGTGCACCCATAGCGGAGCACACTCGAGTTGAGTAATTTTCCTTGCGAATAATTGACACATGTAGCCGGCGACGCGTCGGTCGGTCTCTCTGGGGTCTTGCTCGTTCTGAACTGAACGCGGGACTTAGGAGGTTTTTTTTTTCTCGAAATGTTTCGAAAGCCGGACTTCTGGTGTCTAAGAAGCCAAGCTTAAAAGTGATTGCTACTAGTTTAAGGAATTAAAGCCGACAGGTGGTATCAGTGAAATGTTTTGTAAGCGAAACGAGCTCATGTCCGATTTTAAAATGTCTACCTCGCTGATAGATTACAAGAATGAGAACGAAGCGTTTCAACACGATGTAAAGTATATCTAATCATACTTCTTACTATATAGCGTATTTATGGACGTTTGTTGGATATGAACACGAACAGTTTTGACAGTGACACTCATGCCGTGCTAATAAACTGAATAGCAATCCAGAACATAGAAAAGTTCTGGCTGACATATTCAGAAATCCAACTGTCCTGAGTCACAATAATCTGAACTGGATTTCCATTAAACGCACAGAACAAGATTGTTCGTAAACGACACTTACACTTGTGTGACAAACAATCGAAGTGTCAACTGAGTACTCTATCACAAAATTCTTCACTAGTTTTGTCTCTTACCGTCTAAACAGGTTATCCAATCAGTTTGACAAAGGCAAACTAACATTTTACGGTTACCTTAAGTTTGTCTATGTTATAGAGCTTGGATACAGTGCGTCAACCAGACCTTAATGTCTAAATTGAATTAAATTGTTAGCTGACAGTCAAATAGTGTAATCATAGCTTAACTCTGAACTATTAACTTTTTTCTAAATGGGATGTTTTAGTTACTAACAAAATGAAACATTTTGACACCTCACAATGCATTTTGTGCATATGAGGTATATAGCTCTTTAATCCTTCATCCACTAAACTAGCTTCTTGGCCTTTTTGCATTCAAAATACAACTGTCAGCTCAAACAATTATTTATGGCCCAATTAGTTCTTCATTTCAGCGTAAATCTGCAAGGTACAGTCGTCAACAGTTTACTTCAGTTTACAGTTTAGTACTAAATAAAGGCTGAACCACAATGGTATTTTGTTGGCTTAAGGTAGTATTAAAAATTAATTAATATAGAATCCATCAACTGCAAAATGGCCTCCTAGTCCCATTCTGATAGCGACAAGCTTGGCAACATAATCGCACACTTAAGCTGGATTACTCACACACAATTAATTTGTATGGCTCGAAACGATTTCCCTGGATTACTCACATTTTGTTCACCTCTAACATATGTTATAGTGTATACAAAAATGTCGTTTAAAGAACAATAAAACACAGCTAAATAATGGAAACATTCTATTAAATAGGCCAACAATTCAGACAGCAAATATACGTAAATGCCCTTTCTCTTTTTGTTGCAGCCGCGACTCAGTTCACTCGTTATAATGACAGATCGTGAGAACTCGCTATCTTATTGGTGGAGCTGAAATATTTTCATTTGAAGATATCTTCAAATGTCCACCTACATGTCTGTCCATCTCCGAATTTCTGTATTACTCCATAAACAAATTCCGCCGGGGTCAAACACGGCGAAATAACCCTTCACAAAGCCTTAGAGTAGGATATCTGTTAAGAGCATCAAAAACTACTCGAAATGATCAACAACAAAGCCACAATAATTAACACATTAATGACCACCATTCAACTACCAATTGACGCCCATGTCATTCCCATCCGAGTAAAACACTCCGAAGACGAGCACCCTCTTTGCGCTCGGCAATGTGGAAACCTTTTGAAAAACCCTCTGACTTGAGGTGGGTATGGGTATTTCAAAACACCGTAGCCGCGTGTCAAACGCACTTCAAATCTTTGTTTGGTCTTCTCACTTTCATCAGTGATGAGTTGCATTCCAGAAGGCTCACTGTGGGAGTTTCGTTTTGATTTCAGTGTGTGCCCGCTGTTCCAATGTAACCCGAGATTACACCACGACCAAGTGTTTCTGATTATTATCTGACTGACACGAATTGTGTTTAAGACTTCAACACATTGGCGAGGTATGGTCTGGTCAGGTCTACTTTGTTCAGCGAAAAGAGCGCCCCATCAGACTCTATTTGTTAATTATGTATCTTAATGTTAACCAGAGTGCACGAATGCCTATCGATGACGAAATTCTTGTGCATCTTCAGCAGTGTAACGCTTCCAGCCAGCGCAGCACCGCCAACACTCGCCTGTGGGAAATTGAAAGGGACTCACTCATACTTTGAGTGAAGTAATTCGATTTCGAAATTCGAAGAATAAAATCTAACAAATTAACGAAACATTATTAAAATCAAATGCAAATGTGCGGGAATGCAATTAATTGATGCGCGGTCTGTGTGTACATCTTCTGGCTCGATGGGCGGCAAAGCAGGCTACAATGTGTCATACTAATCACTCCAATTTTGTTGTTCAACGCCGACGACGAAGATGAAGAAGAAGTCAATAACCAGCAGTGACACGGCGGCGGTGGGGCTCGTGCAACAATTTTAAGTGTGAGAGAATTAAATTAAACTGAAACTGAACAGCATAATCGTAGAAACTGAAATGTGTATAAATTCGTTTATTTCTCAGTAATAGAGTTATGCCAAGCCTGTGAACGGGGTTTTACAAACATGCACAGCACGGCATGTAGTCATTATTTCGCTGCTAAAAGGGAAAGTGTTCATTAGTGATTAGAGCGAATGCCACAAAATAGTCAAACTAGGCATTTGTTTGGAATTATTGTTTTCACACCCACTGTACGTATACCCTATTGCATATCGCATTCACAATGAGACATTTACACGAAAGTGTCATTTTAGAAATGAATTACACGAGTGAATTTTGACAGGTAATGAACAAGGCCTGCACTATGATCATTTGCAAGGCTGTACAGCGCTTGTGACAAAATAAATTAATTTTCTTTTTAACTAAGTGAAATAAAAAAATGCATTTCTGTGTTAATATTCTTTCAAAAAAAATAATAAATTAAAGAAAATATCATAATTCGGCTATTTAAATTAAGAGAATCCGCTTCGGTACTGTTTTAAAATGTCACGCGGAGCGCAATGTGCAATTGGAAATTAAATGAAATTAAATTCCACTTGTTCCTAATTTTTATATTTATTTTTATAATTTATACAACTTTGTGATATCAAAATTTTCAATATTTAGAGTTTTATAATGCGGTTTTTGAGGTTTCTGACAGTTTAGAAATGCCGAAGCAATATTACCGGAATAACAACCTCGACTTTGCTTAAAGTTTTCACCCACTCACAAAGAAGAGCGATCAATATACTCCTAAAGCAAAGATCGCATTTTGTTCTTCCATGTCGGTTTTGGCAAATCGCCTGGGAATCCTCCATAGATGTTCGCCACCATCCATTTCACGCGAAACGTGTGTTACCTAAGATTCTCGGATGAGTTTGTGTCGAGTGAAAATCTTTTTCTGGGAAACTAAAAGCGAACATTATGCGAATCGTCTGGTTAGCTGAAATACAACCTAGACGAACATTATTTTAACAAGTCATTTTTAATGCCTGGACTATCCATTGCAAGGGTCTCGAGAGAAGGATATTTAAGTGGACCCTGCATAACTCTCAATCTTTCGCCACTGACTCTAAATCATCCTAAGAGGATTGCTTAAAATTCTTACCCAGTTTTCAACCACAAACAACTACAATGAGGCAACCAACTAAGCTTTGAAAAATCTAAAAATCGGACCTTACTGTCAAAATGACCGTCACCGCCTTAAGCAATTGACAGAACTGAGACTGTTTCGATTGTTATAGTTCTGCCTTAAGTCTAAGCAACTATAGACCTGTTTTTTTTAGCCTCAATCTCAGCAAAGTCAAGTAGGATTTTTAGCATGCAATTACAAAAACTACGCTCTACTTGACACTTCGAGACTCACAGTAGTTGTTGTAATCGCGTGCTGAAAATCTTACTTTACTTTGCTTTGCTGAGATCGAAGCTCGACAAAAACACACCTTATGTCCGAAAGTATACAACCAAACGACAACGAACTAAATGCAACTAACAAGATCTAAAAACCTGAACCACACAGCGGTGGAAAAGGGAACGCGACCAGAGCCGATGAACTGATGACCAGTGTTCACGCTGGGTATGAAAAGGGCACAAGGCAAAAAATGGGATTCCACACGGAGAAAAGTAAAAAAAAAAGCAATAAACAAAAGCAAAACCATTTTATACAAATTTTTTTTTAACAAAAAAGAAGCAAAACAAAAACTTTTATTTTTTTTGCATTATTTTTCGTTCAATAAAAACAAAATCTTACTTAAACTGAAAAAGGGGATCATTTTGATAATTTTTTTAAAAAACAGAAAGAGTTGCTCAGTACCTCTAACCATAGTTTTGGACAATAAATTGACAGATGTTGCTCCAACTGCATATGGAAACTCTCCAGCACCGTCGCTTTCCCTCAACGATCTAATGCTGACTTCGGTTGTAACTAACTTCTAACGAACAAGATAAAAATCACCATCATCACATCGTTCGACAGCTCAACATTATAATCAAACCAGCACCAGTTCCATTTCAAACCTACCACAAAAAAAGAGCTAAAATAAACACAAAACACTGATCGTGCAAGATTCCAGAGATAAGAAGATAAACAGCAAAACAGTTGCAAAAGAAAAATGATGCCAAGTTTTTGACTGCAATTAAGAGCCATTACGTCGTTTCTTGATCTGAATCTGACCTCTGGTGATCAGAGATATACAACAACTCACTATGGGCAATATTCATTACAGCATCCACCGCGGTAGGTGGACAAAAGTAGAGGCGCTGCTGACTGGCTGTTGCACCTTTTCAATGAAAGTGAACTTGCCGTGGTGCACGCGTGCGCGACAGATACTTGCAAATTTTACCGCTTTTTTCGTTGATTTTTGTTTTTCGAAAGGTTTACCTAACAAGGCGAAAAGTTTGAACAGATACCGTATAAATTCCGAAAATATGTAAAGTTCGCCAGCGAATTGGGCCAGCTTCAAGTTGTCATTTTATAAAGTTTCCGGGCTGTTCGTTCGTTGCCGCGCTCTCCAAAAGGCACATGAGGACATATTTTTTGGCCTGGCCCACGGGTCAAATGCGATCAGCCTGGCTATTTGCGTAACTCACATGGTCCACTCAGGTACACCTTGTCTAGATATCAGATCGAGATCAAGCCGAAATTGAACTTGCCGAACGAGCGAGACAGGCTCGTACAGCCGACTTGTGCAGTCGTGTACTTTATCGGTTCTCAAAGTCGGAGTGTTGCACTGTCGCATTGCTAGTTATTACCGAATTTTTCAATCAGCCATGGCAAGAGAAACAAAACAAAATGAGTGACCATAAAAAGGAAGCAAAGTGTCGAAAATTTCCTGTATTACCTGTCGACCGCATTTGGGATTGGACTGATGTGACGACGCGTCGCTCCTCAGTTGCATCTCTCTGTGCGCTGTTTCAAGCTCAAGTCAAGGCGGTGTCTTTTGAGAGAAGAAATTCGCTCTGTGATTTGAGATGGTTTATTGGTGGTGCATCGGACCGTGTAAGGCGGCGCAAAAGTTTGGAGGTGAGTGAAGCAGGCGCACTTCATTTGTCGTACTGGTGGCTGTATATCTCTTTTCCAACGCAAACGCTGCGGCTGCGTTGCGTCTGTACAGCTCGACAGGCATGGCTGACTTTTCTGTTTAGTACGCAGTCAGTGCGGGTTCTTTTTTTTTGCAAGAAGATGCTACGAATGGAACCAGTTTCGGAGAATATTTTTCTTATTTTCCTCATTCGAAGGTCAATCGTCGTCAGAGATCACAGATTCACAGTCACAGCCTATGCGCTGAACTAAGAGAGGCTACGTACTAGCTGATGCGTAACTTGTTTTCGTTTTACTTTTGGAATAATTGATGTCTGATTGTGGTGTGACCTTAATTTTAGGTCATGAAAGTAAGAAGTCAGGTTGACTTTTTTATTTTTTTGTTTCTGGTTTGCTGATAGTTGCTACATCCCTGACCTTTACCTACAATCAAATGTAGGTAAGTGGGTAGGTATAAACTTTGTATGTATTTATCCAAGGTTCTGGATATTCTGTTGAAGTTGTCATCCTTCAGTTCTGTCACTGGCACTGGCACAGTGATTGCTTGACAACGACAGAAAGATAATCCCTTTTTTGCGATTCTTCTCCATAGAACTTGTCAAAAGTGATCTCTCAAAATGCCGACCGGTAACTCGCACATTCTACGCGCTTAGAAAAGAATGTAGTAGATAAAAATGTAAACAAGAAGTTTCTGTATTAGTACAAACATAATTGGGACAACCCAGTTTTGCATATATTGATCTGTTTTATTTATAAGCACGGCACAGTTTTGAAAATCATAGGTATTGGTTTGTTTTTACGTCAAAGAGCGTATTCTTTTCGCGGCGTAGTAGATTATGGTCGTTAAAATTATTAGAAAAGGTTAATCTGTAGGCAGTAACCAAATTAAAGAATAAGAATATCTTTAGCCTAAAGCCCTGGTAGCTAGTGCTATTTTTGTTGTTTGTATAATTTATTTATGAAACAATAAAGTTATAATAATAAATAATAAAGAATGTCTACATAATTAATTTCATTGATTTGAACCTAATATATGAATGTCGTTAAGAAAACAGGTAACTGCTCATAAAAAGACGCAACGAATGAGCTGTTAATGTATTAATTACGCAATATAGCAGTAAACAAACTCATCCCTATGCAATTTTGTTGAATTTTAATAGTGAGCGCTACCACTGGGTTAATGCTGTTTGTTGTTGAAATATTAGGTATGACGGTTTTTTATTGCAGTATGTACAGGATGGCGCAAAAGTCACCTCCTTTTTTTTTAAATAAAAGTCGCAATAGTCGTGTTTTTCATTCACTCTCTGTAAAGTTTATAATGAATATTTTATTCCATAACTTTTACCTAGTCCGAAAAGGGCTCCTAGAATTACATTTTGTAATTTTGAAAGGTTTTATTTAGAAAATTAAATTTGTAGAAGTTAATTTTTTAGCATTAGGAAGAGACTTTCGCGACATCCTGTACATCGTTTTACTCGCAATAAAACTCTTAAGTGAGATGGAACTATTTCAATGTGAACTTCACAGCTTGCATAGAGAACTTTGACAAGCCATTTGTGGCTTAATGTAACCTTTTTCCAATGCGAGAGATATCAGTCATGCAGAGAAATATAAACAAAAACCACAGCAACACTTTAAAACAAATTAATATGCAAGCGGTGTAAAACAAATACCAAAATAACCTATTTAAAACCGAATAAAAATCACTTCCAAATTGACATTTAAGAGATCTAACTACGATATGACAGTTCTTTAAAATGTTCGCAAAGAAATTTCTGAACTAACACTTTCAATCGTCTTTATGAAAGAGAGGCTATTTGATCTGTTCTGTTCTGTCTTATATTCATTTGCGCAAAAGAAACAAGGCGTCAAATTTGACAGACTATGTGAATGTGAATGTGTTTTACACGGGAACAGACATAATGTGTCTAAAACGAAATGGAAGAAGTGGAAAGCATGCAAATTGACACATTTCGCTGAAAACATGCGTTCGAATTTTAACGTGTATTCTTATAAGAACAGAACACTGTTCTTTTTTCTCTGCAGTAAAACTGAATTATCATCAAATTTGGAGGAGTGCGGAATTGTCTGTTATTCTGATTAGTTTCATCTGACAGATGACGAAAACTTCGGAGGAAATTTCTTTGCTAAAACGCATAGCTACGATTTTTCATCGGGATAGTTTCTCGATGTCTCAAGTGATCCGAGGACCAATTATTGTCAGTAAAAAAAGCCGCTGGAACACCAAAAGTCGTTAATGAACCAATCTAAAGTTCTGATGTAAGTTTCGAGTATTTCTTACTGCATTGTCATACACTTTCGGTGCATGTTCGCTTTTTGTTCTTCCGCGTATGGGTTTCTATGGCGAATCGTAGCTGGTTCTTCCACTGCTATTTGCGCGATGACATCATTACAGGAAAGAAAATCCAGCATCAAACTCTAGAATTAACTCGCCGCCAAACGAAATCTTCTTCCGGAGTAGATGAAGCGAAAGAAATGCGAACCGCTCATAGCTGTCAATTGCATTTTTATAAGTAGTACCGATGGTTCCTTTGCTTTTTGCCATTTTGAGTGCAAATAAAGCCACAGGTCTTCTTAGATGATTTCGTAATAAAAATTGTGTTCAAATCGCCTACTTAAGCAGTGACATTTTGTGAGAATGTCAATTGAAGTCAACAGATCTAGGTCAGTTTTCGGTAGGTATGACTTTGACTGGCACATATAAGAGTTCTTTGTAGTTCTGTTGAATTGTAAATCAAATGCCAGTTGGAAGCAATTTCCTTTAAATCAAATACATCACCATCCCGAAATAAGATCGTTTTCAGCATCAACATAAACTATTCAGCAGATGTCAGATCTGGAACCAATCGGGACCGTAGAAACGAGATCTTCTCTACATAAGGCCATGCAATCTGCACACAAATATTGGCTTACTCTGCAGTTATTATACAATTACTCACCAAAGAAAAACTAATAAACTCCTTTTTTAGCCTAAAACAACAAGGAGCCAGCAATTATCTAAACTCTGTTGCAATTGACGGTGCCACAAGTAGCGGTAGCAAAGACAACAACAACAAAAAAAAAAGAAGGAAAAACCAACCCATTGGGAAAAACTGAACATGGTAAGTGTAACCGTTCCCGGGCTCGCCAAGCAATCCAGCAATAAAAAGTGCACTTTTTTCGTACGTGCGCGTATCTGAGCGACTTCTTTTGAGGTTGCGCCGATGCCCACAACCTTATCGAACTACTGAACTACATTTATGTCGCACGATCATTCGTCTGCCTTCTGCAGCGCCACAACTCGTCTCACAGTTGACTTTCTGGGATTTGATTCGTTTTGTTATGCAATCTCTCACCGATCCAGCAGGGAGCAGAGCAAGATCAACTATGGCGCGCGGCGGCGCTCACAGTAGTCTCCGCTTCGCTAGAGAGCCATGCGCGGGACGCGCAGAAATGGAGATTAATCGATTTCAAATGTGGGACTGTTATGCTACATGAAAACCAACCGAAAAAAAGAAACCACCATGCAGAGGTGCTACACACAGAACTCACCAGATACGCAGCCGCGGAGATAGAGTTATAAAAGCAAATTGATAAGCTTGATAAATGATAAATAAATGAACGTGGAATGCGGCACACGAGTGCGCCGCGCCGGCCGCTTTGCACCGAAGCCATATTGGATCGTTTCCACAGCGCGGATATTTGACACGAGTCCGTGAGATTCGATTTTAATTAACTATTCCGCCGTTCCGAATGCAAACGACCACACACGCACACAATGCGGACCGACCCGGCCCGGTGAGTTTTCTGTGAAAATTTATTACAATTCAGCGCGTTTTCGCGCTGAAAGCCCATATTCAGCGCATGGATTCAGCACTATTCAGCCGTAAATTTAAAAAGCGCTGTAAACACGCTCACAAAAATTAATTAATTAGTGCAGTCTACAACGGCGCTTACAAATGATCGTGATTTATGGACGCTTATTGCTGTCTTGTTGTAGCGCGCAAGCGCGACCCCCGACTTCACATACAATTTACAACTTTCATTCTCTTTCGTCGCCGCAGGTGGTACAGCGGTAGATCTGTTTTTTATTGTCTTCTTTTATTTTTATTTTCAGAGTCAAATTTCAACTAAAAATTACGGGTCATGAGTATTTAGACAGAGCGGTGCCGTTTTGAACACCTACGCGCCAGCGGCCAGCATAGAGGAATGGAGCGAGACCGCCACGCCGCAAATAAATTTGCTTTAGCATTGGAATTATGTGCTCTTTGGACTCGTGCAATCTATCAATCATGTGCTAATTTTCTCCCCTCTGCTGTATTTAATTAATTTTTTATTTCTCTGGACTAATAGGAGACTTTATTCATTTTGTGAATTTCGCTTTTGGCTTAATGTGAAAGACAAGAATGCGATTGTTGTAGGTAAGTCTGAACATGGCACGGTTCAAAAGTGTGGACAATAATCGCGTTTGTTTTTTTGTAAGCCGCTCAACCTACAGTAGAGTTTATTGTTTTGCTATAACAAATTGACACTGTGGGAGGAATTGAGATGTAAATCTGAAACAGTGGTGCTTTGCAGGTAGCTAAATTGGAATGGTAGCTAAATATTCAAGCCGTTTCTGTTGATGCAAATAGTATGAGCTTGACAATATGAACACTGCCCTAATATTGATGGTAGCTGCGTTGAATGGGTGCAGTAAAACTAGCACGCTTAAAGCAGTCGACCTTGATCGGTTGCTAATTTTTTAGTTGGCATTTTATAATGACATCTGTACGTCAAAGCTCCACTTTCGAACTAAAACCACAATACTGCCAAACGCTTTTGCTATGCCTGGTACAAGATGGAGTTTTTAAATATTTCTCAAGAACCCGCGAAGGCTATGTCGTTAAAAATGGCGGCCACAGAACCTGAATCCAAGAAACGACTGCAGATAATGGCTAAAAAAAACTCACACCCATGCGTTTTATATTTTTGAGACGAATAGAAGGGATCTAAAATTTTATGCCGAGTCCAAACAGCCAATTGAAAAGCTCTTTCATGACAGTTAAACTCTTACATATTTGTCAGACGTTCCCGAGAGGTGGCGCGGTGGAAAAAAAATACCTTAAGTGTGAAGGTGGCAGATAATAGCTACCGATTTATTTATTTTGTAGCAGTTCGTAACTCAGTGACAAGTTGCACTATGTTACAAAAGATAAGGATAAGGGGGGTCCTCAACTTGCTCAAATTACGAGGTTCAAACGGAGGCGCCGATCAATATCTTGTTGCGGCTAAATTGTTTAACAAGAAGGAAACACGAGAGTCGAGCCAGAAGAAGGTAAGAAAAAACAGAACCGTTTAGTAAAAAGCGCCACCCTTCCAGCTCTTATGTGACTTCTTTAATCTCGTTCTGAAGCAGACTTTAAGCAGGTCTAGCAATGCGACTCTACGGTGATTGAAATACAAGCAATCACCAAAAATACATTTGTCCGCACTGTCTAAGACAAAACGTCACCATTGACACTTGACAGCAGCAACTGCGAGGTGGACAAGCAGTTCATTGACCTTGGAGTAAACATCAACTTCTTATAGAGCTATATAGGAAAAACCCTTGTGTAGTTGTGGGACAACTCGGCTTTCCGCTGGTCACAAGCAAACACACTAACTACACACCACGGCCACCGCCAAAGTTACACAGACAGACAAATTGTTATAATCTAAACAACTTTATATAAATTGAAAGTAGAAAACGATTACCTTATGACACAATCTCTTCATTCATGGAGTGGGTCATGCCCAGCCGGTAATAAAAACTTCTGGAATTCCTTTCTTAAAATACGTTGTTTAATATCCCTGCCGAAAAGTCGCTCCTTGCAATACACCGGCAACAATCACTTGGGCATTTAGTTGGCACACTCCACTCAAATACAATTTTCGTATTCAAGACATAAAGTGCCTTACGTCAGACTGCTTTCGTTTATTGAAAAATATCTGTGCAAACACAAAATGAAACAAAAACTTCCTTTGAAGAAATCCCCTCGCGTTACCGCACAGCTTCGCCGCTTACCTAACTCTTTAAAAAGTAATAAAACAAACAAGTACTATAAAACATAAACAAAAACAATATCGCCGATCAACCTCTTGTGACTTAAGTCCCAGACTCACTTCACACATGTGGCTTTGGATATTCATAATTCATTAGCTTCGGGCAAATTTGAAGCAAATAAAAACTAAACACACACGTAATACGCACTCAAATGTAGGTTGAACACCAGCCGCACGCAATTTTATGGTCACAACACAATGCAAACAAATCAAACTCTGATAATTAGCAATTAATGCTAGGTATGACAACGTCCATTGACTGCATTTCAACCGAAAGCTCTGCCACAAAATCAACAACACAAACTAATTGAACAGGTAAATAAAATACCCAAACTAGACAATATACTTAATTTAGTTTGTGCGAATGTGAATTTTCCATGGCGGTGTTAAATAATATTTATTTTACTTTCTCGTTTTGTATTTGTTAAAAACACACTCAAAAAAAACGAAAACGACAGCAGAAAATATTTAGAAAACAATAACATTGAAATTTATCACCAAAGTGGGCTTAACGAGAAGACATTGTGTGCGTGTTTGTGGTACAACCTTAACATGAAAACGACCACTTTCGACTTCGAATACAATTTCGGTGGTAATAAAACCGACCAAAATTGAATTAACATAATTTTAATGACAAGCAACTCTGGATGGGCTTGCACTCTTTCGTTTGGCTATCTGGACAAGGCGTTATGGGAAATGATTAAGATTATCGATGCAACTGAACTGTCAGATGATAATTTATACCGTCACTTATGTGAAGACTACTATGTCACATTGTATTCGAATGGAACAGAACTGGTTTTCAATGTTGCGCCTGACCTTTTCTCAGGTCCATTAAGATATTGTTACACAATAGCCAAAGATTGCAGCGCATAATGTAAACAATCTTGTTTGTAGGCAATTAGTCAATGTTTTGGGTGCAAGGTCATTACGGTTTGGATTTGATGACTGAGGGCTCTCTGTTTGGATGGGGTCTCTTAAAAAGCGATAACACCTTCAAGTGGCACAGTAAATTACCCGTGAATCCGGCATAATTAACACTATGCGGACATTTTTGCAAGAACAATACATTATTGTGGTTTTTCTTTTCGCCCCTGAGACAGGAACATCCAAAGACCGTGAACATCTGTTGGCTGACTTTCCATAGTGCACTTGGTATCTGAGTATCTGAGTTTATAAGCGACCTTGGGCAGTTTTCCTAGATCATTATATGTCAATCAGTATATGATATTAGGGAATTGTTTTAATTTTGTATACGAGGGCGGAAGTCGCTGGCGCGATTGCCAGTTTTCATATTTTTGAACTTATTAGCAACAGTCGGAACATAGGTATGTCAGGGACGCACCGAAGTGAGTTTTAATGAGTCTATAAAGACAAAGATGGAGGACTTTTATAATCCAATAATTTGCAAAAGAAATGATTGTTAATGTTCGGTAGTCGCAATGAATTGTTGATCTAGCTAGCTTAGTACAATTAGGGCTGCTGGCGCTGACGGCTGAGAAGATAGCAACAAAAACAGCTCATTTTGAAAGACTGCAATTAACTTTGTATGACAGGCAAGAAACAGTCTTAAGAAACAAGCCACTTAGTAACAAGAACCAAGGTCCGATACTTAACTTCTGCTATACCGTGGAGACATCTTAAAAACGAGTTTCGTTCTCAAAATCAATTACAGCGAAAGTATAATTATATAGCAACGTTTCACCAACTGATATGCGACTATTACTTAAAGTGTCTGAAGTGTCCTAAAGTGATAGTTGAGGAACTCGTCGCTAGGACACTAATGCCAGTGCGAACTAGTAGTCATTGCAAACGAGTGCTAGCTTATGGAACGCGGCCGCAGTTTGCAAAATTAACGATATTGTGCAATATTACCATCGCTAAAGACTACAACCCACATATAACCTGTCGAATAATTGTTGCACAGATTATTTGTAGCGAATGGACAGAATGTTTCAAACTTTTCACCAATCATTTCATTCAGATCATGTGACATAAAGTACAACAGAGTCAGCCATTTTGTTTCCACAACACAGTGTGCGTTGCAAGAATTTTTTATAACGCTATATGCGAATTTAATAATAGAAATTCGCTTTAACAACTGTCACATAGAGCTATAAAAAAATTTCTAGCATTAAATTCGCCTTAACAACTGTCACATAGCGTTATAAAAAAATTCAAATACTACTACTACTACTACAACTATAACACAACCGCACCCAAGAATCTTAAAAGAACGTTTGTTGTTGACAGAGAACTGTTAATATTGTTTTGTCTGTGAAATCTAGTGCACTTTCACTTCTTAAAACTGACAGAAAGTCAGTTGGTTGACTGGCTTTGTCTTCCTTTCAAATGAACACTTTTGCAAACGTCAGTACTCATGTTTCGCATGTCAATCACAATTTGCAAAAGTTAATTTATTTTTATTTACAATTAATTAGAAAATGTCTGTCATATAATTATTTGTTATTAGCTACAATTTTGACAGCATCCTCAATTCAAAGATTGGTCTATTTGATGAGTTTGACGTAGATGTCACTTAAGTTGTCACTTAAACGGACGAACCATTATTTTCTGGAATTTCTTATGATTTAATATTTTAAATAGTGGACAAAACGTTTAATATTTGACACTAATTGAAGTAAACTGACTCTTACAGCAACCGGTCTTAATATTTCTCAATATATAGAGCTTATATAACCCATATAAGCTTTGAAACTCGCGTAACATTGTCCAAAGAGTTCAAAAAGAAAAATGGGGTGAGTTTTGAGTTAAAAAAGTCGAGACCTTCACGTCCATCGAATTTTATTCTTCATAAACTAGGGTCAGAGCTCAGATCAACCACCAATTAAACAAAAAAACTTAACAAGATGTACCTAACCTTACTAAACTTTCTGTCATCATAACTAACCACAGTCCACCAAGTGATTATTACCAACGTCGAAGTTACAGTCCCAGAAAAAAAAAACGAACAAACTCAAAACGATTACCCAACCAAATCAGGCTACTTTCAAAAATGAACAAAATCAAATCAATACCAAAATCAATGTTCAATTGTTAGGTCATTTCCTATGAAGCAAATTACGCGCATTCCCAACTAATCGCTCGAATTAATCATCAAAGAAAGTATATATCACATTTCCACTTGCCTCGACTAAGCGCTAAGCCCACCAACATAGCCCTTCACCATGCCAACTCGAGAGAGAGAGAGAGAGAAATAAAAAACAAAAAATTATAAACACCGTCAGCGTCACACGGACCACCGATCAACAAGATGTGTCTTTCGCGTTTCGCGTACTTTCAGCAAAAAAAAAAAATAACGAGACCATACCCGTAAGTCGGTGCAAAAAAGAAAAAGATGACAATCTCTGACCATTTACGCATAACTGCCGGCCAACAAAATTTATAAAATAATTTCCTTTGTGATATACATTTCCCATCCAGCGGCATCGTGCTGGAGCTGGACTTGCATAACCGCAGCTGGAAAGAAGGAGATGGCGAAAATAATTGTTTATAAAAAAATACACACAGTCCAAAAAATTGTTCAACAAGAACTGACAGTGCGCACTTGCATAACTGCCACTGCAACCCATAAAACTATAAAGCATTAATTATTATTATTTAATAGTAGTACACATTAATTGTTTGCTTGTTACGCACATTTTCAATTGATTCGTTTCGATTTGTGCACAAATACTTTGTCAGTCCATCTGTCGCGACTGGCCGTGCATGGGTGTGTGAGAGAGTTTTTATTTGCAAATTTATTGCTTTCACCTGATGATGTCGGGACTTAGATTCAAATTCATGCAAACATTGCCTCATGAGTATTTTTGCTTATGTTTCTCCAATTCTCCACCAAGGTTAACAAATTAATTATAACGATTATTATTATTGTTATTCAATTTGTCGGTGGGAGAAAGAGAGAGAGCGAGTAGCGACTCTCACCTCAGAGTGTGCACGTGTTGTGCAGTCAAGTGCTGTTTTTATGGGATTTTTTTAATCGCAAATGTAAATGTAAAATATTAAATTGAAGATAGCTTAAGTGGGTGATAAAAATGTATAATAAATATTGTTGCATCTCTCTACATTGAATGGTACAAGTTGAACGGCATTATAGATAAAGGCCAGTGAATGAACTTTTTACGGAGTTTTGACAGGAAGGCTTTTGAAATGATGTCATGAACAACCGAAACCGAAGATGCATTCCGTTGACTAGGGCGTGAGGTGAACTTATTCACGGATAGCTATGCAGTGCAAGTGAATGACCTCGATATATAACTATTGCATACAATATCTAGGTATGCGAATTTAAGTATGAAACATACCTGAAACGGATTTTTATATACCTCAAGTTGAAATCAGACCAACCGGAAGAGAGAAATGTTCCAATGGCAATTTGTGGTTTTAGACATTGACCCGAAAACTTCAAAATTAGAAACCTCCTACATTTATTTCTGACTTGGTTGGCGGTCTCATAGCGCCATAAGCTTTGCTATAAAATAATTAATATGCAATCTATCAAAAATCGAATAATTCTTCCACGTATCGATATACACTGGCAGCGTTCCATCGACCACAGGTCTAGTGTCTAGCGCTTTCCCCGGTGTAGGAGCGGCCGCTGGAGATCTAGTACCAGAGCCACAAAAATGGCATTCGATTTTACATATAAAGATTTTCAAACCCATACAAAAAAAAAATATCTTCAATTCACTCCCAACAGCTTTTGTTTGATTTTCCAAATTTGCTTAGTACTTTGAATTGAATTTGATTGATAGCTTAAGTTTCTCAATTTTATTTCTTATTTTAATTCTTTTCTTCTAAATTGAGATTGTCTAAAAGGTAAATTTCCCAATTTGTGCTAGAGCTCCAGCGCAAAATTGAAGTCTGACATTCCGCTTGTTTTCTACTGGTCATAACAGAACGCGGCCTGTATTTTGTTGCAACATGTTGTATACAAACAGACCTTATTACATTATAAATTAACCAAACTAAAATATCTAACTAGACTAGAGCATCCATATAATTAGTTTGCTAAACAATAAATTGGATAGTTTCGCATGCTTAGTGTTAATTTTTATATTCCAATAAGTTTGAAATGAAAATGTTACCCCCGAAAAATATGGTTCTAAGAATTAATATTTAATATAAAGCACAATAATCATTGGTAACTCGAAGCGAGTATAGAGTTTTGCTCCCGACATCGTCAACGTCATATGGGAGGATAGAAAACCAATTGACAGCATCAAAACCATGTAGTAAAACAAAAGGAGATTTTATTTAGATGCATCACAGTTTTGCATACAAATTGTTGAAATCTGCTACAGTTGTTTTTTTTAACAACTATAAAATTTAGAGCACAATTGTCAAGGAGATGGGTCTTGCAAAATGCTCTATTCAACCGTTGAAGTGTCAAATATATAACATTTTGAGAGCCAAGTATTTAATGAGCAAGTTTGGACTTCTGGTTTAATAAGTTGAGCAACTAACTGGGTTTGCCATTTGTCAAACATTTTAATTTCTTGTCACACTTTCCTTAAAATAAAACGAAAATTTGACTAAACAAACAATATTAATAATAATTTGTTGCCACAATTAATTGATTTAGTTTAAGTTCCACAAAATATAAGGGATTGCTAAGAAACTCTGACGTGTCTTAATGTCAGCTGAGTACTGAGGCGTATGTTGTCAGATGTTGTCATCTTAACTCAACTGAATTCGTCTCGACTAGATCTACCCTGGACGCAAAAAAAGATCAACTAAAAACTGATGAAGTGATCAATTGAAGCCAACAAATAGTGTGTCAAATATTTGACCTACATGTACGATTGACATAGATTATTAACAAATAAAATATTTAGAGTAGATTTACATTCAATAAAATAGATTAGCTTGGTACCTTCTTATCTGAGACCCTAGAAGTGAGAGACAGATTGGCACAGTAGCATTAACGTCAAGTTTGACAGCTACAGCTGACATTTGAAAACCCCTGATTTAGCCCGTATGACACTAAATTTTTTCCTCATTTTTATAATGTCGAAAAGTCAGCCGTGTTTAAAAGAGACTAAAAGTGTATTACGAAAGGGGTAGCAATTGTTTGCAAGGCAACCGCAAATTTTCAATCGAATTTATTTTCAAATAATCTTGAAATGTCAAAAGCAGCTGAAAAATGTGATTTGAATACATTTTTAATGCATTTTTTTTTTATGTTTCTACATTAATAAAGTTGGTGTGTACGCACTCACTCCTATCCGGAATTTTCGCTCTAATTTTTCATACTGCTCTAGTTTAATTTTAAAAGCAGGAAAAATGCAAAAAAAATGTTGTGTCATACGGGCTTAAGGCTTATAAGTTATAATATTATATAAGTTAGCCCAGCGACATCGATACCTATCACCTAGCTAGATGCTAAATTCGAAGTTGCTGCAGTGATTTTTTGTCAGTTCCCCCAAATTTGAAACGCTGAGCTACATGGCAGAGTTACCACACATAAGAAATAATGTATTATCAATTTTTAGGGTTTATTTCAGCAGTTATAATCGTGAGTACTTTTGAATCACATATATACTTACGACATGCGCAATGCGCGTTGTTGCTTGTTCTCCCATTTGCAAAACAACAGCATCTACCTGCGTTTCGTTTTGTGTGAGAAGGTAGCCTTAAAATGCTTCGCTTATTCGAACCAATTACTTCGCAATAAGTTACTACAAATACCAATTACAAAAGCGGTTATAGTCCTAATCTGTTTCTCTTGGAAAAAATCCAATTAACTCAATCTTAACCCATTTGCTATCCATTTTAAATTTTCATCTTCCGTGGTAAAAACCGCTAATTGGCAATTTCGGTCACTACACAGTTATGACACTCACGACCTCAACAATAGCCCATAAATTAAAATAACCACAATTTTGCACAAAGGCCCTATCAAGAAGATATCATTCGACAACAGAAACAAATGAAGATTCACTATATACGAAATACAAAAGCAATTGTAGGCACTGCCATAAAAACGGTTTCATTTCAATTTTCCACTCGATAAATTTAGCTAATTTCAACCTTGGACCCATGACACGTGGATCTTAACAATGTTTTACTGCAAAACACAGCAATTTGCATGGCAACCGTGGTCTCGTGCCCAACGTAAGTACGAATAGGTTCGTTCCCACATTAAATTTGCGTAAAACAATTAACCAATGTAAACATCACTGGTAGCCCAGTTCCCATGCGAAATAGTGTGCAAAATGGGCATCTGTGGTGGAAAAAATACACATTCCTCAACGGTTGTGTATTGTGTAACTTTGGCTTGTTTCCTGCCCACTAACTGTGAGCATTAATGGGGCGATTTGTAAGCAAATTCTTTTTTGTTTACCCCTAACAACAATCTGTTTTGATTGTTGTCGCACCATTAGCACGAACCCGCTAGGGCATTTCTTAAAAAACATTTTTTAAAAGTATGTTCATCAAAAACTCACCTTGTTCGTAGATTTCTCGTCTGATTTAGTGCTTTCGTTCCGAACTTGTATCCAGTTCCATTATTTAGCTGACTTGCGCTGGTGCGCGGCAAACGAGGCGATGGATTACCAGTGCCCGGTCGAACCGCCCCCGTGCCGCATTGCACACCGAAATTCGTAAATCCATATAGAACTATGAAAACCAACAGGTAGACTGTGAGTGTTGAAGTTGTTGTTCGTAACCTGTTCTTGGACTCATGTTGACCGTAGGTTGTTGGGTATTGATTTGAGAATTTGCGATAAGCCGACGCAGTTGTTATTGTCGTTGTTGTTGGTGTTATTTTTGCATTCGCAGCTGTTTGTTGCGATTCTGTTGAATGGACGTCTGCAGTTGGACGCCTGCACTGTCGCAAACTTTGACTTTGGCTGGCGTTCGTTTTGTTGGCCTTTAAGGCCGACATCATGGTAATTCGTTCGATGTATAAAACACGGCTGTACGAGTTCGTTTTCAATGCAAAAGTTAAATTGTAGGTAAAATTAAGTTTTAATATTTATTCTAGGCCACAGAACTGCACTATTTTTTTTTTGTTTGTTATTTGAACACTTTTCCGTTGGAGAACAATTTTTAATTTGTTCAAATTATTTATAATTTACAGGCATTGTTGATGGGGACACTGAAAAGGAAGCACACAAACAGAAACACGATTGTGAGGTAAATTGACGATTGTTTTTTTGCTTTATTGAAATATTTAAAAAAAAAAAAGTTGATGTCTGAGGATGATCCAAACATTTTTTTTAAGTGCACAGTGAATGTTGTTATACTTGTTGGATATTTTTAAGCGTATTATGCCATCTTCTTGAATTATCTCGTGTCCTAATGTAAACAATGACTGGTTAACAGTAACTTGACTCGATTACTATCTTGTGCTACTCCGTTAGTTACTCGTATTTAATACGATGGATTAAAATGCAAATGTGTGTCCGTTTGCGATGGGACATTTGACTAAAAATTGGCAAAAAATTTAATGCGACTTACTAAAAATAAAAACCACTAGTTCGATAAGGAGTACCAGCTAGCACAGACATAAAAAGGACACCAATCAGGTGGTTGGCAAATAAGATTTGAACCAATTTTTTGTTTCCAAGTTTTAACACAAACATCTGTCACAGTTTCTTAAGGTTAGTACTCGAGCTAAATTGAGTTTTATCTGCTCTCCAACTTTTCTCTCCCAAAAATATCTAAAATCCTTATCCGCCTTGGACAAGCGTCACAGAAAACAGCTGTTCTTTAAAAATACCTTGCTTCAAAAAGTCAACTCTCTCTGATTCCAACCATTTCCAATTCTAGGTACTACTCGTCGAGGTATTTAATAAAAAAAAAGCTCTTCCTTGATTGCTTCAGAATAATAGAACTCAACGATCTGTCAAAATTTAGCTTGAGAAAATGTACCACCTCATTAAATGAGCACGCTTAATTTTGACTGGTACATGACGTACATTCTGAAACAAAAGTTTGATGTTTAAGTTTGAGCTGCATACCACTCGGCTAATAAAGGAATTCGCTTAAATTTAGCTCAGCTAAATTTAGCTTAGAAGCTAAATTTTAGCTCGAGCAGCGTACTAAACTTTAAGTGTTAAAGTTTTCATTCAGTTCTAAATTTAAAATTTCGGCAATCAAGGTTATCTTTAAAAGAGGTTCGTTTTGTTAACTACCTTTCCAGGGATTCAGACGCAATGACACACGAGACAAATTTCGACAAATATCGAATCGCAATTTGTTTGAATTGGCTTCTTACAGAAGAATGATTCCAGATGAAGTTAACGAAAAAGTATGCGGCATTCTGTCAAATATTTTCTCTTTTTTAAGACCGAAATTTAAAAAGGTGTCGTACTCTTAAACAGAAATGAAGTTTCTTCGATGACAGATATCATAAAATATTTTGTACATGGTATAAATAACGAAAATAGTCTAAACATTAGGCTAGGTTCAAAATATATAATTGAATAGCGCTAAATTTAACTTAATTTAACTGATCAAGCAATTACGTTTCACAACTGATATTTTTAATGGTGTTCATCAATTCAGCGAGTGAAAAGTGCTTCTCGCAATACCCCAGTTATACGTTATACTAGGTAAAATTTCTTTAGTTTGTGACTTCCAAAATCTCGGCTTGGGGGATCCTACCAAGTCCCAGTTGATGATTTTAATAGCGATTCTAAAGATCAAATGTTTTTGGGAATAGCTGTTCGTTTAATTAAGTGGAGCGATTTTTAAAAAAATATTTGAAAACCGGACTTCAAAATTTTTAAAAAATACAAGAACTAAAAAAAGTGTTTTCTGTGAATTTCTTATTTTACGTTTTGACGTTTACTACTATCTATCCAAATATTCATTAGGTAAAGTAAGCATTTTGGAGTTTTATATTCATTTTTCATATATTAAGAGACATTCTAATGACATAAACAGGCTCCTGCATTTGTTTGAAGAGTTTTCAAAGCAACTTACACGTAGAATTGCTTCGTACAAACGGTTTCTGATAACTTGTGTGAATTTATTTTTTTGATTTTGTTATGAATGGAATTTGATGCAATAAATGTCACCTTTCCTGCTTAAATTCGAGGACAGTTCCTGACAATTTCTGCTGTGCAATTTTTGACGAGTTTTCGTTTAGTAATTTGTTTTGTGGCAACAACAGTTTCTTCAAAATACTTTTTTAGCAACAATAACAGATCATCAGTAGCCAGCTTCAAGTGGTATTTTGAACAGTTGACTTTTGACAGTCGATTTACTTGGAACATTATGTCTCTTCTCTGTTTTATTTGAATGAATTCTCGGGCAGAATAAACTTACGAAGCGTTTTAACAGCGCCCTTTAAATGTCCTTTAATTGGTCTTTAAAGTGGTCTGAAAAATTCGGTATCCCCTCTGTTTTTCATATAAAAATAAAATCGAATCAGAAGTGCTCGTCATTTTGAAAAATTCTACAACAAAAATTAATGAAATGAGGAATCTGTATCAGGTATAAATGCATTCCATTAAAGGCATAAGTGAATCAAATTGAGTTATCAATAATTGAACACCCAGAGCGCGACGTGAAAAAGATCGGTTAAATGTTGTAAGAATCTACAAGAGACAAAAATTCCAAAATGTTCTTTAAATTAAGATAAGGACCAACATTTTAACTCGTTTCTATGTATCAGAGCTGTGAAAAAGGTGTCAAGTTGCGGCTCTAGTCTTTCAAGGACGGAATGGATATACATGCAGCTTTCATGATTCCTTTCGGTAGTTTAAATTGCCGTAACTCAGCAAATAAAGAACAAAACACTCAAGTCCTGGCTATGAACTTCGACTTTTGGGTTCCATTTTTTACAGAATCCTTCATGAACAATAAAAAACATTTATTCCTATGTCCTAACAACATGTGATTTTTTTCGGCAGTGAATTGTATTTTTCACAAGGGATAATATCTGCCACAATGTCCTTTCTTAAGGGAAACTCACTGATCACACTCGAAAAACAGTCCATTACAATGTTTGAAGTCCCACTTTGTATCAATTATTGAGTCACATTTTATCTAGTCCTTGAAAAAGATGTCCAAGCGAAACTATACACTCTGTCGTATGAGTAACATTTTTTTGCAGCAACAGAAAAACCTCCAATCATTATTTCATTTTAAAATTATTCCATCAATTATCTACGAGAATCCTTTAACTGTAAAGTCCTTGCAACAAATCCTTCACAACTTCAACTTTAGTTCAGTCTTTCATCTCCATCAGGCTAACAGTCTTTTCGCACACGAAAGAAAGTTATTTCAAAATTCTTACATCTTTACCACTATTATTGTTTTTTCTTTGATCGTTTTGAAACTAATACCGAAAGGAAAATTCTAGTACTTCTGAGGACAGATTTCCTTTTGAAAACAAACGCTCCACGGAATCGGTTGAAAAATGATTATTATTTTCCAGGCAATGAGCGCGATGCAACCGTTCGGTTAAAGAGTCAATACAATTCTGTTTTGTGGTTTCTTTAATGGTGAGTGTTGGTGGTACTATCTCGAAGGAATGGGTAAGAAAAAAATAGCAAATTAAAAACGAAAAAAAAAAATAATCCACCACACCAGTGTAAATTCGCATCTCGCATGGTTTGCACAGTGGTCTGCGTTGCTCAGCATAAAAGTGAAGCAGCATAAGCGGGTTTCGCCGATACTTTTCCTTTTAATTTTCTACTTCTTCTTCTTCTGTTTGGGTTTGTTTTTTGTTTTTTTTTTGTGGTTTCCTTTTCGGCTTCGTTGTAATGAATTCTGTAGTCTGTGATGAACTGTTGAAGAGACTTTTGCTTTTTCATACTCTTCGCGGCGAATTCGGTTTGACTGGCATGATCACTTCGTTCATTCGCTGAATGAATTAACTACTCGCAACAACGGTAGCCCGCAGCGAATTGAATGCAGTTTTTCTGTGGTGTGCGTTTGTGGTGCATATAGATCAGTGCAAATGACTGGTTACTATTAACCCCTTTCAACAGGTTTTTTTTTTTGTGTAGCTTTGATTTAGATCGAGAGAAGTATAAATGAATTTTGAAAATTTCCTCCCATCGCGGGCTGTGGTTATGGCTATCTGCAACCAGATGAGGGGGTATCGATCATCAATGAAAATCTCGGTGACTGTGTGAAAATATTGTTTCAATTTTATTTTCCACTCAAAGGTATATCGCATCTGTTTCTGTGTTGATGCTGTCGATTGCCTCATACGGACTACAACGACGACGGTCTGTTATCTCACATTATTCTTGGATATCTGAACGGGGAATCTTTATGTGGTGTTTCAAACTGGGGCATTCGATTTGGAGGCAGTGGCATGTACAATTTTGGTAGCTGTTTCTTTTTTTCATAACTACAAAAGTCTAAATGAATTGGATACAAATGGCGGTTTAGTTTGAATGTTTCTATTGTTAGCTACATTGTTGCAACGTTTTCGTTTAAAAATTTTGGTAGGAATTAGAGAGAAAGAAAAAAAGAAGGCTTTTATCATCGCAGCAACCGGGTTTTTGGTTAGTTCCCTTCACTTGTGTCTCGGTTTTGTGTAAACAAAATTAGGTGAAAACAAAAGAGTTGCACAGAAAACTGACAGATTTATGCTGATTTTACTGGGGGACTTTCTTTTGAAATGGGGTTAGTTTGGAGTACGCAGAGGCAGAGTGTATATGTTTAGGAAAATAGTCGAATTACGCCCAGTATGCATACTTCGACTCGAATATTTGGAAAGGGATTTATTTTAAGTGTTTCTCTCGGCAAAGGCGAACCCATACCGCCTCAAGAGCTACCTAAGATGATTGCAGTATGTCACAGAAAACTAACAGTTTCGTGATTGTAAATTCTATACTCTGTACAATGTTCGATCAATTTGCCTTAACCCACTTAAATAATAATGTCGCGTCTTCGTCTGATGGACACAAAGTAACTCAACAGGGTGTGTTTAATTGAGGTGTTTAATTGAGGTGATCGAATAAAAAGATAACGACATTTTGGAAGTTGGCAATGTCACTGCTTTCATGTGTCCGACATTGTAATCGAAGAGAGGTTTCCCTGTTTGTTTGTCAACAATAGTTCAGACATTGAAGATGGTTTCAGCGAGTGTGATCCTTGGGCATGGTCTATATGCATTTTCTTCTTTTTTGCCATTTTTGTTTAATTTGCTCATCCAGTGAAAGTTATTGTGGGTGGGTGCGTATTTAATTCGAGGCTTTATTTTGCGAAAAACCAAACAGAGGACAGTACGTGGCTTAAATCGAATGGAATCGATATAAATCGGTCTACACACGTTCTCATCAAAAATGACAGAAGAGAAAATTAGCAGAATAACGAGTAACGAGTTGCGTGTAACGAGCAGTTCCTCGCTTGACTCGAAACAGCACAGAAAATGTCAACGAGAGTACTGATAAACATGTCAAACAAAGCACAAAGTTGACAAGAAACAAATTCAAAGTTTGCCTCAAAAATCAACTGCGCAGAAAAATAAAATCCGTGAAAATAAATAAAATATTCGGCGGTGGTCGAATGTTCTCCCAGAACGTTTGATAAGTTGCAAGAAGTTAAGTTATATATTTATTTATGATACGGACTAGATATCAAAGATGTAAGTGGTTTATCACTAACTCGAAGTATATCCACGTACTTTGGAGTATATTTTCAGGGGGCATTCCGTATACCAACGATCGTCTAAACGATATCGTTTTTGAAACTTTGATCACAAAAATAAGTCATATTCTGCTCAAATTTTTGTTTACAAACGTCAGCTTTCATTATATTTGTGTAAAATAAACTGGATTAAGCTCTCAAAGTAATTTTAGCACTTAGTTTCTAGTTTTGGAGGTCTACCGCTTCGACGATAATCGTTTGAAAAGTTACGGAATGAGTGCCCAGGTCTCTGAGAGAATTTCGTTCAATTTTTTTAGTTTAACAAGTTTTTAGTGCTTGGCTCGGGATAGTACGCGAATAGACCATGGCAGGCGCAGTCTCCCAGCTTATATTCAAAGATCCATTCTCACACAAGTCAACTGTTGGTATTGAGCATTCCACCATCACCTTGCGCGACGTTCTAAAGTCTACCAATAACCAAAATGCCGTCAGTTAGCAATTTTCTTATAACCACCTCCAGTTGAAGTGAGCTATAATTGTGTTTATCACGCTTGAAGTGTCCATTTCCTTAATCAGCCAACATAAATACCGAAGGCACGAACTAAAGCAAAGCTCGTTCGCACACGCTCTTTCGTTTTCCAAATCGCCTTTGGTTACCCAATTTTAGGTAATTTTATCCTCTTCTTGTATTTGTTCACCTAATTACTCAATCGCAAATATGTATAAATCTTCGAAATGATTTATTCCTTCCCGCGCGCTTTGATTTCGTTCGAATTTCCTTCAGGAAACACTTCACGCTTAGCTGGGAAATTCGCATGAAAAATTCTTCTCCGTTGTAGTGGCAGTCATTTTTTTTTTTTTTTCATAATCTGACAGAAAAAAATGTACAATTGATTACCTCACACAAGCAGCAATCTGCTACTGCATAAAAGAAATGTTTTCCACACGAAAAGCCAACACGTTGCGCTTCTGGTTAGTAGACCAATTATAAGAGTCTTATGGCGGCGGGTGGGTGGACATGAACACGACGCGCGAAATATTTACATCGCGCCGAATAATTGTACTCCGTGTGTACGTTGTGTGTTGTATGTTTCTTTAGAAAGTGTTAAGATTCAATGACCAACTATCGACACAAGTGGACAGCAGCAACAGGTATATTATACTCTCCTGCAAACCTCTGTGTTACATTATTGTTTCTAAGCGGGGCCAGTTCCATTAAATTGACTTACAATCGCTGCATTATGCAATGACAGCTAGGCGTTGCTTTATAACAATTCGATAATGTATCCCTCTGATTATCTAATGTGACTCAAAGGGACACATAATGTCGAATTGGGAGAAATTTTGCAGAGCAACCTGGTCTACGAACGAAGAACTTTCACTTGCAACGCCACCCATAACCTAATATGCCAGCTCGCATAAGACTGTTTAAGTTTTTCTCTTGTATTGCCTTTTTTTGCGGATAGCAATATGCGCTATTATGGTCGGGAATTATTGTCCAACAGCGATAAAGTATTGCGCCGCACAGTTCACTGTTGTCGTTGTTGTTGTTGTTGTTGTTGTTGCTGCTGAACAACGAGATGTGAAGGTAGCCCCAAGTCGACGGCTGGATATCCACGGCGGCAGCATTCAGCTGCGAATTATTTTTGTGAATGGAATGTCCGCATTTGGATTTTGTGTTGCCCCCAAATGGGAGGGACCGCAACTGTGGACTCGAGAAAATAGCCAATTTCTAGCTTTTCCCATATGTATGCTGAACTGGTTTATGGTTGGCATGACCCGAACGACCCGCACTCCATGTTCACATAATCTGAGCGCCGAGTGCGATGATCTGTATCAGGGTTGTTTACGACGACGCGATACACCCAAAATAGAAAGACATCTATTTGTCGGGGCAGATACGCAAAAGAACAACAAGTTCTATCGTGGAATGCGAACTTTCTACAAAAATGGATATCCAAACATGCACACTGAGACCAAACGTCGATTTCAAATTAAATTAGCCCACATTGGTGGCGGTGGCGTCCAGTATCTCCCATGCCAAAAACTGTATCCATATTAGCATGGCAACATGGAGAACAACAAATAAACGCACAGCGCACAAATCGAATCCAAGATCGATGGTGCATTGTGGCAGCAGGTCTCTACTGCTCGAATTGTGCAAAATCTCCACTTGAGAGCTGGCGTATTGGCAGATATATGTGCATATACACGTGTGTGTGTTGAAATATCTTTGTTTGCTTGGTTGTTGCTTTTCATATGATTTAGATTTGTACACACACAAAATGCAATCGAATTACAAGCAGACATGACGACGAACGACATCGACTGCGACGAGATCAACGCTCTTCGTTTACGTTATTCACCCATTTCCAGATATTTACATTACTAACTTACTTTTTATGCCCTCTTAATTTTTCGAATCGAATCGTGGGTATGGCGCAGATGAGGGTATGTACGTGATGGTCGAGATTGCGTTTGAGGATGCGATGATTGGGTTTGTCTTGTTTCTTTTCTTGAGTGCGTTCGAAAATGTGTTGAATGGATAAAACTCTTGAGCTGTTACAAAGGTGACAATAATCACATCAACTGCGAAAAAAATCTCTTACTATGGTCTAGCGTTGAATGTGCAAAGCTGAAGCTCCGCCTGTAAGCCTGTAAGTTAAGGCCACACTTGATGTGCTGCGAGCGATACCAACCAATTGAACGACTTAAGTAACAATTTGCCATAGCTGTGCTACAATGTGACAATCACTTTTCTGAATCGCTTTAATTAGTATCTTCATTCAATTAGTAACTTTTCTCCGATTGCTCTTACGTGTAGCTATTCCATTTTCATTCATTTAAACAAAAGTTATTAGTAACTTTCTCGTATCTATATGGTATACAGTTAGTCTAACTGTTTAAGCTTACCCAACTTAGTGTGCTGCCTTATAATTTACCCGCTACTACATTTCCCCCCTATCGGATAGACGCATGCCTTAATCGACTTTTTTACATTCTCTTCTTTCGTAAGACCTTGCGAAAGTAAAACGTTCATCCGGTCATAAGGTGCCAACTTATAAACACGAATTACTGGATGCACCCAATAATTATGGCACTTTGCGAACGCGTCCCACGACCACTATCCAATCCGCGCTTCATAATCAATCAATCTTCGACCCCGTTCTCCAAACAGATTCCCTTCAGCTATTATTCAAATCAAGCCTCTGCTATCGACCTCCAAGCGTTGATCCAACTGTGATCACAAGACTGCAAGGAGCTATTGTTTGTTGAATCTATGGTTTAAAAATTAAATAAAGCCCGCAACAGGCAGTCAAATTTGCAACCACATTCATTCAGACATCGAACTCTCCAAAATAAATGCAATTGCTGTTACCATGGCACACAGTCAGATCTGGCATCACCGGCTTTCAGTTAAAAACAAAAAGCTTGCAATTTCTCACAGGTGCGAAAATGTAAAACAGTAAGCCTTTCAAACCATTTGGGGACTGAAGTCAACTCACCCACCAAAAGGTGAATGTTAGTTGCTGACGCTTCGAGCACTGTCGACAGTGACATTTTATAGCGGAAAGCAAATAACGCAGTGGCACTCTCCGAAACTCCGAAACGAAACCCAACTAAATGCCATGCACCATTATCCTGATCCTCATTACGTGGCTTTGCGTCATTTTTCATTGATATTTTGCAATTTGCTCCATTGTCAACTTATTTTTGGAATCAGTGGTTGGTGTCTCCGAAAAAAATCGAAATTCGGAGTGGTTGCAAACGTCAGAAAATCATCCATTCTAAGCCAACATCAAATTGTAAATCATTCCGTTCGTCCCAAAAATAAAAACCAAACTCAAATAAACGAACTTTTTACGCCAACCATTCCATAAAGACTTTCACCACTTAAGTCTAGTACGAATCTGTTTCGGAACGAAATTTCTCGGTGGTCTGCAAGTGGACAGCTGCGAAACGTTTGTGTTACCAGCACTGGCTATATTTATCTCTGATTTGGCTGCTCGAACTTTTGGCTGCCTCCTTAAAGTTGTCATTTATGATTTGTCCTAATCTAGGCTATTCACTTTAAAGTTTGGGGATTTTTAGACTCCTTAAGCCCGTATGGCACTACATTTTTCTTCTCATTCTTTCTTCTTTTAAAATGAAACTAGAGCAGTATGAAAAATTAGATCGAAAATTCCCGACAGGAGTGAGTGCGTACACACCAACTCTTTATTAATATAGAAACATAAAAAAAATGCATTAAAAATGTATTCAAATCACATTTTTCAACTGCTGGCAGCTTTTTTTTGACATTTCAAGATTATTTGCAAATAAATTCAATTGAAAATTTGCGGTTGCTTAGCAAACAATTGCTACCCGTTTCGTAATACACTTTAAGTCTCTTTTACACACCGCTGACTTTTCAACATTATAAAAATGAGGAAAAAATTTAGTGTCATACGAGCTTTAGGAATGCGCCGTTCCGGCTAAAAGCTAGAAAATTCGTGTTTGTTTTCCTTTTCTTTAATTTAATATTGTCGTCTTTAAAAACATTTAATCAGAATAAGTGTGTCTGGGTTTGGGTGTTTTTTGCTCCAAAATTTTCAATTTGGCTCCATTCTTATAAAAGCTGACAACGCTGACTACAAGTGTCAAATTTTCGCAAGCAATTAACGCTACGGAAAATAAATGTCTGCTAAAACCCACTGCACTAATGTACCAAGCAATCTACTACAATTAACTTGGCCGCATCATTTCGCAGCAGCAGCGTACTGCAAACGAAAAGAAGAGCGAAATTGTTCGTTCATGATTTTTGTCACTTTTGGATGGCATTTTTCGTTCCGAAACAGCTGCATACTAGGCTTTAGTTGACAATTACAAATCGCCACTCCAACACTGCACACAAATGAGAAGTAAAATTCGTGTCCACAAGTAATACAGTTATTGACGTCTGCCAAACATACTCTGTCTGTCAAACGATTGGTCATTAAAACTGTCTCTCCAACCGATCTCTGCATGCAAACACAATAAAAGAAACCAAAAAAACGTTTGAAACAGTAAAAAAAAGGAATACAAAATTAAAACAGACCCCCAGCGACACAATTGATATTGTAGCTAATGGTTGTTATGCTTGTTTGTTGTTAGTATCCCAATACCAGCCATCCATGCGCGGAGCACTCCCAATACTGTTGTTACCGTTTTCATTACAGTCATTACACTTTTATAGGCTTTTCCTTTGGCTGTCAGACTGTCTTGTCTTTGCATAGGTTTTCGTTTTTGTGCAATATTTGTACTTCGCACAGTGTGTGTATGGCATATAGCCTCTAAACTACTTTCAATTTAATAAAGGTATCAACAATTGGTCCAAGTTGGTTTGTTGCGATTGGAACGCCATGTCATGCCATGCCGATGCCATGCCAAAGCCAATGCAATCGAGAAATGAAAACCGATTGCTGCCGATCGTTTTAAGATTTCAAATTTGAATTGGAGTGGTTGGTCTTTTTTTCCACCACAGGCTTTAACAGGAAATCGCCTTAATCGCCTGTAGTCCAAGTCGAAGTCGTCGCCGTCGTGCTGCAGAATCTTAAGAAATTGGCTAATGATCTGATTTTGGAATTGAACCAGTGAATAGTAGTAGAAAAGGAATTGAAGTTTATGGCAGCAGCGGTACTATCGTGATCAAACGATTTGTTTGGCTGCGATTGTGTGGAATTTTTCGAAACGGCAGGTTTTTATTTTTATGATTTTATTTATATGGAATTGTTGTGTTATGGAACGTTTAAGTTATAAGAGGAGGTATCAGTTTGAAGTGTTTAAGTTTGAACAGATGGAATTTGATTGCCTTTGTATAGGCATAGGAAAGTGAAAGGGTTTTTTTGGACTTTCTTTAGAGACTGTTTTCCCTCAAACATAGAGGAAAGCTTTAAAACCGTTCTGCAGTTTAGTTAGATCAGCGGTCGACATGTTGTTTTTTTGGGACACAGTTTAAACCAAGGTATAACTAGGTCGATCAAAGGCAACCTTAATAGGAACGATATAGTTGACACTGTAAATATTGGCTTTTGTGTTATATTTTCCGTTTCATTCATTTTCGATACGACAGCTGAGCTCTGAATTCGTCTGCAACATGACAGCTTTTAAGTTAATTAATTAATGGAGTCTCTGTGTTCGAACTTTTGATGTCTCTCCTCGGACAACCCTTACCTATTGGCTTATAAAATTAATTCTTCCGAAAACTAATTGTGCTCCAAATCAAGAAAAAATTTCCTTGGCGAATTGGGTTCCTTAAAAATCCCTAAATATGTCGATACTTGGGGATTTTTAAGGAATCCAATTCGAAAAACTATTTTGCAAAAAATATATCGACTCAATTAATTACTCAACATTTTTGGGGTGCGCTTCATTGTTCATGAATGTAGTTTTCGCATATGTTTGCTACAGTTTAATTGTCAATGTTATGATTATTACTTTTATATAAATAGGTCCGTTCTTTCACTTTCGATTTTTTACTGAATACCATTCCCTATTCCGACATCACGTTTTTTGTCAGTCCACTAGTTAATTTAAGACAAGATTGAGATAAATTCTCACCATATGTCAATTGCAAGCATGCCGTTATTTTTGTTTGTCACTCAATACGCCGTCAAATCAACGCAATAAATCCCAAAGCAAAAGGCAATGACCTCAGTAAAAGCTTGATCCATTTAATGCCCTCTCTATATGCCCTTTCGCTGACACTGCCGCACTGTAAAAGAGTGGCCTCTCGAAATTACATTGCTTACTTTTCTGAATACGTCTAATTACGGATTCCGAAAAATGTATTTTACTGACTTTCACATTAAAACAAGTGCTGCACAATTCGGCTGAGTAAAACACTCACTTTATCTTATCCAAAGACAATCGCGCATGCGCCATCTACATACGAAACCAAAATATAATTAAGATAAATTAGGGCTATCACCCAAGTTACTCTCCCTGAATTGCTTGATTTATTTGACATTTCATGCTGCCCAACACTCAGAAATGGTGTAGTCAAAATATATTACACGATATCAATTCTCCGGTTCATTTAAATAAAGAAAAAAGCGAACCGCAACTCACTTAATTAATATAATTAATATATATACAAATCGTTTCAAAACCGTTAATTGTAATGAGCCATTAATTAAAGAAATTCGATGTAGCTGTCAACCGATTACTGATTAATTGTCAGAGTTGCTTAACGACAAAACCGGCTAAAACAATGCACCACGACCACGCATTGCCCCAGGGTAAGTAAGCAATTGATAAATTAATTTGTATAACTACTGTCCTACATTCAATAAGAGCGATAAACGCTTTTCGTTTCCCATTCATCTTGTGCCCAAGAGCTATCCTCTATGGTGGGTATACACAATGCCACCTTTCAGCATGTTATGCTGAGCGTGTTGCGCAACAAGCATGAATCCATCAGCTAAATGCATAATTAAGCTGAGCAACTTGCCACCTATGCGCAAGGCACCACGACACAGATCAGAAATGAAGCATTGCCCACCAATGGGTATTTATTTCAAGAGTTACTTAGTCACTTGAAGATATATACCTACTTTCGGTTTAAACAAAGCACTCTAGCATAAAATATTAAAATGTATGCAAGTGATGAAACGTTAAAATCTATCGGGTGTTTTGTACGTTTCCTGGTGATAACTTTGTGACAGATTCATCGCTGAGGTAATTTTTTGACACATTGTGTAGATACTCGCACACAATGTGCCACTGGAAAATGTGTCTCTTTGCGCAACACGGCTGACAATTAAAATTCGATCAGAAGTTACACTATCAACGCGGCCATTGAACAGAAGGAGTGCCAAAGCCAATCCAATGTTTGGTCCAGTTTGTCAACACCACTGTCAGTTGGCGCAAGACTGAGATTATTGTCAGTGAACTTTTTTGCGTGTGTGATACAATGCGCACTGCGTGATCAATCACATTTGACAGAAAGGGGAGAGAGAAAGGACGTTTGTCTGACTCGCTGAGTGTAATTAACAGCACTTTTTGATAAGTTTAGATACATCGAGTCTGGCTTACATTAAAGTCGCGAATTGTATTTCGACAGATAAAGAGAAAGAAAGGGGCATACACACCTTTCGCACCTTTCTAAATCGCCGTTAAATTATTGTGTAGATTCATTTACACATGAAAGCGGCGGTAGTGAAGAATGCCATTTGATTTCGTACACCCACGACAGACGTGGAAACCGTGAAATAGCGGAAGTGACACTTAGTTGAAATTAAGAGCGAAATCGATATGTAGCCCTCGTCGCCATCGGTCAAGTAAGTGGCTCGGCCAACAAATTAGTTGATTGACAGCAATTCACTTGAAGATTGTTGAAATGAACGGCGGCTTTTAATGTCAAACTGAACCACTTAGAAACGAGCTGTCATTGCAAGTTGACTTCTGATGAATTCCACTGCAAAGGCGATGACCAACAAAGATAACTCTTTCCCAATGTGAGTTCATAAAGCGAAAGCAGAAAATGAATTATAAGATATCTAAGGGGAATGTCCTAAAGCACTGAAAATCAAAATTGGACTGAGAAAAGTCAGTGCATTAACGTACGACATGCGTAACTACGCCGGGTTAGTTCAGATCATCATCAATTAGGGAATTTTAGCTGGAAATAGTGCAACTTAAATTAAAAAGAATTCGCTGGATAATGGGACAGTTACATCGCGTGCAAGATATTGGAGAGGAAGAAATGGCAGCAATTCGAAAAATGTATTGTGGAATTTAAATAAAAATAAAGCCAACCTTATTATAAATAATAAATTAATAAGTTAATAATAAATAAATTTCCGACAAATGCTGAATTTGAACTTAGCCAAATATAGGGAAATTACTCGTTACTCGTGCTTTTGTGAGTTCTGTCATCTTCTTAAAAAAATGCGTGGACATGACTGATCTTGATTTTAGTTATTCTTTTTTATTAAGTTTAATTAATTGAATGGAGATGTATGTATATATTGATATATTGTTTTTGCTTTATCAATTTAATAGTACAATTTCCTTAAGGAATGTTACATTTTTTTCTTTTTCGCTTTTTTTTTAAATCTCTGAACATGTCTTTTAGTAGCTTGAATCATATTTGAATTCATCGTTACTAAGCTTTCACTCTATTATAAGATAATTTTATGACTTAATTTGTAAGCATTCAATTAAAATAAATGAAATGAAATGAAAATATAGACTGTGCGTTCAATCGAATTCAGTTAAAATGAGATCTGTTCATAATGGTCTTGAAAATATGTCTTTTTTTATTTGTCTACCTTACAACTGTTTGTATTTGAGCTGTAAAAGCCAAAAAGGGAAAATTCTCCACTCGTTACTTTGCCAATTGTCTCTTGTTCTCTCATGTTCAATACGAACAAACGAACATGTATTACTTTGTGAGATTGAGATTGATTTAAGCCGATTGCGTTTAATTCAAATCGTGTGTGTGAATGGAGCTAACATAAGTACGTCAATTGACCAGGCCCAATGGTACGGAACTGTTTGACTATTCGCTAAAAGCCCAAATACTGTGTGTCTAAATCAAGTCACCTATTCCTTGACTGTCAATGGAATGCTTAACACTCGGAATTCTACAAATTTTTAAGTATTTTATGCCCAATTTACGATACTTTTCATTCCACACCAATTTAATTGAAATTTATTATCCCTAATGGGCAACAACTGGCAACTTTTTCCAAAGTCCATTAACCCAAAATTGCCCAAACGCATGTATTTTCGCAAACAATTGCGAAATTGGTGAAAATGAAGAATTTTCGACACTATCTTTTGTCGCCGGCCCAGAACAAACCGCCATTCACTTCACTCTATTTCTGACCCACATTAACTCAAAAGAAATTTAAATCACAATAAATTACCCGTGGCCTGTAAGCGAAATTTGTAACCAGACAGACATTTTATGTCGCACATAACTATAGCCAGCCGCCGGGTATCGATCTACACGCACAATGTGCACTAATAGCTTATGAACCATAGAATGCTGAAAATTAATAGAGAAACCCCCGCAAGTGATTTGCGCTTTCTCATGCGGCACAATGGACAGAGCACTGTGCGAGAGCGACAGCAAAATTATAGTACCAATAATTATTCTTTAATTCGACAACAGAAAAAACACACCATCGAACAGCACCGAAAATTATCTTCGTCATTAATAATCGCTGCGGCGAATTGGGACTCGATGGAGTATCTGGCGCATAAGATTCATATCTACGGACAATATGATCAATGTGTGTGCTCGGTGCTCCGGTCAACTATATGGTCACCGCGCACCATGTCGAGAGATTAATCTGGTTAAATGGCCCAGAGTTGATTGCGGACAGGATTTCCCTCTCGAAATGGAATGGGAAAGCAAAAGCGTGTGTGGAAAACAATTTTTCCATTTCGCTGCTTGTACCACTAAACCACTGTTCCACTGTCCGACTGTCCGGCAATGGGCATTTGTTCAGATCACGAATGGTCATATGTACTTGTTATTAGGAGCGCGCATTTGAGAATTATCTTGGAGCAGTGAACAGCGCGCATGCGCATATGTGAAATGGATTTTGATGCCGGGAGCAGTTATACAGATCATGTTGGCGTTTTCCCGAGAGAGCGAGGTAGGTATATTACAATGCAGTAGCGGTTACGACGGAGCAGCGCGGCGTTGGTGGTGATTGGTGTTATGTAAGCCATTATCCTTTTCGATTTGGCGTTTAATTGAAATTGTTGCAAAACGCATCAAAATTGAGCTCACTTGTCCGGTGCTTTGCGGTGGAGTAGCGAAACGACTTGGAACGGGGGCGGTGGCGGAGTAGAATTGACAGGAAAATGTAACAGAGTGATTTCTTGAATAATCGATTTGGTGGACAGTTTTAAGACATCAAAATGTTCGAGTAGATTGCCAATCGGAATATTGATTAGGTATACGTGGATAGACCGAAGAATGTGCACAGTAAGCCGTGTCGCCCCAGGCTATCCATTTCTTGACGTTGGTAGCAACAACTAGTTAAGTCAGGCAAGGGTCATATATCTGCCTTCAAATTTACATTTCAACCACGGCAATACCAAGTTAGTGATTGATTTATAAAGAGGCATACAATGAATTATTTTATTTTACCAAAATTCGCTGCACCACTTTAAAACAAAAACCAACAACTCTGCATTCACCCTATTATTACTTCAAATGCCTGATTAAGCACCTGTGAATAAAATCCGGATCCGCGCAAAAATTAATGGATTACCAACCGTTTACTGTCGGTTGCACACACGAAATCAACAAGACCACTAGCTGCAGCCACAGCAGCAGTTCGTTTTCTTGTCCTGATTTAATGTTTGGCTAGAACTACTGCTGCAGCAGTGCATTATACTAGTCCGAAAACGCGCTTGACATGGCTTATACTGTCATGCATATGTTGTAATTGTCTAACAGACGTCAATTTATTAACTTCTTTGAGCAGGCAGGCATAGGCGCTACTCCAAATGTGGTTGTAGAAATATATTGTCTTTACCAGCGATGTGAAAAAAAAAGCAGTACACTCTGCAAACGATTCTCTATGGGACTGCCTTCTGATGGTCAGAATACCGCCCAAGTTCCAAATAAAAATTGTTTAAGAGATCAAATATTTTTTAACTGCGGATTTTCGCGCAATTCTCGGGTCTTATTTGGAAAGATGTCCAGTTGAAGTGAACTGAAATGCGTTTCCCTTGGGGAGTGCTGAATCCATAAAAGAAAGTGGAGCAGTGTCTTTCGCGAGCTATTCTCTGGCGCTTTTGCAATGAGAACTTATTTGTATGGCAATGATAACTTATTTGTGTAAATCTAGAAAGGGGACTTCAACTGTACAAGGTACACAGTCTCACATTTAATTCGATAATTGACATTTTTCTTTATTAGTTCAAGGCAAAGCATGAACGGCTCAGACATTTTGTTTCTTTTTTTCAATCAGAGCATGATTAGAGCGCCCTAGGTAAGCTCAGAAAATTAAAAAAAAAAAGTGTACTAGATTGACAAAAAGTGTAGCTGTCAGAGGAAACACAACAATGGGGACGTTCAAGAATCTGCATTAGTAAGTCTGACAGCTGGTTGACTTGATGTGTCTCAGTTTTGACTGGCCTCGATTGCTCACGTAAAGGGCTTATTTAGTTGACTTTTATGGAAGGGTTGCCGACGAAGCCAGTTATAAATTTATTGACAGAGTCCTAAGTTCGCTGTTCGTTTATGTGTCTGATTTAGGAAAAGTGACGTAACCAAAATTTTGATGGTGCCCAAGTTCTGTTTACTATCTTTATAGTCGTATGACAGCTAGTATACTTGGAATTTGCTTCAAGGAAACCTTAATTAGAACACTTAGTTAGTATCTATAATCACCCACTTTTTAAAATACGCGTTAAGGCACCAAGTGACAAAGAACAGAAACAGGAACAGAAACTGAAACAGAACAGAAAGTTTTTTCGTTCTGTAGTAACTTCTGGTTCTGTTTACGTTGCTCGCTCAGCTACACAAAACTGAAACAGAAACAGACCCATAAAAACATGTCATTGTCGCGAAATATTGCGTGGCGGTCGTTATACATTATTTGGTTATTTCTCACAAAATCCATTATACTCTCCTCTTCGTCTACTAAAAACGTTTTTTTTTCCATTTTTCGTTTGTTATTCATACGTTATCACAATATACAATAGTACGATGCGAAACAAACAGCCAGATGACAGCTGCAGAAAAATGCAAACAAAGAAAATGCAAACAAGAAAATCTTCACTATAAATTGGCATATATAATCAATGTAGACTTTTTTACGTTCTGTCGTCAAACAGCCATTTTTCTGTCGCTAAATTCTGTTGCTGAAAAAAATATGTTCTGTTCCTAATTCTGTTTCTGTTCCTGTTTCTGTTCTTTGTCACTTGGTGCCATTAGAGAATAGTTTCCTCAACGTCAGTGTCAAATAAGAAATGAAGACCCAAGTGGCAGCTAAAATAATTGTAGGAAAACAAACCAGATTTTAAAGAGCATACTTTTGGTAAAAACGTACTAAAATCTTTATAAAACAATGCTTAATACAAGACGAAACCATTGCACAGTACTGACACCAAGCCGATTACAGCCAAAGATTAATTGTGTTCCGAATTTTAACTAAACGGTTGACAGAACCTTGTAAGAAACAAAAATGTTGATTCCAGTTGTCATTCTCTCTGTTTCAATTATTAGTGACCAAGTACATATCGCTTAATTAGTGCAAATGGTAGAAGCTTGGTCGATTTCAGTTAAAGCGGAGTTTAATATTCACTTCCTGACAGTGATTTGAAACGGACTACACTCCCAGCAACTTTGGAAAGAAACAGACACTGCCAAAAGCTTCCCATTTCTCTTACTGCAATTTAACCGTAAAGGCATTTCCGCATTTGCTTCGTCTCAGCCTCAATCGGATTGAGTCAATCCCCTTTAGTCACATTTCATCGATCCCACCCTTTAGACTCGCCTAGCTTCTTAATTCAGGGCGGTAACAACTCTGTTACATATATCAACTTCTATAATGACTGCTGTCAAAATTCAAACTCGAAAACACCCATCAAAGGCTTTACTACTTTTTAATTACAACAACAAAACACGCCGCAGGTATAAAAATAAAATAAGCGATAATTTATAATTAGCAGATCGAGGAAATACGAAATCCAACACTCGGCCATCGCACACTCATCCGAGGAGCGTCAAAATCTCAAAACTGGTAAATCCATTCTGTTATCTTTAATCGATGCAAGTGAATGTCCATTCGCAGAGCATCGAGTCTATACGACGACTCCCAGTGATTACCACGTAAAGGAATGAACTGATTCCAATTTGAGCCGCAGCCGAACGGAGCGAAGGAGCGACATCATAATTACACGATTATTACAAATGTGATTTCTGCGATTTTATTTATAAAGTGCGATCTCTCAGCTCGATAAGCTCCATCGATATGTGTGCGGATGGCAGATCAAAATCGTTACAATTTACACAAAGTATCGCATAGTTTATCTTTGAATCTTTCGTCGTCTGTGTCGTCGTTGACTGGCTATATCACTATATGTCACTATATCTCTGAATGCAGTGCGCATAGCTACCACTGTGTAGATGTCTTATAGACTGTCCAAATTGTCAGATGCATTGCACAAAAATTGTTTCTTCGGAGTGATCACGCGGTGTGCTGTTGACTGATTCTACATCAAAATTGGATCACTTGAGGCGCTGCTGGCAGGCACACAGATGGTGGATATACATTGTCGGTAATAAGTACGAGTTCTCCTTCTCCGCTGCCTAGGAAGACATTAGCGCACTTTTTTAAATCACTGTAATTGGGTGGTCGCGCTCGTCTTGTAATGGCCAGGCAGGGATAAGCGGTGTCAAACATTATCCAGGAATGATGTTTGACTTTGAATACACCCGTATGTACGTACACAAATCGTAACTGCGGGGATTAGTTTCAAAAAATGCGAAATCACTAACATCCGCTTCATGGTTGGCCATGCAATTAGTGTAGACAATAATTTGTCTGTCAGATGTAGTAGAGTTGAAGTGAGTGGTAGATAGTGCGCACACTTAACCACCTGTTGTGTTTGCGAGCAATTTGGTTCGGCTAGCCAAGTATGTGCTAATTTATTTGGATCAATTTTAGCCGAATCGCATTCGAAATGGAATGGGATTTTTTAATTAGTTTAAAATTAAAATTGCTCCAAACAGCGCGCTGGCAGGCATTGCTTTGACGGAAAGTGTATTATTTTTTTTATATAGGGGAGTTATGTCAACTGTATTTCGCACGATACAAATGTAACCAACAAACGTGATGTTAATTAATTTGGCCACCTGGACAGGCAGCAATTTAAAAAGGCCCATTCACGTACTTTTTCTAACCACAATCTGTCAAATTTTGAATTGAAAAATGTTGACAGCTTGTAATATCTTTATCGAAAGTTTATGCAAATAGTTTGCGAAATTGTTTTATTTTGAAAGAAATGTGTAAAAGAGAATGACCAGAGGCATAATTTATTTTATTACGTGTTTTACTTAAGCAACAAATTGGAATACGTACTCTGTTCGGGGTTTGCTCTTAGTGGATAATGTGATGATGCGGATTATGGACGTCAATCATCAGAGGCTTGTTCTTACGTCAGAAGAATACATATCATGCTATTGAGCTAATATAATTTACCTCGATGTGAGATCCGTTGAGTTGTAAAAGACATGTTAAATATTCCTTCGGATAATTAGTGCGTCGAATGCACTAAACACTAAAGGCGTTTTTGACTGAAGAAAAGAATTGCCCTTACTATCAAAAGATCAAATCTGGAAGTGTTCTTTCTATTGTGTTTTTCCATTGGGACAAAAAATTAATCTTTTTCTTTTATCTGTTCCATTGGTCGAAAAAGCAATCTTTTCTTTTACTGCCAGAAATACCAATTATGTACTTTGCACAGCTCTTTTACGTCATTTTAAGAAGTTTGCCTTAAATGCGCAAAGTTTCGTGAAGCCAAAAAAAAAGAAATACATAAATAGGCATGGATTTAATTTTAGAGGAATTATTATCTTCTTCGACATCCTTGTCATCTGAAGACTACGAATAACCAAAACTACTCCATTTATGTCTCCAACAGGTGAAACATTTTTCATGTCGAATGCAATTTGAACAGCTGATATTGCTGTCAAATAACGCACTAATCCATTTACAAAAGCAGATCAATTTCGTTGCGTGTTCCATGAGCCGCGAGAAATCTGATATCTGAAAAAGATTTTTGGTGGTCCCAATGGAAAACGACGTATATTGTGACGAGTCTGGCGAGCCAATAGCATCAACTGTCAAAATAATATATACAAAATAACGTCATTTACGTGATTACTCTTTTGACTACGTCTCTTTATTCGTCATGAAAAGAGACTTCGAAAACAAAAATACCATTACCGTTATAGTGTAAAACTAAAAAATACTGTGAACTTTAAAACGCAATAAAAGCAACATTTTATTTCAAAAGCGATTAACTCAAAAGGAGCAGAGCTGTCAGTACTACATATTTCATTAATTTGACATATTCATTCATTAATGTCATTACCAGATTTCACATTTAGAATGATCTTTTTTCAACACCTTATACATACATACTCTTATGTCCATCATTTATCGGAGTACACCGAAAGAAGCAATACCGAACTTATAAATGAGGGGCGTTCCTATTTAAGTAGGCAATTAAAATGCAACCGTTAAACAAACACCTCCCAATTTGGGCCCCATGATCTCCATCTTGTGTGATAAGTTTAAAATTTATAATCCCATAAATTTCTTTTGATACATTGCTTTTTACACCGTCTTCTATTTAATATGACTTAAGTGTTATAAATCAATTCGAAACCCAGCAAACGAACATTGACTTCCTTAACCAATTAATTAAACCTCTCGAAATATGCATTTTTATTGCGTTTGCAAAATTACGATTTGATAATTCTCCTATTCAACTCAATTAGGTAAATTTCGTTTAATAAAATTTGCATAGGAAAAATAATTTGCTTCCAACCGAATGACTTAATAAGATTACGTTGGCTTTCCCAAATTACTACATTACTATTTTTCGTCCGCTTCAAAGTGAAAATTTCTGAATTTCCCAGAGACATTAGGCAATTAACCACACAGCACTCTGTATTTCTATCTCACGAACTAAGTAAATATACTACTAATTCGGATACTTTAAATAATAAATTAAGTTGTTTAAACTTGCATATTATATTTTCTGTCGGAAACCTATTTGCATAATATTTGACTTGCAGTGGAAATGAAGATGTCTTTCTTAATATTCATGGGACTAACATTTTTTATTGGGTACCTGTGCATTCATTTTTATAGCAAAGCAGAATTCTTGATCTGTCAAAATTCCATCAAATGATCGTGGAAAAAACTGGAAAGATCATATTGTCGCTAAGAAATTAAGCCTTAGTCTTGAATGATCTTTATTTTCCATGGCAAGACAAATAAAAATAATGAAACTACATTTTTAATTAGATTCGAACCTTAACAATCGTTCTAGACCTTCTAGTCATATGTATATCCAAATTAACTTTCGCTTTTTATAATTACAGTCGCATTTAATGTCTTCCAGTTTTCGTTTTTTTTAACAACACTGTCTCTCTGTCTCTTCTACTTCATCAACTATCATAACAAAATTCAAGTTTGTTTAACGTAATTATTTGTATTTACGTGGTGTACGTTGACTTTCACTAGAGAACAATGAACAGTGCAGCAAGATAATCTACTAATTAAAAATGATCGTTCAAGTTTAAGCTGATTTAGTTTGATAGCAAGTACTTCACGGTGAATTTTTAATATAAATATATTTTTTTATTTTAACTTGCTTAGCTACTGTCAGATATTCCCATGCAATGCACAAAATAAAGACTCTAACAGTTTCGAGTAGAATATTCGAAATTTGGAAGTTGCAAAACGAATGTATACAGGTGATTATAAAAATGGTAGTGAATCGTGAATATATGAAATGAAATGAAAGTGATATTTATATGGATGACTTACCATTACAGCGTCAAAAGCCTGGCGTCAAAGGATGCCTTAAAGGGATGTTTTCGCACAATATCACTTTTGAAAATGTGGCTCCAAATTCGGATATATTTTGCCCCGAAATACTTTAAAGTTGGGCTACAATATAAAAAACACTGTACCTCCACAAAAAAAGCCATCACGATATATTTCAAGAATATTTTCTATAAAATTATCTTAAAACTGGCAGACTGCTGTCAGTGTCACATCTGTTCATTGTTATTTTCAGTTGACGTTTATGGAGGGGTAGCCGATGAATCAAATCATCCAGCCTGCATACTCAGTTGACATTTTTAAGTCTTAAAATCCAAAATAAAACGCGAGAATACAAAAACAATTTAAGTTAATCAACGCGTTGGTATACCTTGTCATCATAGGGCATCACAATGAGTCCACAGGGACCTAAGTGTGGTATAGTAGTGCTTCCCCTGCTCTACCAACCCGTAAACCTAACCTAATACCTAGTGCAGCCAAATCTAGTTGACGTTTTACATGAATTAGGTATCCCAACGTCCCTATTGGCCATTTTATTTTATTTATTTGTTTTGACCTTTGTTTTGCGAAACAAAATGGATGCAGCATTCGCAAGACCTCTCGCATTAAACAGAGACAAAATGTATGCAGCATGGAAAAGAAATAATTCATACTACGGTTTACTTGCAAAAACTATCGATTTGAGCAGACCTTAATTATGTCTTTTTGTTATAGTAGGTAAATCGAACGCAAAGGTTGAACATGACTAACCGAGAGTTAAGTCCTCTATGTACTTTTTGCAAATCACTCTCTTTCTTTGTTCTTAACTTTTAAACGATCACAATGCTCTTGAGCAAATACCATTAAAGCCATAACGCACTTGTGAGCCGTGACACTGCCATTTGTTTGGCAGCTTCTCACTTGCTTCACAACTTTCTAGATGTACACGCACCATTACCATATTAGGTATCTGTACGCTAATAAGATTTTTTTTCGATAACCGAACCCTCTTCAATATTTCAAGACTCATCTGAAGAAATTACTTAGAAGTTCAAGGCCCTGAAGAGTTACCTCCAAAATACTTACTCGGGAAAAAGCTAGAGTTCAATGAATCCTACATAATAGTTCGTAAACGTACCAGCAAAAGCTGTTTATTTATATTACGAATTGGAGAAACTCACAGCTCAAAGGCCTCATATCTACTTAGAAAGCAGTAAATGAATCTTGTGACGATTCAAGAGGCCTACACATAATCACTGCACCATTGTTTGCTCGCAATTAATTGACAAGTAGCTTCTTATAGAAGATCACATCGCTCACAACCTTATATGAAACCATTCTTTGTATTCCCGCATGACCACAAGTCATAAATGCGAATAATTTCAATTGCTTATCAATCTATGTGTCTGCTCAACCTCATCACAGCCGTCACCAAGTATTGAATTTTCTCTTTCACTTTCGTTCGTTGTGCGCGGCATGAGGAACTTGGTGTCTCCCCTGCCACCGGAAAACATTTGTCATTTTCGTTTTCTGTTTGTTTAGACCTTCAGTGACTCCTCACAGATCTCGTCACCATGCTCCGCATCGCTCTGCAACTACATGGTGATCGTCAAGACAAATGGTCTCATGAACTCCTTGAAGCGCCACCAACCACTAATCAAACCATTCCCAAGCGCAATGGTGAGGCAGCGTAAAAAGCTAAGAGCAAAAAGAAGCCACACGGCCCATGGAGGAAAACAAGTTTACCACGCGGCTTTCATTGCAACTCCAATAGATGGTGGCGGCGGCGGTGTCAGCGGTTTGTGGCTTAAAAGTGCCAACAGAAAATGTTTTATTAGGTAGCGCCTAAGATAAGCGAGCATCAGATGCTGCTCCATCAAAATGTCTTTTCTTCAGAGGATTACCGCAGTCGGTGCCGCTGATTCGAGACATCGATTACTTTTTTGGTCAAATCGGTCGCAATTCATCATGTTCCGCCATCAGCTAGTGCATTTACAATGTTGCAATTCCCCTAAGTGGTAAAACTATGGCTTCTGGTGGGTGTTCGAATTAATTGAATATCACTATGTATAGCGTTGGTGGCCTGTGAGTTGTGAGATGTGCGTTGTTACTTTTTGGCGGTTGGGTCATATAATTTAAGATAATTTAAGATGCTGGGTGAGTGAGAGGTGACTACTACGACAGTCGATAGATTTATTGCAATTTGCTACGCGTTTATTGTTTAAACAAATGCCATTAGGTGTAGTTGGTGGTTTACCCGTTTTCCAAATAATTACTAATGTGGTATGCGATTGGGCAGAAATTAATACTTTTTCGGGATCTAAATTGCTTTTTAAAATCACTATTTCGTTTCGATTTATTTGATTGCTCGGAAATCAATTGAAGTACATTTTTGATTTAAATTACTGGTGTATTTAGCTGGCAACGTTCTGCCCGATTCGTCGCTATTGTTGACAGCGTTATACTTACTCACTTTACAAATTTCAAAATGTACCAAAAATGTTAACTAAATCTTTTTTATAAAAGTCTTGTACGAGTTTCAGGAAATTAGACGAGCAGTTAGTGTCTTAATTATATATATATATATATATAATATATATATAATATGCGAAGGTAAATATATTTATATTCATTTGATTTTGTTGGGAACATTGTACAAAGATGCAATGTGCAATTTGCTTACTAATATATCTCTGTGGTATGTCAGGTCACCACTGGGGGAACTCTCGCCTTTATTAGCGCATCATACACCTGATATAAAATCCTTTGTCGTAAGGAATATATGAGGTGTATGCCATTTCATTTATAGCCCGTTGAAGCTTTTTTCAATAATTTTTCGAATTGTATTGGAACCAAATCCAATCCGCTTATAGCCGATACATCCACCGCAAAATCGTCCCGAAACGCCAGGAATCACGGATTTTCACTCCAGAATCGGGCCCTAAGGGCGAAAATTCACGAAATTGCACGAAAATTGCAAAAGCCGAGATTTCCCAAACTGAGGCGATAATAATGACTTAAGGGAGTTGAGATTGATTGTTTTACTTCACTTTGGCTGAGCCGCACAAGAAAAACAATCGAAAATGGACAATTTTTTAAGAATTCCTACCTCCTTCGGTCTAGGAGTTGGAGTCTTAATCTTTACATGGACCAAAGAGGAACAACCCGAAAAAGTCCGACAAAAATAAAAACCCAAAAAAATTAAAATAAAAAACTCGATTAACATAACTTTTCCGAAATTCACCAGGAAAATCGTGTAAATCCTGGCGATCGGCATTTTATAGCGAAGATTTTACTCAACAAAAATATAAATAGCAGAGTAAATCTGTCTCCGCCTTTAAGATTTTCGGAAATGTTTTCAACAATTTCTTCGCTTGTACCTAAACACTCTGCAGCTGCTCGCATAATGCGATCTCCCTTTAGCCTTCGTAAAACTGTGAAAACATATAAATGTTGCCAGCATTTACTATGAAATCAATACTCATGCTTTCTCGGCTCCACAATTAACAGCCGGTTTGACAACTTGCTGCGGATTCAAATCGCCTGACGTTTTACCTTTTTTTTTGTTGTTTTTTTTTTGCATTCCATCGTTACGGCGTTTGCTTTCAAACAAACAACTATTTACTTTTTTCATTTCTCGTTTTTCATATTATTTAAATATAATTCAATAAATAACACACCAACTAACAACCAATGTCCTCCGATAGAAGTAAGCCACAGCTACCAATATGGAAAAAAGCCGCGACAAATTCCAATCGAAATGGTAACAACGACGAAACTGCCTCATCAGCAGAAGGAACAAATCGAAATTCAGGTAAGCGTAATCAAGTTTCACACGCTTTTTCTTTACTATTTGTGTGCAAAATTTAAATTGTTTTATTAAGAATTTGTTTATCAACGCGACACACGACACACGAGTGTTTGCATTGCAAATTATTGTAAATTGTTGCCTCGTGAGGTGGTTTTGTATTCGCTTGCACTGTTCGACATCGTTAAATTGTTTCATCGTAATTGTACTTCCCTTGCTGGAGTTAAAAGTAGATACAACGCACTGTTTTGTTCACGTTGCAAATTTTCTTGTGAACTTTGTGGCCAAAGTTAAAGAGTGATTGTGTTGCAATTGCAATTCGTTGTAATAGAAATTTGAAAATTATGATATTTAAATACGTAATTGTGGTTTTCCTAAAATGTGGAGGAATTCATATTAATATTCCCGGTTTATGTACGTATTTGGTTTGGTATATTGTAGTATATTGCACCCTTGTTATATGCAACCCAAGAAGCCATCAAAGGGTGAAGCACTTAACAAAGATATGTCTTTCATCCCTGACAGCAGTCAATTTCCCCCTTACTTTTGGTTCTATTCTATCAAAGCAGATCAATATTACCCCGTGCTTGCAATTGGAATGCTACATACGATTATGTAGCTACCTCAATGTGAATACTCTCACAAACGTAGTTGTTGGTTGTTCAAGGTCGTGAAATTCCGGCGACGAACTTTCATATGGTATACATGTGTTTACGTTGAAACAATGGAATTAAGTCGTTCAGATTCAGCTACCTACTAGGTATTCTATCTTTTTGAAAAGTAGACGCCCAACGGCATAGAGATCTAATTTTGTTTACTTGAAAACATGAGCATTGGTTTCAAAAGGTACTTTTCTGCGGAGGGTAGGTATGACTTGTGGCTAAATTTATATTGCGGGTGTTTTTACTTGAAAGTGTACCAGCAACAATCAAGTAGTTATGGTCGTTGTTTCAAATCCAAATAACAATTAATTGAACGCTCCTTTCATTTCACATCAAATTATTTATTTTTACTTGCGCGAACAAGAACGTCAAACCCAAGTTGTATACAAAAGCAAGCTGGCAGAGAAAAATGTCTTATTGGTGGCTATACAACCAAAACTGAACTTCAGCTTGTAGTTCCTGGTGGAGATAAATGGTGGAAACACCAAACGTACTCGAGTTTAAGTCATTTTCAAAATAAAATTTTAATGTTTACCTCTAATGGACACACAAAGTTAACTGTGTAGGGCTGCATATGGGCTAGCAATACAACATATGCATAGGATCGAGACCGAGTCGTCCGCATATTACAAAAATCTTCCCAATACGATGGTCCCACTGGTACATAGGTGTCGTCGTTATTGTTATAGAACTGTGTACGGATCTAAGGAAAACTGATTTTATCCTCGTATCTTTCGGAGTTTCAATTTGAATCTTCAACTTACAAAAGCATTACTTTGCCGCTGTGCTACGAATAGCCCAAAACTGGACGGTTCGGCCGTTTAGCTGTAAGGAAGCAGTATGATTCAGTGCAAATCTCTCCATCGCAGGTGCATTCGATTCCCCTTATTTGTAGTGGTGGTATGGAGACAACTGTTTGGATAAACAACGCTGCTAATGAAATCGACCGCATTGCCAGTGCTGAGAATTCGACTAAAGCCGTCACAGAGAAGCGTTTTGGGTATCGACAAATGAAACATTTCCACACGATTTGAGGTACTTTCCGTTTGATGTCTCATAGATTTAAATTAACGACCATTCCAATGATCTTATAATGGACTGGTTGTTTCATATAATTGCGCGGGCTAATAACATGTTCTACGCGTCACAAAGCAAAGCATGTGGAATGTCTAATTTGTTCGCACATTCAGGGTTCCCACAGAGGCAACCGCATTCGCTTGGTCTATTTCGACGCAAAGTCATTTCTTTGGGGAAGTATTTTGCTGGCAACTCGACCATATAAAGCCGCAACGTTATTCCCTTCATGATCTGAAATGGAACCAAATTGACAGACAAATTCTTACCACCTTACGCAAGTCCCGTGTGAGATCAACGTTTCATTGTACAGCCGCCAAATTGGCGCCTTACATTCCTAAAATCCCACTTCCATTAATAGAAATTGTTTCGCGCCAAAACTTTGCTGCACAAAAATGTAGTTGATTCTTCGTCTGCTCCACTTTGCCGCCATAAAGAAAATGCTTGGAGTTTCCATACAAGATACTCGCAACCCGAATGTGTTACATTTTCTTGCGGATTACGCATTTTGACTTTCTTCTTTACTGTTTTGCAGCAACAACCACTGTTACGGTCCGCGCACGCAGTCCCAGAAAGATGAAAACCCAAATAGCCAAACTAGTTTACGATCCAGCAACGACCCATTCGAATCGAGATGTTTTTGTGAATGAAAACGAAACGACACCACCTGTCTCAGTAGGCGAGCATGAATTCCAAAAGAAGCGACAAGATCGCGACAGGGAAGTCAAAGAAATTCAAGAAATGCTCAATGAAATCACAAATACTCCAACGAAAGAAAAGAAATCAGGAGGAGGAGAAGCCAAGCAGCCGCAGCAACGTCCCGCTGTCACAAAGCAACTAACCCAACCCGTCCAGAGAAGTAAGACTGAATTCAATATACGACCTCCGGCCGCACGAAGGAATCAACTGAAGATGGAACCTAAGACAGCACGCTCCAAGTCGTGTCAGAACGGGGAGACGGAGAGCTCTGCGTCCCCGAAGAAGAGTCAGAAGACGTACAGTTCGGAGGAGGCACGACGATACATGCAGGAGCAAAAGAAGAAGAGGAAGTCGCTTCAAGTGGGCACCGATGAGAAGCCCGCAATTGATAGGACTGAGATAAAGAGGCGGCTGGATGACTTGCGTAAGAATACCCGACAAATTGTGAACAAGAACGTTAAGATGGCTCAGAAGAAGGCTGTCAATAAACCGTGTGAAGAGATGATCAGTCCACAGCAAGTGCCGCCGAAAGAAATACAAGTTGGGACTGCCAGAGTGGATGTCGAATCAGAGAACGCGGCAAAGAAGAAGGAACAGTCGAAAATGTCCAGTCCGCTGTCGGAGAACTGCAAGAAGGTCGGTCTGCTGCGCAAGCCAGAGGACAAAAATCACTCGCTCAGTGCCATAAAGGACCTGAATATGGACAAGGAGAACCTCATTCTGGATATTCTAACACCGCAGGTACTAGATATGCCAACGTCGAGGCTAAAGGACGTGATTGCAGTAGAACCGCAGAAACCCGAAGTGGCTTTGAGTGACAAGAAGGAGAGCAGCATATACCTCGAGCTGTATCGCCATTCTGAACAACCTAAGAAGTCTGATTCTTCTGGTACAACTTCGAAGAAAAACAACATCTCAGAGCTAGACCTAAAAATCCCTGAAGCCAAGCTGCGATCTCATGTATCACTGCGTGAAAAATCAGTCCAAGTAGACCCACCAGTTCAAAGCTCCTCCAAGCTGCAACAACGGAAGAACGCCGAACTGCCTTACTGGCTGAAGCCAACAGCAGCTCAGTCATATCCATACAACTTCATCATGGCGGTTCGTAAGAAACTGGAAGCTATAGCGAGTCCACCGGCCGTAGCAACGTCATCCATAGACACCCAACCGAAGAGGAGGTCCACAGAAACACCCGTATCCTATACCAAAACAACCAATGCCAAGCGGCGGCTGATCGAAAGCGAAAATAGGTCAATGACCAGATCACAGGAAACCCTAACAGACCATCGTTCAGAGATAACCTCGAATTTCAGTTCGATTTCCATTCAGCTGCCAGAATCGAGTGCAGTGAGTAGCCTGAAAACAAAAAGTCAAAAACGAGCGTTGGACGGACTCAAGCCACTGCGATTCGATGAAGACGACACCACAGTGTCCAGCTCGGTCTTCTCCAGTCCCGAGAAGAAGAAAAACCTAAGTGCGAGGTCGAAAAACCTCGCGGATGCTGGCGCACCCAGTCCCCTATCGATGGCGAACATTACAAACCTGCACATCCAGTCCAAGTCGATGCTCAGCAATGTTACTCTAGATCGAGGCGATCAGTTCTCCGACAGTTCTTCCCATCGCAGAGTGGACACCGGGACGATAAGCTCTCGCTCTGATGGCAGTGTCAACTTCAGTCAACTTCTAGACGACTTCAACCGCAGCCTGTCGCAAGTTATCGAGGTGAATCACCAGTTGAAGACGACACTGGTGAAATCACATCAAATTTTCAGCCCCGACAGGAATAAGAGACAATCGGCATCTGAGCTGAAGAGTGGCAAGTCTGTTGAGCTCGCTGAATATGTGTCCGATTTCGAGGAGTCCTCAAACGCCGAAGAGAAGCAGGCAAAGGCGTCAAACGGATCCCGAACCAGCAGCAGCATTCCAGAAATCCACACAGCCTCTAGCAAGTCATCGCCCCCTTTGTCGTCAACAGAAGGCGTCGCCGAAGTCGAGTCACCAATTCAGAGTTCAGCTGAAGAGGTCCAATCCCAAGGAAGATCGACCGAGTCCCTTGAAACGCACACGTTTGTGGTTTCCTCTGAGGACCCAGCCTACGATTCTCCGAGAACCCAAACTATCTACGAAGAAGCCCTCGAAGAGTCTCCCAACAAGGACAACTTGTCGGCGAATCAGTACTCCCGCGACTCACTAGAGACGTCCCCGCGCGAAGAGTACATTAAAAGCCACATCAACAACTCGCGAGGCGACTTCCCCGATGAAGGAAGCGAGGCCGGACCTCCTCCGAGCTATAAAGCTACGTCCAAGTCACAAGAAACCGCCAACCACCAGAACAAAACGCACTCTGTGAACTCTTCGTTGGACAGCGAGTTTGTGCGCGTGTTTAACAAGTCCGATATGGAAATTTCTGTGCTGTCGTTGAGCAGAAGTATGTCGGAATCGACCGTTAACTACTCGAGCATTGGACTGGTGAGTGTAACTAATGGCTACAGCCGGGGGAATAGTTTTTTACTCTTATTTATATTTACAGTACGAGAAGTTGATTCAAAACGAAACCAACAAGTCGGAGCATTTGGCGGCGCTGTTAAAAATGCGAGAGAAGGCACTTATCGATCGCACAAAGGGTCAGATAGCTTGGCTGGAAATGCAGAAGAAACGCTACAAGGCCAAGGGGCACACTCCCCAGATATCCGCCGTCAAAAAGAAGCAACGTGGAATACTGCTGAAGATGGAAAAGGAAAGGGACGAGATTAAAAAGTAAGTAGAACGTTAATGCTTGCAGGGGGTGTGTGTTACTAAACTGAAACCAGTAAAAAAAGAAGGAATTTGAAGGAAGAACCGAGGGTGTCTCGGTGAAGTTGCCTAATTCTAAATTCCACTCCAACCCATTGAATTATGCCCAACAAAACCACCAACTCCAAACAGTCGCAATTGTTAATTCTACTCTTAAGCATTTCTATGCAAATTCGCCGTCTCATCGTCTCATCGTCTCATTCGGCAAAAATGTCCGATAAAATATTTTTAATCAGACCACAAAGAAAGCGCACTAACTATTCATCAACAACCGACTCATTAGTCCGCCAAAATGTGGTCCGTTAGTGCCTAGCAAATCCTTGGAGACGTTGGCGCCATTTACATGTTATTTATATGTCACTTCGCCTATGAGCTGCACGTGTAGGTCTTTGCCCTGTTTTTTAAGTGCTCCTGTGCGCCGATTGTCTAGTGAGACTAGTGAGTACTTGTTCAAAATACCCGCTCGCGATCTGACGTAGTAATAAATTTAAATTAAAACCTGACAAAAGTGTCTGGTGCTAGTTTTCCCATCCATACAAGTCAGCAGCTGCCAAAAGTAATTTCACTCAGGCATGCAGAGAGAGAGGGTGTATACGCTGTACACGACCGACTCCATAAATATCTGCGTGCGCGAGCTCGATTGTGCAAATGCGATGAACGCACATAGGAAATCCGCCACAAAGATGATGCCTTCTAAAAATAATCCCCCACTGGATCTACTCCATTCATAAACGACAGCGACGACTACGACGGCGACGGCGATGCTTTAATTCTGTGAGAGTGCGCGTGTGATTGAATGTTGTGTGCCGCAGCACATCCCTCCGTTCTCCATCGTCGAGCAAAATGTAAACAAGACAGTTGGAAGCTAACAAAACCATTGCACACACAGAGGGAAACTTAGACAGCTTTCTGTTCACTCGTTTGTCATCGGCTGCTGTGCCGCCGACGACAACGATGCACCAATTAATCTAATCTGAAGAATTTTTGTTGTTTAATCTTATCGCTCGAACAACATAAAACAAACATTGCGCCATTGGGTGGCGCATAGTCCGACGAAGGCCGCCAGCGGCAGCAGAAACAGTCGATCTGTGCCTATATCCCTGGGTGAGTAGTTGGGTGTCATCGAAGCTTCGGTGGGAACGGGAAAGCTCCAAACACAGGGCCGCCCTCATATTCCATATACGTATGTACGCTCGTATTTTAGCGGCATTCGCGTAAATATCTTCCTCCTGTGTATACGATATTTATATTTTCGTGTATTTTTAGAATTACAGCAGCACGCGTAGTAGTGCTCTGTTTGCTGAACGAGAGAGACAGCAGTAGAGCGAGAGAAGGCGTCTCTGTAATGGAATGGAACCTTGATATTCATTTTAGTTATTTTCTTCTCTTCGTTTCGCAGACTCCTCCAGCAGGCGAAGGTCCAGCGCGATCAGAAACTGCGCATCCCAGAGAGTCGCCCTTCCACAGATGTTACGTTACTGCAACAACGTAGTAGAACAGGAGTCCAGCCACCAGCTGTCGCACAAACAGCTTCCAGCCACCACCAAAGACAGAAGTCACAGCATTTGTATCAACATCAGCTGCAGAGCGTCCGAGCAAAGCCGTCGGCAATAGTACGTGGCTACGAGCTGGAGACAAGTCGCAGTTTAGAGCAATTGTTGCATAAACGCGAAGAGGATCTGCGTCGAAGGCGAGAGCATGTAGAACGACTGATGGAATGGCATCGACGTCTAGATCAGGAGGAGGCGGAAGTATTTCAGCTGGAGCGAATGTTGCTTGACTACAACAATGTGCATGCACAGCAGGAGAATGCACAGGAGGACAGTCCGAACCAGGCGAGAATGGAGAAGAAGCTGAAGGAGATCGATCGAAGTCTGCGCGAGTTAAGCAGTATCTCTGGCGGCGAGGGAAGTGCCGAGCGCAGTGGAGACTTTGTGCGAACAACTGGCAGCAAGCTGAATAAGTTATGGCGTCGGTTGACCAGTCGACGCGCGGAGAAGTTTGAACCGAATAAAAGGTATAAGCTGTGTAAGGTGGATCTGGAGCAGCTCTACGAGGAGGCTAAGTTGGCGGTGCTTCATGATTTTGGCGAAAATGTCAACCAAATGGAGGTGTTCTTGAGTCAGACGTCGATAAGTACTGCGCAGCAGTCGATTGTGGACGCAGAGGTGCCACACTTGAATTTGAATTTCAGTTCGGGACAGTCTGATGCGGATTTTGCGAAGGGCAACTATAGTCCAAGTGCAGCCGAAGAGGAGTTTGTTGGTTTTACCGGTCCATCCACCTCGGAAGGCTTTTCGGAGGAGTCGTCGGCGAAGGAGGCAAGGAAGAGTGAAAGCTCGTTGCCAAACAGTGAGAAGAGCTCGCAATCGGGCAGTCGAACTGCAGCGAAAGGCACACGAGGCGGAAGTTCGCATTCTGCAAAAACAGCCATCGCGCCAGAAAGTGAACCGAACAGCCCCACATTTAGTGACCCAACAAACAGCGCTTCAACCGGAACTGAACTAAGAAGTAGTACTAACACAGAAAGCAATCGTGTGATACAAAGCGTCTCGAGTCATAATAGTCGTGGGAGTGGTTCGTTGGCACAAAATTCGCTAGACACTTTGGCGGATGATGCGACAACTGCTGATGTCAGTACTAAAACAGAAAGCAAACAAACAAACTTATCGGACTGTGCCCAGGTCAACGTCTCTTTAGCTAAAACAGAAAGCGGACATAGGACGTTGATAGAGAGTGCCAAAAACAACCGAGCAAGTGTGGCAGAAAGTATCCTGAGCAACAGTTTGATGGAAAATGCCTCCTTGCCGCAGAACTCTGGAAGTACTCTACCCGATGGGATCTCAACAGACAATCGAACAAAAACGGAAAGCGTTACAGATTTGGTCGAGAGCGCAAGCACCAGCCCAGCAAGTATGCCAAAAAGTGCCCAAAACAGTGTCGCGAGTGCTAAAACTGTAAGTAATCAATCGACGTTGATAGGAACTGCTTCCCTGGCACCAGCTTCTGCGGTAACAGAAAGTCAGCCAGAAAGTGGATCACACAGTGAATCGAGTGCAGACAGTGGCCGAACAGAAAATGTTCTACGCAGCAGTCTAACTTCCAAAACTGTAAGCAACCAATCGGGTTTGGCAGAAAGTTATTCAAATAATGGTATTTGGTCTGCCAGTCACGCAGAAAGCGAACAAGTCAGCTTACCAGAGGGTCCTGCTTCCAAAACTCAAACGGAAAGCATACCAACAGCGCCAATAGAGGGTGGCACTCAAACAATGCATAACTCGTCTCACACCAACGCAACAAACCACCCAGAGGGTGATGTGACTCCTGCTTCAAAGAGTGTCTGTACTGCTAGTCCGCCGGAAAGTACACGCCCCAATAGTCAAGCGGAGAGTAAACAAACAGAGTCTGAGAAGAACTCAAACTACACACAGTCCTTAATAGCCAGTAGAAACCGGTCGTCGGAAGACAGTTGTGACATCTCCTCCATTGTCAACTCTTTGCTGCAATGCAGTGGAGGAACGTTAATCTCACAAAATAGAGCCATAGCCGAATTAAGTCGTCTCCCGTCGAAATCTTTTTCTGCTCTGGAACTGCGCTCCCGCACAAATGGTCGCCAGCAATCGGAGAACATTACCGATCCAGTCACAGCTCAAAGTGAGTTCAACGAGGCGACCTGTGCCACGTTGAGAAATATTAGCTCCATTGACAACAGTACAAATTCAAAACATTCAGCTTCACATAGTTCAAAATCAGACCCATCATCAATAGAAAACACCCAGTCTCGTCAAGATAATCGCTCCGATATCACCCCGAGTCACAAGAAAACTCCAAGAGACGCCACCTACTCGTCTGCATTCGACTCTTCCGACGCCAGCTCCAATCAAGTGCGCTCTAGTGTCATCAAGAGCACTGTGCCCTCGCCCACAGAAGAATATGACTCGAAAACGTTTACGAACGCACTTTACGAGTCCGATTTCACCGAAGGCGAAGAGAGCAACATTGACGATGTCTCTCTGCCCAAATTCGAAACAACCGGCGAGGAGGAAGAGGTGGGGGAGAATGATCTGGAGCTGAACATGTCGCAATCATTGTGTCTTTCGGACACGACCGATCTGGAGAAACGTTTAATCGACTTGGATGGAAGTCTGAAGGACCTGAACGCCACCTTCGAAAAGGCGCTGAGCCCTGACAAGGCAGTAAGTCCCCCTCGCGACTCGAAGCACAACAGCGACAGCGCCCTGATGCCGGACATAATCAGCGAAGTCGAACTCGGTCGGCGACAGCAGCTTATGCTTGAAAATGAGGTAAGTCTCCTATCGTCCAAGCCAATCGTATTTTGACCACTCTATTCCTTTTCAGATGAAACAATTCGAGCATTCCGTACCCTACATGTACGTTCGAGAGATCCCGAACAAGCCGCCCCCGCCATATGTGCCCCCAGCGCATGGTAGCCCTATGACGACGATATTTCCATCAGAAGAACGAATCAAAGATATAACATATCGACGAACGAAAGAGTTGTATCACGAGATACTCCACATAGGTAAGCAGCTTCACCGTCTAGCCAATTCCGCCCATTAACTCTGTTCCCATTAAATTACAGATACAGCAGACGACCAGGGAAAGAAACCACCGTCCGTACTGGACGAAAACATAACAAATATTTACGAACGAATCATTCTTGATATCTGCAAAGAGTATCTAATCGAATACGAGCATGTCCTAACCTCAGCTGACCCGAATAACTTCCACAGCCCGTTGGCGTTCTTTAATCCACCGGATCGACTTAAATGCATGCAAGATTTCATCTATAAAGAGGTGAGAAAGAGCCTGGCCATGGACAAGAGCGCCCCGAAACGCGGTCAGGTGTATTCGGTGTATGGTCATCGCGGGAAGCGCGATTATGTCGGCGAAATAATCATCCAGGAGATGTTCGAGGAGGACGATCAATGGAGTAATTTTTACGTAGAAGAAGGAGAGGTATTGGAGTTGATTATTGAGGAAATGGTTGGCGCCACTGTTACGGAGATAGCCACGGAAGTGTTGGAAGAGCATGTGCCGAGAGATATCCTTGCATCTGCTGTGAGTGCGGTAGTGCGCTCGAATAGTACTTAATTTTTGTGCTAATTTATGTATTTTCTTTCTTTCTATTGTAAGTTTTATTTTAAATGAATGTAAGTAGGTAGTTGTTGTTTCCATGATTTCAAAGATGGAAATAGAAGTGACTTGTAAAATAGAGATAGTATTGTTTTCTTTGCCCCTTATATTGTTGGTGGTTGTCTTCGCACAGAATGGGAGATGAGACCAGAGATGCGGGCCAGAGCTCCATAGACAATCCTACCGAGAAAATTTGATGTTTAAATCGTTTGCAAATCAAGGCTTGAAGGATTTATTTTACCCAGGAGCAGATATATTTAATCGGAGATCCATAACAACGTTAAAGCTCAGAAAATAATATAAAGCTGTGACGGATGTTCTTCGACTGAAAATTTGCAAATCATTCGCTAGGAAAGTTGCATAATCTTTATGAATTCGCAAAATTTTTGTAGAATCAGACGATTTTACCACGAATTCATTTTGTTTCACAGGAAAAAAAGATTTAAGTCCACCGCAATAGCAATATCAGCATGCAGATCAAAGACTATTCAAATTTGGAACATCTTTGATGCAGATCATTCGCAATTCACGTAAACAAGATGTCCGATCCCCTTCTCCTATAGTCAGACAACTATTTAGTACTGAGCACCCCTTGATCTTACTTGATAATTCTGGCTTAGGTACTTTGTTAATGCATTTAGCATAAGTATTTGATAAACATTTAAAATCAACCAGTAAATTCATCTGAAAACCTGGTATAAAATCCTATGTCTGTCGTAAGGAATTTATATGAGGAATGCCTTTTTATTTTAGCCCATGTGAGGCTTTTGTAAATAATTTTTCGAATGGAACCCAAATCCAATCCGCTTCCACCGCAAAGTCCCGAAACGCCAGAATATCGGATTTTCACTCCAGAATCGGGCCCTAAGTCCGAAAATTCACGCTAATTGCGAAAAATTGCAAAACCGAGATTTCCCAAACTGACGCGATACTAAATAAAATATCAATCAGACTGACTTAAGGGAGTTGAAATTGATTGTTTTACTTCAATTTGGCTGAAAAGCAATCGAAAATTGACCATTTTTTAAGAATTCCTACCTATTTGCATGGACCAAAGAGAAAAAACCCGGGGCGTCCGACAAAAATAAAAACCCAAATAAATCAACAAAAAAAAACTCTTGACTAAAGTCATTTTACCGAAATTCACCAGGAAAATCGTGAATCCCGTGAATCGGCATTTTACACGAAATTCATCCGAAATATTATGTCCTGCAAACTTTTTGAACACACCTCGAAAATTTAGCACGCCAAAATAATATTCTCGATCCCTCTCTCATGAGATTTTCTGACGAAAAAACTGTCATCAAACGAACTGTCAAAAAGAAAAATGGAATTGCTTGCATGGTAGAGGTGGCATACAATAAAATTTCTCGTGATATTTTTGTGTTCAGCTAAACAAAATCAAAACAAACATTTTTAATACAAATTACTTATGAAAAGCCACAACAAATAAATAAACCCAAATGATGAAAGATCCCTTAAAAGCCCCGAAAGCCTGTGAGTGGACGCGTGAGAAAACTGCGACTCTCATAAGCCTTTATCAGTCGCACCAATGCCTGTGGAATAACTTCATCGAGGCGTACAAAAACAAGGATAAACGAATCAAAGCCATCGAATCCATCTGCAGCCAGTTGAACATCACCAAAGTAGACTTTGGCAAAAAGATACACAATCTCAGGAATCAATTCAATGCTGAAATGAAGAAGCTGGACAAACGAAACGAGTCTTCGACCGAAGTGTACCGCAGCCGATGGGAGCACTATGATGCATTAAAGTTCCTTCGGGAAGTGATTGCCCCCCGACCGGGCTTTTCCATGACCCTTAAAGGAGCAAGGGTAAGTCTCAATATGAAATTCAATAATTAAAAACAGCTTTATAAAAGAATTTTCTTGTTGCTATAGAAATACGAAATCAAATATAGTATGGTGGAGGAGGAGGACGATAATCAGCCAAATGCCTGCGAAATCCAAGAGGTCACCGACACCGAGATTCATTACGAAGAAACAACCGAAGCCGATCAGAGCGCACTGGAATTTTCCAACATCCCGGTTGTGAGTCGAGAAGAGATTTTGGAAACAAAATACCAACGACCTAGTGCGGACGACTCGGATACTCAGGAGTACATTCAAACTGTTCAGACTTCTCAACACCGGACCATTCATCAGGAGCGGCATCACTCACAGGAGATCCTACAAATTGATGATCCTCGCAGCATACACACGGTGGCATCTACTGCAATTGTTGGTGTGGAAGCGATTCCGCCAAAAAAGCGACACAGAATCCCAGATAACTCTGAGGAAGTGCAACGCGACCAGTGGGATGTATTTGGCGAATTTGTCGCCGGTGAATTTAGGAATTTGAACTCGGAGCTGTCACGAAAGAAACTGAAGAGAAAAATCATGCAAGTAATGTTGGAAGTCGGCGAAGAGGACGATGGCATCAACATCAATATTTCTTTGAATTAGATTAAGCTAATAGGTTAGTCGTTAGGTTTAAGAGAGTTTATAAGGACTTGTTCACCCAGTACATGTTAATGTTTTTCATACTTTGTCTCAGTAAAGCGAGTTACATTTCGGTGTACCTAAGTTTTTTGAAAATTAGGGTGATCTTTAAACAGTATGGATTATATTTCAAGAGCTTCTAAGCAAGACAAGCTTCAAAAATCTAAAAAATAGTATAAAGCTCCTGTCAGCTCGTCGAAATTCTTTTAACTTGTTGCCAACATTGCTTCAACCCCTTCTTAAGGTCTCATGGTAAGGTAATGGGTGTGAAATCAGATAGCGTAACTAATTTTGTTCTGGGCTTTAAATACTAGCGTACTCCGTTCTAACAGAATTTGCCAAACACATTACTGCAGCAGTCCTTTTGGAATCATGCAGAGATAAAATTGACGAATGGTTCAACACTGGCTTGCCGCATTTAGTTCTTCCTACAGCACTTAGGCAACAAAGCTTACCACAGATTCACAGCACATTTTCAAGACTGCATTTACAAAATAATTCTCACAAAATGCATGAATAATTAGCACCACCGATGGAAATATAAAAGTTAACGCAAAATGAATACCTTCTTCAAGTTAACATTTTTTTTTTATTAAATGTTAAACGTTTTATCAAAAAGTAGTGTTTTTTAGGTTAATGTAAATCTAGAGGTGCAGCCGTTGTTGCATCCACTTTTCTACTTAACCTCCTTAACCTGCAGACCTGGGGGCAGAGACTGCTTGATTTTCTCGGCTTTCTCCTTATCGGGAACAACCAAGGTGTACAGAAAACGGGAGCAACGAATCTTGAACTTTGTGTTTGATGGATTCTTCTTGATCTTCACGGCACGCGCATCGGACCTGCGGGCGGTGTTTAGGAATTCCTTGACTTCCTTGATTTCACGCGGCATCTGAAATACATCAATTGATGTATATTAATTCGTATTCTACAATTTGGGAGGGTTTTTCTTCGTTTTACCTTGCGTTAATTTGTAGAAATTTAATAAATTTTAAGCAACGAGGAATCCAACTTATGTTGACGTTTCCACGTTTCGAAAGAAAGAGAGAAGGAAAGGATAGAGCCAAAATGGTTGAATTTCCGGCTGTCATGATTGAAAGTTTTTATATGATACGAGCGCCGTCTAGTGGGTAATAGGCAAATATTGCAAATTGCACGACACTTTATTCAAAGAATTTTTAGTTTATAAACAATTATTCGGCCAAAGAAATCTGTGCTCGAGTTAAATAGGAATTTCAATTTTTTCACGTTATCTACGGGGAATTTGAGTGTAAATGTTTGAATTGAATTGATGTCATCGGGGTAGAATGGTTCTGTATAATCCGTTCCATCGACAGTGGTGACGGTCACTGTGGGATCTTTACCAACAAAGCCTCCCTGGAATTGAAATCTGAAAGACCTTACAGTCTGCGGCTCTTCGAATTGAAGTGCTATCCATTGAGGTGTGCCCTAGAATAGTATCTACTCTTATCTAATGGTCCGAATATAAACGAGGGTACGGAAAGGGGTTTTTATTACCTCATTGGAATTCCATGCAGTGTCTTCTTCAGAGTCGAACATAAAATTCTTGCCATGTTGCTTGATGTCCTTATTGAGAACCGAGCTCACCCTGTTGGAAGAAGTCATTAGTTGCAATCTATTTATGCTTCTTTTTTTAATTATTTACAGGCTCTTGAATTTTACCGAATTCAGGATGCTCATCTTGTTTTGGAAATTGTGTTGACCTTTTTGGTGAGTGTGAGCGTCTGTCAAATTTAATTCTTGTTAACTCCTGGTTTATGGCGCTGCTGTCTATTGGAAGAAGTCTTAGGTGCTGTTTGCATTACAATTGAATACTAATTTCAGGTTACCTTCTCATAAGTACATTTAGAGAATTTTTTTTTTTTTTGAATCGAGATTGATTGCTTTTCATACTCGGAGGCAATTTTGAAAAATCTAAATTTTTTCTCAGATTTACACATTCTTGCACTAATACAAATGTTTATGACACACAGTAGCTATAAGTTACGATACGAATTGTTAATCGTTGGAAGGATTGATTTTTTAACTGAATTATTCATTTTACGCATATGGAAACGAGTTTTTATATTAAATTATTTCGCAATGCGTTGGTATAAATGTGTGAAAATCAATTGCAATGGTTTGCCAGCGCATTTTAACCAATAAAATTCGGATTTAATGTTCGATTTGGCAGCAGAAATCTGAAATCACATTATTAAAATCTGAAATAACAAATCGAAAACGATATTAGTTAAAGGGATGGTTGATAAAAGTTCACCTAAGCACATTTACAATCTTGTTGTGCTAATTATTTACTATTTTCCGCTTAAACTTGTTGTCTAACGAAATCCTCCGGAGAGCTCAAAACGAACAACGAACATTAAACAAGCTGTTGAATTAATGTAATCAGTCCATAAGAAACAGAAATATAAAAAAATGTCATGCTTTAAAAAAAAAAAAAAAATGTATATCATGAGAGAAGGAAATGCAAAGTTTTCTTCAGTTCGATATATTTTCTGCAAGTGTTTGGTTGTGTAAAGTGCGTTTCCCTGATTTTCTTATTTAATTTATTTCTCTTCAATTGGCCCATAGCTTTGTTGACATATTTACATTTTGTAAAATAAATAAAATTAGCCCATTGTTTTAGTGCAACTAGAGTTTGCTTTGTAAATTGGTTCCAACTGGGATTCAATTTTGTTGCAAGTTATCGCGCCCCCATCAAGCATACGTATCCATTTAATTCATAATTTTTGTAAAGGTAAGCTCAATCATTTTATTTTCTATTAATACGCAATGTGCCAGCGCAAAGTGCAACTGGTTGCATTTCGTTGCAACACCCTCATTATATTAATGAGCACTAACTTGAAGCATATCGCACCTTTTAATATTCTACTAAACTATGAAAAATTCATGGATCAAATTTTTGTAAACGATTTACTTTCGATGTCGCTTAATTAGGTCGAACATAGTGTTTGAATAGACCTCAGACCTGGCGTTTTAACGGTGACTGCAGCAACCACAACTTGTTTTGAATGGGGAATCTACTAAATATATTATAGGTTATGTATTCAAATTCGTATTTGTACATAATGATTTGTGTCTGGACAAAGTTCATATCATAAAGAAACCAAAACAGTCGTATTGGTAATTAATTCCGCTAACCTGTTTCTGGTTGCAATATGATTTACCAAATATCAGGGTCCAAAGTCCAAGTATACTGGTACTGGTTTGCTCCAGTCCATGCTCACCAAGTTGCCTTCTTATGGTGCATAGCAGTTGAAACTTGGAGGTTGCTCAAGAGACCGATATTCTCTTGTTGGGGATACTTTGTTCGGTTGAGGCTTGGGTATGGCAAAGCGAGACGGAACGCAAAAAGAAAATCGAAATAAAAGTTTTATAAAGGCAGGTAGGTATACCGTATACCCCTAAACAAGATATATACGTACAGTCAAGTGCGCGAGGGGGAGGCAAGTCACACACGCACCAGTTGTACATCTTCTTTGGGCTTAGGTAACCCCTTCCAGCGTAGGTTTATTGATTGCTGCAATATGAAGGCAGACAGCACAATATTACTAAACATGACAGTTGATGTGCTGTTTGAACGGCAATCTATTTGAATGCAAAACTCAGTAGTTGAAAAACGCGGCAATCAAAAAATGATATAGTCTCGATTTCGACAGTCCATGGCACTTGGCGCCTTTTTCGACTGAAGCGAGTAATGTTCTTAGAAGTCATCTAATTTCGATTTTATTTAAATTAAGTGCAAGTACATTTATACCATATGTATCATGTTTTGTATACATAGCTTTGTTAACCCAAGGATGGATAAGTTTGTACATATTCTCCATATTTACATACATCCATAAAACAAAAATATTTTTTTTTACCTGAATCTAGTTGTGTTATTATTGTTATTGCCCCCGCGTTATTGTAAAATGTGGTTAGTTGATGTGTCAAGTTTAACTTATGGCCGTGAACCAATCTGCTGATTACGCTGGATTACAAATTCCAGATGTAAATTGCTAAATGTTAAGTGTGGCTCAATTGGACTAAAGAAGCCTTATATGTAAACAAATATGTGAGGTGACAATAGTGAAGTGGATAGAGTCATTACTTGTAACCTGGGCGGGTAAGTTCGGGCACCTTCGTAGGTCAGCATTACTCGGCCACCCAAACATAGAGAGAAACGAAAAATATCAGAGTTTCTCTTCTCCCCCACTACAACAAAAAAGGGGTTTCTGCTGGGTGTAAAATGGATCGGGCTTGGTCTGAGTGCTCCAGGATTTGAAATCCCATTTGTAAAAATATTAAATAATAATAAAAAATATATCAGGTTGTAATTCTGGTACTGTATAGAACCATTCATTAATTCATTATCATCGTTCTCTTTCTCGATAGTTCAGACTTCCAGGCTTCTGGAAAAGCTAACAGGATAGGCATAGCGCATTGAGGGATGATATGAAACCAGCCTCTTTGCTTACAAGTCACCAGGTCTCGATGGAATTTAAAATAAAATTGCCGGCAGTGATTTGTCGAAGCCGCTTAGTAATCAACTACACCCCAAGCCTATTTACTGCAAGCAATACACTTTAAGCAACTTCCAAAGCATAGAAGGTGTGTTTACTGAAACTATTATTAAACTAATTGGTTCGTAGCGCCAGAATGGGAACAAGAAATTTAGATTCCTAACGGGCACTCGGCGACATAAAATATAAGAGGCATAGAAAGAACTCTGTAGAATGTACATTTTGTCCTTCGAGTCAGGCGTTTTGAACTGATTCATTCTACTAAACCGAAGCGGTTTCCTATGGTTATTATTCGCCAACAATAAATTTTCTTTCGTGGTTATTTGGTAGGAAACCCTCGCTTATATTTTTAACATTTTTTTTCGAAGAAGACTCACTCGTGTAAGGCGCTGTTATCGTCGTAATTGGAAAATATCGGCCTACCTTTTCATTCATACAAGTGAAATAACGCCGTCTTATTATTATTCTTATTATGATTTCCATTTCAGTAAATAAAGTTTGGTGTGCTGAGCACCTATAAAAAGTAAAACTACTGACAATCAAGTCAAGGTCATATCATAAGTAACGCACGGGAGAGATATGTATTTAAAAAAAAAACCTTCACTAACCAAAAAAGAGCAGATAAAATAACTTGCCAACTCATTTACCTAAAAGAACGATAGTTGTAGGTACTATCTAGTGGTTTCTAACTAATGTGGGTAAGTGCAAACAACAATTAAACATTTCTACAAACGTCCACAACAACTACAAATACACAATCGATGAAAGCGAAATCATTTGTCGGCTTCTGCCATAAGGCTCGCCATTTATTTTCGCAATAGGTCTACTTGATACTTTGAGACTTTGATCTTATTTATTAACCCTCGCGAGGCAAAAAAAAGGTCACATTCAACTGTATCGTACCTGCTTAGAGTACACGTATAGTTGGGCGAAATTTTACTATTTGCCGGCGTTAATTCGTATCGACCACCCCCAATGAGAGTTAGAAATTTATTCGAAAAGAAACGCAATCTAGGCGATAAGTTATCGGCAGACACCTAAAAATGCAAGCCAATCAATATATTTTTGGCTTCATTTATGAAAAGGTAAATGATAGACGAAATTACGTTCTAATTTAAATGTGGGGGTTTTTTTCTAGGGGGGTCGTGGTCTTTGAATTGCTATTCTAAGAGTGGGAATAGTACTCGCACTTTGCGTGCGTGAAAATGCATTCAACGTATCAAAATGTTCAATCTATTTCGAGCATGCAAAGTACATTGACTTGACATATGTACACGCGGCGCAGAATTCCGACTGAATCTGTGAGTGGAATGCGAATGAGTTGGCGGCGTTTATCGTAGTTCTTTTTCCTCAATGCAGACGAATTAAATTTGCAAAAATGTCGCGACGGACGACAAGCAAATTAAAACAAACTACTGGCACAATCTCGTTGCAATACCGAGTTATCGGAGGAAAAGAAAAACTTGTTTCGCGATCATATGCATTGGAAGGGAAACCCCACTTAGTAAGGCTGCTACTTATGGCATTTGATTATGATGCTATCGTCAATCGGATAGAAATCCCGAGATCCAGCTGAAGCAGTGAATTATCGTTAGGAAAGTCCATCGAGGTGGGTTGTTTGTGTTTCCTAGGAATAACCAGTTACACAGTGATTACATAATAATCCATTCAATCAAGTCCACGTTTTAATCTATCGGAGTTTTTCACTTGCTCTAACAAAGAAAATGATGACAGCATTGTCATTTCTGGGTGATGCATTTTTAGTATAAAAGGTATGTTTTTGAGTATTGCCTTGCGTTTAAAATGAAATCAAGCACGTTTGGCCTGTTTGTTTGTCTGTCGTTCTTTCATTTTGTTTGTCTGTCATTCCTCAGGAGAAACCGATGTGTCGTAGTTTTTTCCACCTTCATTCAATAATCGATAAAAAGCTTGTTAATGAAAATTACTTCGGATATGATCGATATGACATGAATATAAAATAATATTGGGCACGTTCCAAAACCTAGTTATCTTAGGTCGACTAGATTGGTCCGAAACGCCACTTTTACTAAGTCAGCCCTATGTACGAACTGTCAAGTTAGTATTCTCACACAAAATTCCTAACCAATACTTCGGCTACTCCTCCATAAACGTCAACTAAACAACCTATTCACTTGATTAATCGAGGCTTATAAAAGGTTAGTTCCTGGATGGAAAAGACTGTCAAAATGACAGTGGTGGGGATAAATTCTCTCTCAGAGAGAGACACTTAGAAAAAGTAAGGGGAAAGCTTTTGTATTATTCTATAAAAAATGCCAGATAGCTACACAATTCAAAAATTCAAAAAAGTGTTAGGAAGAGTAGTTAAAATGTCTGATAAACTCGAAGAATTAACTAACAAAATTAGCTGATTCATCTACCTAGCGATGAAAGTGATTCGGAATTAATCGAACTTCTTTTTGACGAGTTCGAGTATGTGGAAGAGTTTGCACTGATTGCATTTGAAGCATTCGTGAAAATTACGTGGAGGGTGGAGGGGATTGACTCGTCTTGCAGCGAGGAAGAATTTCTTCGCCACTTTCATAAATAATCTATAAGAGAACTTTTAACTTTATTTTGCCGCCTGTTGATTTTAATACACAGGAAATGAAAACATGCATTCGTATGCCAAATAGGACAACAAATTTCAAATCATCTGTTAATTGTCTTGAAAGTGACAACTTTTCCAATTCTTACACCAACAAACTTGTTGAGTAAAAACGTAAGATTCTCAGTGGAGCCTGGAGGGATAATAAATGGCTGCTAGCTCACTCGATGACGCTCTTTTTTACGAATTTTTCGAGTTAAGGAAAAGCATTGATTAAAAATTCGTAAGAGTTGGTTAAAACTCGTAAAATTTAAAAGTAAAGTAACAGGCCTTTTATAATATTGCATAATTCGTAACAGAATTGTAACCTGTATTTAAAAAACTACAAAATTGAAGTGTTCTTGAGTCCGGAGCTGGTCGGTACCGGCAAGTTGCTACTGTTGTGATTGAGACGAATTTCAGGGATGAGGTGGGTTGGTATGAGGTATAAAGTATATCTAACGTATAGTCTATGCTGATAGTTATGGGTAAGCCGAGACGTAATGCGCACAGATTAAAATGACCCTCTACAAATTTGGTACAGTAGAAAACACAGTTTATTGGGTAGAGATACCCCCATTGTGATGACTGTCGATCTGGTACCAACGTAAATTCGGGTTCCTATTTGAATTCGCACACATGAGAACATGATTAAATGAAACCAGGAAGAAGCCATCTAGCCAGCATGTACCGCATGTGTAAAAACCGACATTTTGCGAAAATCCACCAGCGTGTTAATAAGAATCAACTTGAGCACATGAATTTAAATATACAATCTAGCTATAAAATTCTTATGAATTAGCAGCCCGGGCACATACATAGTATGGCAACGACGAAGAACGAAGCCCGCTCACGTCATCTTCTCGGAAAAAGCTCAAGTCTCTGTTCAAAGTCCAAGCAGAAATTAATTGGTTTCCCCATATACCCAGTTCGTTACACACACAATCGCATTCAATTCGCGAACTGCCGGTATTTGCAGCAACAAACAAAACAAAAACCAAGTGACTCAAATTCACACTAAAAACGAGGAATCTCATCCCCACTCAGCTGCGCCACCAACAATCAACTCAGCGGTCTCTGTTGATGGGGTATAATTTTATATTTTGCAACACTGTATACTCAGTAGTATACTGTGCTACAATAAAACGCTTCATTGGAAAATGTTTGCCTCGAGTTACGGGAGCGCGTGCGAGGCTTGCAAGTCATTTTTATGAACTATTTGCGTTTACTTGTGTCTCTTGTTTAGCAGAAATATACAACACGATCGCAGAGATGTGATCAGGCATGCTTCCTGATCCAATTGGACTTTGGATATCAAATATTTTTTGAAAAGTGCCAGTCAAGTGGCCCCCCTCTGGATGAGGCAATCTGCAAAAGTGTAAACAAAATGTAAATGTTCATTGTCAAGTGCATGCGGGATTATGAAAGTGCCGACAAATGAAATGGAAACATTGGTGGAGGTTGCACGTTTAATAACTTTTTTTTTTCAATAATCAGAACTGGTTATGAATTTTTCCATTTCGGTATAGAGAAATGTCAGTTTTGAACCGCTTATAAGTTTTTCATGTGATTAATTGAATTTCGTGACCAGTTTTCTACTAATAACTATTTCTAGATTCGACTTCTTCTTTTTACAAATTTTCGCAAATGTGAGCTCACATTAGTTTAAAGCCGAGACTAGAATTCGAATTCGATATACCTAAGTGAGGAACACTTGTGGGCATAGTGGCTTACTCTCTTGTTGACTCTAGGTTTGACGTTAAATGCACGGTAGCTCACAATTGCAAAAGTTGTACGAAAAAACTGCTATTGTGAACTTCCTAAACTAAGCTCGAAACAAAGGGCCTCACTAATAATCATATTTAACCTTCACACTAAATACCTATATATATATATTTCGAGAGATAATCGAATCAGACCACCATTGTCGGGTCTCTTTTCGTCTCTCTACCACTGTAAATCTTACTCAGAGAGACTCTCTGGATTTCTCCACAGTTCTTCTCTGGGCTCAATTCCTAGTGTTAACGCTAGCATCTGTTTATGGGAGATCCGTTTCATCGACTGGGTCTCGACCCATTGATGTCCCAAGATCCTCATTCTTCTGCCAGCCAATGCCGGGCATTGACACAGTATATGTGCCGCTGTCTCAGATTCCTCCAGGCATAGTCTACAAGTATCATCCTCTATAAGGCCCATTTTCCTTAAGTGATACCTGAAATTACCATGTCCTGTAGACAAAGCCACCACCCATTTCAATGTTCCTCGACTCATGCTTAGAACTCTTCTTTGAGTGGAGCAGGTCGGCCACTTTATTGCCATTTTAGCTTGTCTACATTGTTCCACGGTTGACCACCTTCTCAGGTGTTCTGCCGTGATCCATTTGTGGACAAGCTGTTCAACCATTCCTCTGCCAATTGAAGAGAATGGTTCTGGTCCCAGCAACTTTTCAGTTGACCCCTGTTTTGCAAGGGAGTCCGCCTTTTCATTGCCTTCGATCCCTATGTGTCCTCGTACCCAAGTCAGTGTTACTTCATTTTTAGATGAACACTTATTGAGTTTAAGTACGCATTCCAGTGCCAGTGATGTTGTGATGTTTGTTTGTTCCATGCATCTGATCACCGCCTGATTGTCCAGTGCTATGAGGATATTTCTTCCTTCCACCTGACACTCAAGCAGGTAGTCCAACGCATAAAGCAAGGCAATCATCTCAGCCTGGTATACTGAAGTGTATTTCCCGAGGCTAATGTGACGGGCAAGTTCCAGCTCTTCTGAATAGATACCGGCCCCCGCCCCGCCATCCATCATGGATCCATCCGTGAAAATCACTATTTCACCATTTCTTTTTTCTGGAAGTAATCCGTTCTCAATACGAGTTTTATGATTTCTTTCCATAATACGCACCCTTGTTATTCGATCCATAGGCATGTTTAGCTCCCTAATCTCGTCTTTAACAAGTTCCAGGATCTTCCTATGTCCATAGATCGTACCACGATGGTGCCATTTCGCATCTCGATGCAAGCGAAGTGCCGTTTGGGCCGCTGTTTTCTTAATAAATAAGTCTAGCGGTAATATCCCCATGATGACTTCCAATGCGCATGTTGGGGTTGTACGTATTGCACCTGTAATTCCCATACATGCTAAACGCTGAACCCTATCCAGGTGCTTCCTCACAGTTTTCTGAGAGGCTTTCGCCCACCATACAACCGAGGCGTACGTGATAATGGGTCTAGTTATCATCGTATACATCCAGTATGCTGACCTAGGCGAGAGTCCCCACCTTTGTCCACATACACGTTTGCACTGATGTAGTACCCTCTTTGCCTTCCGGACCTTCTCCTCAACATGGTAATTCCAAGTAAGTCCAGTATCTAGATAGACTCCCAGATACTTAACCTTCTTAGTCATTGTTAGTTCCGATCCGAAAAGTGTTAAGGGCCGAAATTCCAGATTTTTCCTCTTCCTAGTGAAGACTATTAGATCTGTTTTCGCCGCATTAATGGAGAGCCCTTGTTCCAGACACCACCGCTCAACCACTCTGAGTGCATTCCTCATGATATCTGCTGTGACGTCCATGAATTTGCCTCTGGCCATTATTGCTATGTCGTCGGCATATCCCACTGTGTGAATGCCCGTCGCCTCGAGTCTGTCGAGAAGAGAGTCCACAGTGATATTCCACAGTGTAGGTGAGAGAACACCTCCTTGTGGGCAACCTCTGCTAACCCTTCCTCTGAGTTTTGAGGTTCCCGTCTGAATATTAATCGCCCTCGTATTCAACATATTGTCCACCCATCTTACCACCAGTGGGTTAACCCTACGTTTTTCCAAGGCTTGTTTCAGACTTTCAAAGCATATCTTATCGAAGGCACCTTCAATGTCCATTATAGTGGTCATCGCAATGCCCCCGGTATTTAGCTCTTCCTCCGCAACGCGTACTACTTGGTGTAGCGCTGTTTCTGTAGACATACCTACCCTGTATGCATGCTGTCTACTATTTAAAGGATACATCTTAAGCGCAGTACTCTCCATATAGTCCACCATCACCCTTTCCATTATTTTTAACAGGAAGGATGTTAGGCTGACTGGTCTGAATGACTTTGCCTCGGTGTAGTCCTTTTTTCCCGGTTTTGGAAGGAAGACCACATTTGCTTCCCTCCATGTTATCGGGATATAGCCTATTGCTAGGCATGCAACGTATATATTCCTGAGCCTTGGTGCAATTAGGTCTATACCCCATTGCATTAGACCTGGAAATATACCATCCGGCCCCGCAGTTTTGAAGGGTGAGAATGTTGCTATCGCACCCTTGACCGCTTTTGGTGTCACGATCCGTTCTGCTTCCGTCCTATCCATCCTGTTCGCTCCTTGTTTCCTTGGAGCCCAGGGCTGAGCTGACTTATAGCTTCCTGGAAAGTGTACCTCCATTAGGACCTCATTTGTGTGATCCAGTGTTTCCACCATCTCCCCCGCTCTATTACGAATGAGTCCGATCTTAGAAACTGGATCTCTCGAGACAATCTTTTGTAGTCTACTGACTTCAGATGTACTCCTCATACTCGAGCAAAAGTCCCTCCATGACTCCCTTTTACGTCGTCGCAGAGTAACGTTTAGCTCTTTCTTTTTCGCCTTATATTCATCCCATGCTTCGGGTTCTCCCCTCCTCATGGCGTGATTGAAGGCCTTCCTCGCAGCCTTTTTTAGCTTTTCAAGTTCCCGGCACCACCAAGGCGCAGGATCTTGTTTTTCCACTAAAGTAGGTGTACAAGCCACTCGGTACGCAACTTCAACAGCTGATTGCAGATGCTTCAGCTGTGATTCTACATGCCAAGTATTTTTCGGTATTCCGAATGTCATTACATTCAGTTTTTCCTCCAACACTTCAAGGTATTTTATCCTATCTGTGTTCTTCGGAATTCTGATGTATTTCCGATCTTTTTTCCTTTTAGATCCATAGCGAACATCAAATGAAATGGCTCTGTGATCCGACAATGTAGCCTGATCCATTACCCTCCAATTTGATATTCTTTCAATTATCTGGCTACTGCACAGGGTAACATCGATCACTTCCATTCGTCTCACATCGACGAAGGTTGGCTCTGTTCCCCGGTTTAAGATAGCTAGATCCTTGCATGATACAAATTCGAATAAGGCTTCTCCTCTGTAATTATCGTTGGTGCTGCCCCACACTGTATTATGTGCATTGGCATCACAACCAATTATTAGATCCTCGTTCCTGTTCCTGCATGCATTCACCAAAGACTCTAACTCTCTTGTCGGAGGAGGTTCTGGAGAATCATACGGCAGGTATGCAGATGCTATGACAAAACTTCCCGCACCTGATCCTACTCGTACTGTTGCAAGGTCTGGGGCACACAGATCCGGCAATTTATATGCTTGAACTCCGTGCCTCACCAAGATACAGGACCTAATTCTTCCGCTAGTTTGTGCATAATGCAACTCAGCCATGCTATTTGGGAGTCCTCTAATCTTTCCTCTAAAGATCCAAGGCTCCTGTATCAGGGCTATATCAAACGAATCCTCATCAAAACACTTAGTCATCATTGCCGATGCTGCTTTGCTGTGATGAAGGTTCAATTGAATCACCCTCAGCTAAATACCTAGGTCACAATATGCAATTTTATATGGAAAATTTCCCCATTGTGAGTTCGAAAAATGTAGCCTGGGCACTAAAATTGATTATTAGTATCGCGGAAAATTGTTATGTATTTAACTTATACACAATAAAGATCCAATGAATGCATACATACCTACTCTAAGGGGGTGTTTTTACAGACTACCTATATGCTCATTTGTTAAGGTGTGTCTTCCCGTTCTTCCCGACTTGCTGCAGGCTAGTCCGATTGATGAATTTATTTTGGGAGTCGCGCTGTGTCTCCTTTTGTTTTCTGATCAAAATCTTATTTGTAGAAGATAGTAACCTAAACAAATTACACTTAAACACGCAACTTTTCGTTAGGAGTAGGCAGACGTTATTTGTTACCATTTTTTTTAAAGGCAATCGAAGCAAACGCAAACACAATTTCGCAGTCAGATTTTCATTTAATTTGTAATAAATTCACTGGCAGATTAACTTTAATAAATCTCTATGTGCATCTATGTTTTAAGAGGTCATTTTAATATTTAATATTAAATAAAAACACGTACCTAAATAGGCTGCCGAAACATCAAGGTTATGCAGTTATCAGCATTTGTAATAATCTTTTTTTTTAATATTGTTGAGTGCACAATAAGTACAACCCCTCAATAAATTTTAAAGGTGACAAGTGGTACATAAACGGTGGTGTAACATGTAGTGAAGACCGAATCGCGAACTGCGTTCGAGCGAATTTTTGTTAACCCTGACATTTCCCTGACTAACATTTTCATTGGTCGCAATAGTTCTCAAATGTCACCCGTTTTTGTTATTGGGAACGTTCAAGTATGTATCTAGTTTACTATAAGCCTGACAGCTGGCTGACTTGAGTATCATACGAATCTAATCGAGAATTTCGTAACTGAGAACTACGTTGACAGTTCCCATATGCGGCTGACGTAGAAAAAGCAACGCTATCGACCAATCTCGTTTGTGCGTTCAGGTTACATCTAGTGATCTAGTCCAGAAAAATCTGGTAGACTTTTTAATGTGGCCATTAACTATTCATGTGAGAGCAAACTGCGATCAAGCAAATATTCGTCCATTTTGACATTTCATACTTTCGTTCGGCCGAAGCATGAAGCCAGCGAAGTAGCCGATGAACTGACAGAAAAATAATAATTTCGCTTTGTATTTTATAACTTTTGACAAAAATTCAAGCAAGTCTATTAAAAATACAGTAGTAAACCGAGATGTGTTTTTTACCGCACACTCAGTTGTTTTGTTATTGAGCTGAATAAAAATTGTAAAATTCCATAGCCCGAAAAACGTAAACAATAACTTTTACTATTTCTGTCTGCAGATAACACAAAAAAACACAATATGCCACTTTCTTTGTTTCTTGCATTTTTTTATTGCTAATCTATTCTTAACCAAATGTCGTACCTGTTTGTTTTTTATTGTTTTATTATATCCATTAAGTTGGTTCGTTAGTGGACCTAACTTAAATATCCGAAACGCCCATTCTTATTTCGCAGATCGTGTATACAGATATGTCATACTTGCCGTAAAGAGTAAGTCACAAGACTAGACAATCCATAGACATAATCGTTGATAGAAAATCCATTTGCAATCGAATTGATTACAAAGAATTGCGTTCTGCAATTCTTGACTCAGATGTGTATTTACCCGTTCAGATTTTATATATCTGCGCATATTTCACGCGAAATTAAATCAACATTTTGCCGCACGTACTACAAGCGATAACAAAAAATAAATAAAAAAAAAACATTTTTTATATAATTTTCATTTCTCTATTAGTATATATTTATGCAGAAGGAGTTCTATTTTTTTCTATAATTTTTATCTGGAGGGTCAAAGTCCTACCACCTATAAAGAAGGCTTTTCTAGCTTTGACTGTATTAGTAGGTTTAGGTAGGCGGTGTGTGCAAGGGGCCTGATTTTTTATCTGCGTTCTGTCACTTAATCATAATCACTCCTCGCTCGCCGTTGGCACAGGCACACATATGCCCCATTTGAGTCGAAAGAAAGCTTATTTGCCTTGCGATAGTGTTGGTAAATGCCGCGAGTTGCGCATTTTTATTCGAACGTAATCTGTATATAGCATACTGCATACCTATTGCTATTGGCAATGATCGTGTTTAACGTTCAGTAATCAGTCAGTTTCTGTCTGGCCTCTGGCATCAAAGCAAGTTGGCTTTGTTTTCAATACTCATACAGCGATCGTCGACGCTAGACGTGTCTTGCGGAAAAACATTCAGCATACAGTTGCGTTTGGCATTACTTGATAAAAAAATTGTTGTTTTCGTCAAAAAATAAATTTGACAGATCGAGTGATTTACTGTGAAGAGAATAATTACAAAAGAGTGCTCATCAAAGTGAAGTGAATATAGTGGTCAATTGTTTACATCGAATTTAAGCGAAGGTAAGCGAAACTTCGTTCAATAAACTTGATCGTATCACCGCGTGGCGATAAGCATCCGAGTTTGAGTTGGAACAAAATGAGAAGAGAACTTTGTCCGGGGAAATTGTTTAGTTCCGTTGAACTGGGTTGTATTTGAGGGGGGAGAAAAAAACACCGTGAACATTTTTTTGCATGACTGGGCACCTTAATTGCCCATAAATTCGAAAAGCGACTGTAATCAGTTGCTGGTGCTGGCCATTTCCCAATGCGAGGCAGTGATTCATGGTGGAAATCACTGGGTAAATGATCAATCTGTTTAGATTTTGACTTATCGATACGGATATCGGATCGGTCCTTGGCTCTTCAACTGGGTTAACATTCTTGACTCGATCTCGGGGTTGTTTACCTTCACCTTTTTGAAATTCACTCAGCGGTTGGTATATAGTTTTGCTGAGTTAAATGGAAGGAATTGATAAAAAATGCAAATGTATTCATATGCATTAGGTATGCACTTTAGGCGGATTGCTAATCGCTCACAGCACTCGTAAGGTTGATTTAAAATTCAGCTTGTGGCAAAGTAGAGATGTTGTGATTTTTACGTTTGACCAATGACCGTTGAGATCTTGCCTTGATCGAGAGGACGGCCCTTGCAAGTATTGAAATCACGTTCCCAATTGGATGTCAAATGTGTCGAATTTTTTAAGTAAATTGTAATCAATGGAGAATCTCGCAATGGAGGTTATTTTCAATCTTTAAATCGTTTCTGAAACACGCAAAAGTTTCAGCCAGTACCTAAAGGTACATATCTGTGAAGTAATGTGTGTTTTCCGTGATAATAATCGATGTTTCAAAGCTTTAAACGGCCGAAATTTCTTCTGTCACCAAAAAAGGACAGCAACAGAGGCAAGGTAGACTAAGGAGCCCGCAGTCCTACAATCCCCTTGCAGTTGGCTCTCTATATCTTTGTTTTTCGCTTAATTTACTATCCGTGTACTTAGGAATGCGCATTGTTGACACTGCCAAAGCAATTCTAACTGACAGGCAGTCGACAAAACAGCAAACAAACGACTGCCATAACCTCACTCTTTTTGGTTTTGTGTAGGCAGGCATGTAGAGCCAATTTATTTAAACGAAGCCACATTGATCTTGAACGTCGCGGTTATTAACCTACATTCATGGTCAAACTCAAAATAATTTTCTAAAAATATTAAACGCATATGTATACCGCCATAACACTGCCTGTTGCTCACTGCTGTTATTTCCGTCAACAAATATGCCCTTGAAGGGCGCGTTTCGCTTATTAATCGCTAAAATTAAAGCCTCCCACTTGTGGTCTTCATAAAAATATCAATCGTATAATCTACACCATGAGGCATGTTTACAGTATGATTTATGAGTCTTTTGATAATGGTTCATTAGCTTTGCCTTTCGAATGATATCTGCGTCGATAAATATATCGGCAAAGCATTTCTCTGTTTATCGAACGTTTTTTACATAACCAATTTATTATAAAATAAAGCCAACTAGAGTGCCATAAAAATGAGTGTTGTTGTTTAAAATAACTATACAATTCCCATTAACCTTAAGTGTTTGTTTACTATAATAGTTGTTGCGCGCGGTTCATTTCAAATAAAAGCAGCAATCACGGTTAGCGATTGCCTAAGGATCTTCGATAGAGTCAACAGAAAAATTTAATTTTGTTGTTTTGTTAGCCGGCAAGGGTGTAATAATGGTACAATGTACCCTGCTATTTGTTTACCGTATACGCATTTGACAGCGATTTTCTAGCCTAAAGTAAAATTGAATTGAAATTTGTGTCATCGTACTTCCGCACACAGAATTCGAAGAGCACCTTAAAATAGATTTGTTTGCATTTCTCTGCTCTAGCTTATCCGTCTCTAATATTAATCTAATCAGAAGAAATAGAATTACTTTTATTGCATTATTTGTCACTTGTTTTCCGCGGTCTAGGGTTTCAATGAATGGTCTACTCGTACACGACGATAGGAAAAATACCACAAATGGCTTATTCATCAGTCGTGTTGTTTATGTTTATTCGCAAAATGAAGGTGAAGTGGATGTAATTGGATCACCACACCTCGTCTATCGGCCGTGGAAGTATTTTTTCCCTAAGGGGTACATACAGCCGAGACTAAAGCTATACAAATATTTATCTCAAGTATTAGCTTTCTGGAAAATAGATTAAACGCCGGTATAGCAACAACTAATGAAATGCTTACAGTTAAACTTAAAAACAAAATCGCCAAATCAGCTGGTAAAGTAGCACAAGGTCGTCTTTTCAAATTAAGACATCGAAATCAGTGGTCGGAGTCAGTAAGTAAAACGGACAGACTGTCAGCCACAGCCATTTGAATATGTATGTATATAGCTTTCAAGACCACTCGCTGTTAAGAGCTACTGATATGAGGTGCAAACAAAAAGCAGATGAAATATGTACTGAAAAGTAACTCAAAAGCTTTGCGCCCATCTGTGACTGTGTGTGCGATTTGTTTATTTTTGGCTTGTGTTTCTCGTATATCTTATGTTTGTATCTTTATTTCGAAGAGGAGGGCCAAAGTCCACATTTGCCTTTATATAAGAAAAGCAAATAGATTTCATTCTATTCGTTTGCGGTGGGAAAACAACTTTAATTTATAAGTTATCGTCGGACCCATCACCCATCAGCGGACAGACCAACAAGTGAAATCAAAATAAATTGTGTGTTCATCGCTTATCAATTATTGGTTGGCAGTTTTTCGACAACGTTACTAAGGATTTCTTTTGCTTATTTATATGTTTATTAAAATATAGGACCGCATTCAAGTTATCGCATCAGTCACAAGTGAGTTTGATTTGATTTTTGATAGAATATCAATTAAGTCGATGAATTCTGTTGCTGATGAAGAGTTTTGCTGGCAGCTGCGTTCGGTGAATAAACTGCCGACTTCTCGAATTGATTCGCTGAGCGTATCGTGTATTTCCTTTCGCACTTGACTTTCAATTTGAAAAGAAAAACATGTGAGTGAAGTCACTTTTCTATCAGAGTGGTAGAAATAACTTTTGTGTATGACTTTTCTAAAGGTAGTGGGGCAATAGGGTGGTTCGCGAAGCCCATCCTTTCATAGATGGGCTATCTTTTTGGTTCAAATGTCAAACAACCGGTTTAAATTATGGCCAGAGTAGTGTTTGGTTTAAATATTGCTGAAAAGCGCACAATTCCCATTACTTTCAACTTATCTCTCTTTGATAAACATAATTTTTCAATTCTAGAATGTTTTTATCCTGTTTTTTGCACTTTATTATTAACTTTTTGGTAGTTTTATAACATAATAATTACGCTACAGCCATATAAAATCTGTTTTGTTGTCCTAAAAGTTTTTTACCTGTCATTTGGTTTTTATTCTACTTATTTGACACTGACGTTATCACGAACTACCCTTTCGTAATGAAATTTACTTTTTCGTTGATGCAATCTGTTTTTATTTTTGTGGGTACAAGTGCAAAAGAGATTTGATAATTCATATCCGGAATTATATGGAAGGCCACTTAAAAATAAATAAATAGTTGGCGCAACAGGTCCGTAGGGACTCAAGGCTTAGTTTATGACTCGTAAATGCATTTAAATGCACCAAGAATCAAGAACAACAGAAGCGCGTGAGAAGTCATTGATCTTTCGAAGACTTCTCAATTAGCAAAACTGTTATTAATCACCATCACGTTATGTATATAGGTACGAGTAAGTTAATTGTAATTGAATTTGCTGTTTACTTAATGATATTGTTAAGTTTGTGAATGTCGCTCGAAGTAGCAATATCTACCTGTGCGAGTACCTTAACAATTTTTGTTATCTCAAAGAATTATTTTTTTCATTTTCGTCCCCATTCATGTCTATCGTTGGTAGAACGGTGACTAGTGTGAGTTATTTTAGAGCGAATTTTGGGAAATGTCTCCAACCTTTCTGTAGTGTAAATTTAGACTGAAATTACAATTTATATCGAAATAATTTGGCTAACGACTTTTAAATTAGGTGTCAGTGATCAAAATATATATATTTGATTTGTTCAAAAATACGTACTTTAAAAATGTCACTTGGATTGTTTACGTTTTCTTTTTTCCGTAAACAAATAAACTTATTGCACATTTTAGCAGATAATTCAGCGAAATATTTGGTCTAGAAAGGCCTTACCATTTGTGGAAGTTGTACATTTTACTACACAGATTTTGATATGACATTTAGCTGAACATCTCATTCACTCTGCTTTAATGAAAACATATCATAACAACAACCCAGTGGATTTGTTTTGTTTGCCGGCCACAACTTTTAATCTGTCAAGGAAGCAGACGGTTAATTGAACGAGCATGAGAAATGTTTCAAGTAAAAATGGTGACGTTCATGTACCTAGTTTAGTAAGTCTGACAGCTGTCTGACTAGATGTATCTCAGTTTTGATTATCTGAAGTCGGTCATATGAGCAGCTGTTTCAGTTGACGTTTATGGAAGGTTGGCCGACGAATCTAGTCAATAAATTCGTGTCTGAGTACTTAGTTTACAGTTCGCATAGGTGGCTGAGGTAGGAAAAGTGAAGTTCCGACCAATCTAGTTTTTGCGTCCAGTCCAGACCAATCTAATCGACTTAAGATAACTAGATTTTTGAATGGGCCTAATCACTTCCCATCCCTGTATTAGTATGACATGTGCGCAATAGTGCGCAAAATACTTGTATTTCACAGGTAGTAAAATTACACTTGAAATTTAATCTGTATGGATGATAACCCATTTCATTTGTATACTTCGTTTCGTAATGTTTAAGCTCTGACTCTGATCTTTTAATGTTATCGCTTCTCGTCTGATCGAAGAGCGTCTTTTACGTCATTTGAGTCAGTTCGATAACCTTTTGCCAGCAATTATTTCAAACGAAAGGAAACAACTTACCGACTGTCCTACAAATTAAGAAGTCAATGGCGCATTCATTTCTTACCATTTTTTTGTTTGTTCACAATTAAAGCAAAACCACAATTTGTATGCATGTCGCATGTGTATTTGTTTGTCAACACAATTTCTTGTTATGTCACCCAATTTCTTTTGGGAATTTTACTTGTCAATTAATTTATTCTAGAGACAAATTTCTACGACGCAGAGAATATTATGTATCGTTTTCGTTTATAAATTTGCGTTTATTTCCCGATAGTTGCAAAATGTGGATTATCACAACAACTGGGTCATGTCCAGTAAAAAGTAATTGCTAATTGCTAAACAAAAATAGGTGCAATATATCAATTAATTACAAATAGTTGTTCATTCCGATTTTATCTAGAATTAATACAAAATTATAACTTGACACGCGCTAAAACAAAGTCCTCCACTTTCGGAGATTGGAAACTATGTCGATAGCCCATCGAGAAATTTGCATCAGCTTTTAATATATGTATATAATATTTAATTGAGTTAATTAATTGCTAAGTCTTCCAATATCAACTTCTAACTGTCAAAAGTGTTAATTCCATTCATTTAGAAGAAGGTTTATTGAAACTGCGAATTTGAATTTGTTGCTTCAATTCAGTGACAGTTATGCGAGTACATACTCAGCAGGGGTCAAGGGTAATAGCAATCAGCCTACAGACTTATGCAATGTGCTAGTTGGAACTCTGAACTTTTTACCATAATGGTGATGGTCAAGCATTTATTTTACAAAGAAAACAAGTTTAACTGTTTGTTTAATTTACAATTCATTACCCATTCACATTCAGTGTCAAGAGGGTACACTAATTTTAATTCAATTTCACACTAATTAGGCTATTTGTATTTGCAACTATAAGTTAGATTTCCTACCTTTTTTGTATCAAAATTAGACTCACACAGTCACACACGAATGTTTCCGAAAAGCGAAGAAATTTTTTTTTGTTTTGTATATCAAAGTGAGACCGATCATTTAAATAGTTTTAAAAATATATTTTCCGGATCAAAGAACTGCATTTATTGCGGTTTAATTAAAGTTCTAACATTTGGTCACAAGTCCATTATAAATCGTTTTCTTCTCTCTTTACAGCTCCAGGAAATTTGGTTATTTTATAGGACTTATCTGAAGCAGCCGCTATGGCGGAAGCCCATTCAGCTGTAGCCTTCTCCTTTTCCATCACCCACGAGGGATGGGACATAAACTACGATCAGGAAGTTCTCAATCTTGTTTGGGATTCGGGTGTCCGTTCGTGGAAAAAGCGAATCGCTAGAGCGAGAGTAAGTATACACGGAATATAAATCATCTCATCCCAGAACTGATCAGTTGATTCGCATTTTAGAACGGCATTCGCAATGGTGTCTATCCGGCGCACATTCAAAGCCTTTGGCTAGTCACAGCCATAGCGATTGGGTTGCATTTTTGCGGCTACAATGCTCCATTCAACTTAACGAATCGAATTCTAGTCCACCTGCCCACAAATACTGTAAACTATCAGATATTAGCGTGCTTCCTAGCGTCTCTTATTGTTTGGCTGTCAATTTGCTTCACCATGCGCTACACACTTAAGTTGCTACTCATTTACAAGGGCTGGATGTATGAGTCACGCGCCCCCGGCTGTAAGGTCTCACTAAAAACGGTTGTCTGGTCGGGAATGGTGAAAGTGTTGTCCAGTTGGAATACCCCTGGACTGTACAGTTTTCAAGGTTCATTGCCACGTCTTCCCCTGCCCAGTGTGCACGAAACAATGCAGAGATATCTGAGATCTGTTCGCCCATTATTGGATGATAGTAACTACACAAGAATGGAGAAGCTGGCCACAGAGTTCGAAAATAGCATCGGCAAGAAACTGCAGTGGTACTTGGTGCTGAAGAGTTGGTGGTCCACAAACTATGTGTCCGATTGGTGGGAGGAATATGTTTACCTCCGTGGTCGTACTGCATTGATGGTCAACAGCAATTTCTACGGAACCGATGCGATTTTCATGGATTTGACTTCCAATCAGGCGGCACGTGCTGCTCATGTTGTGCATCTGCTATTGCTCTTCCGTCGCAATATTGAACGACAGGATTTGCAGCCCGTAAGTCGATTGCGGTAGACATCATTAAGTTGGTCGCTAACTATTCTATTCTTATGTTTACAGATAATGGTCCAAGGAATGATTCCATTGTGCTCGTGGCAATACGAACGTACCTTCAACACAGTTCGTGTACCAGGCTTGGAGACAGACAGGATTATCCACTACAAGGAGTCCAATCATATCGTCGTGCTTCACAAGGGATGTTACTACAAGGTAATCATCTACTACAAGGGACGTCTGCTCAGACCATCAGAACTTCAAGTGTAAGTTGCCGTAATAGTCAGAAAATCGTTGTTCTATTCTCACAGTCCATTTGTCCGCTTAGACAAATGGAGGAAATACTCAACTCAAAGGCTACTCCCCTACCACATGAGGAACACTTGGCAGCACTGACCGCCTGGCACAGATCTAAATGGGCCGAGGTGCGCAACAACCACTTTATGCGCGGTATCAATCGGGTATCGTTGAATGCCATCGAGTCATCCGCTTTCGTGCTTTCCCTAGACGAGGAACCCCTCGAATTTGACATGGCTCAACCAGAGAAATTGAACAAATTCGGCAGATCTCTGCTGCATGGCAAGGGCTACGACAGATGGTTCGACAAGTGTTTCACTGTTTGTGTAGGTAGCAACGGACGAGTTGGATTTAACGCAGAGCACACATGGTAAGTTTTGAACTGATTCTCCCTTCGACCTATGGAAGAAAACCGAAATAGTGTCCTTGTTTACTTTGTGCGCGGCAACGATTGCCGTCGTGCCGAGCAGCACCAGCCAACCTTATTCAAAACAATAATATATTTCACATCCAAAAAGGGGGGACGCTGCTGTCGGCTCTCATCTGTGGGAGAACCTTATCATGGATGAAATCATATCCAACGGGTAAATGAGACTGATGATTGTCAAGTCTTTTTATTTATTGTTTTTGGTACTGGTAGGCAGTTTGTCCCCACACTTATTTATCTTTTGGTTTGGCACGCAGTTCTTACGATTCCTTTTCCTTCCAAGCGTCACTTTGTTTTTCGGTTGAATTTTTCTTTGTAAATATAAATTAACTTCCAACACTATGACTCACCCTCTTTTAGGGCCGACGCACCGGTTATGGGACATGTATGGGAACACATATTTGGTGATGATATTCATGGGTAAATTGTTTTATTTTTATCTCTACTAACACAAAAGCTGCTGTTACTTTCGCAAAAAAAACACGTAAACTCATTTTGTTAATTCATTGATAAAACATTTTTATTTAAATTGGGCACTAAAACAAAAAGGAAAAATGTTGAACGCTTTCAAAACTAACAGCGGAGCACATTTTTGTGCTTAAGTTTGCTTTTCTAACAAAAATTGTCCACAAAACAGATATGACGAGGATGGCAACTGTAGAGGAACACCTGAATTTGTACCACCATCACCGATTCGATTGAATTGGGAGTTGGAGCCATGCAAGGAACACATCGGGCTTGCCTTAGATGATGCTACCAAGCTTTTGAATGTGAGTAAAACAATAAGAAATAATTGTTTATGTTCGAAGTGAACATATTTTTGTTGCATTAATATATTCAAGAGGAATTATAGACCGTTTCAAATGGCGCCAAAAATCGCTTCATCCGTCAACGTATTTTAAGCTTTTTGATCATGTTTGCGTCTTTGCCATGACGTTCGTCCTTAAATCGCATTATTCAAGGAAAACTGACGCGAAAGCTTGAATCCTACCCAAAATCTGAACATAAACCAATACAAATAACTTCTAAAAAATTGTTTCTCTTTCCCAGGACGTCGACCTACGTATCCTCGTGCACAACGAGTACGGCAAGGGATTCATGAAGAAATGCCGTCTCTCGCCTGATGCGTACATTCAAATGGCCCTACAACTGGCGTACTATCGGGACGCGAAGCGCTTCTCACTTACATATGAAGCTTCCATGACAAGGCTATTCCGTGAAGGCCGTACCGAAACAGTGCGTCCCTGCACGATTGAATCAAGTGCGTGGGTCAAAGCCATGGAAAATCCAGAGACAACAGTAAGACACTAGCAAGAAAAAGAAGTCCAAAGCATTTTCAAAAACTGTATTCCCTTTCATAGAACCAGGAACGCGTACAGCTCCTCCTCAAGGCATGCGAACGCCACCAACTGGGCTATCAGGATGCCATGTGTGGCCGTGGAATCGATCGTCACCTGTTCTGTTTGTACGTTGTTTCAAAGTACCTGGAGGTGGACTCACCATTCCTGAACGAAGTACTCAGTGAACCCTGGCGTCTGTCGACTAGTCAAACACCACATGGACAGACACCCAAAATGGACTTGAAGAAGTATCCAAATTGCATTAGTGCTGGTGGCGGCTTCGGGCCAGTCGCCGATGATGGTTACGGCGTATCGTATATAATTGCAGGAGAGGATCTAATTTTCTTCCACATTTCAGCTAAGAGAAGTTGCGGCACAACGGTTCGTCAGACAAATACTCTTCCCGCTGGATATTCTGTTCTTACTAACATTTTGTGTTGTTTTTTTTTTTTTTTTTTTTTTTCATTTCAGAGTGCACACCGATTCGGCGAGAATATCCGCAAAGCACTTGGCGACATACGCTCTATGTTCGAGCAGCATACAAAGGACAACCCCAAAAAGTCGAATGGAACTCTCAAAAACTAGACCAACAACAAAATCACACGAATTAAACAGTTTTTGTGTTAAGATTAAGACTTAGAGCGTAGTTTGTAAGATTATAGTTTATGTAGGCGTGCAGCGCATCGACGACTAACTTCTCTAAATATGTAGATAGTTTGGCAAAACGACAAACAGGAAACAAAACGTATCCACCTTCAAGACTGTACAGCGTCAAGAGTTTCATATTTGTTTTCTTTGGAGAATGCATTTAAGTAGTGTCTACGAGCGTGCAGTAGTGTTTTGCAAACAATTTTGGCGAAACAACTGAATAATAGACGAATAACAAATGTTTACAAAAACAGAAAAGAACAGTGCAATGCAACTTTTACCTGTGTAACTATTGTTACGAAAAGAAACAAGCGAAAGTTGATTTACCTAGTGTGTATTATTGATGATGTTGTGTGCGCTATGTTTAAACAATAACTACCGCTTGCTCTCGCGATTGCTTCTCATTAGTTGTACTAGATAATGTTTTATTTTTGTTTTAAGTGTAGAAACATAGTATACATTTTCACAAGTGTTTTTCTGATTTGTTACTTAGAAAAGTTTTAAATTTAATTATAGCTAGCTAGTATTTTTAAAGGTATATTTATGATTTATTAAGCTGATTTTAGAACGTAAGTAGTAAAGAGAAAGATATGATTACCGTTTTTTGTTTTCTATTTGATAAGTAAACAAATGAATAAAGAAGTAAACGAAGAAGCTTGTTTCATTTGCAAATTTTTACGCAGGAAGAACTCTCTTAATGGCCGGTTAGATGTACAAGATAGTTTCCAATTGCTATATTTGGAGTTTTTCGAATACACAACGAAATGTGACTGCAACTTGTCTCCAACTTAAAGACAAATTACCCGAAAGACTTGCGAAGTACGAAAGAACATCTTCATCCTGGTTTATCATAGTTCACCAGAAACTTTCAGACATAACTTTCAACTACCTGACACTAATTATGATGAATAATGATAACTGAATAAACCGTAGCTAAGTCATTCGTATTCACTTCAGAAGCACTGAAAGATTAATGATCATTCACTGCATAATCTCGATTGAATGCAGTTGGAGCGTGCCCAATTTCAATGGCTCCATCTATTCCACTATTAAATATTAAATTAAAAAAACAACATGCATATAATTATAAACGTTTAATCACAGCTCAGACTTAGTTTCCCACTTGACCATTAGCTATGGGATTTGCATGCATTGTTATGCTGTTGATTTTTCTTTCCACATGAGGTCGATAGTTCTTTGGATTCACTGTGAGTTTCTCTAATTCATCCAAAACATCGAATCCATCTATAACTCTAAAATGAAAAAGTAAAACAATTGAGCTCCTCCGGTTTTTACCTCGTATTGACTAAAAATTAAAACTACCTTCCAAAAACTGTGTACTTTAAGTCCAAGTTTGGCTGAGCTGCATAGGTGATGAAGAATTGACTTCCATTTGAGTTTGGTCCATTATTCGCCATAGAAACGATGCCCCGGTCAGAATGCTGAAAAGGAACATAATTATTGTTATGATTGCTGAAGCACTATAAAATAATGCTTGAGCTTACTTTTAACGAGTCTTTGAATTCGTCTTCAAACTTGCCGCCCCAAATAGATGTGCCACCTTTACCGGTATTAGTGGGATCTCCTGTTTGAACCATGAATCCCTTGATGTTCCTAATGAAAACACAACTATTGTAGTAGTCACTGGCGCATAGCGCCAAGAAATTCTCACATGCCTTCGGACAATCGTCACAGAAAAGTTCGATTTTCATGTCGCCGCAATCTGTATGAAGAGTCACTGACTAAATACATTTTTTGTGATTGCAATCAATTGAATAAAACTTGAACATTTAGTTCGTTAAATAAATGTTCTTACCATTTTGTGGAATTGTTTTTAATATTGAGCCAAATCGTTTACAAGTTGACGGCGGCATAGACGTCAAATTTGACTTATGACGTCATGTGTGCATGACGGGTTGTGTTCATTAATCAATCTGCCTTTGATAAGGTGTTATAGGGTTTTTTTGTCCTCAACACAATTATAGACCGTAAAAGTGTGTTCTTAAAAAATTATCTATTAGCTCTTTAAGCCAATATTCATATTATTTTACAACAAAGTATAATTTGTCTTCTTTTAAGGCTTAGTAGCCTGCTCGAGCTAAATTTTAGCTCCCATACAAAATTCTCTCCAAAATTAGGCTGAGCTAAATTTAAGCGAATTCCTTTAGAGCTAAAAAATCAAACTTTTGTTTCAGGATGTTCTTCACGTATCTGTCAAAATTTAGGGTGGCCATTTAATGGGTCGGCATATTTTCCAGCTAAATAATTTTAACAGATCGTTGCAATCTGTTGTTCTGTCGCGAAAAGTATGCAAGGATGAGCTTTTTTAATTATTACTTGGATTAGAATTACCTAGAACCTGAAATAGTTGAAATAAGAGAGAATTCAATTTTTGGAGGAAGTTTTTTTAATGAACAGCTGTTTTTCTGTGACACTTATCCGCAGCTTAGGGTGAGTTCATAATTGCAAACAATGTTGCCCAAACCATGCAACAAATATTCATTGAACACATTTATGAACGCAAAGGTAGCTGCATGAATGCGGTCATCATGCATTGACAAAAGTGAGTTCATAATTGCATATGTAAATAAAGACATAAATGACAGAATTAAAAACTGTTTCAATGACAACTCGTATCAGATATTTAATAAGTTTAAGGAATTTCCGGATAATTTCACTTTTGTCGTAGGGAAATAAGGGACAAATCGTCTTTATCTCCGTTTTCCCCCAGAGCACCGATATAAATTCGGCTTCCATTGCGAGCCGAAAGGATACAAGCAATTTCGTATCATCATCAGACCAGATTTTTTGCTCTTGTGCATTCCTATAGAATACAAATTATTCATTTAATGTTTTAAATGCGAAATAAATAGTTATTTCTACAAATCTGAGTGCAAAATTATATAAATCTCCAATTAATTAAATCTCCAGCCATTTTGCTGCAGCTCCGCAACAAAACAAAAACACATGCACAATTGACAGCATGCTGACTGTTAATTTTCTTTTATGAACGCAGGTGCTGCCAAACTGCTGCAATGATAATGCAGTACTTTTACAATAATGAACGCGGAATTTGCAGGCATGCAGCATTTTTACTAGTATGAACTCACACTTACTTTATGTCAAAATTTACCTAAGATTCTAGCTGATGTTTGGAGAAAAAAGTTGGAGAGCAGCTAAGTTTAAGTTTAGCTTGAGTACTAAGCTTTACCTGCCACTCACTCGATCACTGATGTGTTCCAATGCCTCTAAATTTAATTTCAAATAAAACAAGTTCTGTGATCTTTATTTATTTGTTTATTTTCGGAACAATTTATCAATACAAAGTTTATGATGCTACAAGTTCGATAAAAAAAGAATTTCTATTTTTTGTTTATAAATGTTGATGTGATTAATTATTATAATATTATACTCAAGTCCAGAAACCATATCGTATTTAAAAATAATCAACAATGAATATATCTTGCATACGCTAATACAGATTATAAATGAATGGTTAAAATATATAAATTGCTGTTTAAACAATACATAATATTAATTAATAGACGAAAAAAAAAACTGCAAAGTTATCAGTAAATTATTTTAAATATATCTTTTTAGGTTAATATTAAGGTTCAAAAAAATACTTTACTGTTTTACTTGAAGAAAAAAAGTCTAAATGAAATAGCAACGTTACATTGAAACTTAATAAATATTTTGTTGATGATGATTATTATGAAAAAAAAAATTAAACAAAATTTAAAGAACAAAAGCAAAAACAAAAATACGCACAAAAATTACTGACGATACTGTTTATAGGTGACGAAAATAAAAATTATTTACTCAGATGATGCATAAATTTCCTAAAACTAAATATTTTTTTTGGGATTTTTTTTTATATTTTTTCGAATTTTTTTTTACGTTTTTTTATATTTTTTTCTTTTTTAAATACGATATAGCACTTCTATTAAAAGGTTACACTCAAATGATTTCTTCTATTTTTTTCAGAGACTCGATGGTATGGTGATGATGGTAATTCTGGAAAATACGTTGTTGTTGTTTGATAGGTATCCGTTAAAATCTTGAACACTTTGAGATGACAGTTGTTTGGTTGCAAGATGAAAGAAATCTGATAATGATTTGATGTTAAAATACTTGTGACGATTACTCCTCGATGTTGTAGATGAGGAAGCAGTTGTTGTTGTCAACCTTTTCAGCTGGTGGAGCTAAAGGTGACTTACGCGACAACGGTTGGAAGCCAAGAATCAAAAAGGTCTGCACCAAACGGGAACGGTCTGGACGATCCTTACGCATGCATAGTACTACTGCGTCGACGTCTAATTTTTCGTCAGCGAATTCCAGCAAAGAGATGAAGGATTGCTTGGAAGCTTCTGGGGGAAGCACTTCCGGCATGACGACATACAAGATGTTGTTTGTTGGATTCAGAACCTGAAAGGAGACGAGCTTGTGATGAGTTTTGGGTGTGGGTTTAAAACAAATATGTTTTAAAAAAATACAGTGTTCGGCGCCATTAAGAAACGACAGGCAGGCGACTAACGCATTGTAATATTCAATATAGGATTCGTAGCGATTTATGTTCTACATAATCTCTTATGTCACAGTTTATACACACATTTACGTATCTATAACTTGAAACGTAATGGGTGTACCATATATGAGCCGCGACCGCGTTTTCCGCTGCAGACTTAAGATTTTTCCCTTACCAAAGTAAAACGTCAATACTTAACAGTAAAGCATACACTTGCACGTGCCGGCAAAAACAAAAGAAATCACAACTTCTTTTGCAATGACGACTTTAGTCACATCAGCAAGAACTGCAAAGGTACGTGCCGACGTCAATATACAATTCCCATTCGTTCATTTGTTTAGTTTGTCTCAAACAATACCTCCTTATTCACTTCTTGGATACAAATCGATTGTAAATGGCATAAAAACTCTTTGTGGCAATAAAACGAAAAATTCAAAGCACTTGCTACATAAATACGCAAGCATCCATCAATATCCACTTTAACGATTATGCAAGCTTTCAATAGTTGTCATGGTAAAAGGAAAAATATAACAAAAGCACTCTTCAATCCTTTTCAATTTGCCATTTGCCACCCCATTACGAGTACATTGTATTAACAGCACAAACGTGACTTTTCCGCGTGACCCCTCAACCTACTTATCCCGTTCTTTCTCGCTGACTTTACATAAGCAATTCTGTGCATAGATATAAACTTACCGTGTCCCATTTCGTGTATTTGCTTTCAGTCACATGCAACTTGATGGTAATACGCATGGGGCGTGCATGTTGAAGGATTTTCTTGACAACCTCTTGGCAATCGTCGTCAGAGCAAGTTGAAATAACATCGTCAGGTGTAGTAACACCAAATTCAATATCAGAAAATTCCGAAGATGTAGTGGAGATGTAGCTTCCAGCTGAACCTACGGAAATTTTTCGATTGTAATCTGTGAAATAGACCAAAGGAGGTGATGAAATGTGAGCGATTAGTGTTTTTTTTTTTTCAGGACTTACCAGTTAAGAGTGACGCCCTATCGTGATCTGTTCTGTGGTGGGTAGGGACATCAGGACCACCACAGAGGCCCTACACCGAGAGAGATACAGTATGACTCATTCGACATGGTGGTGGCGTTGGATGAGGTAGACATGGTGCGCGACTTGCCGCAACTACTGCTTGAACTTGGAAACTCTCTTCTAATACTACTAAACATTGGATCGCTATGGAAAGAAGTACAACAACAAAAAAATTAATTATTATTTGTTTAAGGAAGTGTATAATTAATTCGCATTGTGATGGGAGCCGGTTTGAATGTGAATTAATAGCTTGGTGTCGATTCGTGGTGGTTTTTCGTCATATCTTCTTAAAACTATTATAATTTGCCTTTTGCATACGAAGCAACTTCCCAAATTACATTTAACAAACAGAGTTTTTGTGTTAACTGTTGCAAAAATGGTGACGTTTCATCAACGGCAACGAACAAGTGCCAACATTAAAAAGCTACCTTCTTAAATTAAAATAATAATTATTATTATGCGTGACTTCTTATTCTACGTGGCAATATGTATCAGCTACCAATCTACAAGCAATGCTACGTATTAGGCTTGATATTTTGAAGAATACGTCAATAAAACAGAAAAATAAACCTCTAAGGAGTGTGACCAGATTAGAATTGCAATGCAAGTATGTAACGTACAGCAAATTTTCAACATACTTCCAGATGAGAAGAAATGTTGCACAAATCAGTTTACCGCGGGTTCAAAGAGCAGTAATAAACTGACTTTTTAACCAGTCAAATCAGGTTTGTTCTGCTGAAGTATGTGTACATCTCAAAATATTGCTGCTGAATAACATTCTATTTATTCAAATTGGAGATTAAAATATAGCATACCAGTTTCATAGCCTTGATAAACATTTTGCTATATACTATACAACCAGTAATGACGTGGTGGTGTCTACACCACAAAAAACAAAACAGAAACAAAAACAGAAGAAACAAAATAAGCTGCGTGATATTGTTCTTGAAGAATAACGTTTAAACATTTTTTTATTATCTATATTCGTACAAGATGTATATGTGAAGCATATGTATTTGCCAACATTTTGTTAATTGCTTGTTTTCTTCCTCTATAAATACACATCGCGTGTGCTAAATTTCTTTTTGGTTTTGTGCCGCTAAAGAGACAATGAAAACAGAATTGACAAATGGATGAAAACATTTTATTTCTTGAAGGAATATGGTGCGCAGTGAGCGAGTATGGTTGTTATATCGACTGTGGAAGGAGACACAAGTTTGTCAAAAGACTAATGAGTAAAACTTCTATGCCTTCTGATAGTGCGTGACTTGGAATATCGATCAAGTATCGATTCTACAAACTAAATATTGGTCCGTTATTCTACCATACATGCCACTTCCTATCCCACTTGATTCCGCTGGCTAATTAGCTAAAATATGGACGCTTTTTAAGAATGCCTAGCCAAACAAAAAAATTTTCATGTAGTATAATCTTTTAAATATTATTTTTTCCAAGTGACAGGACTCAGGGCATTGCCACGAAAATGCACTTTGTGCGCGTTGGTTATTAAAATCAATTCCAAATTTACATGTATATATCGGATAAATTTATTTATCCTGCCTGGCCCGTTCTGACTTGCAACGCGACATTTATTCAGCTGACTTAGTAAAGGGATTGTTATCCCTTATCAGAGTTCTTTGTCACAAATATATGACAGCAAGTTACCCGATTCCAAACCAAAATGTTATCACACAATCAGTCTTGAGATTAGTTCCTTCTAATGGGGAATCAAATCAATTCTCTTACTACCTCATGAACATGTAGTTCGTTCAATTTAGTGAGAAATATTTGAGGAAGTTTCAGATCGAACTCAATCAAAGTTTAAAAAAAAAACAACAATCATAATTAAATTATGTGCTAAATCTTAACGTACGTTCAATTGTTTTTTTGCAAAAGGTTTGGACACAATTCTTTAACAACTTGTCATATATTTTAGCAAATATGGGTAATATAACCTCTCCTGTTCAACAGGCAGAAAACAATACACAAAAACCCCCTTTCCTGCATTAGGATTGTTATATCTCTGTCGTGTTAATAGAGTGACTAATACATTTTTGAAATAAATTAATTAAAACACTGGCGCAGACGTGAATTAATAAAACACTTTAAGACACTAAATGCAAATGCAGGAACTACGTACAAAACGGGATTTCAAGTTTAAAAAGAGAAAAATTTAACTATCGGCTCGGAGTTTTATCCACCTTGGCATTTATTTTTATTTTGTCATAATGCTTATGTTGCAGGAGAACAAATGAATTTGTGGGTGTCCTTGTTCATGTCGGAATGTACAACAAAACAGTCGCAATCTTATATATCATTCATTTTAACCTGTGTAAAATAATTTCCAAATAATAAGTTTGTTCCCAAACGATAGTGCATTCGAACACATTAATCAAATTTAGTCAAACTTTGTTCCCTTCCACCCAACTTTTACGTAAGCGAACAATTGACTTATGTGTTCGAATGCGTTATCGTAAGGGAACAGACCTAATACGTTTTATTTGCCAGAAAGAAAATATTGACTCTATTACTTCCAACGTGACACTTTTCTGCCAATCCGTATTTAAAAGTAGCAGCCACGATCATATGCTTTATCAGGCATAAACATTTACCACCCACGGTAAATGGTTTGCGCAACAAGGAAAAAATTCATCGTGTGCATAATAACCACTCGTATCCGGTATAGTTTCGTTTTCTCCCGCAGGCCAGCGTCTCTTTGCGATAAATTTGACCTGCGACAACCTACAGATCGTGTAAGTTTTACCACATTAACCCATTATGAAAACAATTTCGAACAATCAATCAAAACGCTGCACCTAATCAGCGTGACTCAATTTCAACGTTGATATTCCTACTCCATTTATGCTCCATGACAAACAAATCACTTCCTCACCTTTCACTTAAACTCGCTCAAACTAGACTCTGTATTTTAAAAAAAAAACTATACGTATTATCAACCCAGCACGTACAGTAACTCTTCCTTTCACAAAATGACTGAAGTGCCTACGTACGGATATAACGTCTGGGTATATAAAAACACAAAAATGTTCGCCTTATCACGCTTTATTTTGACTTATTAGCACAAAACTTTTCAACAACGTTACCAGTTTTAAAAACCTTATGATTTGCTTATAAAAAACGAATCGCGATACTACACTGTATTTTTAGAAACAACAACAAACACAGACCGAAAGCGATTACAAAACGTGACTAGCAACAGCAACAACAATAGCTGTATTCAGATACAAAATCAGCGAGATAGGACAACGACAATAACAATACAGACGTCTAATGCTTGTACATGAGTTTTGTGACTATAGCACATTTTTAGTACCCACTTAAACTGTTATCTTTGGTGTTACGAAGATAGAAATATACAAACATGGCAAATGGAAATATCAACAACAAGAACACATTTGCGCAACCGGTTAATTTTTTTTTGATCTAAATCACTTTCATGTTCCATTGGGCAAAAAATCAATCTTTTTTTTGATTCGGATCACTTTTTGCAGATCTCGATATTTTTTCTACTTATCACAGCTGTTTTACGTCATTTTAAGAATTTAGTTTTCAAAACAAATGCGCAAATCTTCGTGAAAACTAAAATAAAGAAATACATCACCGAAAGTACTCCATTTGTATCTAGGGGAAACATTTTTCAAGTCTAAATCCATAGTTGATTTTTCCAAAAACGAATGCAATTCGAACATCTGATATTGCTGTCAAATAACTCATTTACAAAAGCAGATCCATTTACAAAAGCAGATCAATTTCGAAATCCACTTACAAAAGCAGATCAATTTCGTTGCATATTCCATTAGCGGCGTTAAATCTGAGATCTGAAAAAGATTTTTGGTGGTCCCAATGGAAAACGACATTAGTGTGATTTCATTTCATTCATGTAGGTTGTGTCTTATTCAATGTTATCGTGTCTGAAAATGCGGTACACCCATTAAAGTGCTTCTGTCAAAATGATGGATTTCAGTCGAAATTGTTTGCATTTTGAGTAAACATCAAAACTGCTCTCGTCGTTCATTCAACTAAACTAACAACAACAAAAATCTTTAAATGTGTCGCTAAATATTTATTTGAACTTTTGTTCGAATCGACCATTGATTCAAAAACTAAAAATAAAAATACTTTAATTTATGTAAATATTATTACACGAGTAGAGAAGAGAACTCATGATTCATGAATACTCGTTGGCCTAGTTTAAGGACGGGGCGAGTTCATGTACTTGTACACTCTCGTTCGGAGTTGCATTCACAAAGTCAAATGTATATGTTGTATCATTTATATGTATTTATCTGGAACAACAAAAATTGCTTAACCCGTGTAAGAAGATCGCATTGCGGACTACGTGCGAGAAAACACGTTAGACTTGTTGATGAATATTAAAACAGAAAAATATATAAATTTAAATGAGAAGCCATCATATCCAGAAGCATTCTATTCAACGGGTATATACACTAGACCGGGTGATGCAATCAAATGGATAAAAAAGTTGCTTGTGGATTCGCGAAAAGAGCGAAATAATGAAACTTTGATTGGAGTTTTATTTCTATAGTCTCTCTCACTGAGGGCACACGCAACTATGTGATTAAGAAAATGAAGGACGATGAAATTCATATCAGCATAGTATAGTGTACTCGCTTCAATGCTGTTGATTAATTATGACTGTCGTGACTTCTGAATTGTGATGCGCTGAACACACCCACTTTGTCGACGATCACCGGAGAGGTACACCAACTAGTATAAGCTAATGCAAAATAATAATAATTATTTGTGTAAATACGGTATCAGATAATTGGACAATTTGTTGCCGTGTTTTTCTCACAAGGCATAATGCGTTTTCCATCGCACAAGTAGAAAACACGTCTTTCAGCGAGAATGAGCGCGACACCTAGCAATTGCAAGCGGCGATCCTAGGATCGTTTATATTTAAATATAAAAATCATTTTCTTCGAAGCTGTTTTTATGTTTTTTAAATTTTTTTCTTTTCTTGATTCGTCTGGTGTGCGTTGAAATACAACAAAATGGACATTTATTGGCATCCTCCTATCTTTATAAAAATTTTAAATAGGAGAGCTTCTTCTCTCAATTGAAAAGTAAAATTTTTTCTTCATCCACGTCAATGTTTCTATAAATTTACGCACAGACTAAATACAGAAGCAAATAAAGCTAAAAAGAATCAAAAGCTTTAAGCTAATCGGCAACGAAACATGTTTTTATGTTTCGTTTCATTTGGTCTGTCGTCTGTGTTGCGCCATAAGAAACCAAGTAATCATTTTCGACAACAACGCTTGTTCGAAACAATTTTGTTGCATTCGGTGTGTGTTGCTCGTATCCAATGACATGTATTTTCGACAACCACTACCGAAACACTTCAAAACAAAAACGTGTGTTTTGTTCCGTTTGGTTTGGTGTGTTTTCCAATAAAAATCAAAACAATGTTCTCTGGTTTCATGAACCAAAACAAAACTTTTTGTTCGATCCGGTGTTTTTAGCCGAACTAAACAACGAAAAAGTAAAGCTATCCCATGCATTAAGCTTATTTAAAAGTAACTGAACAACAATAGGTTGTATCATTGTATATAAACATTCATAGTCTCTATATAAATACAATGGTTGTATTCACGATCCGATGCAACTGGCGAAAATTTCGAAACATACTGCAACAAAAAAAGACAACAGAGTAAAGTGTACCCATGTCCATTTGACAGTTCGCCAAATGTCAGTGTTAATGGCAATCCGTGGCTTTGCTGCAGTGTTGCTAGAGATTAGAAAAAGTGAGTTCACGACCTGATAAAAAAAAAATCACAATTTTTACATTGAATCCTAAAACTAAGCAAAAGCAGCCATCCACATAGCTAAAGCTCGAGCGATTTTCGGCAACGTTTTCTTTTCTTACTAAAAACACACCGATCTCTCGATTGCATAATAGTCACACCAACAATTTCTCAGAACTAGTCCAAAAAATCGAAAACAATAATTGATTTATGAATGATCACCAAAAAAATCGTCGTTAAAACTGTCGGTGGATGGTGCTCGTTATAATATATTGGACACCTGAGTGAGGGGTTTCGGGTTCAATACCTCGATGAATAAAGTTGAATGTGCAAGCGAATGTTAGCAAATCAAACATCATCTAAACAAAACATTGTTTCTTAACAACATCGATGAGATCTTTCGATTCCTTTCCTTTTTCTTATGCAATTTGTTGCATTATTTTGAACAATTTACGAGTTCTATTAGTACCGACATATATAGTAAATATAGTTTAAGACGGAAAACATTGTTCACTATCAAGTGACGAGTATTCTGGAATGAATGTCTGCACCAACGATTAAGATCTTAACTTGGCGCAGAAAATTCAGCACAAACAAACACAACCAAAAATTGGTCACATTTTCCTAAATAATTGGTAACTATTTTGTTTTCTATATTTAAGTAAAAAACATTTAATTTCATTTACCGCACCTGACCCGATAATTGTTTACATTTTTACAAAGAAAAAATCGACACAACTTCAATTCTAATCCATGAACTTGATGCGGCCCCACAGTGCAATAAAATAGCACAGTATTTAACGAAAAAAAAAAAACTAGGCTATTCTTATCGACACATTCCATTTAGTGCGCGTAGTCGTTTTTTTAATTAATAAGAGCAAGAATTAGATTAAATTTAATTTAATTACGTGGATATAAATACATACCACGCCCGTTGTGATAAAATCCCTTTGTTGTGGTTCACTCGAATTGTTTCCTTTACTATTTATTTTCTATCACAGCAATATCACAGATAAGTTGGCGAAAACGGTGTTCTTAACCTTTAACGCTTGTACCGCGCGCACATTAGGTGCAGACTAATTCCAACGAACTAGACAATTTTCTTTTTATATGAACAAGTAGAATTTCTCGTTTGGGGTTGCGCACTGAATTGGTCAACTACTATACTGCATATACTGTTTCGTAATTGAACAATGAACACGTCTCTGAGGTCTAACGATGGCGAACGCAGTTGGCATTAAATGAAAATATCTATTCAGCCATATTACCGGCAACGACAAAACACTCCGACTGTAGCTGTGCGCGCATTAACCCAATGAAATTAGGTATAGTTAATTAATGCCGCATACATTGAGTATGTGGGTATTTAGCCAGCCAAACATGAAGAAATGAATAAACAAAAATGTATTCTAAAAATATTTTTTTTTTGTATATAAATATGCAAGGAAAATAAAAGATAATCCATAACCATTTCCACAACTACAATACATGAACTAGTGGTGGTGATAAGTTGTGAAAGAAAACCGGTATGCGAAACTAATGCGCAAAAATGAGAAAACATTTTAATTTCTAATAAAGTATCCAAAAATATTGCAAAATATTGTGCAAAATAAAAAAAATAAAGAAAATACTCGTGCCGGTATTTGGCAATAAAGATGTTTTTCCGACAATTTTGTACGTATGCGATGAACGTCAAAAGATAAGTATACAGAGAGTACACGCGTGTGCATTTTCGGCAATGATGAAGGTCGATTTGAAATGTTTTCAAATAATTTTCGGAAGTTTGATTCCTAATAGTGTTTCGCGAAGCCCATCCTTTCACAGATGGGTTATCTTTTTGCTTCAAACGTCAAAAAAACTTGTAGGATAACAAAGTTGTTTTGTAATGGCCAGAGTAGTGTTTTGATCAAACATTGTCAAAAAGCGCACAATTCCCATTACTTTAACCTCTCTTCTTTTACCTAATACATGTGTTAAACATATATGTTTTTTGGACTTTATTATAAACTTTTTAGTAATTTTTTCAACAAAATCATGCTACAGCCATAGAAATTCTGTTTTGTTTTCCTACAAGTTTTTTAGCTGTCACTTGGTTTCCTCTTCTTCATATTTGACACTGACGTTGTCGCGAACTACCCTATTCAGATAGCTTGGCAGAAAAAACAGGATGTCTAGGCATTTGTCAAACAACGTCAGCAGTTCTGCAGGAACCGAAAAAATTGCAATTTAAGATTTGAAGGACAAGACTCTTTGGGTAGATCTACATTTGCGACAAATTTATGATAAAATCTGTAAGCTTACAGCCACCTCGGTGTAAATCAGGTTTGATCGAACTTTTCAGCCGACTTTGTCATTTTTTAAATCCAAATGGTAAACCTATGTCCTATCCACTCGAAAGCATGCTAATCACCCTGTGGATTGAAGATGCACTAAGCGATGTAACACTTGTAACCGTATGTGTAATGTAAAATAATTTCACATGATATGTCTCTGTCTTAGACATACCGATGTCGGTTACCATTTAAAAATTGAAAACTTTGAATCAATCTTGATTCCTTTCAACTCGACATAGGGTATCTTAAATTTTATCAAAAAATGCTCCATTATTTGATGCTGCCCATTTGATGGTTATTTTTGAAAAGAAATATTTTATCGCCGCAAATGCGAATTTCCTGACGCAAAAAAGGCGAGAATGTCAAAACTCGTCTCCACATTTTTAGAGACATTTCCCATTTACTGCCAACAATGCATACACCTGGTTCGTATTTGTTTTTTCACCTCGCCTACGACCTCCAATTCGCTTCACACATCGCAATTTAAAGGCTGGAAAGGATGATTCAACCACTCACAAAACCAGTCGCTTCTGCGTCACGTGTTACACAGGAAATTAAACAAGAACTTACACACACACAGATCCAAATAAAATCAACCATAAATATACGTCGTCATAGAATTTTAAATTCAATAATTTAAGTCAAACGAACCCAAATTGGTTCTTTCAAAAGTGTATGTGTGAATGTATGTCAAATGGCCTTGTATAAGGGCCATATAGAGGTCATCATTTTTCCGTTATATTTGGCTATAAACTGGTAAGACTGTTAGTCGATTTTAGAAGCAGTTTTTAAATAACTAGGGCACTGGTTGCTATCGTGAACGAGTGGCCTTGTTGTTGTTTATTTTGCATTACGCCAATAATTGGATTAAAATTAAAATGGCTTAGCGCTGATTGCATAATGAAATGGTTAGTTTAGTTTATGGAAATTGGTAGCTTACCTAGACTCCGATAGAATTGAAACGTCGAATGGTTAAGGGTTGCACTTACAACGTGTTATTCACCCTTGTTTGTCGCAATAGACAGCCACCAAAGTAAATAAACTATGAGGTGATGTGGTCTATCCCCGATATGTTGACCATTTAAAAAAATGCAAATTCAAACAGTACGAAGTTAACTAAGCAAGAAAATAATTCCTCCTCCGAGAACTTGTAAATGCATTGAACCCTTTCCGCCATAGCATAACCAACAACAATGCCATGTAGTAGATTAGGGTTACTATTCATAATTTTGACATGAACGATTGAACGCGTGCTGTCTTTCTCAAATTGTACTCAAGTTACAGTCTTGACTTGAATAACAAAATATTGATGTACAAGAAAAGGTTTACACGGCACTAATAATAATTTTAGGCGACATTTTCCCTATACAACTATTGTGAACCATAAACAAATTTGGGCAGACACAAAGGTTCAAAATGACTATCATTTCGAATTTCCGGTTATGGGCTATTATAATTACTAAATCCTTAATGGCAAACAAATGAAATAGCCTTAATAGCCTTATCGATCTGCAGTTGACACCTCATACAATTCGGGCTCGTACATCGCAACGCGTCATCTGTACATGGTAGTACCATTCATGTTCTGTGTTTGAATAAAGTTTTGAATACACGTCATAGCAAGTATTCATGTCATGTCAAAGGAAAGTTTTTCAATGAAGTATAACCTTCGGGAAAAGGTCAACTGTTGGGCTGGCATTGGCAGTGGGAATGGTAGGGTCCTCGCTCATTCACATAATAGTACTACGTTTGAAAGGTACATTCCTACCCTGCAAGGGGTGGAAATTAATCCAATAAAAACTTTGTTTGAGGGAAAGTTAAAAAAAAATCCCAACAAAACCCATTCAGTCATTGTTTGTATACCTTGTATTGCAAATAAATTTACATTCATAACAAACATCAAATAATCAAAGCTACAAAAAGGAAGTCATAAAAAACTATACACTCCATTATGTTCATAAATGCAGACGTAGTACTTTTTGTTGTTGCTTACATTTATGCATGACAAGATCTCTCGTAAAACTAATATCGATGTCATGATATACACATAGATTAGCCGACAAGTATTGTATTGCGCATTAATAATCGTTCAACCAAATAAGAGTGCCGTGGATGAATTAACTTCACCCTACTGTTGGATGAAGCGACAAGCGACCATTTGACTCTTTGAGCACACTGACTTTGTGATTTGAAAATCAACTACGCGTACAAAACAACGACGTATATTGTTTTGAGGGGATCTCCGTCTCGGGTCGGCATTCATTAAACGCAATCAAATTGAATTGTTTGCAAGCAAGTTCGGTAACATATAAATTTAATGATTTGAATGAATTTGAATGCAATTCTCATCAATTGAATGCAGCGAAAGCTATTTTGCAGCCATTTTTCATACAGTTAAGTGATGTTGTACGAGCAGCAATCGAGTACCGCTTTTTTATACCGAAAAGTTATGTAACTTCACGAACAGAATTCAATTAAACTATGAATGTGAAAAGAAGACTTCACATTGAGTTTTATTCAATTCGAGACATTTATTTATTTGTGCACATTTGTTGGCAAAAATGGACTAATGCTGGCTAAATTTTTTGAAATGCATTGGCGACGTTCAAGAATCTAGTTTAGTAAGTCTGACAGCTGGCTGACCTGATGTGTCTCAGTTTTGATTGGCCCAAATCGGTGAAAAATAAATAAAATATAGTTTCCAAATACCCTTTTTGTTTTTGTTCATTTCAATTCATTCTAATTACCACGGCTTTATCGCAAGCAGGAAAGTTTCAGGGGGAAAATGTGTATTCGCGATAAGAGATCACATTGTCAGTTGTTTGCAGACCCCGAAGATATCGCATAACCAACAAAGCAGATTTAATCAGTAGAAGATAAACGTCAATTGCTCTTTTTTCTCTTATTATTTCAGCTAAATAAGCGTATTAAGATAAATAAAGTTCAACAAGTGACCTGCAAAATGTCGGTGAAAATTGAGTGTTTATTCCATTGGCATAAATGTATGAGAAAAACGAAAAATGTCAAATGTCAAAGATCGAGAGAGAAATCTTTCAATTTCAAGAGAAGTAATGTAGGTACGTGACCGGTTTTCTTGCAAAAAGTTTAAGAAATGTCATTTTGACATTATTGTTAAATGCAGCATCTACAAAATAAGTTGGAATTGTATTTTTTATAAGCTAAATACCTATTACACTTACCATTTTGAATGCGTAGATATGTTTTAGGAGAACATAAACAACAACTTTTTCTTCCGACATCGTTGAAGACAAATCGATGGCCCCGTGCAAGAACATACTAAGTGCATCTATGCTATTTCTCAGGAGAGGCGTTTGAAGTTTTTTAAATAAAAGATTACTGATCGCTTTAGGTGTTATCCTAATTGCAATTTTAGCTCTGTTTTCAAGGTTTTTGGTTATTTGCATGAAAAAAAAAATTAAAAATAAAAGCACGATATGAGGACTCTGAAGGTACACATAAAAAAAACTATACTAAGTGCACTTAGGTTGTTTTTGCACGGAGCCATCGAAATATAAAGGGTTTTACTTGTCAAACTTTTGAGCCGTCACTTAGTTGTTAGTTTTTAATTTTTCATTTTTTAGTAAGTCGAAATTCGGCGAGTAGAAAATAACGAATAATGAAGATTTTTGGAAATCCATTTTCTCATTTTTTTTAATTTTCTTAGTACGTGGTCGCATTCGCACAGTTTCTTAGCAACTTTTTAATATTTTAACCTTTCAAAAAAAAAAAAACCCGAACGAGCCTAGTGTGAACTTGGCTACAAGCATTCCAATTATTCATTTCCAAAGCGATTTATCGATTATTGAATTCATTCAAGCTTATTCCGAGGTTCAACTTCAGTTTCTCAGTATTTTCTTTAAATTATTTTAAACTCAACGAAAAAGTGGCATGTTTCAAATTGGAAGTTGTTGACAAATTTTTTAAGAATCCAGATAAGCCAGATGTTTCGTTACCAACAAATTATATTTTCGCCAACTGCTCTAATCTGATCAATTAAAGTGTATTTAAAATAAATTGTTTACCATGGTCATCATTTGAGCGTTACGTAAAAAAATTGCACATTGCTGTTGCGAGCCAATTTATCTAAAGTGTTTGGTTCTGTACTATCATTCATTAATAGTTCGTAATCAATTCAAATATGATGAAATTTTCAACTTACATCAGATGAATCATATATTGCTGATAAAATGAACAACAATGAACAACTACTGTATGTATGCGTGTTAAATAAATCACGTGACGCTGTTGTATTTTATTGCCTAGCTTATAAAGCAATTTGTTGTATTAAAAAGGAAAATATTTTGTTATTAAATTCGATAGCAAAGCCCAATTTATATTCTTACACTAAACATTAATCAGAGTTGATTGGTCAATTCTCAATACAAACAATTGAAAGTCATTTAGTACTTTTCCACTACACGGCAAGAAGAATTCAAATTATCTCAGCGTGATTATTAAATAATGCAGGTACTTATAGCGTCAGTGAACAATACAATGTAGGTATGTAAATAAAAAAAATATATAAAATAATCGAGAACAGCTAAACCTCTACTCTCTTTAAACAAAATAAAAATAAACATCAACTGATAAGTGTTATGGATGTGTGTATGTGGGCAAAGGTACGATAAACAGAAAGAAAAACACTGATAGCAGGTAGGTAAACAGACTGATGTTCCCGTTTAAGGAGGTCAATTCGGTTGGTGGAGGACGAGATCTCCAGAAAATTACTTTTCATACAAATGAGAAATAGGTTATGTCCGGCCGGTGATCAACTTTCCTTGAATTTCCATTTGCAGTGTTTTTAAAAGCCAAGTGGCTATTCGCCCGTTATCTTGGTACTGCCTGACGTTTGTCTGGCGTCGAGACACGCAGTAATATTTTCAGCAAAAATAGTGTTTCAAGAAATAAATAGGACCTTAGATCGTACAGGATTATGTCCCATATACCTACCTACTCGAGTTTAGAGTCAGCCGTGTCAAAAACGTGGATTCAATTATGACTACCTATACAGAATCTGGGAAAGAAAAAAGAGAGATGTGTTTCCATCAGGTTCCCATATAGACAATTGAACATTTTCTTTTTCGTTTCTGTGATCACCAAATGTATTTTTAATTTACAGAACCATTGCTCTATCCAGCGCTGAACTATTCAAAGTGAATGACGCATGCGAATCTAATATACCCACTTGAACTTCTTAGAATAGAAGTCACGTGTAAGCAAAACAAAATAGAACTGGGCATCGATTGATTTTACTTTCCATTGTTCATGTAGGTATTCTTATTACAGTTACCTATGTCGTTTTGGATTTGGCAAAAAGATAAATTTTTTTGAGAGACGATTTTTTCTCAGATTTACACACACTTTCACTAATACCAATGTGTATGACACGCAGAGGGCGGTATGACATTGCTTACAGTTGGAAGGATTGCTTTTTTAACTGAATTATAAATTTTTCGCGTATGGAAACAATTTTTTACATTAAATTATTTCGAAATGCGTTATTATAAATATGTGAAAATCAACTAAAATGGACTTCGATGGCAAAATATTTTTTGCGGCCAACTCAATACACCTAAAGACTAATAAAATTAGGATTTTATGTTCGATTTGGCAGCAGATATCTGGAATCTTTGATCAAAATCTGAAAACCAAAATCGAAAATGACCACAAATACTTATGCTGTGCACTGACTCACATTTTTTTAGGTTTAAAAGATGCTTACGTTACGTTAAGTTTCGAGCGAACTATTATTTAAAATATGTAGTTTGATAAATATTTCTGTAGGAATTTGTTTACAATAAATAACATTTTTGGCTACGGGACTCTATTATACCTATAAATAAAAGAACATTTAAAAAACAAACAAACAAACCACAGTCTTTATGGTAATAGATGAAGCCCGTATTAATTCGGCAAAAAATATGTAGGCACCTACCTTACCTCTAATCGGCAGAAATTTAAAGACTACGGACATGTAAGTACATAATAGCTAATGTGCTATCCACTCCGTGAAACTGCAAGTCAAAACAAATAGGTAACACAAATATTATGTTGGTACCTACGTAGGTATAGAAATAAATAAAATGGCTTGTTTGCCTCTGACAAGTGCCATAAGGTGATTTATATGCCCAAGATTTGAGCCCATTGAAAACGGCAGATACTTATATTGTTTCTTTCAAGCAAAACTTCTCTTTTTATGTTTCTTTTTATTCATCACCTCGAGATAAATGAAATCAATTGAAGATTGCGCTTGCAAGCAATACCATCATAATAAATGGCTACTAACCAACTTCATCGCAGCACCAAAAAGCTTTTGTAAACAGCTCGTTCTTTCTTTTTATTGCCGGCGGGTAGGTAAGCATGTATTACCTATATGAAAATAAAGGCGCATTGATGTTAGTGGCTGTGCTGTATATAAAGTAATATGAGAGAAGTGTCTACGACTTAGCCACGCTTAATAACAGTATCTACCCATGTAGACCTCATTTATATGCTTTATATTAAACCCCTTTAAATGCATGTATATAAGTTCAGTAGGGGTCAATTAATTTCGAGTTATGTAATGCAAAATCCAGACGACATAGGCAGCAGTTCCTTTAAACATAGCAATGAAAAAATTCCAGTTTACGACCTACCTTTATTATATCCGAATGCTTCATCTAGCTACATCCATACAAATCTATGAAGTGACGTGATCACTTCGAAATACACAATGCAAAATGTAACAGTGTTTCACCAACACTGCTAACGTGCAAAACAATACTGCAATGGCCGCCGTGACTAAGCAGACACATATCATATTAATTAATTATAGCGAAAATGCATACCTAATTTAAAATAAACAAAACTACTTTCTTCATCACGTGCAGCAATGGCACCTATGGTTATCGTTTCTCAATAAAAAAAATATATATTTTTTTATCATAATTCATCTAATATAAACGTGTATAAAATGGAGTAGGTACATTTCGTATGCATGCACTGTAAAATAACGTAAAAGAAAGATCACGAATATTCTATTGTGAGGGAAACGGAATAATTTTCTCCATGCTTCCTTTTTCGAAATTCCATCAAACTTCTCCGCTGCTAAAAGAAAAAAAAACATGGCCGCCATAAAGAAATTTCTCCTCATTTTTCACACGCACAAATGAAAAGAAAAATATAAAGTAAAAATTTATACAAAACATAATTTAAACAAAGTTCTGTTTTGGGAATAATTTTTTACTTTACTTACAATAGCATTCGATTTTTTTATAGGTAGTCCATAATATAGTAATATTTTTTTTTCAACACTTCCAATTCCAATAGCTGTGAGGAATTGGAAATTCCTATAAGATAATGTGAATTGCCCTCTCCCCTTTTTCACCCACCACCAAGAATCGACATTTTTTTCACAATTTTCTAATTTTATATTCGACTCTCAATATCATCACTTCTCAATACTTCACTTTTTATACGTTTACTTACAGTTTATTATTCATGTTAGAAGGCATTTTCAAACTTAATAATTTCAACTTCACTAAACTGAAAACAGGAAATTTGTGGGGGTTAAAGTAAACTTGGAACTTTTTGCTACTCTTTGTTAAAAAAACTCAAAAAAAAAGCTTTCGCGATTTTATCCGCTGGCGAACTTGCTGGGGTACCTTCCGTTAAGAAACTGATATTCCAGTGTACATTGACAGGGGACATTTATACGGAAAACCAAGAACAAGTGTAATTGGAAAATTGGAATAGTGTGAAAAATTGATAAAAAAAAAATGTAACGTGAATATTTCCAATGAAGCTGTCAAAATGATGCCAAATCTTTCAGGAAGAAGAATTTACCATCATTTAATTTTGTACCATTTTTTATTTTTGGTTTTGCCATTGTGAGTTCGTAAAATCTTTCGGACACTAAAAATGATTATTAGTATCGCGCAGTTTAAATTTACGGAAGCCCACAATTGCGAAATTTGTAGGCAAAATAATGTTTTAGTATTTCACATTGCTCGATACTAATAATCATTTGTAAATTTTAGCGTTCAGGCTAAATTTCACGAACTCACAATAGGGAAATTTCCCATATAAAATTACCCATTATGATCTTCAAAGTTTATTAGCAGGGCTCAGTGAATATATTTTCTTCACAAATTTGGCCATTATTTGCTTTCGTAAATTTTAAGTCGAGGTTAAAATTTGTTATTAGTAAAATTTTAAACTGTGCAATTATTCTCCAATTATTGTTTTAAAACTTAAGAACTGTTGTACAGCATCACCGCTTTCCAAATTGTCAGGAAATTTTCCATAAACGTCTCTTCTAGTTGCCAAACAATTGAATTTGTTTTGAAATGTCAACTGAGTATGAGCCCAGGATTTGCTTGACTAGATTTGTCATCTACACATCAATAAACATCAACTGAAAAAAACTATTCAAGTGACCACTCTGAGCCAATTAAAACTGAAATACATCTAGTCAGTCAGCTGTCAGACTTACTAAACTTTGTCTTTCGTTATGTAATGAAAATTAAAGTTTCGAACAAGAATGACAGAAATATTTTCAAATTGAAAATGCTTCTATTATTGTAGTGGATTTTGCGACTAGAACTGTTTTTTGGGCGCATTCATCACCTTTATGTACTTTACTCTGCCAAGATAGGCGTAAAAAACGCCCCCTTTATTGTGAGGCTCAAACAAACTCTTAATTCGATTACCTTTGGTGAAAAGTATGAGCTGCGACAGATTAAATTTACAATTTTTTCTTAATTTTGTTTCCACCCACCGTGAACTAAAACTACCCCCTGAACTTTCCAATAAAATATACAACCTTTCCAACATTCCTTCGACTGCCTTCCATAAGTCATGAGGTTTTGACAGGTTTTTATCACAAAAATTGGTTCTCTTTTATCGACGGCGGTTTTGTTTACAAATTCCGTAGTGCGAAACAAGTCTAATATTATTAAAAAGAAAATGTTTGGTTGTAATCCTAAGGATTACGATTTAAAAATAGAACTAGCAAAATGTTGCAACAGCATAGCTTCGGTTTATTTATGTCAATATTTGCCAAATTCTCAATATGTTGCGGTCAAAAAATACCGAATGGACAAAGCCAGCAAGGAGGAAACCAACATGATCCGCGATGAAATTCTTACAATGCGTCAATTCAATCATCCTAACATTCTTTCATTCCACACAGCATTCGTACATGATTCCGAAATGCATTTGGTTGCTCCGCTTATGTGTTTCGGTAGCTGTAAAAATACACTAGGACATTGCTTTAAAGATGGTAAGTTACAATCAAGTTTTGCAACTACAATCAATTCACTTGTTACTGGCGGTGTTGCGACAGGTTTTCCGGAAATATTGGTCGCTCTTATACTACGTGACGTACTCGCGGGACTTGAGTATATTCACCGCAAGGGATACATCCACCGATCAATTCGTGCTAGTCATATCCTATTGAGCCAGACAAAGGCAGTCATTTCGGGGTTTCGTGAGTGTACTAGCATCGTGGCGCATGGAGAACGTGCCAAAACATTGCATAACCTTGCACCGTTTAGTGGAAAAAGTCTGAATTGGCTAGCACCCGAGGTGCTCGAACAGAATCTGATTGGGTATACTGAAAAATCCGACATCTATAGTGTGGGTATGACAACATGTGAGCTAGCCAATGGTATGGAACCATTTGCAGAAATCGAGCCCACCTTCATGTTCACCGAAAAGATTCGTGGACGTGTACCGATTCTACTGGATCGTTCGACATACCCTTTAGACGGGGAGTTGGGTAAGTTCTCCAATTCCAAAGTTCGACCGATCCACACGACGCTCATGGTAGAAGGTGTTTTGTCGAGTCTTTTAAGTTTAGTGTTTCCTATAAGGCGATTAACTGAAAACCAATATTAATGCCAATACAGCTCACATTTATAGCCAGCGTGTATACTCGGAAGAGTTTCATCAATTCACCGAAGGTTGCGTGGAGAAACGTCCGGCGAATCGGAAATCAGCAATGCAACTCTTAAGTCATCCATTCTTCAAGCAGTGCCGATACACAAGCATCCTGGAGCAGGGAACTTATTATGGTCTGCGGACCATAGACTACACAGAACTGAGAGGTAAGTTGATCAAGTCTCGACAAATGGCAGCCAATCATTTTTCTGTGCTCCCTATTTTTCTGCTATGCCAGATGAAAGCATTGCCCTCTGTAACGATCTTGCCGACATCAACATGAATGGAAACTTCGAGTGGGATTTCTAAATGATATTTCAATGTTCAGACGGGTTAACAATAAAAAGTAAACAAAACCATACGCCGATGTTGCAAAATGTCATTTAGAATAGGTATACAAATTTGGGATAGCAACTGATTGCCTCGGGCTTGGGTGCTTGCTTATTTATTTAAATCATTGCATTTCTCCACAACGAAGCTGTACAGCATGTCGTCACTTTCACCTGCCAACGGTCACGCCGAAGAAACGTCACAGCTCATATCAAATTTTGTTAAAACACATTTTATTGTTTTACTTATCAACTTTTTTGTTTAATTATACAAATATGCATAGAATTAAATATTTTAAAAGAATTGCTTATTGTTTTTGTTGGGAAAACAAACAGAAAAAAGATAATTTAAGAAGTAATAATACCCAACATAGTTAAATACTTTTCAATAAAAAAAAAAAAAAAAACGAAAAAAACACGGAAAGAACTTGTGTAATATATTTGTGTTGGTAGAAAAAAGCATTTGGTTGCTGTTTAGCCGCTCATCACCATCCTGACAAATTCCTCATAGTTGACATTTCCCTGGGAGTCCTCTTGGTTGGCAAGCAACTGCTCGACTTCCTCGTCGGTGAGTTTCTCACCCAAAGTTGTCAACAAATGCCTCAGCTCAGCGGTGGAAATGAAGCCACTGGCATCCTTGTCGAAATGACGGAGACCTTCGGTGAAATCATCGGCTGTATCACCGGAGCGAGCCTTCGAGATCGCCTGGTAAATGGGTAGAAATACTTCGAAGGAAATGCGTTCGTCCGGCTTCAGTTGGTGGGTGCATTTCTTCACATCCGACTCTGTGGGGTTCTGGCCGAGAGCACGTAGACATTCGCCAACCTGGCTGAGTTGAATTTTACCATCTCCACGGTTGTCGAAAAGGTTGAAGGCTTCTTGGAATTCTGCAATGCAAATTAGGATTACAATTGGTTGTTATAATTTTAAGGACAAGAGTGTGTAGAATGAGCGAAAGAACACGTTCAGTTGGTGTTCATTAAACCAAATTTCACTGTATCAAGATTCCAGAAGAGGGAATTAGGTGGACCTACGAAACAGTCAGAACCCAAAAAAACCTTTGCAAACAAAACAGAAAATTTGACTGCGATAACTAAAATGCGCACAAGTCGGGCTCTACCTCGGATTGTGTAAGTATGTACGGCCAAGGGTAGTGAAAGGCTGTTGGGACATAATAAACGCTCAAACATAAAGCTCACAAAGCGCGAGTCTCGCTTTTACAAAAAATAAAAACGGCATCTGTCGACGCGACTTTTTCACGTTTAAATCCAAAGCGGTTCAGCCATAAATAATGAATTTCTCGACCCAATTGTCAACAGATGCTGTTTATGACCTCATAAATGTAATTTATCGGAATTGCTTTTGTCTGTTGAGTTTCCGATTGAAAACCGATAGATGCCAATGTGGAATATAAGCGGGTTTGAACTTGCAGCCGATAGGTCTTCCATAACAAAGGTTATCACACAAAGCGATGGTCACCTTTCAAGGGAAAAAGCCACTCGGCGAACATTTAAATCTAATTTAACCCTTGGAAGGGGCGGGTGTGCAGGCAAAGAAGGAAAATCGATACCATTTTCATACTGTTGGCAGTGGCACCTTTTTAAATATCAGATATCGAACTACTTGAAATGAAAATTTTATAAAATAATCAAGTCCATTTACAAGTGACCAAGTTTCAATAAAATCGAATGTTGTTGCTCTATCAAATAAACGTGTTTCTTATTGAAAACACAACAAGGATTTAATCCTATTGAAACGAGACCCTGTAAACAGACGTTATAATAAATTTAGCACAAGTAACCCACCTTCTACGGTAGTGAATGTGTTCTTGCTCGGGGGCTCGTACATGTACATGATTGCAGTTTTTTTTAAAACACTTTCCGCGCACTTTAAAGAAACTAATTGAATTTTATTTTGAATATTTTTTACACTCAAACTGGAGACGACTGGATCTGCTGCGACACAACCTTTCAATAAATTAAATTCTCAACAACTGTGTAACACAAAACGATGTCTTACGTGAACAACCGCGAAAGAGTCGCAACATAGCAAAAAATAAAAAATAAAAGAACACAAGCAGCAGTGAACAGAAAGACAAGTCGGTAGCTGCTGCTGTGCACACAGAAACATAGCACAAAGTGCGAGTAAACACAAGGCACAATACAGCAGAGACTTAAAACTGCGCGACATGTGTAAATGGGGAGGGTGGATGCACTAAAAGCAATTTAAACGTTGACAATAGAAAAACTGCCAGAAGGATAAACGCATCGACAACAACACAAGTTCGGTTCAAAATGGTGGGCAGCTAGGTTTATAAAATGGTCGTTATACAGTTTGTTGTTCAAAAAACATAAATTGTCTTCGGCTTCCACTCTATAGGGAGTGATACGCGAGAAGAACTGTGAAGATGAAGATGTCTACCCTTTGGTTGCATTATAAGTATAAGCTCACTCGAAAATATGTTTTTGCTGTGGACAGATGATAGACGAAGAGCGATGCTACCTTTGACACAGTCTTGAAGTGCCTTGCATCAGAGTTCAAAGGGGATGTTCTAAATGGGATCTTAAGGAAGTAGCGATATGAAATTGGAGACTGTTGGCTGAAAAAGTACAGATGAGCAGAAACAGTGATGACACTTGTTGAGCATCGAACAGGCGTCAGTTTCGGCAAAGCATGAATTGCCTGGACCTAGTTTTATCGGCTTTCGTTTGGTATTGGTTGTTTATGGCACTTGCCACCGACGTAAAATAATCCCCATCAAACTTGTATTTGTTTGCACCAAGCTATTTGTGGTCCACGTAAGCTCTTTCATCCAGTTCTGCACAGTCACAGCAGGTATACAACATTATGCAACAGATTACACTCCAATAACAGCAAATGAGAAGGCAAAACATCCATAGGTGAGTGTGCGTTCAATTTAAACAAACACATTACCTGACTCTGGCCATTGAAGTGTTTCAATCGTCAATCCCCGATAAGCACTTTCATAATCATGCTTGATACCATATTGTGCGTATCTTGAAATATAATCGAATAAAGTAAATACCTAGACACACAGATACAGAATAATTTATGAAAACAATTTTTCCTTCTACCATAAAAATTCAACATGCAATGCAATCTTGTTCAGCTATTATACGAGAGCATAAATTCTTGTCGCCAATCCTAAGTAGACCAAATACTCCCATATTTGGTAGTAAATATTATAACAACCGAGGTTACACAAGCGCTCAAATACCCAACAAAAAAAGACGTTTCTCCGTATTTAGACAAAAATAATCATTCTACTCACAGATGGGCAGATGTAATGGATGTTAGATATTGCTTCATGCGAATAAGGCAACTAGAACTCGCCGAGTTGCACTCGCATCTACAAATACGATATTTGTGTTTTTTTTTTCCTGTTTTCATTATCTGTTTAATTTATCAAATGTTTTTCAATTTTTATAAATAGCTCGATCAGAGTTGCAATCCACTCCAGACGATCGTTCTGTTGGATGGTGTGGTGATTTTTGTGCAAATTCATCGCAATTTCTTGGAAGTACCTTAAACAAATTTCACTTTGTCTGCAGCTGGCACTGTTTTTGGGTTGAGGTTGTGAGAGTTCGTTTTAATAATTGATGGAAAGACTTTTATTGGTCTTTTTGTGGAGTGGCGAAGACGGCAATGTACTCACTGTGTCATCGCACGACGTGTTTGTGCAGTGACTCATCCACCAACGATAAGATTTCAGTTTTTGCATAGGAATATGGAATTTATGGGTGTGGAAGGGTAAAGATTCAATTCAAATTTATTGAAATTAATCACAAGAATTTAGAGGAAACATAAAAACAGTTATTAGAATTGAGATGTTTTTTTTTTGTTGGTGACTTACCTGCCAATTGATCCTCGGTGTAGTTACCCTGAAAGGAAAAACACAAAATTATCACGTAGTTTTTTTTATTTTTCTTATGCAGAGTTGTTAAATGTGGAAATTACCATTTTCTTTAATAAAATTTTATGAATTTCACGGAATTTCAGAAAGTAAATTATTGTCACTGATGGTTGATGATGATGGCGGCTGAACAATACAAAAAATTCACCGTTTTCTTCAATTATGGGCTATGTCAGCGCCGAAAGTGAATTTCGGAATGAATTTTCGAAATTCACATTTTTGACAGACAATTTTGTGCAGATATGTATACTGGTGAAACGTAATATGCACGGAGAATTTTTATGGCAATGGATATCTTCAGTTATGGTAAACCAAATATTCGCTAACATGAAGAATTTAAATTTGTTGCTGATCCACGATTCGTTAGAATAAATTACATATTCAAAGAAATAAGAAAAAAAAAACAAATCGTTTTATAGGATATTTCACAGGGGGATGTAATAGATTGTTTTGAGCGCTGCTTAAGATTCAGCACTATAAAGCAGATCAGTACGAATTATGTTCCGAGGAGAATACATCTCTTCATAAATGAGTGAGGAGTTATCGGTTTTGCTAAGCCAAATATTGTTATTATTTTAAAAGAAATGAGCATGGACTTCATGAATTTTTCGGGAAAACATCTTGTAGGCGGCTGCTTTTCCACTGGAAAGTTATATATCACTGCATTCCATTATAGTAATCAAAAGAACGGAGTTCTTGCTATCAATCTAACATTTATATATTTACCGAAGAAACTCAATGTATGTGCCCTCCAAACCAATTGCAAAAGTTATTTGTTAATTTTCATTGCAAAAACACTTTGGCAGGGTTATGTAACCTAGTCCTAGCTTCTCATAAACATTCGTTTTGTGTGGGTTTTAACTTTTGGACGAATGTAAGGGACCTACAATTAAATGCCGAGTCCGAACAACCAGTTGAGAGTTTTCATCTCATATGTATTCATTAACAAAATCTATAAAATTACTACAAAGCATTTGAAATTTGTAGTACCACACACCACGACTGGTCTACATCCCTGTCGACAAAATGAACAAATGCATTCGCGATGAATTAGCCTTACAATGAATTCATCGCCCACTCAACAATCCACACAACAACAAAAACATTGCTGAAAGAAAAACATAGGTGTTCTTGCTGAAGAAATTTCCTAACATGAAAATCTTTTAGCAAAAGTACAAAATCGCTTCGGTTCGATGTGAAACACATAATTAAAACATACATTTTAATAATTGCGCCGTAGTTCGTTAGGATATTTCCCATTGCAAAACAATATTCTTTTTAAAACCTAGAATAAATAAAGAAAAAACTCAAAGCAGTCAAAAATTGCGAAAGAAAACAGCGATGTGCAATCGAACAATTTAAAAATGAACCAAGTGCAATGCAAGAAAATTAAATAAATCGCGTTTAACCGTACATCAGCGTGTTTGTAACAAGTGAAAAATCCAATTTAATTATACTAGTGTCATTGAAAATTTTTCTCAAGGGGACGAAGGAGACTATAATATATTTCTAATTATATTTGTGGCTTTTCTTTCGAAATTCTCATGCGAAAAAAGGTGTTTTGTGGTTTTTGATGCGAAAATTCATCTACATCTTGTTTTTTTGTGTGTCAGTGTTAAGTCAAAATTTTATCAAAATCCAAGAAATCGGTTCCGAAAAGTTAACTTTTTCTTATTGAATAGTTTTGTACATCGGTATAATCTGTGGAAATGACAAATTCAGGACGAAATCGATATGATGTAAGTTGTTTTAATGTTTTCCTTTTTTTCTGTATTCATTATTTCATTGCATTTCGCGAGACATTTTTACATTTTCAAAAGGGGGGAGGAAATCGGCGGCCTGCAGCGCTTTCAAATTGACAAACCATCTTTGATAGGTATTATTATTATATTTTTTTGTTATTGGACACTTTTTTGTGTGACAATGTATGCGTGTGTTGAAAGGGTGAAAAAGAAAATCGGTAGAATAGTAATTATTGCTAGGAGAGAGATAAATATGGATTAGATATTTCGGAAGAGATTTGGGGGTGGATCGCGGAAGACGAAGAAATTCAAAACGAAATTCCCAAAACAAAACAAACATGGATTTTTTTGCTTGTGTTTATCAGTCCTATTTGGTTAAATTGCGTTGTTTTCTTTGTTTTGAGATTGAATGTGAATTTTGTGTGCTGGTTTGTGTGCATACTCTGTTTTTGTTTTCGCTTCTGCCAAGAGAAAGAGAGTTTCTCTTCGGTGCGTCGGTTCTCTTTCTTTTGGGGGTGGGGGGGTTTGTTTTGGTTTTCCAATTTTCAAATGTTGTACAGCTGTCTGTCTGCGCTATCAGTGACAGATAATAGCTTTTGCGTTCTAAAAGAAATACATTTTAAATTCGTTTCATTCTGTTTAGGCACGGCAAGTTTTTGTTGTTGTTTGTTTTTTGTTATAGAGAGCGAGCGGGGCCGAATAGATAAACATTTCTATACACGAAGTTGTGTTTTCTTTTTCGAGTGTTTGGTGAATAATTTTGTGTGTCCTCGACTCCTCGATTCAAAGTCAATGTCATAATGTGTAGTTCGCCAACGAGATTTGGCGACGAGTACGTCTAGGTATGAGTGAGCTCATTTGTTTGGACACGAACTACCTACACTATATGATATGGGTATGGATATGGACATTTCTAACCTGAAAATCGATTAAATTGGTTAAAAGCGTTACCAGCTCAGCCAAGATGGCGACAATCTTTGCGATTCAAGCGTAAATCAGTGGCAGGTGGGTACCAACACTTCTAAGAAAGGGTAGGTAGTACCTAAAACCTTCCAACTTAGGCTTTCGTCCGAAATTTATTAGTTCTGGGTCTTGTGATTTATGTATTTATGGGGCCTAAGTAGGGTTGCCATACGACCACCGGTACTCGTCGGGATTGTCTAGATATTCTTAGCCTTGTCTAGAGATCTGGTTAAAAACAATTTGTCCAGGCAAAAGATCAACGGTCTCAGCAAAACATATTTCTTTAAATTCCTAAAACTTTGAAATGTTTTTAATTTAAAAATTTAAGAATTTGAATAAACTACTCTTACCGAAACTTGAATCACTTTGAAACTGAAGTTAAACCCCACCATCCGATAAAAGTTGATGAGCCTTAATGCCAAATCCTGCAATATGTTTTTTGTTTTTTCCCGAGAATCCAAAAACCGTGTTTATTGTCAAAATACAGTCTCCCCTTTTTAAGAATTCTTCTGTTGAATTGAAAAACTTGAAGAACCTGGATTTCAATTGTACTTGCGTCAATAACGCTTTTTACGAAAGGGTTTTAAGTTATTAAACGACCTATAGGTATACTGAAGAATAAAACCGAATAACAAGGACGAGTCATAGTTTTAAATCATTTTAAAATACGAAGGCACTTACCTCGTAAATCCTGTAAAAACAAACACTGAATGTAGAAGTATCATCATCTACAAGAAGCACTCATACAAATTGTATAGGCTGATTTCGTAAAAGACATGCTTGCAATTTTTGCTGTAGATTAGAATAGACTTTATATAAAAAATGCAGGTTTACAATAATTCCGATTCCGTATATCGACGATCGTCTAAACGATATCGCTTTTGAAACTTTGATCACGAAAATAAGTCAAATTCTGCTCGAATTTTGACAAACGTAAGCTGTCATTATATTTTTGAAAATGAACTAAATTAAGCTCTCAAACTTGTAATTTTAGCACTCAGTTGCTACTTTTGGAGGTCTATCGTATCGACGATAATCGTCTGAGAAGTTATGAGTGCCCTGGTTTAAAAAAAAATGTTGGTCAAGCAATTTACTATGTGAAATGTTAATGTAAATAATATAACTGAAAAGAAATGTGAATTTAATTTGTTTTGTTTTTTTTAATTCTAGATACGTTATTTTTTAAGAGGCTAGGTTATTCAAAACTTCAAATATATATATTCTTATTTACACAATAGAATAAAAAAAAATCTAATGTTGAAAACACTAAATAATCCAACTTTGAAATGTCCAGCCGAGTACCGAAATACCGAAAAAAATCAACATAATGTCCAGAAGTGTTTCCATTTCGAACTGGCAGTCATAGGTCTAAGAGTGGCTTAGAAGTATACAACCCTAAGTGCAATTAAAGTTTGTAATTGATTTTTAAATTGAATTTCAAACACTTACATGTGCTTTTGGATTCACTCAGTGGATGTCGAACTAAGCATAATGTCAAAAGAGCAGCAGATGGAGTATTCTGAGCCGAAGTGCTCAACTGACGAAAAGTTTATCCAATGAGTGATTCGGAGTTGTACCTTGTACGCCCTATTTACTCCCTATAGGCATCTTCTTTGCAAGAAAAAAGTGCAACTTTTTTTAAATGTATGGTAAACTTTCGGGAAAGCCCAACCTGTGTCGCTTCAACTCCGACATCTTAGTGGATATTTGTTCTTCTTCGCCTAGTAAGCTGAGTAAATTTTCGAAAAACACTGAGGCCTACTTTACATTTTCCGAAGCTCACAATTGCGGAATTAGGAAGTTGAGCTATTGCGAACTTTTTACTATTAGAGTCAAAACTAAAAATGATTATCGCTTTATTTTTCGAATGTTGGCTTCCTTCAGTTTTAAGATACGTTTTCCATAGTATGTGGCGTTTTAATAATGAAAGCATTGGCTAAAACAAAATAAACGCCTGTTTCTTTGCGCAATTAATTGAAGATTATCCCCAACAAATCAATCATTCAACCCAGCATTGTCCCCAGATGATTTAAAAAACAGATTTCACCACACAAAGCCGTATCTACAATCTACCCCATTCCTCTTTTATCTGCCCCTTTCCACGTTTCTCCGTGCTCTTTTATTTTTACTTTCTGCATGAATAATAAACACGGAAAACTGAAACCGATGAAAGCATGGAAGAAAAAAGAAGTGCACTGTTCAGATCAGAGAGCAACAAGGTGAAGACAAAAATTCAAAAGGGGAGCCTCTCTCTTAATAAAAAAGCTCTCATCATATTTTTGATACCTAAAAAAAATTGTATTAAACTTATTTTCGCTCTCCGCTCTTTATCGCCGTCTGTCTCTCATTTACAAATAAAAAACAACAACTAAAAACACTGGTAAAACCAATTCCCTTTCCCATTTTCTCCCGTAGAAGCAAGAGAGCTGCTGTTGCGCGCTGTTGTTTATGATATTGTTCTTTGTGTTCGTGCAAAGTATCCATAAACGAGTATTCGAATAGAATACTAGTGCGAGATACTTTTTTCCCGTTTCTTTTGCATGAGTTTTGACATTTTCTCCCCTTATTCCGTTGACGATTTTATTACAAATGTTCGCCTCAACGAAATATAATCACACAAATCAGCTGTTGGAAAAAATCGCAATTTGTTCGCTCTGCTGTGCGTTGGAAAAGTGCGACGAAATTAGCTAAAAGTTAAACGCGTCGTGATATTGATATTTGATACATACGTGCCAAAGATTATCGCGAACGCATCACACAATTGTAAATTTAGAATAAATAAACAGTTCTCTGCTAATTTGTGTTTGAGTACTAACCTATTACGCAGGAAATAAATATACAATTTTAAAAACGATTTCCTAGTTGCACTTGGTCGTGATTAGTGTTACGTGTTTCCCATACCAATACCAAGTTCGTGTCGTGTTTCGCGTGTTTTTTTGAGTTAAAGTAATGCCACAGCAATCATGTGGAAGGAGCATAGCGTGAAAGTAAGCTTTGCATTTGAATCTTAATAAATTATGCATTAAAACTTTAGTTGGCTAACCGTGGTCTGAGTTTTCATTCCGCCATAGATTCTGCAGAAATGTGCATTCGCTTGGTGTGTCTTTGTTCTCTGTATCCAAGTGGGTACATACTTCCATTAATCCACTTTTTTGTGGAACGTGCTGTTTCCAAGCGACATGGCGCATAGGGTTTCTTCCTCAATGGCCGCAAGAGTGCATCACATCACAAAAAAGTTCTGCATCTCTGAAAATGGAATGTTGTTCATTTTGATGGAGTCCTTTGATCCTTGTGTGCAAGAGTTAAACTATTGACCTCAGTGTTGTCTATACCATACCATTGTTTGTGCCATAAACTAAATTTATACATTTATACATTATTTTGTATTAAATTTAAATAATTTTAATACTAAGTTTATGGTTTGTGTGTTGTGGAAGGTATTCATTATTAAAGTGGGGTCGAGGGCAAGAGCAATAAATTCCCTTACCCTAAGCCATACATTAAGTATGTTTTTTTTTCTTCCTCCGGCTCTTCCTTAATGCACATTTCTTGGAATACCTACCTAATATTACTGGTTAAAAAAGAGCAAAAAAAACCACAGAAGTCCATCGCATTCATTCTCGTATGCCAAAAGGTAGATTGTTGAAATACAAAATAAACAACGCAGAGGCAGACTGACTGACAGACAGAAATAGAAATGCGAAGGAGGCATTCGAATAAATAGGTAGACAAGCAGGAACAACAAACCCAATGAAGCAGCTGCAGCAAACCAGCTGTAAATGGAATGGCAATAGTTGTCGTGTGCAAGGTGAACTATTCATGGGGTTAGTGTTGCCAAGGAAAATTATCCCCAATGTCTAAATTTCAGTATGAATGAAACTGCAACTATAAAACTGAGCTACTCATTCAAACTGCCATTGGTGTTTTAAAAATTCTCACTGTAGATCGTAAACTGAGAAAAAAATAGTCGAAAGTAGGTATCACAAAAATATAAATTGCAGCAGTTCAAGTCAAAACTGATAGCTGAATACAGAAAACCCCTGTAAAAAAAACCCTGGTGAAAAAAAAAGCGGTAGCTCTGTTCCTTCTCTTTTACATTTTACGAATTTTTACTAAATCTGAAAATTCGGAAAAGAGTTCGGCTTTGAGGGAGCCTCCTCTGGGGAGAATGTTTCGAATTTTTACTCAACAAATTTCTTGTAGTAAGATTTCTAAAAGCTGTCAGTCACCTGACTATTGACAGATGATTTTAAATTTGATGTCCTATTTGACATACGCGTGCATATCTTTTGATTTCCTGCGTGTTAAATTATATAAGTAATATTAACAGGCGGAAAAGTTAAATTGAATGTTCTCCTCGAGGGTTTTCTTCGAAAGTAGGGGCGAAATTGTTCCTCACTGCAATTTTATCCACGTTATTTTTAATGCAGTGTCGCATTTTCCTCTTCTCGAGTGCTTGTAGATCAATCAACTCTTCCACATACTCAGATTCACAAAATAAAAGTTGGACTAATTCCGAATCACGTTCATCTCTTTCATAGATGGATCAACTAATTTTGTTAGTAAATTTAGTCGACTTTATCAGCTTTATCACTTTTTTAAATATTTGAAGCATGTACGAGTATCTGTCATATTTCATTCTTGAAGTACAAATCTTATTACCAAAGCTATTTCAGGTGTGCTATTTTCTTATTAACTTAATTCAGTATACGCCAAAGTACAAATCATTTAAAAAAAAAAAATCTTGCGAGTAAATTTTATACACCCGAACCACAACACAAAAAATGCGTACTTTTTAACTTTTGGGTCGCGCGAGTGAAATTCGTTTGCGGCGCAACCACAGCCTAACGTACAGAAACTGTCAAACATAGTTTTATGAAAATCTCGTTCGAATTTGACTTTAACTAAAAATGTTGAAAAGAAACTCGCGGCTAAAATTCACAATTTTGTATTACCAAAAGAAATCTTATAAATTTGAAAAAGACAAAACTTACCGATTTAAGCTAAAAAAATATGCAATTTTGAGTTGGAAAAATGTAGCCCGGACATGAACTGTTGAACTGTGTTCCAAAGCACTATTTGACATTTTAAAGCTGTCAAAGTGCCAAAAGCTCGTGATAGTAGAAAGAAAGAACTTAACGCTATATCCGATCTAAACGCCTGACGTTACTACATCGTTTAAAAAACAAATTATTGCAGTGGAAAAGTAACAATAAATAACGACTATCAGTAACAGATGGCAGCCTTAGGAACACTAGTTTAATAAGTCTGACAGTTTGTTAACGCAATTTGTCAGTGTTTTGATTGACCCCGGTTGATTATTTGACCAATTTTTCAGCTGACTCTCATGCAAGGTAACCAATCTAGTTAGTCGCGCTACAAGAAAATATAGTTAAGATAAATCTACTCACATGACAGGACAACAAGAATCCAAAAAAAAAACGAGCTTCCGTCAATCACCGAGTAATACGTCATTCTTATTTTTTTCACGTTTCTTGGAAAAGATGGTTTTCTTTTATTTATATGTCACTCTCCTAGCTTCAATTGTTTATATGAAAGAAACACAATCATGTGAAACATTTTTCTTACTAACTGCGAAAATCCCACGAGTTGTTTTTCGCGTATACTCATAATGAGTGCACAACCGGATAAACATAAAGGATAAACAGTCTTAAATAAACCTTTCCAAAAACCCATCTGGATTAATCACACACCTTCATTGCAAATTTATTGGTTTAGCTATCAATGTGCGCAATTGAGCTAACCCATTAACGACAGAGGTTACTCACAATTTTGTCTCATGATATTCAATTTAATCTACGCAGTAAGTGTTTATAAGAGAAATGTCATTGACTCACAAAATTCACATCTTTTTTGAGAGATCCAAATCACTGGTACGAACACTCGTACCACACATATTCGTTTATCCAAAGCGCAAAGGTATGCTAACGGCTATTTACCAATAATAAATGCTATATAGGCACCGTAAATACATGTTAAATAGATTAAGCGGTAATTGTATGCAATTTCAACCTTTTAGCACGCATTTTAATAAGTTGTGTGATTAAAACGAAGACAACTTAATCGCAAATGATGTCTGGATCTGGATGTATGTATGTCTAGTGCAAATCTTGTGAAACAAATGTCGTTTTTCATTGGGATTTTTAGATTCTGCTCTCAGATTTAAGAATTTTTGCCCAATGGAACATAAAACGAGATTTTTCTTTTTTTGCATTTGGTGTGTGTTTTAAAAGTCAGCTGTTCTAAAATTGTAATTTTTGTCCATTGCAGCGGCCAATTGTAAATTGTTCTCTTTTTTTTTACAGACTTTCGTCTAAAAACGTAACACACTTCAAAGTTAGACAAATAACAAATGTTTTGCGGTTTTTAGTGTAAGTAGGTGTAAATCTCGCTCAGAAATCGAGATTCGCAAAGTTGCTCTGAATCTGAAAAAAGTGATTTTTCTGTCCCGATGGAAAACGTCAAAAGCTGCTAAGCCCTCGATGTGAAAAATGTGAAAAGACGCCTTTCTTCGTCTCTGCTGAAAGAGATTATCCAATTTGATACAAGTAAGACAGGAGTATAAAGACATTTATTCCCATTCTAGGGTTTTAAAACAGAATTTGAAAATAAGGCATTATTGACATATGTATGTGGTTTAGACAAGACCTCAATACTTAAATGAATGTTGCCAGGCCAAAAATCTCAACCAACAAGTTCTGATATTTGTTGGCCGACTCGAACAGATACAGTACAGATTTCTCCATAATGGGTACTCTGTAAGAAAACGCTAACGAAAATACTCCTCAGTCCTGTTCCTTGCTGATTTAAAAACAAAAATAGCATCAAGTCTCAACTACTGAGTTATACTGCTATACAGCTCCTACAGAGTTAGTGGATTAAAAAATAACTGAGTCATCTTGTTTAAGGAAACTCGGTTACAAATAATCGATTTATCGAACAAATCTTAGGCCACCCTGTATTTTAATAAATTCAAACTTGTTTATCATAAGAGCAAAGTAAGAAAGAAAAATCATATTTAGGACCGCTTTTTCAATAGTCAGACAAATCGTCTGATTGCTAACTGACGATTAAAATTATTTCACTATTTATCTGCTAGATGAAAGCCGTGAGTTTTCAATCATAGAATAAGAGCTGGATAACTATTTGAAGATAAAGTTGTGTGAGAGAGACAGATTGATTGACAATATTTTGTGTTAAAGCATAGAAGATAATGGGGACGTTCAAGTATCTAGTTTAGTAAGTCTGACAGCTCTCTCACTAGATGTATCTCAGTTTTGATTGGGGGAAATCGGTCATGTGAGCAGCTGTTTCAGTTGACGTTTATGGAGGGGTAGCCAACGAATCTAGTCAAGAAATTCGTGACTGAGTACTAAGTTGACACTTCCCATATGTGGCTGACGTAGAAAAAGTGACGTTCCCGACCAATCTAGTTTTTGCGTTCAGGTTACATCTCATCCAGACCAATCTAGTCGACTTAAGATAACTAGATTCTTGAATGTGCCCAATTATATTCATAGCTTGACGTTTATCAATAACCGTTTTGCATTTTCCCATTGTACGTAATGGTTACGTCTCTTTCTCACTACTCTCTGTTTCCTTGTTGCGTTGAAGTAATTATTTTCTAGTTCTTCTTCCCCAATAATAAAATCATCAATACTATCGACCAGTTCCATTTCTACAATATGTTCTTATTTCCGCAAACAAAACTTTGTACAATACAATTCTCAAGTTTTGACAGTTCGCCTACTTTAACTAGATATTGGCCACATTCAAAAATCTAGTTATCTTAAGTCGACTAGATTGGTCTGGATGAGATGTAACCTGAACGCAAAAACTAGATTGGTCGGGAACGTCACGTTTTCTACGTCAGCCACATATCAGAACTGTCAACTTAGTACTCAGTCACGAATTTCTCGACTAGATTCGTCGGCTACCCCTCCATAAACGTCAACTGAAACATCTGCTCTCACGACCGATTTCCCCCAATCAGAGTCGAGTTTCATCTAGTGAGAGAGCTGTCAGACTTACTAAACTAGATACTTGAACGTCCCCATTTATATTTAATACGTCTCAGAAACGGGCAGATAACTTTATGAGACAGTCAGCTGTTATATTCTTCGAAAAGCTGTTATTCGACTACTGAAAAATGGATTTATGTTTTATCTGACACCCATAACTGATTGGCTATCTGTCTATCTATTGAAAAATCGGCCCTTAGTGTCCAGGATACATTTTTCGACCTAACAATGTCGAAATTTTTCAATTAAAATTACCGATTGTGACCAACAAAATTATTCAGCGTGAAGGTTAAAATGGCTTATTAGTAAGGTAATTAGTACCTAATGTTAAGGACTATTCACATGAGAGCGAACAAGCTAATGTTCGTATTTTCTGACACTTCATTCACTTGAAAACTGTTCAGTCGCAGATACCTGCGATTCAGTTTCATTTTTAAAGGTTAAGTTCGAACGAATTTTTCATTCGTGCGCTTGTGGATCGCGACTGTATTTGTGGATTGTGAATAAAGTGCGACAGTTCTCGGCACGAATTTCCAATTCGCGGGAAAATTCCTGTAATTGTTAATTACGCTATTTAAATCAATTTAGACTCAGGTTCTCAGGTGCCTTTTTGGTAGAACAAATAACAATTTCCAATTCATAAATTCAATGAAATTCGCCTATTCGCAGTTCGCGCTCTTGTGAATAGTTCTTTAAATGTCTCTACATAAATTTTTAAGAGCCAATCGAACATGGCAACACTCGAGTAAAAAAATGCACACACAATTACCGCAAATATTAAGCTTAAGGTACCACACCAACCAACACAGAGGTATGCTCTCGCGCCGCGGAGGTTGGCTATTGGCTTCTCGTGCTTAACTCAACGCTCCACGGCTCCACCATCTCCACCTCCTCGCCGCTCCTCCTCTGGAATGCATTCCGTCTGTCGCTGCCCATATGCTATTCGTCTTACAACCCCCCGTCCGACGACTCGCTCGGCATGAGGTAGCATTGTGCACTATTTTCAAGTATAGTTTTTTTTTTTTCAACTCGCGTATTTGTTGCTACACTACAGACTACACCACCATCCAACCAACGTGTGCATGCACAACAAAGAAACTCGCGAAGTCTAGAAGTATATTCACTTTATTTTATTTTGCACAGAGTTGTTAAGTTAATAGTATTTATTACGACAGAAAGAAGCAGGAAAAACAAAAAGCAACTTAAAGAAAGGAAGACAAAAATGTAAATATAAATTCTCTCTTGTCTATCTGGAGGTTCGCTGCTTGGCTGGTATATATGGCTATGGCTTTGGTCGTGTATCTGTGTACTGGAGACTGGACTGAACAAAAAAAGAAATGGCATTGAACTCGATAGAGAATTTATTATAAGTCTTTCTTTGGTTGGTGTTCCCTGTTGATATTCCGAACAGAGAGCAGAGCAGAACCAGAACTCACACCAGTACCAGTCTCCGTCTCCGTCTCCAGTTGGTCGACGACGACCCCGACTACACCAAGGCGACAACGACAACGACAAGTGTATCTATATAAAATTATCCGGGTGAGAGGGTGGTGCACTTTCTATTACCTTCTAATCTATCTCGAAAGATAGATGGATATACCTACGGCTTGTCTTGCACCGATTGTCTGATGCGAACAAACGGAAAGTACGTTTCGCGTATCTCAAAGATACTTCGACTCGATTACGTTGTTACGACGTAATACTGTCGGGAATTGCCTTTTTAACCGACTGGTTGTATTATAATTTTTGGAACGTGTTTGCGGTATTTTTGTGTTGTGCGTGATTTCGTTGGTTCATTCACTTTGTGTGCGCGATTTTTTGCATTCGCTCCGCACACACACGCGGTTCTGTGCGAGTTCAATCTCCTTGTGGGGGTAATAACTTTTTCACTCGATCGAGACAGTTTTGCTGTTGTTTTTTTTTTTTTGTAACTTTGCCGGCTCCGTTCTTCCTCATCGTCTCATCGTCATCGCAATATTCACATCATCATCATCATTCAAAAGTATCAATCAAATCATCACCGCATCAGAGAGTGTGTATTTATACATCTCGTCTTTTTTATTTTTCTCTCTCTCTCTCCCATGTAAAGGGGCATTCACATTACTGCAGCAGATAACAACAAGACGCCAACCAGAATCAACATCAATATCATCCATCCAAAAGGACTCAAGTCTTAGAAGCTCTCAAATGTGCATCCGCCAAAGTCAAGTAAAGAGGACAACGACTTGCTCCAAAAGAGTGTGCAGACATTTCAACAAAAGGATTAAATAAACTCAGAAAAAAAACAACGAATCTTAATTCAAAATAAAAAAAAAAAAAGTACCAAAGTGTGTGCGTGTCAAAATTTGTACTCTTCTTCGTCCGAGGAAGTCAGCGAGCTAGAGTTTCAGTTTCAATTTCAGTTACCGGCATATCGGTTGCATTCGGTCGTCGCGAGTGTTCTCTTTTACAAAACTAAGTTCTTCTATAAATAAATTTGTTGAGCAAATAGCACAGAACGTTGATCGTTGTTGTTGTTGTCTAAAATAATTAGTTTCTTTTCCGTCGTATTTCTGTCTGTGCCTCTCGGCGTGCGGTGGTGGGTGGTGATTTAATAAATGTTTATCAAAAATAATTCACACCTAGATAGCGAGCTGTTTTGCAGCAGTGGCGGCAGCAGCAGCAGTAGCAGCAACGGTAACGGCAACGTTAAAACCGAGAAGTATCTACGCCAGCTACAGCAACAACAGACAACAATAGCGCCAACAACAAGTATATTAAAAACGTCTGCATTACGGGCAGCAACGATACCACTGGTAGCCACGACGGTTACTGCTCATCACACAAGTGCATCCAAGGGGAGCTCTTCAATAATAAAATTAACCAAAATGGATGACGATTCTATGGAGGAGGAAGTACCTGTAAATATAATTAATTTTTTTTTTTAAATCCATATACATTTAGATATAAAAATATTTCTTATTTAATTATTTGGTGTTGATTGCGCTTTGTGTAAATGCCGGGTGGCATTTCCGTCATCATTTGCATTATTGTGTGGCCAGTGCCGGACCACCCCGTTAATGCATATGGGAATGGGACTGGGGATTATGGTGTGTGGGTCTCGTTGTGCGATTACATTTTTCTTTGTCCTCCTTTGTGTGAGAACTGCACAAAAAAAAAACCGCTTGTCGTCTACTTCCTTTATACATGAACATGACATGACTATCTTTAATATTTTGTTTATCTTTATTAATTTTTATTATGCATGTATATGGGAAAAAGCCACAAAGGGATTTGTTTAGATCGTGTAGACAGTTTTTTTTTCTGCATACATCTAGGGCGGAATAAACCGGAATTAGTGGAACTGGAACTGTGACACCGGTCAGTGATAAGAATAGGTTCGCGATCGAACCGAATGACTGCCCGAGTGATATTAAATTGTAAACAAAAAGTAAGCTTGCACCTCTATAGGTGTCTAGCTAAGCGACTTTTTTTCGAAAGAGTACACAAGAGCAGCGGCTGTTGGTAATGCAGAATTATTTTTAGAAAGCGAATATAATTACACCGTATTTTTTGTTTGTTTTGGAAGCGTGTTTACATTTTTTTCTTTTTGCATTCCTACATAGAGATAAAGTAATAGAGGTTGGCAACGTACCAGACGAGTGAGCTCAAGCTGTCACTTCTGGTGAATAAATTTGGCACCTTGAAAATTGTAAAAGCCAATCCTTAAATAGACTGCCCATTGATAGTAGTTTCCGCATTTAATTAATAAAGGCTGCATTACAGCTGCCAACTGATTAGGTACACGACAACCACAGTTACGTCGAACTTTTGTCTGCTTTGTGACGTTTAGAGCGGCTATAGTTTTGTGTAAAATTAATTGAGAATGCAGGTGCAGGGTAGGTGACTAAGGAAACATTTTACTTTATAAGTTATTGTGTCGGCATAAAGGTTTTTGTCGATATTACCCACTCGACAGAGCTAAAACTTTGTCAACTGTTGAGCGTGCGTGTCCGTTACCTAGCTGCCTGTCACACATCGCACACATTCTATACATCGTTTTCGTGAGCACGGTTTGTGGTTCTTAAGGCTCCTTTAGCGAATAAACAAAAACTAATCTTCTGGGGATGTTTCTTTACAAATGCCATTCTTGACTGAATAGATAAAATGCTTGCGTTCAGAAACGATAGTCTTATAAAATGTCTCGGCCGAGGGACATAAGTCCACGATAGGTGGGACATCAAAATCTTGTAATAGACCTAACAAAGTGGGGCATAAGTCCATACAAAATTCGCGAGAATTTTTTTATTTTACAAAATTCCCTAAAGCTAAAACAAAAAGTTTTTTTATGAAATTAAACCAACTATTTGCTTTAGAGATTTAGAGAAAAAAAAGTAAAAAAAATCGGCTGAATTTTTAAGAATGTGGGTCTTATTTTTCTTTGTAAAAAGTATGTCTGCAACGTGTGGTTGGACTTTCTTTTATTCACCCTTATTGCGAAGATCAACTATCAATTAATAATTGAAATTTATCAATCAATTTTGTTAAATGGTTGTGACTGTCAACTGTTAATATTGTTGTTACATTGTGGGTTTTTTTTTTTAAATCTATTGTGAATGAAAAAAATCGGCATTGCGAACAACAATTTTCATCGATTTTCTTGTCAGCTGTCAATTTTTCTTTCAATCGTAAATTTGAAGTTGATGAATTCGTGCTACCTAAAGAAATAACTAAAAAATGTCGAATTAAATAAGTGATCAATTTTATCAGGATAGTAGGATCATACAACTCCTCATCTTCATCAAAATATAGTTCAGTTAAAGTCATTTTATATTCTGTTTTTAATTTTTCTGATTTTTTTGTACGTTCCTCAAAAAAAAAAAAAAAACATCTGTCAGACGCACATTCCCGTTCACAATAATAGAATTATTTTGAAGGCATTCACAATTGCACAATATTTTATCAATTCATTCGCAATACCGATTTTTATTTGAATAATAATGATAAATTCTATCAAACGTCAATCGGTTGATAGTTGATCTTCGCAATAAGGGTGATTATAACATATTTGTCTAACAAAATGTTGGAATTATGTCCCATCTCTGTAAAATAAATCCACTATCAATCACAATCAAACTTTGAAGTTATGTCAACGTCATCGATGACTAAGCCAAAATTTACTCAGACTTTGGAAAGAATATACCTTCGAGGTTGGCTTAAATTTTTACGACTTTTTTGCTAGGGGTATATGCATTTAATTTTGGTAGAGAATTGTTGTGTGCTCAGCCAGGTGGCGCTATTTATAGAATCTGAGTCTCGGATTATCTTACTTGCTCGCAAATATCAATCGATATTCAGAAAGTCAAACATCAACCGAAGTCACGCATATTGCTTTTTTTTTTAAATTGGTTGACGCAGTCCTACTCTTTGGCATGTTCCAAAAACGTAAGACTTCTTGTCAATGATTTATTTGACATGCCGGTTGTAATCTGCACCTATACCCAAAACCCATTTCCAATCCACATCTACCAATGCAAACACTGAACGCTGTCAAGGTCACTTGAATAAAAATCCCATCAGATAAAGTGTGCCTAGACAAATTGTTTGCACCTTAATTAATAATAATTGTCATTAATCGACCTGTTGGCTATTATTCGTGCCGACATTTTCTTCCAATTAATTGGTGCTTTTATTTATTTTTTTCTGCCACAGCACAGCAGTCAGCACCGAATGTGTAAAGCCTTTCAAACCAGTCTAACTGCGTCGGTGGGTACGTGATCTTCTTTTCGGATGTGAAGTCATCAATCGCCTACAAAGAATAAGCAGTAGGTACATCAACGCACAGCCATTTCTTTGAAATCTCTTTTGTCTTCATGATTGGTATTATTAATCCTAGTGGGTCGTAGACCCACGTGAAGGGCACTGAAACAATAGGGTTCGATGTGCTCTCGCTAATCTTATCTTACTGTCAACCGTAAATAATCAAATAATACGCGTGTATGCGTGAGTCAAAATTCATGCGTCATCTCGTTTGTGTGGGTGTTACCCAAATATTCTACGCACCTGCTATTTGTTGTATGACTTCTTCGTCGTTTTGTCCATTCTTTTTTTTTTGTAAACACTTTCAACCCACAGACCAACATCAACATATGACAGCAGAAACAACGACAGTAATCAATGCCTCTCTCCCATTCCGTTTCGATATAAATGTGTGTCAGGCAGAAGTAGAACTAATTCGCACGCATTTCAATCTGTCAAGAACGATTCGAAAGAGATTAAGCGACTCTTTGTCACACGACAAGATCATGAACACTGTTTACAAAGTTCAAATGACAGCAAACTATTTTGTTGTACATGGTGGCACACTTACTCATTAATTTGTCACATGCAAAAGGCAAACTGGTCGCAAGAACGTTTTAATTAAATTAGATGTCGCATGACAACCCCATTTAAGCTCTGTTTACAAAACACTGCCAGCGCAAAATTCGCATTAATAGTTTTATAACGTTTTCACGATATGCCAATTGGTGAGCAGCGAGTGCGCGAGTGATCCATCAACTAGACAAAGCATCGCTAATCACTCCGCAGAGAGCGTTTCGCTTTTACGCCGTTATCAGTTTGAGTTGATTTTGGTTCTTCGGCGAAAAGGTTCCCCGGAGGGTGATTTGTTTTGGTTGCGTTGTTTGTTAATCGATTTTATCGTTTGTTGTTTTCCGCTTTGTTATTACTTTTCCGTTTAATTTTATTTGGAGCAATTGGCCTTTGTGCGTTGTGTAATATTCAAAGCAAGTGTAAGCGTACCTCAATTATGCTACAACTTGCGGAAGAGGTGGGTGTTCGGGGTCTGACAGTCTGGTATATACAGGCCGTGTGCATAGCTTCACAGAAAATTTAATTTTTCATGATTTAAGTCTATTTTTGTAGAAGAACCCAACAGCTTTATGTCGCATCGAAAGATGCTAAGGGATATTTTGTTTGAGGTTAGATATACAACTGTCAGCAGAGCTAAAGGACTAATCACATGATGAACAAATCAATTTAACTGTATTTATGAATTGAAAATTGCTATTTGTTCTACTACAAAAGCATTTTATTTAATTAAAAAAAAAAAAAAACCTGCGTCTAAATTTAAATTTAGAGTTACATCAATTTTCCCGGCGAATTGAAATTTTTTGCCGCGAACTGTCACTTCGTATTCACAATCCACATAATACAGTCGCGATCCACAAACCAACTTAAAAAAAAATCGTGAATGAAGTGTCAGAAAATACGAATATTCGCTTGTTCGCAGTTCGCAATTCGCTCTCATATGAATACTAATCCTTAACAAATGCGGATTTTTGGATGACATACCAACATTTTCTATTATTTGAAAACATCGTGTAAACGGCCTGCAAATTTACCCCTCTGGTGAAGTGGTAAAAGCGTTTACATTTTTTTTCAAATGAAGTAAGTTCAAAGAAGTAAGTTTCCGTACAACTACCTAAGTGCGGCACAAAGACTTTAACAGTTCGACTGCATAATGGCGTCATTCCGCCCCTGACTGGCTGATGAATGAAAAGAAGTCGGTCCTTTTCCATACGTGACCCTCTTTGTTGGCCAAAACCCAAACCCGCCACTGCTCTAGACTGTGCAATTTGAATCAAAAGGAAACGACTGGCAATAATAATTCGCTGCGCTTCAATTTGTTGACCTGTTTGGTTCCACATTCGATATCGCAGATGTGTGCGGCTTATTAAATAACTCATTCCGCAATAAAGTATACACAGCACAAAGCGCACCAGCCGATTTATTCTGCTTTTGGCTGCTTAACACAGCAGAAGCTCTAATTACTAATCGATATCTCGGCTATACGGAGCTTGTATAGGCCGTCCTGATTGACACTCAACCAAGTACCGTGCTTGCAGATGCCTACAGCCCCAGGTGTCATTTGGCATACGCACACATACAAAGTACACACACCGCGTCCGGCATTCTGCTTTCAAACTATTATCAGTCCACGACCGAGTGTTCCCTGACATGAAATCGAATATTGCCACCGCCAACGATGATGAGGAGGCAAATGCGGGTTCAGGGTTCGGTTTGCTTTACTAACTGTACGGCGACGTCTTACAGTCACAATACATATAATGAGTACATATGTTGAGAGTTGTTGCTCGAAGGTAAATGCAATTTAAGCAGGTAGACATGAATGTCTCACTCGTGTAGTATCGCAGCAGTGTGTGCGTGATGTACTTTGAAAAACAATTAAGGGTTAATTAATTTTTCTGCACGGAAATGCTATTATAACACTATTACACGACTTGAATGAGTTCAAAGGGGAAGGGAGAGTCCCGCATCAAGTGGTACGAGCACAGTGGACAGTTGAGTGGGTAAAACGCAAGCCCTTCAGTTAAAAGCGGAAAAACCAACAATGGAACCACCGTGGGCGGCATGGTTTATGGTGTTTAGTTTGCATGATTATTGCGTAACGACCCATAGGCCTTAAATCTCACGTTCAGGGCAAATTATTAAATAAAGAGACTTGTCTACGCAAGTGAAGTAACATTGCACGTGGTGGTAGGGATTATTGAATAAATGTGACTGTGATCTTAGATGAGGACAAGAGAGTGCTAATAAAGTTTCGTGGGCCTGGGCACCACTTCATCCCCAGCTAAGTGGAGTAAATGCGGCTTAAAAATAAAGTGCTGTTGTTGTGGTAGGCGTGACGCAGTTAATGGTAGGCCTAAAAACCTTGTTTATAATTCATTTTAAACGATGTGAATGGGAGCGACGTTAAAGGGGTACTTTTTTGGGGCCGAGGAGAACCGATTTTGGATCCATGGCGGAAGTCGAAACACTTCAATCTCGACTTTAAATTTACGGAAGCTCAAAAGTGGAAATTTGTATGGAAAATATTGCCATTGTGAACTGCTTAAATTTTAGGTCGAAACTGAAAATGTTTATTGTTAAGGCCCATTGCAATCGACGTTTATTTTAGTCAGCTTTTCTTTTTGCGTGCGTCTGTGAATATTGTATTCCTCTTCAGAGATGTTTTGGGCTTCAACGCCAACACAAGTTAGGCTCTGCCTTTTTGTTTTGTCGAATAGACGCTTTACTTTTGATTTTCAAAGTCTACCCGAAACGTAGTTATAGCTAGAAGTGGTTCCATGTTGAATTATTTCCGCATTTCATCTGAGACACCTCGTTCTTCGATAGCCAATTTTATTGAGGATTCATTTTCGTAGAACTTAACCTGCTCGAGAGTTGAACAAAACAACTAGTAACAACTGCAATCCTTGTGAAAAAGCTTTCTTCTGGCTGCTGATAGAAAGACTTTCGAAATAATAACTCAAAATAGAAAAAGTTGAATAGAAGATTTTATTTCTTTTCAATTATTTCGTTTGTTTACCTTCTATATTCCTTATTTTTCAAATCTCGCAATCAGTGCTGCCTATATGACTAGCATCTGGCACCACTGGTTACGAGTGAAACAATGGACCTATCACTTTCCCGATAGAACCTTTAGAGATGTATAATTCATCGGACATATATTTGTCAGTCAAAAGCTAGGCCAAATATTGCTAATCCATGGCTTAGTATATAATCTTGGATTAATTTCCAATCCTATTAATGAAATCGCATATACCTATTCCCCACAGCAATTTCCCGTACGAAAGCATCGCGTTTCCCTTTCGGGATTGTTTTCATTCGTTAATCGGCACCAATTTGAAAAAAAAAAAAACAATAAACAGCTGAAGAGAATAATACGCACATCGTTTTGTTGTTGTTTCGCACGATTTTCTGAGAAACTTTTCAATATCACACGCAAACGGAATCCATCTTGGAAGAGTTGGTCCCTTATACATTTGTGTGTTTATTTCGTTTGAATTTCAGCTTTATTTACTCGCATGCCTGTTTTATGTTCCAATCTAAAATTTATTTTTCTCTTGTATCTGTTTATCTTTTTAGCAAACATTCCTCAGCTCACCTGAATCGGATGATGAACCTATAAAGCAACTGCCAAAGGAAATCCTACTTCGCATTTTTTCATACCTAGACGTTGTTTCGTTATGCAGATGTGCTCAGGTAAGCCATGGTGTGTAACAATAAATTGTTGTTGGCTGCGGCGCGGGTATCTCTCTCCACTATGAGACGAGTGAACTAGTGCATAAGTTATTATAATCGTTTATGTGGTGCACAAAGGCACACACATATACAGTGCACATGGAGGTGCACTTTAGTCGATGCTCTATACAATGAATTCCTTTGTATGCAGAAAGAGAGAAATACGTTTGACATCAATAATTAGAGATGCACAAGTTGTTTGATGGCAGTTTCTTTCTGTCTTGTTTCGATGAATATTGCAACGGTAATTAATTCTAATCAAATCAGAGTGTTTCAGAGTTGAAACTTTTCTTTGTTGTTTTTGACAGCCACAGTGTGACAACTGATGTGCTTAAATCGATGGTAGAGATTCTTTATTGATCGATTTGCCTTATGCGGGTGATGGTTTTGTAATGGCCTCGTTTCATTGGCCGCTCGTTGACAAGCGAAACGTCAAACTCCATCCATCGCAATGTCAGACTCCATTCATAGCTGAAGGTCTATTAAATTTTCACAAAAAGAGAAAACGGTCTCAGAGTTGTCGTTAGATTAAGAAAAATTTAATATCTGTCAATGTCATTAAAATAAAAGTAAAGAAATTTGGTAAAGAAAACAGAATGAGTCACCCAAATTCGACATAAATATTATTCACAGCTCAAACAATAGAGTGGACAATTGGACACCACTTTGGTGGGAAGAGTCTTCGAATTTCAATGAATTAAACAATCATTTTGGTTCTCGAAATACAGCTATGTCGAACAAAACCACGAATTAAGCGTAATAGAGGAACCCTCACATAAGGTAGGCCCTACAAGTCAGCTTATACTATTAAGGCTTTAGTGGTTTGCTTTGTTAGAACCTTAAAATGTGTTATTGCCGGCGTGGCTAAGAAATGTCGCCTTTTGCGGATCTTGAAAATCGTACTGGTTTTGACGTTTTGCATGCGATTTGTTTTTTTTCGCATTGTGGACATGGCTGGGATGCTTTCCTTAACACTTTCGAAGTGAAGTTCTTTGAAACAGAAATGACTTGTCAATTGTTAATGTGGTTTTCCATTGGGACAAAAAATCATTTTTTTTTTGATCTTGATAACTTTTCATGTTCCATTGGGAAAAAAATCAATCTTGTTTTTTGATTCGGATCACTTTTTGCAGATTTCGATATTTTTTCAGATTTACACATACTGCCACAAATACCAATATACTTTGCACAGCTGTTTAACGTAATTTTAAGAAGTTTGCTTTCAAAACAAATGCGCAAAGTTTCGTGAAAACCAAAATAAAGAAATAAATAAATAGCAATGGGTATATTTTTGGAGGAATTACTATCTTCATCGTCCTCCTCATCATCTAAAGACTACGAATCACCAAAACTACTCCATTTGTATCTCAGGGGAAACATTTTTCAAGTCGGTATCCATATTTTATTTTTTCAAAAACGAATGAAATGTTCACAGCTGATATTGCTGTCAAATAACGCATTAATTTAAAAAAAAACAGATCAATTTCGTTGCATGTTCTATGAGCCGCGTAAAATCTGAGATCTGAAAAAATATCTGGGGGTCCCAATGGAAAACGACATAAGTCAGAGAGAAGCAGAAGAGTATAGGTTCATATTCGTACGCGGTTTAAATCGAAAGCAATTGATCGCAAAGATAGAGAGAAAATTATCAAAATAACGAGTAACGAGCAGTTTCCCTCTTGTCTCGAAACAGCTCAGGCAATTTCAACCGCCAGTCAAATCCCGATAAATATTTCAAATCAGCGTTTGCCAGACGGCCAAAATATTTCCCCCCCAGATAGATCTGAAAAATCCCCAGATTTGTCTATTTTTTCCCAACTTTTTGTTATTTTTTTAACATGTTTTAAGTACGACTTAAAAATATGAGTTTTGAGTTGCAACGTGCAAATGCAGTATTTTTCTGTTTTTAGCCTGCCTGAAAAGCGGCAAATATTTTTAAAATGTTTACACTTTCTTTTTGAAACCATCTGGAGGGAGGATTAACGGAGCCCTTATAAAAAAAATAAAAAAAAAAAATAAAGGAACAACATATTACTGAAAGTGCCGAAATCTATAAATTTTTCCTGGTGCACGGGTATTCGATTATTTTTAAAAACTTGCTTTGTAGACAAAAATAGTCCAAAGCTATTAGAACAAATAATTTTTACTGGCAAATATCGTTTTGGAGAAATATATAAAAAGGATATACATATCATCAGTAAATACAAATAAAATATTTTCTACTCTTTCATGACAGTTGTACTTTCGGATGTTTGTCGATTGCTTGTGAGAGGTTGCACAGTGGAAAAAACCTCTAAGATGTTATTTTCCGGGGATCGAGCCTGGGAATCCTCGCTTAGTAGTTCACTAACCACTAAGCCTCCTTTTAGTGTAACAATTGTTTTAATGCTTTAAATAAAGTTGGCAACGAACTTCATTACTTTCTCTTTCAGTACTATTTTTATGATTTCCGAAGTTTTTCATGCACAAAGGACAACATTTAGAGCTCTAGCTTTAAAATTTCAATCACTGGTGCAAAGATCACAGTAGCCCCCCATTAAATTAGCTTTAATTAAGCACCACAGAGCATTACTTTCTTAACTTTTAAGTGCAACATACAAACGAACCAAATGCCAATAAAAATTGAATGCATAGCATTTTACTGTCCTATTGAAGTAGTATACACAAAATTGCACTCGCCTTCGTCTACCACACAAGTCCATAATAATAAAAATATCAGATGCGAGCTCTTTGTGCACTTGATTATTCATTCGAGTTAATTTAACTGGGAATATAAGGGTTTAATTGTGGTCTGACTGAGTACCGGCTGCTGTCGTCCTTTGACCCGAACAACAACCACAGTACGAGTACAAAGTTGTCTCGACAGTTACTGTCTTTGTGTGTGCTTACGTTGCATGATTTTCCTTTTGGCTTTTTATTTTCCTGGTACCGTCACATCGCCGCTCCTTGGCGCTCGTTTATTTTCCTGTCGGGAATTGTTGTTGTTAAACGAACTCATCCAGTCCAATTGTCGGCGCCGGCATGATACCGAAACTATATTGCAGACTATGTGCAACAGCAGTTGACTTCACTTTACTTCCCTTTGTTGTGCGACGACGGCTTCTTCTCTCCTATAGGTGTTTTTTATATGAATATTGGCGACATGCAAGCGTGCAGTTCGAGTATGGTTTTAAAAGTTTGAGCAAACTAATTTCGATCGGAATTTTAGCTTCTTTCACTGATTAATTTTCAAATTAAGGGTGTTGCTGTGTGCTCCGCACTTTAAAGCTGCCGGGGATGGTGTGTCTGTATCTGTCTTGTGCATGCACCCTTGCGGAGAACACAAAGGATTGAATTGAAATAGTGGAATTTATGGCTTCCATGCCATCGTAGAATATGAACTTATTTCCTTTGTTTTGATTCCCCATTTGAAGATGTGTGATGCAATCGGTCATTGGTCTGGAATTTCCGTTTATTGGATATATACACCGGGATGAGTGGAGCCACTATTTTTATGTGTTTGCATTTGTTAAGGTTTGCAAAGGGCTTTAAAAGGTTGTAGTGAAATTTACCGAAGGACAGAGCATTGACTTTTGACAGACGCAGCTGTCAACTGGACAATGTTCATCTTTTCTTTGTTCCTGCACGATTTGGATATATATTTGATGCAGTATAATACTCGTACCATTGACCATAAGTACCAATACATCTCGTATAACATCTGCACGAAATTAGGTATACATATACAGAGCGCGCCATCTGTTGTTTTTGTTTTAAATTGTATTGTATTTTGGCACTGACAGTGTTTTTTGAGCTGAAAAACGGTACGAATCGGATCGCTTTGCACTGGAAATATTGAAAACTTATGTCAAAAATGGATCTGTGCTTCCAAAGCAATGCGAAATTTGGGCCGAAACTTAGGACGACAAATTAATTGCTATACGCGTGTGAAAAAGGTTCGTGAGATTTGTAGAGCAGCAAATGCATCCCTGACCATTTTGTGTGGTTTTTAAAGGAACGGATGGCACATGACAATGACAACACATATAGATCACTTTACGAAGTAGGACAGCTGAATGACAGGATTTTTCTTTGTTTTTACTGACTTGGGTTGATCACGTGAGCAGTTTTTTAGTTGAGTCCAGAATTTATTGTCTAATTTTTTTCGTGGTCTGTTAATTGTTGAATATTTTCAATCACTCAATTTTGAGAAATGTTCAAGTTCTTACTCGAAACGACTACCTTTTGAGCAGTATTTGCCACATAAATATGTAACGTGACTTAAATGCTTTAATCACTAGAAGGAAATACCAAATTCTCTCCACGCTCACTCCATCTAGACATTCAATGTCCATTAAGCTGTATAACGCCCCAACAAAAGTCCCATTGTCAAACGTTGTTTCCTTCCGTCCTCCTCCGATTGTCAAAAAAGTTATTCTGTCTAGGTTTTTATTATGCATAAGCAACCAGGGGTGAGAGTTACATACTTCTCCACCAATCTCTACACAATTCCAATTGCCACGAACTCATTACGCGGTCATCTCTTGCAATCAATTTTCAGTGATAAAAAGAGCCTTGTTTGCTGACCCGTGAACAAATTGTGTCACCGCAGTCAATCACCTCCGGTTTTGGGGGTGGATACCGATGTAACATTCTCAAATGTCATTAAACCTTCGCTTCTCGCACTTGGAGCGGTTTTATTTATTTTTTTGCTTGTCCATGTTCCGTTTTTATAGCATTCCCTGTTCCCCCATACATCATGATTCATTGAACTTTTCCTCAAAATTCCCAAAGCAAATAACGAAAAAAAAACCCATGTTTTATTTTTTTGAGCGCTTTGACATTCATGCCTTCGACGACTTCTAGTACACGCGTACATCATTGCATACTGTGCATACATTTTCGATTTTATTTATAAATTATTATAAATAAACTTGAACCTGAAAATATCTTGATATTATATAGTATGCAGCACGTTTTCATTTTCAGACAATGCGATTGTATGCGTGTGGTTGGTTTCTTAATGACTTATTTGTGAATAAAAAAAAGTATAGGTATTTGGCGAGTTTTTCTTATAGGAAGAGGACACACATAACGCCAAATAACATTAAACGAAATAAAAACAGACTATTTAAAAAGTAAAAATTGTTTATCTCGGCGAAAATTTCGTCTCGCCTCGAATTAGATAGGTACTTGAAGGTGAATAACGAAACACCGAATGAGAACTTATTTAGTTCGAAGGGGTAAGATTATTTTTATGGTTGCTGCGAACTGAAATAAATATACATATACCTTGCTGGGCTCAAGCAAAAGGGAAAAATTCTCAATTAATATAATTCTATTGACCTTGTAGAAAATTGACTGAAGGTACTAAATAAATAAACGACAGAAGTACTAGAATAAATTATTGTGCATGTTCAATTTGCCAAACATTGTTATTAAGTGGAAGCGATAACGGGTTTGTATATTTGTGTGCTGACATTTAAAATTTGTTCATTTTGAAAATAGCCTATAATGAAATGTAGTCTGACATTTCGTAGCGTTATATAAACCTTTCTGCTGGGCTTTTCGAAATTTTTCTGGACAGGTCTTCAAGCTAATTTCGACATTCCATATGTTTCAGATGAACATGGAAATGTTCGTAAGTGGTATTTAATCTAATAAGAAGTTGATAAAGTGAGTATACGACTTACTTACAATTTCGCTTAGTTCCGCTGTATTTTACTTTAAATGTCAAACGACCTAATAAAATTTGACTTGCAATCGCATTCACACATCTGAAAAGTGTAACAATGTAACCTGTAAGCACAGACAGTAAATATATTTATATTTATTATAAATATATTTATATTTATTATAAATATATTTATATTATATTTATTATAAATATATTTATATTTATTATAAATGTATTTATATTTATTGTCTGTGCTGTAAGTTTTACTGATTGTAGGGTAAATAAAACCGAACTAAAACGTTCCCAATTATTCGTCCACTGAATGCGCTCATCTGATATCATCAGCAACAGTGCAAACTTGAAAAACTCACAACCATACTTGTGCCTCTATTACTTCCATCAATCTACTACTTGAGCATTGAAAATCACCAATTTTCAGAAGGAATCAGTGAGGTGTTTAAATGTGGTGTTGCGTTTTGGCGATGTTCTAATTCAAGCGAACTTTTAGGTCATGTTTTGGTTTCGCTCCAACAGACACATTCCAATATGTACTGTGACCCACATTCGGTAGTCGATCCGCGAAATTTCACTGACCTACATGCGAATTAAGAGCGAGCTTTGTCCTCTGGGTAGCACACTGGACTCGATATATAGTTTTTAAGCAATGTCCTAGATTTTAACCTCTCCATTTATGCAGCTGTATATACCTACACATCAAAATGTTCATATTGACTTTATTGACAAACAAGCATTTTCCATTTACTTTCATTACAGGTCTGCAAATACTGGAACGTCCTTGCCCTGGACGGATCGAGTTGGCAGAAAATCAATTTGTTTGATTTTCAACGGGACATCGAGGTAATATACCTGCACCTAATATTTGCTAACTTGCACTTTGGATTTGTTTTGTGTTAACCCCATATTTGGTTGCAGGGTGCCGTCATTGAGAATATATCCCAGAGATGCGGTGGCTTTTTGAAATTTCTCTCATTGCGAGGTTGTCAATCAGTTGGAGATGTATCAATACGGTAAGACGCACAAACCACCGACTCACTGACTGATAATGCATCGTCTACATGTTGTCTTTTCAGAACCCTAGCCAACCACTGCCATAATATCGAGCACTTAGATTTATCCGAATGCAAGAAGATAACCGACCTATCAACGCAATCAATAAGTCGTTACTGTTCAAAATTAACATCAATTAATTTAGACTCGTGCGCTAATATAACCGACAATAGTTTAAAATACGTCTCCGATGGATGTCCTGTAAGTATAAAGCATTACAAGGTATATTCTGTGACATTTATGCGTTTCTTGTTTTTAGGTCAAGTCCTTGAGAACCCTTTAGCTCAAACAATAAAAAAAATAAAAAACCAAAACAAAAGGATTCCTCTAGCAAATGTTTTTGAATGAAACTCGGAAAAGTGCATTTCGAATTTCTCTTCCGTCCAAAACACTCACACACACTCGTGCACATCTCTTCGTTTGCTCTCGCTCTCTTTGTGCGTATACTTGCTCCATCTCTTTAACCTTGTGTCGTGTACGTGTTCAACTCGAGCTTTACTTCCTGCAACTATCGTAGTTGTTGCAACCCGCCATTCATTCGTTTTTAGGCCAAAACGAGGCCAACGAATAATACACAAAAGTTTTGGCCTACATACGCGCCAGTATCACCACCACCACCACCACCAGTAAGTCGGTCAACATTATCTTCGTCGTTCTTGGTGTTTCACAAATATTTTTACTGGTGGTTATTTCGACACGAAAACTGTCTTCATATAACCAGAGGGCATGTGTAATTGAGATGTGTACGATATTCGGTGGGGCTAGTGGCTTTACGTACGACACAGAGGAAGTGTTGTTGAGTGGGTGACGACGACGACGACGATTACAATGGTACACACCGCCGTCCAGCATGCTGTTTACTGTGTCCTCTAATAGCATTCTGTGTGTTTTTGTTTTCATTTTTAGCACATCCTTGTATACAAGGACACAAGATCAATAAATGGTAGTCCTCACTTCAAGTAGGCGAAGTCGAATATTACGAGTATATGGAAAGGAGCCGAGATAGTTTAGGCGGGAGTTAAGTAGGTGTTATTAAAATGGACGGCACAAAAGAGAAATTCGGTTAGACAAGTTGTTGTGGTGAACATTGGTATGGTGGACTGGGCTTCCGATGGATGGTAGCTGTTTCCCACAAATATTGGTGTAACAAACAAGTTGATTGTGGTGTTGAAACACCAGAGATGAACTATTTGTTTAGTAATTCGTCTGGTAGTGCTGAATGCTGAGGGATACACGCGAGTATGCACACATTTTGGGGCGACCTTTTTCTTTTGTTTTTGTTTAGCTCTTCTCTTGGTCTCTGCAGCTGAACTGCATAATATTCTCTAAAGTGAGCTAGAGCTTCTGACGGTTTGGTCAATCATATCGACGCACTTTTGCGAGAATGTAATAAACGGTAGGCATCATTTTTAGGCCCTGCGCACACGAAGCTAATAAACTAAACCTCGATGTTAAAATTGTTTTTGTCAAACAGACCTTGTGTTCGTGTATACAATGATTATAAATATATAAGATAACCCAATCAGAGTCGCGCACGAAAACTTCTGTCTTTCAAATTGTGATTTGGATAAAAAATAACTTTTCCCTGTTCATCAAAAAAGATTCAACTTACAGTCGCTTGTATTTTAATAAATTTTCTTTTATTTGTACTTAGAACCTTCTAGAGATTAATGTATCATGGTGTCATCTCATAACGGAAAACGGAGTCGAAGCCCTATCTCGCGGTTGTGTTAAATTAAGAAAGTTCAGCAGTAAAGGTTGTAAACAAGTGAACGACAACGCACTGCAATGCTTAGCTAAGTACTGTCCCGACCTAATGGTGCTCAATTTTCATAGCTGTGAGGTAAGTTATAAGCAATTTCGTTCATTCGATCATTGTATCCAAACAAAATGTCAAAGCTTGAGATATATTTGCACAGTCACAATTCTGTTTATCAATTAAGTAACAAATGGTTATGATCGATGGATTAAGCCAAATTTGGTCCAGAAAGTCCGGGAACATATACCTGTTCTTCTCGAAAGGTCTGTGCAAAATGTCAAAAGTTGTTGTGCGGCTTATGTTGTGTTAAATGATTTTTTTGCAACAAAATAACTAAAAACATCTTTACATCTCAATTTCTTTTTAGAACATCACAGATTCATCAATACGACAGATTGCGGCAAATTGCCGCAAACTTCAGAAGCTATGCGTATCAAAGTGTGGCGAACTAACCGATGTATCACTAACAGCTTTATCGCAAAACAACCCACTGCTGAATACACTAGAGGTGGCCGGGTGCAGGAATTTCACCGACATAGGATTCCAAGCGCTTGGTAAAAATTGTAAATACTTGGAACGAATGGACTTGGAGGAATGCAACCAGATAACTGATCTGACGCTGGCCCATTTGGCCACTGGTTGTCCGAGTTTAGAGAAATTGGTAAGTCTTAACTCCCTCAAAATGCATTCGCTTTAAATTATGTATTGGCTTTTCATAGACTTTATCACACTGTGAGCTTATAACAGACGATGGAATCCGTCAGCTGGCCGCCGGTAGTTGTGCAGCTGAGAGTCTATCCGTCCTAGAATTGGACAATTGTCCACTAATAACCGATCGAACCTTAGAGCATTTAGTATCGTGTCACAATCTACAGAGAATTGAGCTATTTGACTGCCAAATGATAACACGAGCGGCAATACGAAAATTAAAAGTTAGTACTACACAAAACGCAAAAACCGGTGTTTTCCATGACTTGTTGATAACTTTTTCTTTGTTTTGCTTTATTTTGTAGAATCATTTACCAAATATTAAAGTTCATGCATACTTTGCTCCGGTGACACCGCCACCAGTTACCACTGGCCATCGACAAAGGTATTGTCGCTGCTGCGAGATTCTCTGAGATCAGGCCATAGGCTTGGCCAGAAAGATTTTGTGCAAAAGCCGTGATGACTGATATATTACAATAGTTTTTATTTTCATAATAATTCTATTACTGTTGTTAGTGTATCTTATGTTTCTCGCTGTAAACTATTATTTGCCGAACGATTATGATTATGACTTTGGTTACTCGGCGGCCGCCACAACAACCACCACCACCACCACCACCACCACCAACATGTGTAAGGATACGATTTTCTTTTGATAGAAAGGCAAATCGCCAACGAAAAATTTAATAGAAATAGAGAAAACTAAATTAATTTGAAATCGTTTTGTTAAGTTTTAACTATGTGTCGCCTCCTCTAATGTATTATTGAATTTTAATTGTAATTATTTATTAGCAGTAAGCTTTAATATAATTATTGTTTAGGTTTTTATTGAAATCGATTGATGAGACGTTACGTTACATTGACGACGTGATTGATATGTTTGTGTGTGTATGAGATAGGACAGTTTAAATTGTATAAATTCCTATTGCTATTGTGAAGTATTTTTGTTAATTTTCGTATTTTATGTGTGCAGACATAGTATGCTTATGATTTTGTAGATAATTTAAATTTTAACATTGGTTTAACAATAATTATACAATTGATTTTCTGAGATTTCAATTACTATTCATTTGGTCTCATTTTAACAAAACAAAACACGTATTTCATTTTTTATTGGATTTCACTTTTCCATTCGGTTTTACTTGCTAGTCAAAATGAGTTAACTGCTTTGTCCTGTGCTCGTGATATAATTTTTCTGGTTAAAGGGAAAAAGGCCCACAAATGTATGATAATGTGAATAATAGATTTATTTTTAATAAAATTCCAAGAACAGCGACCAGCTTAAGATTTATGCACACTTTATGACAGGAATGCCTGGGAGCAGCTTAGGGCAAAGTGCGATTACATTTCAACTGAATGTCGTGATAATAGGATTAGAGGCAAATTTAAAAATCTTGACTAAACTCGTCTGTAGCGTTAGCCCACCTAATGCTATCTATTATGCTTGACCGGTCGTCTACTTAACAGAAGTGCAATATTTATTTCAAACTGCAGATGGCACGTGTAATAAAAAGCGTGTCTGTTTCTGTTCCAAAATTATTTTTTCTGTTGCGTATTAGATTCTCTAATCTTTTTCATATATAAAGTTTAAGAAAATAGAGAGGTGTTAGTTTCAAAGCTGAAGTTGGTAAGTATCTGCGGACATTCTTTGGGAACGTGTACATTTTTCATGTGTAAATATAATTTTTGGAGGTTGGAGCGAAATAAAAGTGTTAAATTCTTGACTGCATAAGTTAGTACAATTACGCAAAGAGCCAAATTCTGCAAGCGACATGTTTTGAAATCAGAACTGGAAATTATGCACTGGAAACTGCCATTAAATTCTTGCAGTGTATTTTAAATTGTATACACTACTTGTTGCTGATGGCTTTGTTTGGTCAGAATCTACAGCGATAGCCCAACGATAATTCTGTGGGCTAATCATGTATGGTGACAACAATCAAGCCGTCAATTACGCTAAATCGATAATAATGTTGCATACAATTGATTTCAAAACAATGTACATCCCGAAATAGCTAGACGTTGTTTAATCCAACAGTTTTATGGCATCTCTGGAAACAATTCGTTTGACACGAGGTGGAGAGTAAGGAATAAGAACCCCTAATCACTCCACTGATGCATTGGGAGCAGAGAAATATGAAGTAGCGTAGCGAAGTATTATTCAGTTACGCCCGAGATGTATGAAACCGACAAAATTTACTTAAATCAGTTTTATGCCGTGTACGAAATCAATTTGTTTTTTTCCTTTGCATCATCAAAAGGTGCCACCTGAAGCAAATACGTGGGAACGGGAGCAATATTACCACATGATAATAACATTTTTTGGACTGTTCCATACGCTAGCGTTCTGATTTTGCTACGTTCCTTATCTACCGCTAATTGCCTGCAGTATGTATATAACTGAAAGCAGAAATATTAGTTTTAAGTTTAAAAATTCGCCTCACTCACGCCTGAGTTATCAATCCTCAAATATTGTTCATTTTTAACTCTGAACCGTTCCTAATTTATATTCATACCAATCATCATTTCTTTTTAAGATTAAAGTACATACCATTCTTTTGCAACAAGTACCCGTGGACGTGGCAAGCAAAATCTTTCTTTTCATGCGCAACCAAGTTAGATATTGGTCTAGCACCTGGGGTCGAATCGGGTCGTCCGTGAACGAGTCATACGTTGACGGAACTAAGTTGATTGATACGTGTGAAACAAAAACAAATTCCGTCACGTAATGCTCGTTCACGGACGACGCGATTCGACCCCTAAATTCGTTCTTAGTCTTCGCTTTATCTTTAAACTGTCCGATTCCGATCTAATTTATTATGTAACAATTTTAAGTTTATATTTCATTTCAAACAGATAAAATGGTGTCCTTCTCATATTCAAACAAATTGAAGAAAAGTTTTGTTACCTATAATAAATAAGGAAACAATTTTTTGTTAAATGAAAACCATAATTCACGAAACAGTTATAAAATAAACATAGTTTAAAATTAAGGAGGAAAAAAACACAATTGAGATTAAGTAGATGTGATAAAAGCTTTTTTTTCATTGCAACTTAGTTTTAAGTAAACATAAAAAAAAAAAAAAAAAAACACACTTGTAATAAATCATATAGATAAGACTCGAAATAATTGCAAACAAATAATTCAATCATGAAATAGAAAAACAAATCATAATGAACTGCATTATAAAAACCTACGATTTTGTTTTCTACGTGTAGCATAACCACATACAAGTACTTTTAGGATAAGTGCTTGTGTTTTTGTTTTATTGTAAATTCATTATATTTTGTCAATGTTTGAACACAAACTCTAAAACCAAAATAAAACAAAAAAAAATATTTTTCTTAACAAGAAAAACAACATACATAATATTATTCACTTTATTTTATTTTTTAAATATAACTCTATTGTGATTCTTAAGTCAAATCTTTACATTATATAAACAAAAGAAAAATAAGCAAAATATATACCTATGTATTATTAAAAATAAATGCTAAACAATTATTTTCAGTATACAAATTAAAATCATTTTTTGTTTATTCTTCCCAAAAAAAAAAAAATACTTCTCATCCAAGAGGTAAAATTTAAGTTCACATTTTTTTCGATAATTTTATGTGGCCAAAATTTGTGTTCAATTTGCATTCAAAACTATGTTTAATTTGTGACAGCCCGGTATTTTTTCTAGCAAACTTTGGTGAATAACATTAGTAGGAGTTTTCTGCTTAAATAACAGAAAAAAATAATTTGCCTTAGAACATGTTTCCGCTAACGAATTTATGTAGTATATAAATCTGAGGTTCTGTTGGTCTTCTATCGGTCAATGCAACGCACTGGGGTTACACTAAGGTTAAAAAATCTAGCTTAGTAAGTTTGACAGTTGACTGACCAGATAATTCTCCGTTTCGATTGGCCCAAATCGGTCACATGGGCATCTGTTATCTGTTTCAGTTGACGTTTATGGAGGAGTTGACGAAGAATCTAGTCAAGAGTTTCGTGACTGAGTACTAAGTTGACAGTTCGTACATTTTTGATGATAACTTGCTGTCGAATTTTACTAAGTTATTGACGTGTCGTTTTTTCGTTTTTAGAACTTCTGTTGTATGCCCGTAGTAAGGTTATCAAAATAATTTATAAATTTGCAGGTTCCAATCCAAATTTCATATGAAAAATATTTCCGCTTATATTATGTGGACATTAAATACTGATTTATCTACTGTCACAGGCTGTCAATTAGTTTTTCCCATTTCTTGATGGGAACATTTTCATTCCAATACTTAAGCTAAGATTAGACTGTATGCCCATTATGCATATGAATGCCAACAGGCAAATGACCAGATAAGCTGTCAAATGACCAAAATGTCAGGATTATCAAAACTGTAGATTAGACTATATGACCAAAATTACCAATATGGTCATATTTGCCTTGATGGTCATTTAAGGCATTTGTTATTTATATATATCATATAAATATATATATCAGATAAATCAAAATTCTACGAACTCAAACACCGATGACAACAAAATAAATCTTGTTCCATCAAAAATGCCAGCAATGCCTTAACGAAATTTCAATAAAGTGGGCATATAGTACTTTATGATGGCATTCGTGCTTACTGTCCGATTACACTATATGCTATTTAGGCATTTTTATCTGTCAAAATCAGCCTGGTCATATGTGGCATTTAGGTCATTAGAGCATATGAGATATGCCCATTACATTGTATGACCATATTTTGACAGGAGCACTGTCAGAAATTGGCATTTTATGACCACTTGGCATACAGTCTAATCTTAGCTTAATACTTTTCAATTTTTTTTCTTGCTTGCGTTTTCTCTTTGGACTTCTTCGTTAGCATTATGATGCTAAAGACAGTTTAAATAAATGTTTTATTTACTTTTTTTTAAATCCTCATTTTGATTTATTTCAGAAATTCTATATACATATTTATATAACGTATAATTAAATGTGATGTACTTTTCTTCTCAACTTAATTGCATATAAATGTAGGTATATGTAAACATGTGAAATTAAAAAAAAAAAAAATGCCTTGGCAACTTTTGGTATTAAATCTGTGATGTTAATGAAAATAATTTAAAACAAACATAAGTAATAACGAAATTGTTATTTGTTTGAAAGGATCGTATTTAATTTCGTTCATAAATACGAAATGCATAATTGTCGCCCACAAATGTCTCAAGTTAAGCCAACACTATCAAACCACTATGATTGGGTTGCATATAGCAGTCAATCCAGCTTAAGGTAATTAAGCTCGACAGGACTATAATTTAAGTTCATATTTGACCCACGATTAGGCTCATATAAACCAATTTTGATTGACCCTTAAATCATTATAAAAGAAAGATTATTAAAGAACTTGTAGGACTGACTATATTTACAAAATTTATAAGCGGGGTTAATTTAAAATACGTTTTTTTCATTGTTTTTAAGACCAACGAACTTCAATCTACGATTTATCAATAAGTTTGCAATAACCACCATCCAATTGCGCATTTGACGAATAGAAAAATGTGTGTCTGCAGAAAAAGTTTAACTAACTGCTGATCTCAGCTTGTTGCATATTTTGTGCTTTTTTGTAGTATTGAAACTCAACAAAAAATATTGTGAACCTTGTGTTTGAACCACTCCTTATTATGTTCACTTCGTCACCCCAATTAAAAACAAAAAAGATGCCAATATGTTCCCGATTCACAAACAGGTAACGATTTCAAGAGATTAGTTTCTAAATTAAAAAAATAATTACATAAATAGAAAAAAGGCAAAATCACAATTAACCGAAAAATGCATGTACAAAATTACACAAACCAAATAACTAATATAACATAGAATACAAAATAAATTAATAAACAACCAGCAAAGCAGTGTAATACAATAAATTTATCGCAATTTATAGACAGAAATACACGAAATAAAATATTTTCCCTGTTATTTTCTAGAACCTCTTTCGAAAAGTATTTAAGAACTTAAACATAAATATTTATATCTCCCATTATTTATAACAAAAAAGAAACCAGAAAATATTTTTTTAAAACAGAACAAAACAAAAACACATCAAACTATTTAGAATTTATATTTTTCGAATAAATCGTACACCGGCATAAATATAAAAACAAAATAAATTTTAAACGTTAAATATTTAGGCAAACATTAAAAAAAGAAACACAGCAGTCATAAACTCCGATCCAAAATCTCTGTTACAAATTAAATAATTTAAAAAATAATAATAATCTGTGTAGAAAATAAGAAAAAAAAAATAACCAAAGACTAATAATAAGATGTCGTATAAAAAAATTGGTGTCATAAATAATATGACAGAACATAGTAATCATGGATGTGTTGCCCTTGAAGATAGAAAGGAGTAGTTACGTAGTACCAGCTTACATTTTTAGTTGAACAATACGAATGTACATTAACAGGCTCATACATTTGAACGACTTCTAGTTGCTAGTTTTTTTCGAATGAATGCAAATAATAATTTCTTCGAAAATATTTGTAGTATTTTCTTTCCTAAACACCCAAGGTTAATGACAATTATGCCAGAAGCAAGGTCATTTGTGGAAGACGTAATGTCTGTCACTTCAATATTAAGAAATTTCTTACCAATACCCAGAAGATTTTCCTTTCCTCGCAGCTATCGTGCGAGCTAAATAATTATGATGGGTTTCCGTCAGCACGAAACAAACGTCAAAATTGAGCTCGAAGTGCGTACTTCTTGCTAAAAATGCTTACAGAATTTCATGTTTGGGGAATTATTTGATGCAAGCTTAATTCAATCGCGATTTACATACTAAGCCACAAATTACTCTGTTTCCAAGAAAATCTGTACGAGTCAAATCTACTCGACTTGATCGTTGCAAACTTCAATTTACATTCTTAATTTTAAATCGTCTTAAGGTGGTCTCTAAATCACCCAGTTTTATAAAATACGTGAAACAAACGCACAAGCTAGGTAATCCTCGTATTGCGTAAATACAGCTTTTTATTAAAAACAAAAAATAAAAAAATAGCGAGAGCATATAAATAAATTAATAAAATGCAAATTAAAATCTTATTTAAACAATAACAAATTTTAAGTTACAAGGTGCTAACAATTGATTAAAAACTTTTGACACTCGTAAAATATTTATGATGAATTTATAGTAAAAATACCAATAAACCACTTCGACTTACATAGGAAAATGTTTGGTGAGCCACCATAAATATAAATAAAAAAAACAGATAAACATACTGACCGACATCGTTTAGATTTAGTAGTTGCATATACAATACATAAAGAGGAATATTAATACTTACACAAAAAGAAGAAAACAAGAAAACTTAACTACAATTCAACCACGTAAAAGAATAAATTCGATTTTTTTTAATTAAATATAATATATACATAAATATATTCAAATTACCGTGTAGTGTAAATATTAAATTTAAATAAATTATACATACATAAAGAACAAGAAAAAATAAATAAAATCAAATTGATTTCGAAACTTGTAGGAAACCCGATCATTAAAAAACAAAAAAAAAAATCGTATAAAAATAATTTTAACAAATAAAAGTAAATAAACCCGAAAACAGGAAAGTACTGTTAATAAAACTTGAAACGTTTGAATTGATGTATGGATTGAATATAAGGGGTTTCAACTTTCAACTATAATTTGATTCTGTTCTTTTGGCATGTCTAATTGTTTACTATGTATACAAATTACGTTTGGAAGTCGAGATATTTCTTATAGTATCAGCTTCAATATGTTCTTATATAGTTTAGCAATGAAACGAACGACCCGCTTGATAAAATATTGTTTTTTGTTAAATTACTGTGAAAAATATTTATTTAATCTAGGTATACAGATTTAAATTTTTATTTTTAATGGAATGATAAGATATGAACAAAAAATGAGGGATACACCTTAACATTAACACTAAAAAATGGATAAATAATTCAATATTTACACAAGCTTTTTATATACATTATTAATGACAAATAAACATTTGAAATAAAATTGAGTTTTAATCTTTTAATCAATTATTGTGTAATACTTTGATTTACAGAGTGGTGTTGGTTTTGGTCTTACACTTTATCCCCGCAAGCCATATTGTCGTTTTCCAATGCTTTTTATCCTTTTTATTGGGTGACAATTCGGGGGATGGAACGGACATGGGACAACCAACAGTGGTAGGTAGCTGTAAAATAATATTCTAAAATAAGGGAATTAAACGATTTTTGGACTATGGCGGAAATTTGTACAGTGTTAAAGTTAGCTGTCATTGATGGGTTACGTGCTGTTTGCCGTGGTAAGTACGAGAAATATACGTATTTTTTCAAATATCTATGTACCCATACGTTTAAAAAAGAATCTATTAACCCTGCGTTAAGTGACACAAGCATAAGAAATAGCCAACTGAGACAACTGCCTATAGCTACAATCAAAAATATCTCGATTAGCTTGTTGTCTCGACTCTCGAGATCATAAACTAAGTTCATACTTAGCTTATGCTCGAGATGCTTCATAATATATGTCGGAAACGCAAGTATGTTCTATCATAATAAATTATCTTGTTGCTAGTTTTTCGCTTGAGATTATCAGTGTTTAAATTCCTCTACTATTCCTGTAGTTTCGGGACTTAGGATTTTGCGGTGGATGTATCGGCTATAAGCGAATTGTATTTGGGCTTTGGAAGGGCAACGACATAATTTTTAAATTGGATCTGGCAGTACTTGCGCGACTGTCAAACTGCATTCCACATATGGAAAGTGGATCGTAACTCGTATACTATTCTGTACGCTATGCTCTCAGAGCGGACGAAAATCCATGTAAAGGAAATCAGTTCCGTACGAGCGTTTGTTTTGAAAGTAGTGGTGCATTTCTTTCAAATTGAATTAAATATGTCTACCAGTTATAAAAGATTATCATTCACAAATGAAGAAGAGGAGCGTCTAATTGAATTTATCAAAAATCATCCTGCACTATGGGATGCAAATCATAGAGAATACGGAAACGGAGAATTGCGAAAAATTTACTGGAAATCCATAGCTGTGGAATTGAAAAAATCAGGTGAGAGGGGTAGACAGACAGCAAAAATGCCGCACTGAAAGAATTCCACTTCCACAGTGAGGGACTGAGAGAACAAAGGCATTACCTAATCGTAATGAGAAATTTAAAAAAATGTTTAATCTATCACTATCATGGATATGTCGGGGAACTGCCAGATGTTAAATTATATATATTGAAAATATCACTACAAAAAAAAAAAAATGGGTATATCAATCAGTAAATATATTTTTTTTTGTATTTCTTCCATTTTAGTGCTCGAATGCCGTCGTAAATGGCGTTTTATAAGGGACTACTATATACACAAGCGCCGACGACTTACCGATAGTACACGAGAACGTGATGGCAAATATTTTAGTTTACATTTTTTAGATAAGGTATCCATTCGAAAGTTTACCAATAATACGGAAAATGTAACTAAACCTACCAAATGTGTTACAAAAAATATTGACAAGATTCAGAATATCAAGGAGGTGTTCGAAGACCAGCGGGTTGAATACAGCTATGCACAAGATGTCACTTTCGAAAAGGTAACTATGGAACGCCTGGATCAATCGAATGACTGTGTATTGGATTTGGATGACAACGACGACGCTGTGCAACAGGATCAAGAAACAAATAACGACGAGCCGAGGGATTTCGGAATGGCCAATGATGACTTTAGTTTCGATGAGAGCACCATAGTTCACGAGTTTCCATTTGAGCAGAAATTGGAGCATGCTGAAGAAGAAGAGGAGGAAGAACACTTGATTGAAACGCAGTCCGAAGTCGACCACGAAGTTGAGGCAATTAAGCAAAATGCAGATATTTCAATGCACGAACGATCGATTGATCTGTTCTTTGAAAGTATGGCTGCGGTAGTTAAGACGTTTCCACCACACATCGCGACGGAAGCTAAATTTAAGGTATTCATTGCTGTCAACGCATTGGAGATGAAAGTTCATAAGAATGAAAAAAAGTATTAGTCCTTTCATTAATCGATAAACGTGTAAATAATATTAATGAGAAATAAAAGTGCTATATTTAATAAAACAATTAGAACTGACACCTACAAAAAGCAACCCCTTTAAAATCCTGCATGCTAATGTCGTTTTCCATTGGGCAAAAAGAAGCGTCCGGGAGAGTCCGGAATCGAAAAAATCACTTCTGAATGGTGTAGACTGTAAGAAAATCTTAGTTCCGGTTGTATTTTTTCGGGCTCAATTGTATTTTTTGTTTCCGTATACGAGAAATTTATTTTCGTACAAAATTTCGAATGACTTCGAGATGTTCATTAGTTTTATGTAATATTGCGCAATTCCGTCCGTCAGCTTCTGAGACCAACAGCTAGGCAGATTTGTTTCAAACTTCGTTTTTAGAGTTTGTGGGCTTAAAATTTGGATTTTTTTCGAAAACGATATGTGAACAAAAATGTATTTTAAGGGAACATGGTCAACTTAATTCAATTTTATACATTGGTTTTCTAAAGGTTATGTACATAAAAACGGGTAAAACAATTTTATCCAAAATGCATGAGCAATTTAATTTTTTAAAATGATGCTGTCTTTCGTTCTCCACACGAATTTAACAATAACAATAGGTAAGTACTTAAACAACACTCGAACACCAAATTCTCTGTTTTGATAAAAATGTTCGCATGCTCAACAATACGTTGCACTTACTCAATATTTAGCTAAACAGTTGAAGAAGTATACTTTGTCAAACCAATTAAGTTTTCCCACTTTATTTGCGATCACATACCTACTTTCATTTGTAAAGAAATCAAATTGTAAGCCCACAATTTGACTTTGATCTTGTTTATCTCCATAATAATGAACTTTCATGATCACCATTCAATTCCAATTATGTACTTTAAGAACATTTCCGAAAGGACTAAAAATTTCATTCAAAAATCTTGTAAGATGCAAAAGTTACAAAGCAATTTACTCGTATATCTTTTATCATTCTATACACAGAACCTGTAAAACATTCTAAACGAAACTTCCGAATATTGGATAAAAGCACTAATTAAGGATAACATAATTATAAAAGAAGTGTATTAAATATGCATTGGCCCTTAGGATTAGAAAAAGAAATGGAGTCTAAAGTCCTCTTTTGGTAGCCAGTGAACTCTTAACCCCACCTAGCATTTCATAGAAATGAAATAAATTCAACAAAAGACAACTCCTGCTATTTTGACACTGTGTGTATTGAGTTGGCCGCAAAAAACACTTTTTGTTTACTTGTACTCATATAAATCCATTGTAATTGAAACTTTCCATACGCGTAATTGTTATTAGTAAAATCATGTTACATGCAAATCTGCGAAAATATTGAGATTTCTGAAAATTGACCCGGATCGGTGACTCCAATCTAACCATTTCCGAACTTAAACCCAAATTGAATGCTTTATTTCTTATAATTTAGACCTAGAGTTGATTTTTATTTCCAAAAGTCCTAATATATTTTATTGCTAACAGCCAATGAGTATAAATAAAAATTCAATAAAAAAAATACTCTTTGAGTGTAACTTTTTCAGGGCGATTGTATTGTGTATTTTTCCAAAGTCCATTGTAACTTATAAGTTACGACTGTAACACGTTTGTCAAGTGTCAACCCTGTTCTGAAACCGTTCCATTTGCACAAAAAATACTCTTCTGGTGATTCTCAGAAGAGAATTTCGCTTCTGGATTTTAAGTCAGAATCCACTCAAAAAGCACTCACACAAGTGTAATTTATGTATTTTATACAAGTCAGCTGACAGCAGCCGCAGATTATTTTTTGGCATTTCACCAATGCTTTTGTGGATTCTTTCAGAAGCAGTTTTGTTGTTCCATTGGATTTAAGAATGAGTGGATCCCCGAGTGAAACCAATGGAAAACGACATAGTTGTCGAAATTACATACATTTGAGTTACATTCCTACTTCCAACAGCATTGCAACGGAATCCGTTCTACGGCCAGAGGTCTGTTTATGTGGGTGCATCATCCATTTATGATGATCCGTCCGTCTCCGTATGCAAATTCCCCACTCGTTCACGTTGACGAATCGACTTCCACTCAACTCGGTTGCGTGACGCGTGAGCTCAAAATTAAAATTCTACCTGAGTTGAAATTCAAAGAGAATCCCACCACTCAGCAGCCACAAACATTGTTGTTGCTTTCCATGCCCACTTCATTGTCAGAAATCAGCTGGTATGTGTTTTGATATTATTGGGGTAGTTTATTAATTTGTGGAGAGTAATATTTAAGAGAGTTTTCGAATTCGAATTTTTATTCCTTTTCTTACCATAAAAAGTTTGACAGCTGATTGTAGAGGGATATTTGATGTTTCTATTTCTGTTTCCCCTGTTAAAATGCAATTCCAGACTTGATTGTTTGACCATAATTGTAGGTATGGGAGTAAATAAAATCGAAGTGTTATCTAAAAAAGTAATTAAATAAGCAAGAAACAGTGGGGGTTATGCGCTATAGCAAGCTTCCGCAAAAAGTGGCAGGTCAATTCCAATTTGCAATGACTTTATTGGTGAGAGAGAGAAGAAAAAACAATTAGTTTTCGGTTTAAACAAAGCCCGACTGGCCTTCAAATATTGCTTTACGATTACAGAAAGGGTCATTGTTTTCCAAGACACCATCAACCTGTCAAAAGACAAGGGAAATTCAGGAAAATCTGCCCTTTGTTCGACTTTCGACAATAGCTGGCAAAATCACTCTCCCATTCTCCACAAATCGGCTCTCTCGTTTTAGCCACAATAAAAAAAAAAAAAAAAAACTTTTGTGCAAAAGCAACGGTAGTGTTTTTTTAGGTAGGTAGGCTTTCCGTTTTTCGTCGAACAAACTTCGAAACGAATCCGTTAAGCTCTCGCTTCGTGCAGATGAAAAACGGACACGGTAGTGTGCAGTTGTGCTTTGTGCAGGACGTTATTCGTGATTAATATAAATTGAATCAAAGTCAAGAGAATTATTGTAACACTTGAGTTTTTTTTTACATTTTTCTTTCTGTGCCTGTTTCTTTGTCGTCTTCTCTGTTTCAGAGAGTTATCAAAACGGGAAAGTGTTATTTTTCGCAAGGAAAAGTTCGGTGAAAAACGATTTTTGTTGTCCGATTGCACAACAACAAAACAAACAGTTCACTTGCGTCGGTGTGTTTTGTGTAGAACTTTTTTTTGCTTTGATAAGACAAAAAAGTTTTCATCTTTGTGTCTGTGTTGTGTTGGATTGGTAAAAACGGGAAATTTTTCATTTCATCTTTTTTTTATATTAATTTGCAAAAGACTAGAGTGGGAACAGGCTAGATCGTGATAGCATCACCCGCAGTGATTACATGTGCAAACGAGACAGTTGTACTAAATTAATTTGACGTTTTTCGTACTGTGGTACTGTGGAGAACTGAGAAGAAGCAACATTTTATTCAGTTGGCAGTGCGGCCAGTGTTCGTAGTGAATTTTCCAAATTGAAAATAGTCTTTTTTTTGTTGCTTAATAAATCCAAAAGAAAAATGCAATCTATAAATAACTGGAAGCCAACGATGCAAGTGCGACGGACATTTTCGAAAAGTAATCTTTGACAAATTTTGTTAAGGAGAGCTTGTAGTTGACAATTGGTGGTGTTTGCTGGAAATTTATTAACGTTTTCGACATATTCCAATTTTACTATATCCATAATATTCGAATAAAAAGGATAAACGAATAAGTTTGTCTACCAGTGGGAAAAAGGTTCGGTTTCCTTTTCCCCCCACCACTCCTAAGTCTCCACTTTGATGTGGTGGAGAATCGATTTAGTCGTATAGCATAATTTACTTTTTTTTTTGTTCACTTTGTTGGATGGATAGATAGTTGTTAATTAATATTAATTCTGTGGAAAATTGCAATAATATCAACGGTTATACATATGTGTATGTAGATATGTGTAGCGCAATGTATATTAGTAATAAATTGCATTATTAACTATAATAAAGAACGTAATTGATTTTCCGTTCAAAAAGTGATTCGTTGACAGCGAAGACAAGGTGGATGTGAATCAAAAGTGACGTATATGCGCCCTCTTGCGAGCATATTTCATGCTCAGTAGAAAAAATTTCGGAAAATTCTGCAGAAAATTAAAGAACAAAGTGCAAATTAGCCTAAACGCAGTGCGAATAAAAATGATTTCGTGAAAATGAAGACTGGTGAATAATCTTCGTGGAGAAACTCTGTGATTTAGTTTTTCAATTTTTTATTTTAACTTATTCCTGTTGTTGGAATCGAGCGAAAGCAGCAGCGAGAAACCATAGTAGTTGTGGAATTGCTAAATAGATTGTAAGGTGAGTACCTAGGTAGTTGTGTGTAATCCTTTTTTCGTGCATAATTACGGAAATGTTACCTTTATTACGTCATTGATTTCGCAAGGAAAAATAAATGAGTATGACGGGCTTTATAAACAGTTGGGGAAGGGGTTTGTGTTAGGCAGCATATTTTTTTCTCAGAAGAATAATTCTCTTATATGATGGCGAACGAGAATCGAGAAACCATAGTCAGCTGTTTTTTTATCTGCGTGAGCTTTGTTTTGTTTTGTTTGAGTTCTCTCTCTGGTTGATGGAGGGAGAGAGAGTGAGCGAGAGTATGGAACATGATTGGAATGGAAATTGGATTGGTTTTTGGTTAGGGAAGGGGGACAACAGATGACTTTGACTTGTGACTTGTGAGTTGTGAAATAAAAAAGGAGGAAAAGAGGAAATATGTCTGTAATGAATGCTATAACATCGTTATTCATTCTATATAATGTAATCTGCAAATATTTTTATGAAATTTATTATTTAATATTCCCAGAGAGGCACTTACATAAGTTCTGGCTTCTTGAGATATTTCTTTGTCATTGTCAATTATATTTCTGACACCTGACAGGGGTCTAAATTCAACATGCTGACGTCACAAAATTTCGGCCATTCGGTGGTCACTCGTGTATCGTGTGTCTTTCATGAGAGTGCGCTGCGACAGCCCGCGTGACCAGACGCTAGACAGGCGATCACACGTAGTGACAAATTTAGGACAAATGTTTACGTCATAATGACGCCGGCGTGTCAAAATTTGTCATGAAAAGTGGCATGTGTAATCGTAGCTTAAACAGATAAGTGCAATAAGCTGAGCATCTAATCAATACAACGTCCAAATACAAGTACAAGTAGAAGTAAACAGCAAGTTTGATATGACACATGCAATAAGTGCAGCGGAGATTTGATTCGATTTGGTGGAATTGTGAACCGGATGTTAATGTTCTAAAATTATTACCCGCAGCTATTGTGCCTAGTCTTGTAGGCGATTCCCCATACCCTGCTTAAGCTAAGGGTCAATGTAGTGTATAACATTGTCTTCTATTTCGATAGGGGTGCCTTAACGACACATCAAAAATAAAAAAGTCTCCAATTTCACGCGATAGAATTTGTCGTTAGTAGGTATTTTGGAAATATATTTCACAGGAAATGAATACCAATGAAGCTTTACAAGTATCAATACCGTTTTTAGTTCCAAAAGTCTAGATATGAAAAACAGCTTAGAAGATACAAATTGACAATGAAACATTGGCCAAAATGTCACATTTGTTTCTCATACCTAACGAAGTACCTAAACGTAACAGAAATAGCATCTGTTTGCACCTTTGTGAAGTGTTGTCTCAACTGTCATCTGAATGTCATAAAATTCTTTGCTCTACGTCATTATTGTGATCTTCAACTAGCTTAGTTAGAAAATATTGCATTTTTAAGTGTGGTAGGGTATCTACCTATATGTGTACTTTGACGATTACCAGCGGAAAGCAGGAAATATTCAGACGTTATATTTGTTGCTTGCCATTTTTACGTTTAATTACTGTAAAAGTAGCTACTATTCGACCTTGGGGAAAACAGTATTGATTTATTTAATGAAGGCGTAAACATTGATTATCTACGTGCAGTTTATGTAGTGTGAAGCGTAAAAATCATCTTTAAAAATCTTTGTAGCAAATAAGAAAAAAAAAACTCCAATTATTCTTTGAGATGATATAATGTTATGCCAAAAAGACTGAATAACGGTAGTCACAAGACTAAAGGTTCATTGAATCGTTTATCGACAATGGTTCTCTTTATGTCCAATATTTTCAGTAATAATCAGCATTTCGAGTTGGTCAATACTCGATAGTAGTTGGTGTGTCTCGACCATAATAGAAATACAAATTATAAACGAATATACAATACTAACAAACGTAGAATATGAAAAATTAAAAAAAATAACAACAATAAGGTTTTTTGGTAAGATTCGCGCAGTTCGTTTTGTATAACAACAGCAACATATACGAACTGTCAATTTACCACTCATTCAGGAAATTCTTGACTATATTCGTCGGCTACCCCTCCATTAACGTAAACTGTAAAAACTGTTGATGTAACCGATCTGCGCCAATCAAAGCTGAGACACATCAAGTCTGCCAGCTGTCAGCTGTCAGATGTACTAAACTAGATCCCTGAACGTCCCTTATGTACTCATGTACATATTTGGTTTATGTTTCTAATTTTGAATTTCGAAAACTTCACCACAGAAACATGGTCTTAATTAGTAAGGACACATGTCAAACAGAGTGTGCCTCGTGAAACCAATAACGGTAGCGCCTATGACAACGTCGAAAAGTGAGCGCTTTCAGACGATGAGATTTTTTTCCAGTTTTAGTGAATGAGGTATTATGACTTGTTTTATCAAGACAAGTGGCCTTTACTTTAGTTCGTTCTGGAGTCCGAATTTTATTTGTTAGCTCCATAATATTAGCACTTTTACTTTAAACCGACTAGTGCGTTCCTCCATCGAGTGCATTACGTGCTAGACGTCCAGCGATCAAAAAAACGCGCTCAATGTCTCACTGATGGAAAAGACCGAAAATATCGATTTAAAACCCCAACCGAAGCAAACGTTTAGAAACATTTTAACTAATGTATCACTATCATCCAGACTTTTCTTTGTGTAACTCGCTTGTCCTTTGTCAAAGTTGCCATTCTCAGCTACAATGCGCATAAACATTTTCCCGATTGTTTTTCACCCTAAAATTGAATACAGGTACAGGCCATCTCACCGGGTCTTTCAAGTAACCAGTCATTTTATATTTTCTTTTCAATTCATCAATAAAACACCAAAGAATAAAGAAATGAAAATCGCAGACTTATATACCAAACAAAACATAAAGCTCAATTATTTTAATTGAAGTTCTGATTACCGAAGTTAGTAAGAGTACTCTGGCCTTGAACAGTGTGATTTATATTTATTAGCAGGTGTGAATGAGCCACAACTGATAGAGAGCAGACAAATGTTGCTACTTTTAAACACAATTTATTTTGATGTGTTGGCAGAGACGAAATCCAAATTTAATTTATGTTCTCCTTGCACACGCTCGTGTCCGCGTGTGTATATAACAATACCAAGTGCGATGACATGCCATTTTTCTATCTTCATCGATTATCTCTCTCTCTTGTACATAATATAGTCTCGACCGAAAATATTTGTTGTCGGGCTTCACTGTTTGATAACCACTTTCGACGATTTTTGGTTCGGGTTTGTTTGCATTTTTCGGATCGCCTTCGCCATTTCGGATGGTTTTTGTCGCATTAACTCGCACTGGAGATAGGGGAGCATGGCCTTACTCTAAACAGACGTCGGGAAAGAACACGAAAAAGATTTCCACCACCACCACCATCCACTACAGACAGCATCGAACCATCATCTTGTCGCAATCACCAGTGCCAAAGTCCAGACAACAAAGTTAATTCCAGGCCCCGCGCGCAGTCAGCAATTGGAATCGGCTACACAAGGAGTCGCTTGGTTTGGAGTTTATTTTTTTGTCTTTTGATTGTTTTGACTCGTTGTAGCTGTGTTGTCGGTAGTCGCCGCCACCGCCGCCATTGCCGGTCGTTCATCCTTGCGTTCTTTATCTGGCTCTGTTCTATACGCATCTTCCTCCTTTATTTAGTTTCACTGCACCACCTATATTCTTAGTTGCCAATCAAGAAGAAAATGTAGTGCAGCTCCGGTATATATAATGAATAATATTCAGCTCGATTTGCAGAACACTCCTCCTCACATATGTCAGACATTCATTGTTTCACTGCGTCTGTGGTGAACATAGCGACGTTGTTCTTTGTGATTAACTTAAGTTTAAGGGGGTATTCACATTTTTGAATGAAAACAAGCAGAGGTCAGCAATTCATAACCAGTTCATGTTTTTGCAATCGAAATTGGAAAGCAATGAAAAGAAGTAATAACCGCAGGCATGCTTGCTGCTCCGGAGTGGGATATCTTCTATGCTTAGAGCTTTCATTTTTTTTATGCTTAACACGCTTTTCGCATAATGATTTATGTATAGCAGGCGTAAACAATCTGTAATTTGCGGAGCATGGTGGATTTTTGTTTTTTAAATTGTTCGTGGGACACATTGTGGGAAAACTTATACTGAATTAATGCATTCGTTAACAAGCAACTGTGTCACTCAAGATTGTATATGGTTTTTGCTTTATAGTACTAATCATGCGTCACTGACCACACTAGCTTGTCGTAAAAGCGCTTACTCAGTTTTGTGTTATAACTTCCGTGTGAGTCTTTAGCTGCAAATAAAAAATTAAAACCCGTATGACATTAAAGGCATTTCAAAAAGTAATAGATTTTTGAATGAGGACTTAAAACGACGAGGGGCGTCCATTTCACTGTCTTAAGGCGGACAAACTATGCACCTTGTTGCTAATGCACTCCATCTATTTAACCTCTATAATGCACAAATGTCAAAAGCTGTCAACAACTCACCAACTGTCAAATTATTTTACTGAATGATTTCAATATGTGATGATCAGTTTTCAAATTGTCTTTTTAAATGTTATTCACTAGATTTACCTACATTGGCTAGGAGTTATACAAACTAACAATATACACGTACAGTTTAAAGATGACAGCTGCCACAGCCTTATTTGTTTATTTACGCTGCGATCGCTATTTTCTATTTATGAAAAACTGACCTACATATTGGGTTTATGAAAAATACCTAATGCAACTCGTCATATTAACGCAGTCACGCTTTTATGGAAGCAACTCTAGCTCTCTTTTTACCTTGCTGCAATGAACTCCCCTACATTCCTATTTTTCCCCTTCATTTCTGTCCATGTCCAGAAAAAAGCTTATTGATTTTCCTAAAGAGTTTTCAGATTGTCACATTATACCATAATCCAGCTTAAGGCACTGGGCTCACTAGAGGAGATCTCAATGCTACGTCATACTCGCTCCCCCTTTTATCTTCAGGTTCCGTTAGTTGTGGTCTCAAAACGGCGGTCAATGCGTTACTTGTGTTTTTCCCTCGTCCGAAGACGGGGAATACAACCACTTAAACCAACCAACGTCATACTCGTTCCGGTTTCGCTAGATCTCTAGCACTGCGTTCCTCCATCAAGCACAACCGCTAGATATCAAGTGATCAACGGAACGCGCCCAATGTCTCACTGATGAAAAGGACCGAAATATCGATCTTAAAACAAGGCGAAATAGGGTGAATGTCTCGTCTCGTTCGTTTGGTTTTTATTACATCGAACAGACTCATGGACATTTCTGAAAGTGAAAATGGGGTAGGTAGGTGAATGCACTCTTTGTTTTTGATCCCTCAGTGCAGCTTGTCGGTAAAAACAGATCTACTCTTTCGAGAGGTTATAGCACAGACTTCCATGGTGATGGCAAAGCAAAGTAACAGCGAAAAGCAACACGAAATACGCGCCAATTTGTTTTCATTTTAGTCCCTCAAAGTGCTTATGTCGTAATGCTATTGATGTTGACATTTTCCCCCTTTAATTATGAGATATCTCAATGACTTCATACCCGACGATAAAACGCAGAAAAAAAAGGGAATCCTATGGTATTACGAATACGAAAGAAACCGTAATTGACAGGAGTAGGATGCAAATGTTTCCCCAAAAAAAAAAACGCCAATCGGAGGGATCCATATAATCCAGTCAGCAGTCACCCTTTTTCCACTGAGCCTGAGCCTGAGTACATACACAGACAGAGAGCAACAACCACCCCTATTACTTGCGTGCAATTTTTTAATAAAGGAAAGACAAAGGAGTTTCCTTCTCTTATTTTGGCCTAGCCTTTGTTGTGTTCTGCCTTTGCCCTTATGAGCTTTCTCTTTACTCGGATTATTTTCCAAACGGGGGTCGTATGTGTATCTCCTCTTTAGAGACATCACTCCTCCCCCAAAAAACCCAAAAGTGTAATGGACAAAACTTGCTGGGGATAGAGTGTTACGCGCCACACCACCGCCACATGAATATACGCAGCGGAGGGTAGGAGATATAGTTCTCAAATTAAAGTGAATCTCAGTAGTCTAGTAACGTGTAAAGAGACATAATAATAATAACAACAACAACAACAGCAAGAACAAAAACAACCGTACGCAGTATCTTATTTGACTTGGAAAGCCATTCAACCTAAAAAAGGTCAGTGTACTTATACTGTGGCACACAATACATACATATACGGAGATATACGCCGTCGTAGTTGTCGACATTGCCGTCACCACCGCCGCCACCGCTGGTATTATGGGGTTCGAGCCAACAGCACCAAGGCAGCGCTGTTTCTCCACGTTTTGTTGTATTTTGCGCCGTTTCCGAGCGAATATCGCGAATGAGAAACAACAAAAAAAAAATTATTTCTATCTACATATAGAGAGTGGAGTAAGTATAAGCGACGGACGCAGACGTACAGCCCGTTCGAATATGGTCATCCTCATCATCATCCGCTAAACTGAGCACGGCCAAGGTGTTCATGTTTGGCCGTTTCGTTATAATTATAAGAAGACTGCTGATGTGATCGGAGCACAATACACCAGGCAGAAGCACGAGCACGACTTTGCTTCTAAAGTGTGTCCGTTGGCGTTGGTGGTGGTTGGTTGGTGGATGATGATCTATACTTAATGAAATCACATGCGATACTCGCCCATGTCCCGTCCCGTAGCAGTTTTTCTGCTTCCAAACACAAAAAAATATAAACAAACCAACGACGACTTCCCATAGCTATAGTAAATTATATACACTTCTCTGTTGAACAAATTATAAACGTTTCGGTTAGAACACTTGAACATCAAATTGGAACAGGTTTGACGGCCTTTGCTACAGTAGATAACAATGACATTTCGGAGCAAATACTTTTGACACATAATCTAAGCGCACTGTCAATCGCTGCGGCACGAAAATGACATTAAAAATGTAGATTCTGTTTGAAATAATGTTCTATAAGTGTGGCTATTTTCGGACATGGATTATTGACAGTCGTGGTCGAATAATTAGATGAACGAACAGAAATACATTAGCTTCGATTTATAATACGAAATATAATGGAGGAGTGTAACGTGGGTGTACACTTGTACAGTGTGTTCTCTGTGTTAATAGAATTTGTTTCTGGGTCGGATTGCTTTAGAGAATAAACACCTACACTTGAGGTAATAAATAAAAACCGATCACGATTCGAAACAATGTTCATCGTTCCATTCAATTTAAGCCTTTCTTAACCTTGAGAGATCACATTGTGCTAAAATGTTCAATTCTGACTGGATATTTATTTATTTTGTTGGTACTTTTAATCTGTAAAGTGGCGCAGTAAATCGGTTCAACTTGCGAGCGAGAATTTTCAGGTTCTACCCCGGGAAGCGACAAAAGGAAACACTAGGAATAAGGCATCGAATCCAGCAATAAATAAAATAAAATTTACTGACATAATTTTACCAACTCATGCATTCGTTTTAACCTCATATAGGAAAATGATTTTTTTGGTCGAACTTTTTGACCACTTTATAGTAAAGGGTTTTCCAATAAGAGGTGTTATTTTGGTATTCAAAGAAAAATGTAATTTTTTGAGATAAATGATCGGATGTTTATTTCATAATAAGGAGGAAGGTATGCCGTTAATAATGAAAAACAACATCAGCCAAATGGCCGACACGAGCACACATACAGGACCATATCCTTTTTATGCAATTTTCCATAACCAAATCGCAAAGTGGCTGCCCTATGTCCTCGATAGCCTCACGAATTTTATCTTTGAGGTCTTGAATCGACGCTGGGCTGTTGGCGTAGACCTTATCTTTCACGTGGCCCCAAAGGAAGAAGTCGCAAGGTGTTAAAAATCACAAGATCTCGGTGGCCAATTGTGATCACCTCTTCGAGAGATAACACGGCCCGGAAACTTTTCCCATAAAAGGTCAATGGTTTCGTTGCTTGTGTGGCACGTAGCGCCGTCTTGTTGAGTGTAAACGTTGTCCAGATCAATGCCATACAACCCCGACCATAAAAAATCATTAATCATCGACGACCAAAAAATGCTTTAGTTTTTCGAACTGTGACTGCAAGATTTTCACCATTTTTGTAGTGAATTTTAATAATTTAAATGCGTTGTTGAAGCGTGTATCGTTCCATTTTTAGTAATGGCGAAGTTTCTACTTCAAAAGTGACAGCAACCTAAATAGCGGGTCATTCACAATAACACCTCTTAATGGAAAACCCTTTATTTGGCAATTTTTTATTCGTAAAAAGCCAGTGCAAACGCGCCTTAGTTAAAAATCGCGTGTCAAATCATTCAAAAACTTGCCGTAACTGTTGTGCAACAGGTTTATAAAGAGTAGGTCATTTCTTTCGGTAGAGCATGCTTAATTTTTCCACTTAAATAATAGTGCATTGAATTTCCTGTCGTCCAGTGTGAAATAAAATTTCCTTTTCATACCAAAAGTGTAAACATTCCTAAAACGATCATAATCTGAATGAGTATTTCCATTCAATTTGAAATTTCATTTCCAACTAAATATTTACAAGAAAGTTCCACTGCGGAGTCTGGACTCTTCGGAGCATTTATTTTAATCTAGAGTAAATTGGAACGAAAAAAAAGGTGTGTGCTCTAAGTGATACGAAATACGATAACATCCGCAAAGTGGCGTGCATCAACCTCTCCCATCCCAGCACAGTTGTTTTTCGTTCAGACGGTTGTCGTCTTTTTTTTCGTTGTTTCATTTGTTTTCTGTTCGTCTTCTTCGTAGAGGTAACATTTATTTTCGTCCAATATCTCTAAATGTGTAAATGAATACCAATGAATACAGAGCAACAGCAAGGATGGATTCACTGAAGGAATAAATACGAGTGCTGCTGCTTTTCGTTTCATTCTTCTTCTTCTTTTTTGTTTTGTCGTGTCTTTTAAGAAATGTGCACTTTCTTATTTTAGAATGGGTAAATGGGTTTCTGGTTATGACATCCGTAAACAACCAGCAACAACACCAAAAAATAAACGAAAACACAATGACCTAGATATTTAAAAAATTACAACAGAATCCATTATCTGTTTGTTTATATGTCTATCAATTTGGATCTCATAGTGTTCGAGTTCATTTATGACAATTCTTTTGTTTGGTTGGAGCGAACAACGTTGGTAACGTGAACGCCGCCGCGGCGTTGTTGTAACCGTTAGAGCGTAGGTTGTTGTACCTATGTTTTGAAATGACGAGTATTTACATTTGGCAATAAATTTGGACAGTTAACCTACCATCGACACAAGTGAACAGTTGAGTGCTCAGCTGTATTTATTACGTACTAGCTGGTACCCGCGACTTCGTTCGACCAATTAGCCCTACACATTTAAATTCATTGGTAAAATACGCAGCAAATATATTTATTTCTTACCAAATATAGATACCAATGATGAATTTTACTATCCCTAAATTGAGAAATAATTGGTTCGTCATTTAAACTTGGATCCACTACTTAATCCCCTTCACGTTTTGTTTTCGTGACATAAAGTAGCCTATATCATTCTCAGAGGTCCCATCTATTCCTATACCAAAATTCATTAAAATAGTCTTACTTTCGCATTTATAATATTAGGATTACCTATATCAAGGCTACCTTGAATTTTCTGTGCAAAAACGACAACTGACAACAGAACCCAGGTATTTTTTGAAATAACATAACAGCGCTCCTAAACGATTCCCCCCGCAAATTTTGAATATTCTCTCTTAGATTTTCTATGACTGTAATCTGTAACTCTCTTTCGTGGCGTCGTTTGTACGGGCTACGCTACGGTGCTACCTGCTACGGGCTTTCGGGAATGATGAATGAAAGAAAAGTATTTCTCCGAATCATAGTTGTACACAACTGCGTAGTTGAAATTTAATGTAGTAAAATTCAACTTTTTCAATTGTTAATATTTTAAAAGAGTAAAAATGCAAAAATAAGCACCCCAAAATCTCTTTCTAGATGACACAGAAAGCTGATTGATGGCTTAAAATAACTATGGAAGTGTTGGCTCTGTATTTTGTTTTGTTTGCTTAAGAATTGTTGGAGTAATGGCGATTGAAAGGCAGTAAAGTCAGAAAAAACACATTTTGGTCAAAAACGCTCCCAAAAAATAGGCATGACAATGAAAGGAATAGCCTATGTCCTTCTCAGGATCTTTAGGGATATTTCAAGAAAAGTTTCATCGAAATCTGTGCAGTAGTTTTCACGCCAACCGTTAACACATGAAAACGACTACAGTTTTATTATATGTATAGATTTGCAAATACATATATGTAATAAACGCTCTTTGAAAATTGTATTTGCAGTGCTAAGGCCTTTTGTCAGTGGGCCTTACTAATAATCATTTTTAACCTTCACGCTAGATATTTTGTAGGTCACAATGGGTAATTTTACATGGAAAAATCGCCATTTGAGTTTGAGTTTGAGTTTGCAAAATCTAGCTTGGACACTAAATATGACTATTAGTACCGCACAGTGGCGCTAAATAATTATCCTCGGATAATTTCTTGACACTAACGAGGCAAATGAACGAATTTGTCAGCTGTCAACAAATTACATTGAGATTCATTTTTTGACGCTTTCTTTAGCTTGGGGAATTGGAAGAGCGTTGGGAGTAAAACATTTAATTTCAATTGATGAAATTAGAGATAGATCGCTTTAAAATTGGATTTTAGAATATTTCCTTTCAAATGTCAGAAAATGAACCGAAGTTAATAATTTAGCCCAATTGACAAACAACCTTGATAACTAGAAATAGTAAGGAAAAGCATTAAACTTGACATCTCAACGTGAATATAGTCTATAGAGTATACCTACTTTCCCAAGCGTCGGTGTCAAAAGAGAAAAAAGATAACAAATGACAGCTAAAAACAATTTGTAGGAAAAGCAAAGCAGATATATATTTTACTACTTTTGTTGAATAGTTGCTGGAAAGTTAATAATAAAGCGCAAAATATAGACAGAAAACATTGCGCAATATACATTTACACCCATATTAATAAAGAAATGTGCACGAGTAAGTTAGCTAGTAGACGTCTGTTAGCTTACAACAATTTGACGTAACAACTGAGTAAGTAATTGTACGCAACGTTTCTTAATACGGGGGTTAATGTTTATAGCTCAAGTTATTATTATTATTTCCTCCAAAGAACTGGAGTCAAAATGATCAAACTTTTTTGACATTTTACTCACCACGTTTATTGTGTCAGTGTCAGAAAATTGCATTAATACTAGATAAAAAGAAGAAGTACCTCTCAGGTAGATAGATATACAACGACAGCTTTCGTTTTGCTAACGTCAGTTCGATAAATTGGATGTCTACTGTAAATGGAAGTAAAACCAGTTTTCAAACTCGCCACATAAGGTACAACAAATACCGCCTTAGGTAACTTACATATAGATATAATTGTCTAGTCCTTTCCCAGGTACCAAGAATTTTTAAAACTGTCAACAGTCCCTTTGCCGAGCCATATTTTTATGACTTATAAAAATAGGATATCCGAAGTGATTTCTTCGGACTACTTGGCGGCTAATTCACCTCAATGCCAGTAGGGTTACCTAGTATGAATTTTAAGAACAAAAGATTACCTTGGTAAATCTTAACAAAGGGGAAAGATATGTATCGAAATGAGCCCGTTGTGAAGATATTAAGTTGTAGTCACCTCTTCCATCAGTGCTTCTAGGACAGACTTACAATTGATTTTGGAATATTCGGAAGACAAAATAAATATGTAATGTATTGTTTGGAAGGATAAATATACCCAATGTTTGTTTTTTTTTATAACTAAAATTGTCCTTTCAATCAAAACGTTATAAATTTCGAACTATTTAGCACATTGGGTCTTGTCTTTTCGTTGAAGGAAAAAAAAAGTGCTGCCAAGTGGCTTTCACACTGCCTTTCAGTTCAACCAAGCATATAACTTAATTTTCTATTTCTATACTCAAACACAAAATTAAACAATAATTTGGAACAAAATTCCAGCCAAAAACCACACATTTTCATTCATATTGAAAAATACCCCAATCACACGCACTTAAATCGTGAACTAAATGTTTTGCTCCTATCTCTCTCCCTCTTTCTCCCTCTCTGTGTGGTTTTGTGTAAAACGCTCAGATTAACCTAAAGTACGTTGATCTGTGCAATATATAAGCACACACTGTGAAAAAACAAAGAAAAAGGAGTGAACAAAAAAAACTTGTTTCGGTTTTTCCAATTTACTTCTGGGTGCTGACAAACCGATCACAACAGCCATACCTACTACCTTTACCCGACCGACCTTGTATTGATAACCTGAATAAAAAAAATAAATAAATAATCCGAAAGCCAACAAACAAGGGAGAGGAAAATACTCTTGTGTTCGAATAGCGCGACACAAAAAACGAAAACGGACAAACAAACCCAAACGGGTAGACGAAGAGAAAATTTACAAAAATAAAACTAAAAACCTAAAAATACCAGCCATATCGACATAAGTATACGTTCGGTATTCGAATGGCCTGCCTGCCATACTGTCTATGCAGGATGGATCTGCACCAATCCCTATATATCAAAACGAAAATTATAAGCAGTTCTTCTGATTTAATTAAATATTCCCCTCGCGTTCTTGTTTTCGCCTTTTCACGAGACAATCCAACTTGCGCAGCAGTTTTGCGATGAGAGCTTTTTGCTTGGAGTTCAACATTTTTTTTTTTTTTTTCAAATCAAAGAGAAACCTTTATAAACATGGAAAGCCTCCCACCGAACGACACATGACTGTGCTTGTTGGAATAGAGAACAAAAGACCTCGAGCGAAGAAAAAACTGCGCAGTTTTGAGATAGCGTAGGAATCTGCTTTTACGCGTTTGATATGTTTGAACGTATATCACGATCAGCTTGATCATTGATGACCGTCGTAGCCATCACGTAACAAATGGAAATTTCGCAAAACGTAGGCAAACCGATTACATACACAAAATGTAACCCACTGAGGCAGCAGCGCACAACTAACGAGTATCTACTCGATTACATTTTATGGCGAATGGCGTGTAACGTCGTTTCCTATGTGCGGTTTTTATGGGAAATTCAATTTTATCAATTTTATATCTGCCACGATGGTCGATCAGCAGCGCACATTATCAAGTAAGAAACAATTTCAGTTTGAGTTCGAGTGAAAGTTGAGGCACCAAGTAAATTGAATTGTATGCGCGCCGCAAAAATGCGCCAGTACACAGTTGCACTTTCTAATTTCGGATATCAAATGCCAAATTATCGCAACGCATTGTCTTAATAATATGTTGCGGACGAATTATTCAATATGTTGTTGGGATTGCATAAATGTAGAAACCGATAGCAAGTGGGCTGTGAAATGCGTCTGTTTACTGTTCAATTAGCGCGATGCCACTATTTTTGCTATTATAAACATAAAAGGTACTTCCGTAGATCGATCGTGCTTTGTGAGAAGGTCATGCGTCATTGCGCCGTAGTAATAACAAATTTTAGTCTCTGTATTAAATCTATGGAAGCTCACAATCTGTATGTATGTATATAGCCGCTCTGAACTACTAAAATTTTGGGGTCGAAACTAAAAATGTTTATTGGTAAGGTCCATTTACAATAAATGCTGTCGAATTTAGATCCACTCGACCTATTTGGCAATTCTGGTCTTAAACTTCCCAACCTCTCGGGGTGGATCAATATACGCAACATCTTACCGATAGTAATCTGAAAGATAATTATTTATCAGACACTTTATCTGCAAGTACTTAAATTGACCCTGAGTCTTCCATGTTCCATTAACTGATTGTATAAAGCAAGTGTGTAACGTACAAAAGAGTTTTGTGCTATTTTACTCCCGGCTTCCACTTGCGATAAATTTATAGTTTGCGATTTAGTATTATAGCAAGTGAAGACATTTATAGCAGCTACTACGTATACATATTTCCATGCTTTTAGCCTGCTTCTATTTTATACTTTCTTTCGCATACCTTAAACGCAAGACCAACTAAAATTTTGCTGTCACTTTTGTCAATTTCGTATCCAAAGATTATCAAATTTTGACTTGGAAATTTCATATGAACAAACTACTAACAGAGAGATTTAAGCTTTGAGCGAAATCGCAAAATTTAATTTTTTTAAATGTGCTGTCTTAAACAAAATACATGTTTATTATGTTTTCGTTTTATATTCATTATTTTATTTTCCTTTATTCCAGGTGCGTTGAAGAAATTCGTTTATGGGGAGAGTAAGTGTTGTGATGTCATACATTTTTTATTGAAAGTTAGATCGTCTAAAATGTATTTTTTTAACTGACAGTCATTTTTGCCAGCATACCATTGACCGCTAGGTCATAAGCGACACGTTAAAATATTGTGAAAATCGTTTTAAACAAATTTACAGGCGCTAACCAACATTTTTGGCAGGTAAAATTTTGTTATAAATATATGAAGATTGACGTGGTTGCGTTGCATTGGCCACATTCAAAAATCTAGTTATCTTAAGTCGACTAGATTGGTCTGGATGAGATGTAACCTGAACGCAAGAACTACATTGGTCAGGAACGTCACTTTTTCTACGTCAGCCACATTTGAGAACTGTCAACTTAGTACTCAGTCACGAATTTCTTGACTAGACTCGGCTACTCCTCCATAAACGTCAACTGAAACAGCTGCTCTTATGATCGATTTCCCCCAATCAAAACCGAGATACATCTAGTGAGAGAGCTGTCAGAGTTACTAAACTAGATACTTGAACGTCCCCATTGACTGCTAGCAGTAAGTTACCAGCACGTCAAAATCCATATTAAAAATGACATCTCCCACAAATGGTGAGTTGTGTTTTATTTTATTTTGATTTTGATGTGAGTTTACTGTGTTGCTAGTCATCTAGCCATCAATTGAACGCGGCCATTGTTACTCAAACGTCAAATCTCTATTCTGAATTTGTGCATTGTGCCTAATCAAGCTTTTAAACGATTGATATGTCAATATAACATAATAAAAATGTGTTTTGACATACACATTCTATTACAAGTTTACAACACCAGCTGCGTTACGTAACATTAACCGACTTGATCTACAATACATCAAAGACAACTCCCTAACCTATTTGGTTGTATGGCTTATCGGGATTAAACAACTTTTTTTCTCTGTTATTGAAACTTGCGTGGAAGTCAGAGATGTGACGTCTGCAAAGGAGGACTTTTTTTTGGAAATGTTGCTATAAGGATAATAAATAAGGTTATATCTTCCCCGTTTGTCCTGTTTTGCACATCATCTGTCAAAAAAGTGCCATAACGCTTCATTAAATGTATTTCGAGTTAAGTTTCTGTAAATTGGTTGTGTTTCCAAATAAAACTGAATGTTTCCTTATATAATTTCGCAATAACATTTCTGAAATAAATAATTGAACACACATGGGTGGTTCTATTTATACTTTTCTTGATTTGTCAAAAATTTAACAATTGTTAAATTTTCTGAAGACATTTAAGTGCATTCCCGAAAAACTGTCAGTTTTAAGTGTTACATTTGTTTAGGCTTAAACATTGAAATGCCATGGAGAATAGTATTCTAAATACAACGATTTTCGTATGACAAATCTTGTGTTCATAGTGAATGGTGCATTAGGATTAGTTTGATCTCTATTTTAGTAAATCTTCACAGATAAATTGCTCTTCACATTACAATACATTTCATAATGAACGTAATTATTAAATATTGACGCATCGATTCTCCATATAGATACCAACGCCATACTGTATAATATGTTGCTTAAGTAAGGATTTTCCGTATATATACTGAACTACCTACGTAGGAACCTACTTTCAAACAAAGCTAGAAACATTTTCCATTAATTCCGAATCCACCTTCAAAATTAGTCCCTCACTTACCAGAGGCTATACCTTACCTACTTGGCAAGCAACAGAACGCAAAAATCAACTCTGTCCGTAGTTTTTCCGATGTTGTATTCGTGCATAACACTTTTTTTTTCTTTTCCCTTGCTATATATGGCGACAATGCCCAGTTCGCATAACCATAACATAATTTTTGTTGTTGGTTTTTATCACGTCCTCAAAATGTAAACGACGATTAAAACATAAAACAAAAAAACAAAAATACTTATTCACTTCTGCCACTTCGACTTCCACTGTACCGATAGTTTGTTTGAAAACAAACTGCTTCTTTTATTTTTTCCCCTCCCTGCCTGTATGTCAACGTCAAGTAAAAAGTCAAACATAAACAAACCACGTTCATAGAAAACCTCATTAAAAGAGAACCGAAGACTGTGAAATGAAAGAAATGGCAAAAAGCAAAAGTGAACAAACATTCAATTCAAATTTATATCCATTGCTCCAGCTGTTTGGCTTTGTGGAGTTAAACATATTTTCTTATGTGTATTGAGTCGATTGTGCTGCATACATACTCATATCAATGAACTGGGAGTCACCCACCACACCAACCAGTCCCGCTAACTCTCCACGGCGCAATTGTGCTTTGCATTAGGTAATACTAAATTCTAAATGAGAATAGTAAAGCAAAGATAATTCAAGGGTAGCTAAATGATCTCGTTCTAGCTAGATGTTTGATTGCGCAGAAAGCAAAAAAATGTGACCAAAATAAAAATTAATAAAACAAACAATAAAGGTGGCCATTGATCTGATATACATAATTAACATTTTATCTTATTTTGTTTCGGTAGATTAAGATAAGCTAATACATATATATGGCCTTAGCGAAATGTTATTAAAATGGAAATATCATTGGAAATAAACAAGTATGTCAAACAGTATAAGCAACTCTTAATAAATGGAACAAAAACACAATAGAGTGGTTGTATTTTGTTTTTATATAAGTTCACACGAACTGACATCATGACTGAACTGTAAAATTTCGAAATTTCGAAGGAATGTAACATCTGTGCCCACCCTTGCACACTTTTTATTTCTCAAAATGAATGACATTTTATACTTCAAAATTGGTTTGGTTTATACGGAGTGGTGACCAACAAATCTAATCAAGAATTTCTTGACTGAAACTTAGTTGACAATCAACTTTGTCAAACCAAGCGATTTTCACTTTAGAAAACGAAAAAATTGAAGCTAGTCAACCTAACTCGATTTTACTTCTGTATTAGTGCCAGTCTTTGAGAACTGTTCTCAGAATAATTTAATGACTTTATGTCATTTTTTCTGTTTTTTTTTCTGTCTCTTTTAATAGGTGTTTATGTTTAGGTGTTGTGTTGAACACTGGACTTCCTTTCAATTTCATTAAACGTTTTCGAGTGACACCACCCAAAGTTATTTTAAATTACACAATTTTTAATCTGACATTTGACAAGTATTTTAGATATTATGTTCAGGAGAATTCTTTGAACTTTGAACTCAGTAAAGAGTCTGAGACATGTTAAAAGAAAATTGAATTGCGGATTTTTAGCAATTATTTTCTTAAACGTGTGCTCTCGATGCGCACAAGTGCAATTAACAGTTTATACAGGGTCCGCCAAATAACTTTTTTTTTTTGAAAATGCTATAAAAAAAAACTACTGAATATTTTTTTTCAAATTTCTTTTTTTATTTGAAAGTACAATCCTTCCGGTTAATAATGGAAAATAATTTCATTCAAATGGCTGCCTCGGCTGGCCATGCAATAGCCTACACGAAGATGCAAAATTTGAGAAAATATTCAGTAGTTTTTTTTTATAGCATTTTCAAAAAAAAAAAGTTATTTGGCGGACCCTTTATAACTTAAGTAAACATTTAAATAGCTGCCTTTATTTTTCATGTGTGCCTTAACTTTAACAAAAAAATCTATCAAAAATTTACGATATCGACTTGAGCGTTGTAACTTGTAGCTGTTGGAACGTTTACACAACAACTTGTCAACAAATACTTCGCTTGGAATTATTACCCTCTACTAAGATTGTGGGCGAATCATATTGTTAAATTAAATTTTGATTGTATCTTTGAAGTTTTTTGAGAGGGGTCTTAATTTGATCAGCATGATCAGTCAAACCCAGATCAAATAGTAAACTTTCCCCGTATTCAATCAACAGTCTGCTCTTCAACTGATTAGATAATATCTGTTGGAATGCAAGCGATAACTTATTATTGCATATAACCTGTCAGCCTGAGTTTATCTGAAACAAAGGCGTGAATTCACTGCACCCCGCACCTCGGTTTCCATTTATTCATTTTTAAAGTGAATATGTAGGTCGTCGTGTGAATGAATTAAGGTTTTGCACATTTGCATCTGTCACTTATGTCTGTGACGCTTAACGCTGTAGCTGAATAAGATAACATAATCGGAGCATCAGCTTTGTAAAGGACAAAGATCAATTAAAGTCAAATGCGTTTAAATTTAGTTTAGCAAAACCCTTTGGTTGCTTCTAAGTACATAATGATTTTGATTTGCATGTATGTTTTAAATAAACGCTTCCTTTATATTATAGACCTTTTGAAGTATTTCTTGTTGTATGTGGTTGTTTCTATGAGGCGATTGAAGCCAAGACAAACGAACGCAGATTCTCTTTGTCTATTTACTTGCCTTACAAAGAACTACGATGTGAAGATTCTTAGTAATTAAAACAATTATATTGTTCTTCCTATATGACTATTGCTGCTGCTGATTCATCACCTGACCAGTCACACTTCGTGCCGCGATTTACAGTGAAAGTGTAGGTGATACACATGACATGACCTCTAAACAAACACACTTTTTAAAAAACGCTGGATAATTAAAAAGATTAGTAACCCATTTACTTTAAACAATATAGTTAAATGGCAATGTGGCATCACAATTTTATAAACTTTTCCTTATTGTTCCGAAGTGGGAACACTAGTTATTAAAGAATTTTTGCAATAAAATTTAAAAATTAAAATTAAATTTTTAAGTTACAGAATGAAACGTCAGAAATAAACTACTGTCAGTTGTTTGCTAACTTGTGCGTTTTCACCTAACGGGTCAGAGGAAGTTTCATCTAAGTTCCACAAGGTGTTCATATACCTTTGATTGTAAAATATGACAGCGAATATGACATTTGTAACATTTCCACGTAAATAGGTTATAACGTATCTATCTAAACTTGGACAGCAAGGAGAGATTCAACTATGACATAAAATCATTAAACTTAAATACGGTTTTACCTGTCAGCTGTCAATTTCTCAGCTCAGAATGATCGATGTCAATGTTCACCTTTAAAAATCAGAGAAAATTATAACCAACCAATAGTAATTCCTCCCGCTCAGAAAATAACTTTCTGATTCTGTTTATTGACATTTTGATCATTTTATTTATGAAAGGGGAATGAATCTCAACACGATCCAATGACAATGGAGACATAAATAAATACATCCAAGTGATGTATTTTATGCGAACACTAGTGACGGTATTATTTTGGAGTGTTTTACATGCGCACAGCTGGTGGCGATTATCTTTATTTGAACACAGCAGGAGAAGTAAATGCAGTAACTAAAATTGTTATCTAAAAGCAATAGATACAGCTATCACATGCCTGCCATGAGTGCTGTTGACAATTATTTTAAAATATGCAAACACTTTCCACAACATATGATAACATGTGGTATCAAAGGAAAAAAAGGAAAAAATATTTATGTGGCTTATTGTTATCTTCAAAAAACTAAACAGAAGTGTAAATAACACTTGAGGTTTGAGATACTAAAACTATACGAGGAACCTTTTTGCAGTTTTAAAGTAAGTTTCTAAAGGGGCATTGAGCTGTTCATTTGTGGGAGAGTCTGTTTGAAAATAACCACAGTCTGTTCGAGGGACTTGAACAAAATTCGTTTGTAATAAAAAAAAAAAAAAAACGATAAACAAAAAACGGAATTGAAAAGTCAAGAACCGAGCAACACTCAAACCTTGTAATATACGGAAATAGCTTAGAACTGTTTCACTTAAAATACTCATAAGTTCTATGTCGTTTTTTGTCTGACGTTCAGCAATTATGACGAAAACTCAACCTGGAGTTAGAAGATTTACTACGCTTGTTTCTTACAGTATTAGCATTAGTCTCTTACGTGTGGACGTCTCAGGCTTAACAGCCACAGTATTTGAATTATATAATAATATATACACAGAAATATATCGAAATATATTTTGACATTGATTAGCTGTCCAACTGTCAGATTTCAAATTGGTTCTTACCAACAAATGAACTAACTAAGTAACGGGTAGGAAGGAGTTCTAATATTGCCTTTGAACTAAAAAAGACAACAAACATAATAAGAGTAGTAGTAATCTACTTATTTTAAAGAAATACTTGAGCCCCCACGCTAGCTGAAGAACATTTTACACTGAAAGATATTGTTTCATAGTTTCATCGGAGATCAAAAATATAAATATAAATTCGGACATCTTGCCCATGTTCTGCAATTATGACATCGATATATTTATCACTAAAACGATATAAATTGAAAAAATGGTTACTAACTATTCCAAACGAAAATTTATCGCGTGAGTTATAGAACATGGGCCCTGATTTGGTTAGTTGAATTACGTTCTATACGCGTTGGTATTAAAAATTTGAACAGAGAAATCAGAAAATACCGAGTAAAGTCAACGAGAAATTTTTCCATTCACTTTCAACTTTCAAGTTGTATAGCTAGCAATCAGAAAAACGAGGGATTACTCGTTGCTTTTTTTACTTTGTTTTTTTCACTCTTTTTCTCTTCAAAAATATGAATTCAAGTTCGGGATGATTACTTAAATTCTATACACGCTCGGATCAAAAACGATAAATCAAAGAATTTCCAAAATAACGAGTAAATACAGCGAGCAGTAACGCTTTAGTACTTGCGGCACCCTGTGCAAACATCAATAATTTTACTTCAGTAATTTTGGTAATTATGGAAAACCTATGCTCAAACCTGTTCGCTTGTGTGAGTGAACTGATAATGTTTGTGCGGAGACTCATGTGTCACATTATTAGCTTTTTTCTATGCTAAGGGAAAACACATAAAAACGACAATAAAAACCATTAACTTGGTCTATTTCCATATTTTTCCTTCTCCTTTTCATCTGGTACGTATTATGAGTATTAAGAAGACGTAGGTAGGTACCTAATGCCAGTTCTATTTTTGCTCACACATATGGAAAAGAAGAAACAAGAAACCATATGATTATCATCACGATACACTAGCAACATGTATCTATGCTACACCAAACCATCGACACAGCTGTGAAATATTTTGTTTGTGTTGTTCTTTTTGTATGGGAAAAATGGAAATTGTCTTGCCAAAGATTATGCTCGCTTGTGTTTGTGATGTAATGGTCGGGTACGGGTATCGCGTTCGCGTCTAGTCTGATCCTACCACTCTCTCTCCAATGCACACACATACTACGGACGTATTTATCGCACGTGCACATATGTTGGCCTTTTTTGTTTTTAGTGTGTCAACTTGTCTGTAGTTGTGGGGAAAAATTGACACATTTTCTGTTTGTAGATAGTTTTTGGTTTGTTTTCCTCTCCTTCGTTTTCGTATCTACTCGTACTATGCGGACTCTGCCTATGGCTATGACTCTATCTTGTACAGCGACATGGTAGGTGGTAGTTTTGTGTGGCCAGTTTGTTTTACTTTTTCGTGTTGAAAACACATTTTCAATGGCAACGCTCGGAAAAAAGTGAAACATATGATTAGTGGAAGAAAATTTGGTTTTCTTCGTAGAGAAGAAGTACACTGTGAAAGTGAATTATTTATTTGTTATGTTTATTTGAGACAATCGACAATTTGTTGAAGTGAAATACCTACAAATTGTTGTACAATTATATAATTTCAAATTTAAAGTCATGGAATATGAACTTGATGATCGACGACAAATTGTTCAAAGATCAAGTTAATTAGTGAAATTATTGTGGAAAGTTTTTAACTGAATTGAAAGTGATTTATTGATCTCATTTGAACGCCATACCTATTTAATGGACTTGTCATCAGTTAATTAGTTCATCAGCATCAGTTTTTATCAATTAACTTGGATAAGTTCACGATAGTGTCAACCAACGGCAGCTGATTTTAGTGATTGCTTCTTTAATTGGTATGACATAAAGATAATCTTTATTATAATTCTGTCTGTTGGTCGTTTCTGTTTAGAAGAGTTGTACAACTTTTTACTAATCGTATTTGGTGTAGAAGGATTGGCCAAAGAAACAAATTGAATGGCGGATATTTCAGATGTTTTCATGACAAGACAGATAGCAATTTTGAGATTGAAATTGTTTGACGTAAGGAGGGGGTACTCGCGCATTGAATAGGCAACTATCCCAAGGGCTTTTATCTCACACTAACCTTGATCATTTCCCGAAACATTACAAAACTTTACACGAACTGTAATCAATTATGTCTGGTAGTATACACTACACAAATGCGTAGCAAATGACGCAATCGCATTGGTCTTCTACACGACTACACGTGTAGACGATATGACCTCCTTGGATATTTTTCGTATGACAGGTCTATTCGAGCATGATCAGTCAAAAAAATAGGAACATGATGGTCTTGATTTATTTTTGAAATTCACTAAAAGCTATTAATTATTGCAATATTGATGTAAAACTATTTTGTTTACGTCAAATTCTGTCTGATCTATATCAAGATCTCGATCTGTTTATTTATGGACTGGAATAAGTACGTAACGTTTGTGTTCATTTTTGTTTTAATGATTTGCGATTTGGGTCGTAAATTTTGTTCTATTATTCGCAAACTGGGGGAGTGGAGATAACCGAGTTTCTCAAGTCCTGTCTATCTATTTAAACTAAATGGAGTTTTTTTCTGCGAGTAAAATATACTTGTTGCGATTACAGTAGATGATTGTGCTTTTTGGCACTGCGCCGTAATAATAACAAATTTAAGTCTCGACCTTAAGTTTCGCTCACAATTGCGAAATTTGTACGGAAATTATAGCCACAGTGAACTAGAAAAATTAATAGTGGAAACTTAAAAATTTTTATTCGTCTTTCGCTTAGAGTAAAAATTTCTCTGAATTATGAGCCACACTGTAGAAAATTAAATTTCACGTGAAATCGAATATTGATGAGGGAATTTTTTGGTATTTGAACGGGCTCCTGCTAAGTTTGGTTTTGTGAAACTTTCTTTATCGAATGGGTATGATCTGAAATAATGCTTTAACAATTTTATTGACAGCAGAGCTAAAAAATGTTGTTGGCATGAAAAATGAAAACTGATAAAAACAGAACTAAACGTCATATGTAAACGCAGCCAATTTTATGTGCTACAATTATTTACTTATGATGCAAAGTATTCAAAGCTTTAAGAAGTAAATTAATTTTTTATAAAAAAACGAAAGATTTGTATTCAATTTAAAGCGAATTCGAGTCACTTCCGCAATTGCGTTGTAGAACGAAACATTCAACAGCTAGCCAAGTGCCAAATCATTGATTCATTTCGAAATTCAGTCTTCAAGTACAGCAGTTGAAACTTGGCTTTATTTGTTTGTAACCATTTTTGCCCGCTATATTAACATAAATAACAAGAACAAACAACAAAGATCATTAGGAGACCCCCCTTTTGAACAATGTAATCGATAGTTAAGTTTAAGTCGCACATCCATGGTAAACAAATTTGTTATTCAGCACTATGGACGGGATTCATTTTGCTATTTTAATGAACAGATAACCGATTAATGCTTTTTAATCAGAATTGATTGGTACTATCGTGGATTTGTGCATATTCTGTTATAGATTTTAGTTCTACCCGCTATTCATTGTTAAAGTCGTTTGTAATGTTGATCACATATTCGAAAAATCTATAGCTTTAAGTTTGCAAGTCTGGTCTTGTGAAATCGTTTTTGACATCTTCATATAAGTAAGTTTGACGTAAGAATTTGTTTTCAAATTTGATTTGTCAATTCCTGTTTTAGTCTTTTAACCATTAGACATAAAGGAAATTGATTTCAAAATCCACGAAAAAGTATCAAAAAAATACCAATTTCAAAAACGTTTGCATACCTACCTTCCTCATCAAATCGATGTCGGTATATTTGTCGTTGATAGCTTGTCTCTGGTTTTGCTGCTTAACTAAAGTTCGCACCAAATTGTATACTTTGTATTAGGTACCTAGTTTTTTTTTTTATAAATATAGCGTTGGTACCTATAATAGGGTCCCAAAAACTTACACAAATTTGAAAGTTTGTCCATTAATATTCAAAAAGTGAGACATTTATACACACATTGAAAATCTCCGTTTCGAAATAGGAGAGACAGAACAACTTGCGCTATAGGTATACCGAATATTTCGCTGCTAATCGATTTCATTGAAACGTCAACCAAGGTCTTTGAATTATTAAACTTATTTTCTAAAATACAAAAGATATGTTCCTAATAACCGTTTATTTCGTACAACCGACGACGTTTATAAAATTTGCGTAAGTAGATTCCATCGAAGGACGCCATTTTGTTGGCAGATGTCAACAGTTTCCAGAAATTCTCATCCCGTCTTGAAATTCTATTCCGTTTTGTTCTCACTTCTCCATATGTGACAGTCTTCAAAAGTCCACTATTCGCCTTAACTTCGTGACATGCCAATAAATTACATAATTGGAACTGCTGCTGCTGCTTGTGGAACAAAAGGAAATAATTTTACTCTGACCTTATTTATGAACAGAATTCAAACTTATATTAAGATTGAGGCGCAATTAATGGCAGAGGTCAACTACCTACTCACCCAAACAAAATGACTTATGTCACTTCGATTTGTGACGATTACGTTTAACCTTGCCACCAATGTTCCCACTTCAATATTTCCCACCCTAACCTATATTGTGTTCGTAATGATATGCACCACAAAAGTCGATTAAATAAACCTTTAGCGATACGACTCAAAAGACCCGACTTCATGCATTCGAGGTTTTATTTAAATTAAAAGAAAATGTCAAGTTCCAATGAAAATAGCTCGTGCATTTTAAGTGCAACTTAAAAGAAAAACTTCACACCAACAGCGCTTTTCTCGACGAACAAAGAGTGTGACAAAACTTCCGTGTGAACCTTCTTGAAGAACAACAATTAACGTTCAGCATAAAGTTTTAATAAAAGTTGCAACAAGAGGAGAAGAACACTTGCCACAATGCTTATACAACACCCAAGTCTAATAATCACTTGACCTTAAAATGTCATTCCGTGTGTCTGGCAAACCACATTACCACAGCCACTCCACAAATTGAAAAGCAATTCAACTCTAATTTCACCAACTAAGTATCAAATCAAAAAGTAAACCATCAATTATTACGTGAATACAAATTAACGCCTCAAGTGGGTATCTACTAGATGTCTGTGTATCTCTATACCAACCGACTGACAGGTAATTAGAAAACTAGCGGATAGTTACGTCTATCGACTTACTGTCTCCCTCTCGTACACATGGAGAAATAAATATGTACAATACATAATACGCGAACAAAATTGCAACAACAATGAATGTGTAAATTGCATGCACAGCTGAGCGATACAAGGTCATCATCACTACCACCAAACATACTGTGTGCAGGGGAGGGCATATGGGGAAATCGATTCTAGCAGAGAAAAAAAAAATATTCAAACACGAGCCACGAGCGTTAGGTATCTATCAGCTGTTTGTAATAAATTGTAAATATCACAATTCCACATAGCCATTGCATTTACGAGATGATGAGGCACTTTTGCAAGTCGGGGGATGGAAAGTCGAACAAAACGCTGCTTAGAGTGAATTTCTAATTTAGGCGAACAAAGGCAACACTAGCACAACTACAACGTCGACGACGCGTTCGATGAAGGCAGGCAGCAACCAGCCATTGGCACACAACAAAGGCGGACTTTGAAACAAGAAATAATGTTTATTAATTATTATTGTTATTACCTATCTACTTTTGCATACGTTGAATATACAGTGGTCAGCAGGAAAAACTGCGCACTATCGACGCGCGAGAGTTTTCCACTCAATTTTTGGGCCAACGATTGTCATTGTTAATTGAGGTTGTTAAACACGGTGAGTGACAGCGTGTAGTCATCAAACATTCAGGCATTTTATAAAAGGACTAACATAAGTTATTAATTATTAGTAAAGAAAACTGTGTAGAGATTTAAATGAATAAAATAGTTGGTAGCAACGGTCAGCTGTTGAAGTTTGAACATCACAAGCATTTATCCAAAATGGCAGCTAACACAAATGCTGAAAATTTGAGGCACTGCGTTTGCATGTATTAAATTACTTTTCATTGACAGTAGTTTATACAAATAATTGCAGAATTTCGAACTACATTTTCGAACTGTTAAATTTTGTTGAACGAATTTTATGGGTCTGTAAAAAGGTGAATTGAGTTGAAAAGAATGATAGTTTTATGTCTTAAAATTATAAAGTGAATTGGTATTGCTACATTCAAAATCGTATTGACAGTGACAGGTGACACCTATCAAAAAACTTATAGAACTCTTTTTAAACTCGCTGTTACTGTGTCGCGTCGCGTTGCCTGAAATACATGTACACACAAAGCCATTCTCTGGCCACACAAAACATCATAAGTTAAAATGTCAGCCGCAAGAAATTTTCCTAGCTGACTAGAGCTGACTCGTTACTCGTAATTCAAGTGTTTGGTCTCTTTATTTTTTGGCATTTATGTTCGTCTCTACCCTTTACTGAATGTATGAAGCTACCCTTTACTGAATTTGCAAGCCAAGAACGGAGAGAAATTACTCGTTACTCGTTACTTTGGCAGTTTTCCTTTCATTTATTTTTGTTGACACTTCCTGCTATAGCATTCGGTTCAAACTGTGTACGCGGATAGACCTAATTTCGAACATTTTGGGATGCGATTCCAAAAATATTCGTGAGGTTTTTGCTTTTTATTCCAAGCATTTGCGGAACAACAACATCTTGAAACTTTTGCGAGTATGTCAGCAAACGTTTTTTATTGTACGTTTAATTGCTTTGACAGAAAACATGTAATAGATCATTATACACAGAACTCAAAAGAATGATTCGATTTTTTTTTATTTGTGGTACTTTTCTTAAGCTGTGAATTCTGACTCAACTTATCAGCTAACTGTAACTAATACATTTTTTTACTTAAAGTCCATTCATTGTACCAAAGCAAAAGGGTTTTTAAACATTGCAAAGCTATCAGGAATAAATTGATTTCGCAGAAATTCGCTGAGGTGTAGAAATTCAGATCTGTCGTGAATAAAATTCCTCAAAATGTATGCCCATTCCTGAAAAATGTGTTTGGTAAAAGAATTTCGATCGAAAGAACAAAATTTCCCCGGAAGCAAAATTGTTTTGTTTAAAAAAAAAATCCAAATTTCGATATTCGAAAATATCTTTCAGAATCGGTGGGAATTACATTGAGATGGAAATTCACAGAGGAGCGGCATACAAATGACGAATACGCGTTTTAAATTGTACAAAAGCTCTACTTTGACACAACTACAGTTTATATACAGAGTACCTCATAATATGGTCGTCAAAATTTTGAAAATGATATCGCTCAGGCGATTATCGTTATGGTGGTGGTTTCTCCCCACCACTTCGCTTAATGTGCGCTTAATTGTGACAGTGTAGGTTCCATAAAAAAAAAAAAAACTGTGTTGGTAAAGCTGATTGACTTGCTCTGTTTAGTCACTTGGTACATGTTTTCACTTAAAATATTAAAAAAAAACAATCATGAATAGAAGACGGCTAGAAGATAAGTGCAGCTGTACAAGTCATAGCAATAGCAACAAACCGAAGAAAGAAAATGCTTTCTATATGTGTGAATCCATATTCCATTTGTAAAAGAAATTAAATTAACAACAACGAATTTTTTTGTGTTGAACTTACCATTCTCCATACTGTTTTTTTGCTTTCGTTTGAAATACCGATATTTTCCCTGATCTGTCAAAATTTAGCTGTGGAAAAATGTATTTTGCATTAATACGCCTACTTAAATTCTGTAGAGATTTTTCATACAGTGGCTAACAAATTTAGCTTGAACTCCGTACTGCTTGGCTTAATTTTATCTTTGGAGACATGTTTGTATGGGGGCTTAATTTAAGCGCGAGCAGCATACTAGATTTAAGGGAGAAGTAGGAACAGTGTATTCAAAATGAGGATTTCCAACAATATCCGTGGCGGAAGAGTTGAGTTTCCAAAAATGTGGAATGAATCGATTTTTGAATTTTCTGCCAGTAGTTAGCCAGGAGTTGTTCAATCGCATCATTCTTATGAATTTCCCCCACGGCACATGCAACTACATCAAATATTTTCAGATCTTACCCAAGAGTTCCAGAATTCAATATCTTTTTACGAGACGAAAACCTCTGTTATCTATAGTCGGAACTGGGTCACTGCCAGCAACTACCAAAATGTGCGCGCCAACCCATACCCACCGAACAAGAGCCGCTTTTAATTGGAAAATGGAAAATCCGCTCAACCCAAAGAGTAATGAATTCTCTACAATGGAACGAGTTTTTTTTTACTCGTAGTGCTTTGTGTATTACTTTGCAGTCAACACAGCCAGAAATGGAGTAAAATTGTGCTCACCCAAGGCATGGTTTATAGCCAAACCTATTATTTAATCTACCAAAACATGTTGCAAGCATGTGTTGCAATTTCGAGCGACTTTGCGTGTGCCAAATGACCAAATGCGCTCACTTTAGGTGACCAGTTTACTACAATTTGACGAAAGCTCTTGCACGCTGAATTTTTAGGCCACGGACTGTAAGTGCGGAGTGCTGTCGAGTTGCTTTGTTTTGAAAGTAACAGATGAAGGACATATTAAAAAGGGGACCAGGTACTCACAGTACTCACTCTTACTCTTGTTCCACATAACAATATTATGTACTCCGGCAAGTGCCGCTCCATTTGGGAAATTCACAATACATGATTTTGTTGCTCGGTCGGTCTACGGGCTTACATGCGTTTCTCCATTTGAGCAAGAGATGAGATGAAAACACTTGGAAAGTAGTGGACTTTGTTTTGTTAACTTATGTTTGCGGATTTTTTGTTTGTTTGTATTGTTGGAAAGCCTGTTCATGGTTTTGCACTGAAAGCTGTGTGACTGGTAATATGTTTGTTCATATAGGGGCGCTCATGCTCACTTCTGGCTGGAGGGTTGAGTAATTTTTATTTAATGCTCGAGTTTGCTTTAATTTTTTTTCTGTTTGTGTTGCATAATTCTGTCACAATCTGCTGTCATTGTAAAATTGTTTAATTAGCTGGCAGTGAGTAGAGCAACCACTATAGTTAAGACCTTGGGCAAAGTTGTCGCGTACATCGTACAGCTCGAGTGGGTACTTGCAGGTTGCTTGGAGGAAATCAAAAGGCTAGCTATTTATAGAACTATTAAAACAGTTTATCGAGTCTTTAGAAATTACTTACACGTAACACGTTTTCAAAGATAATCATTACAATGGAACTCAGTTGCGCAGCGAATTTCCAACATTCCTGCGCGGAATGGAAATTCAGTTAAAATCACAGAAATGTCAACAATTCTCCCTAGCACAATTGCACCAATAATTTCTTAATAAAAAATTGACTGACTTTGTGGTTGGTTAACCAGTGCTCTCAAACTTTAGTTTTGAAAATTATGCGTAACACTAAAAAGTCTCTCCTTTCTACGTACACTGTTTCAAAAAATACATACAGCGGATGGCAAATCCGCTAAAAACAACTTGCAATAAAATTTCTGTAAACGGGGAAAAATTTAAAAAAAACGTAAAATTTTGTTGTTTCCTTTAAGAAAAAATGAAAGTGGCTTCCAATGAATTTCTATTTCAAATCTCCTTGTATTTTCATAAAGTAGAAATTCCCAGTTACTAGTTCAAGTTTTCCCCTAAAAAGTAAAACTCCCACGATGTGGTTATTACTGTACCTTGCATGGATTCTGAATGAAGTAAAAATATAAGAAAATTGAAGAGAGAACAAAATAGCACGGATTTCAAATGAAACTTACTGGATCAGCGAACGAATATAGTCTTAGTATATAAACTGCTTCTACTATTCTGGAATAGGTTCACCCATCCCGAATAGTTGGAAATATCGGTAATTTCAATCAAAGTATTGGAGTACACACAAGTTTTGTTGCTTTTCCAACAGTTGAACCAAAAATTGATTGTAATATCCCAACAGAAGTAACCACTGGTAAAGGATTTTCAAGTTCAAGTGGTTGAAAATATACTTAGACCTTAAACTAATGTCACAGACCCAATTTGCATTTTATTCAATCAATGGTAAGAAAAGTAAGCAAATCCGACAAACATTTTTGACAGTTAACTTATTGCCGCAGTGTTAGAAAAAGACGAAAGGTATGTAATATGCGAGAATGCGGTCACATAGAAACTTGTCCAAAAACACCAACAAAGTCCATTCGAAACTTTAAGCTTGTAACACAAGTACAGAAGCAACAAAGCATAGATATACATAAAACATAACTTTATGTTGCTTACGAAATGAGCAATCAGGAAGCGCACAGGTGATGTTCACGATAATTAAATAAAATATATTTCAAAGTTGTCATTGACAATAAAGTCTACGTATACCGACTCGAAGAAGGCGCTGAATATTTACGCCTTCAAACACAACCGGAAACCCAACAGAAATAACCGTAGGATACGCTCTGCGGACCCTGTGCTGAATTCGTTATAAATTTGCAATTCAATAGATGCTCACACGCACATTTAGCAGCAGATGCAACTTTGTTGTCATAACACAGTCTGTGTATGACAGAATTTTCTCTTATTACGCCAAGCAGCTTATAATTACATTAAATTAGACCAAGGGCTATGTCCCATTTTGCAAGCAAATTCTTTTCTACTTTACATTCACACGGACGGCAAATGACCTTAGAAATCATCCAACAGAATGTTGATCGTGTAATTTGTTTACACAACACGATTGCAACATATGTACTTACTAAATTATCAACACCATACTACGCTGTACGATTAGCATTCCCTTTGATCAAGAAGTAGACCATATCATACTGTCTGTGGATTTCTGACGCCAAGCAATCTAAAAACAAAAATAAATGAAATTCCTTACAGCACCCGTGGTGGCTTTGGCTAACCTATCTGTATGATGACAATGATGACCAAGGAAACCATACAAGGTAAAAAATGCGCTATGCTAAAGCGGACGAACGAAACGAATTTAAATCGAAACCAAACCGCACATACATCAGATTCGGATAGCTCATGTGTGTATAGCCTTAGAACTGCATTCAGCTCCGTTCGGTACTTGCCAAACAAATACTCTCCGCATCTCGGTGTATTGCTATCCCTCTCTTTTGGGGCTTCGTTGTGAAAAATCAAAAAAAAAGTACTACTACGATCTACGAAATGGCGAACAACATATACAAATTTTGTTTTCTTTATTGCAATGAGCATATATTTATAGCAAATGTATAAATAAGCGCATTGCATTGGCTTGTGCAGTAGGTATGAATAGATAGATGCAGTGAATTTATTAAGAATCGCCGAAGATAAGGAGTGCTCGAGTGCACGCTCGCTTGTCTGGTTTTCGAAACCCCCATTACGACTTTGTGTGCTCGTGTTTTTCAAATATGGCGCATCAACTTGAATGATTATGATGTTTATTTTGTTCTAAATCGATGTAACCTTTACTTGTGGGAGTATACACATTCTGTAGTTGAGATGAAGCAGTGGCATACCGCAAGGCAATTAGGGCTGAAGCAGCATTGTAAATTCAAACAAAGTTGTCGTATTTTGAGGGTTACATTTATTCTCTTGAATATTAAATAAATTGAGGTTGTGGCTATTCCTATTATTCGTATGTTCCGAACATTTTACGAACTTTTAATTATTTTCCTATTCAATGTTCAATATGGAATCGACGATTTCTTTGAAGTTGTAACTTTTTTGCTGAATTTGACAACCATAAAAAGCCATTTTCGCTTTCAGACAATAAGCCGAAAGGCGACTTGCAAAGTCTACGCAGATTACGGTCATTGCAGACCTTTCGCGAAATGTGTTTAATTCTTCTATATGTATTTCTTTATTACCCGTCGTTGATTGATTGTTTAAGTTTTTAAAGTGAAAAGAAATGATTCGGGCTATGAGTTGGTTGTTCATTATGCACATTAAATAGTTTTGCATATTAAACCGTATCACTCACCGGTTATTATGTTAACTCTTTTTAAGTGACAGCTTAGATCCGGGTTCACAAAAGCAGCGACGCGACGCTGTTGTTGGAATGTAAAAATCAATCGTAAAAATCAAACTTATACACGTTCCAGCCGAACTTGTTTACTTATAGCATCTGCGCGGTACTTATTTTTTTTTTTTTTTTTGTACCAGACTACACCTCAGTATTCAGGGTTTAAGTGGTAGTCACATTGCAATTTCCAGACTAACCTAACCCTTAAGCAAGCACAATTAACCTTTTTTTCTTCCGCTCATCTAATTGTATCCTCGTTTCTTATTTAGGTACCAACAATATAACTCAATTTAAAATAAGTATTCACTTTCAAAACGTCCTTGACTCCAGCTACTAACAAAAACTAAAAAAAAAAAACAACTCTTAACTTATAGCATTCACTGTCAATGATTTCCGCACAACCACTAAGTACTTAGATAGTTACCTAGGTATGGATTTTGTATAACGGAGGCAGAGGTGGGTAGGCTTAGCACCTACCAGAATGACTGGGAGAGCTACTCGTAGATAGGCAGTTAATCTCTCTAAGTCGAGGTGTGAATTTGCTTACTTGAACGACCTACGTCCAGAAGAGCCATAACTCCATTTGTTCTTTTTGGTATCCGACCTGTACAAAGTGAATGCCAATTTAAACTTTGACGTTCGAAACAAATCATTGATCTGTACCAATTTACACTGAAATGACCCTGACCCTACACGGCTACACCTCATAGGTAGGTAACAACACTTTACTTACCTATGAGGTGAACGCATTACCTACCACTAAAAGTTTGTTATAGAAATATGCCTAGGTACCTACTTACCACCTACCTACTTGCCAACTTTTTTATGTTTTTTTTTGCACAAAAATTAACAAACCCAAGGTTAAGGAATAAAATGTGGAACGCAGCAAACTATTTAAATAATTTATTTTGCCACCTCAAATGCTTAACAAACAACCAGATATAAATATCATTCTACAATCCACTTCTGTAATCTCCTCCTCACACTAGTGCAATTTTTTTCATTTTGCATGCAAACAAAAATCAGCTGTAAAAGGTAAACGATGAAAATAGTTCAAGTGGATTTTTATTTTTATTTCTCTCTCGATTTAAAGAGAGAAGTAGAGAGTAATAAAAGAGCTTTCCCTTTTTATGCTTCTTGTTATATTATGAACTTCCATCATTTCTCTCTTTGTCGCTCCACATAAAATCTAACGTTGTTTCGGCTTTGTTTTGGTTGCTTTCTCGCTCTTACATTACATGTCAGCTGCTGACTGTTGCCACACACAGCACACCACACACTCTCCCGTTTTCAAAAGCAGTTAGGTAAGGTTGGTTGAGTGAGTCGCGTATACGTATTCAATGTTCATGCAGCAACGGCAGAGTTGAAACGAGTTTACCTTCGAAAAGTCGAACATGCTATTTCGAAATAGCAAAGAGCACGTGCACTTTGTGGAAGTGAAGGCGTTTCTCTCTGATCATATGGTTTTTGTGGGTGTGTTATGTTGTTGATATTGTTTTTTTTTTTGTGTTGTGTTATATAGTTGTGTTGTTTGTGTTCGGTAATGCGATTGAGTGTATGCAGGTCATGTTCATGTACATGCGCTGCTGGGGTAATAAAGTGGAGAACGAGATTTTTCATGCAACATTTTTTGTTGATAAAGTGGGTTGGATACATTTTAGATGTCAGCGGGTTGTTGTCAATCGGACTTGTGATGGATTTAAAAATTTCGGTGAAATATTTCTCATCTGCATGTGAATAGTTGAAAAATATCAATATTTGTAAAGACATTTTTTTTATCACGTCAACTGGAAAACTGTTCATGTGACCGATCAAGGCCAATCAAAACTGAGACACATCAAGTCGGCCAGCTGTCAGACTGGGGACGTTCGATTATCTAGTTTGGTAAGTCTGACAGCTGGCTGACTTGATGTTCCATTGGGCAAAAAGAAGCGTCCGGGAAAGTCCGGAATCGAAAAAATCACTTCTGAACCATTCCATTGGTACCTACAAAAAATAGGTACTCTTTTGGTGGTTCTGAGAAGAGAATTTCGATTTGAAGCCAGAATCCACTCAAGAAGCACTCACACAAGTGTAATTTATGTATTTTATACAAGTCAGCTAAAAGCAGCCGTAGACTATTTTTTGGCAGTTCACCAATACTTTTGTGGATTCTTTCAGAAGCAGTTTTGTTGTTCCATTGGATTTCAGAATGAGTGGATCCCCGAGTGAAACCAATGGAAAACGACATAAGTCTGACAGCTCTCTCACTAGATGAAACTCGGCTATGGGGAAATCGGTCGTGAGAGCAGATGTTTCAGTTGACGTTTATGGAGGGGTAGCCGACGAATCTAGTCAAGAATTTCGTGACTTACTATGTTGACAGTTCGCATATGTGGCTGACGTAGAAAAAGTGACGTTCCCGACCAATCTAGTTTTTGCGTTCAGGTTACATCTCATCCAGACCAATCTAGTCGACTTAAGATAACTAGATTCTTGAATATGGCCGATTATTTTTTGGCATTTCACCAATACTTTTGTGGATTAAATCAGATGCAGTTTTCTTGTTCCATTGGATTACAGAATGAGTGGATCCCTGAGGTGAAACCAATGGAAAACGACATTTGATCGGTCAAATGAACAACTGTTTCAGTTGACGTCCATGAAGGAGTAGCCGACGAATCAAATCAAGAAATTCAGGCCGGAGTATTTAATTGACAGTTCTTATATGTGGCTGTGGTGGGAAAAGCGACGTTCCCGACCAATCTAGTTTTTGCGTTCAGGGTACATCTTATCCAGACCATTCTAGTCCCGTTTAGAGTCTCTCGTTTTGGTATTGTCCATTCCATAGGTTGATCAGATTTACTGCGAGTGTATTCCATCTACCAGATATGCCCCCTGACCCCATAAGCATTATCTCTCTCCCTCAGAAATAATCTTGCAATAATGCATCACTTTCCATTCGCCTTGCAGATAACTGAAACATGAGCAGAAACAAAGTGCTGCACACTGTCTAAAAATACCTGTCGTCGTTGCCAAGCAGAATAATCAAACAATCCGATGATGTAGGATGTAGATGCTCCTCTCATCTTTATTGCTCCACTCCGCCTGTCACCTTGTTTTTGTTTTTGCTCGTGCTTTGACCCAGTTTCCGGCGATAACAAGTGGCGGAAGAGTGGAGCTTTTATGCTTCGAACTTCGTTTCAATATTCGCTCCCCTTTTGCATTTGGTTTCACATGTGCCCCTTTATACACACTCTCTGAACCATGACCTACTTTGTCTTCATGACAACAGTACTAGAGATGCATCATTTCCGTGCAACCAACCAACGGATACACATCACAGGAACATGTTGCTCTGCCATCTGTCTCTAGCTGACTCTTAATTATATTAGAAATGTTCACAGACAATTGTACTAAATCGGTATTCCTTTCCTGTTTCGCCCTTAGATCGTGGTCGTCGTGTCAAACTGCCAAAATGATACCAACAACAGCTTCAAGTACACCCACCACCCAAACATCGTCCTCGGCGATGATTGGCATTGCCTCGCTTGTGTTGGAGGGTCGTGCCATGTCAGAGGATGAATTCGCCATACCGTTGTGTTTGGTGAAGAGTCATATGCAACGACGATCACATCTCTACGCACAACTAGCAGGACATGAGGTTGGCAGTAGCAATAATATTGCAATCACTAGCACCACCAGCAGCAGCAGTAGTACACGTCCATCGCAAGTGGTCAACATCACGCTCAATCCGAATGCAATAGCGAACGCAATGCCCTTACTAACAGCCAGAACAGCAACACCGACAGTCAGCTTGGTACCGGACACAACGCATCAACGCTGGACACAGAAAATTTGCCAACTGCGACAATCATCGCCAACAGTCAGCCGTGAGATGACTCTCGAAATGATTGCCGTTGGGGTCGACGATGACAAATCGGATCTAGATCGCAGGATGACAGTAGTCTATCATCACCGTCCTGTGCCTTCGCCAATAGCTGAGAAGCTACACTCGTTACAGTCACTTGCCACCACATGTTTGAGGGCATCGCCAGACAATACACCCAACTATGGGTATACGGTGTTGTCGTCTTCACCAACATCGCCTCTAGTGCCAGCTACAACATCGCCTAAGTACTCATATCTCACACCGCCTCCACGCTTGGCAACACCATTCATTGTGAACACAACGTCATCATCGTCAACCCCGCCGAGTAACAGTTGCTGCAGTGTTGGAGGGTCTCCAAATGGGTATACTTTGGATTCGCCATCGAGCTCTAACACTTTGGGGCATCATGAGCAGCAGCAAGCGAATAACGGCAATGGAGTTGCCACTAGTTGTAGTACGAGTCCCAAACAGGGACCACATTGTGATCAGTTCCTCAGGAAGATTGGCTTGGCTAAGGGCGAAGCCGCTGACGCTGAGGATCACATCTGTGATATAAGTTATGGTATTAAAATTGTAAGTATACACCGTCTATCAAATTTGTTTGGTTATTGTCACAGTTGTCTTCTTTACTTGCAGTGCATACGTTGGCGCACACATTGTCAAGAGATGGAAGCAATAATGGCCCGCGGCGAGCCGATCTGTATAGAAGTTTACCTCGGACCTGTCGGGCACAAAATACTGCTGGAGCAATGGATTATCGCACAGAAGGAAAAGTATGCAAATTTTGTTCCCTCTAGCTGACCTATCTTTCATACCTCATAAATCATAGTAGCGGAAAAATGACAGCTTAAAAAATGCTGAATTTGTTTGATTAACATCAAAGGAGCTACCGCATAACCTAGCATTTTGATTTTGACTGATCATATTGGCACTATGCTTAAAATTTATTCAGAGACATTGCTGACTCAGCGTTTTATGAGGCTTTGTTTGTGCGCAGTCAACTTAATTGCGCTACTTTTATGATGTGTTCATTAAAGGCAACTGCGTAGATGAAAATTCGTTGTGTCGAATACTCTTAAATCAGAAAGCTTTCCTATAATTACAAAAAAGTTCAAAGCCTCAAATTTGTATTAATACTAACGAATGCAGTGAATTAACTAATGTGCTTGTTAAAAAATAGAGTTTTACGTTCGCAACTATATGGCGCCACTGATAGCCAGCTTCTTCCTCGATTGTAACCTCAAAGTTACACCTACTGTGACACTACGGTATCAGATAAATCTTTCTTTTTTTGATTTTTCATTGTATGACTCGTGCTAATTGAAATTTTTTTCTACTTTTAGAGTTCCCGCGCCAACAATGACCCTACCGTCGCTGTGCAGTGCCATCCGTAGTCAGCTGTACTTCTCGCAGATAAGTGCCTGGTGTGATCTTATAAAAAAATCCGATCGAGCCGTCTACGATACTGGGCGGATCCTCTTTCCACCAACGTCAGGATCGTCGCACTCGGGCAAGCGACCGCGCCTGAACGTACTTTATCGTATTAAACCTTACGATTCTACTGCCAGTTTTAACTCCAAGCCCCATGTGCACAACTTTCCGAACGTAGTCGTTTCGGAGAACACCTGCATCTCTGTTTGTGTAAAAAGTCTTCCACGCATCAACGGCGGCATCCCACGAGTTGGCGAGTGTTCCGCTGCTACTGGTCCACCAGTGGCGATTGCAGTTGCAGGTATCGGCGCTTTGTTTAGTGTCACACCCGTTGGCTGTCAATCGGTTAGTACGGGCGCCGGAAACACAGTGCGGAGAGCTTCAATCAGTCATTTACCGTCAACATCGGCGGCGTCTACCAACAGCGTCTGCAGTGGCGATGATTCAATGGACAAGGGCAAGCACAAGTGTATGTTCGACGACGATGAATGTGGCTGCAGTTCAGATGCAACACTATCTCATCGCGAGAAACAGCTCATGAAGTACAAGAAGCGGATGCTGAAGCGCGATAAAAAAACAGGCAAGAAAACGACTTCGGACAGTGGAGGTGAGTTTTACAGCTCGCAACAGTTCGATGGATCTCTGGACTCCTCCACTTCATCGACGAAATATCAGCCAATGCAGTTGGATGAAAAGGACAACGGATTGGTGGACGAAACCTTCGCCGATGAGGCCAGCAATGGCCAGCAACCGACCCTGCCCGAGTATGGTTCGATAAATTCGATCCGCCCACCGTTGTACCAGCCCACACCGCCGACGAACGGCATAGCTGAAAGTGTTCAAACTCAAGTAGTTGAAATGATCTCGACGGGCACACAGACGGCCAACTTTCCACAGTCAGCCGCATTTCCCAATTGTGATTTGTGCGGCAGCGAAATGTCCATTGTGTGCATGTACTGTGATGAGAATTTTGCGGAAATAACAACGCCACTGAATAAAGCTGATTTACTGTTGCAAGCAATTCAGCGGACGCCTAAAACGGCACGAAACCGCAAACCACTAAAGAACAACAATAATTCACCGGTAATGACGCATCAGACGACGCGAAACACAAGTGATTGTCAGGTATGCAAGCGTCAGAAGACTCAACATCACTTCCGCCGCAAGGAGGAGGACAAGCAACAGCAAAGTTCGAACAACAATTGCAGTAATGTGACGAACGGAAAATGTGCCAACAAGGATGGGCCGCCGTGCGACTGTGGCGCGACCTCGTTTCGCATGGACGAGGATGATGAGAATCACGAGTGGAACGACATCAAAAGCCACCTCACTGCCATAAAGGAAAATAATTCGCCGACATATGTCTCGAACGGCGGAGGAGCGGAATTCAAAACGCCTAACTCGCAAATCACAACAAACGGCACGTCATCACTAGTCGCACCTCAGCCCAATATGAAGCCCAGCCTGTTGCACATCCTCGATGGAGGAGGCGACAAGCGGCGAATCCTTCCCAAAGTCAATCTGACGCAAATATTTTGTGCAGCCACCTCATCGCCGATACCCATCAGTAGTTGTCCATCGCCAGACACCACATTCACTTTTGACGTAGTCAATGGGACGACATCGAACTTACCGTCTCCCGATGCGAACATCCCCGTGCAGAAATCTTATTCGGCGCCAACACTGCCAAATTCGCCTTCGCTATCGCCGCGATTCGCTAAACAAGCTGCCTTTTACAAGAGACGCTCACGTCATTTGTCCGATCGTTCCGATCGATCGTCCCTCGGGTCCGATGAACAGTTCTCCGATGAAGAACTCGAAGGCGGCGTCTACAGTCCGGCATCGTCGCCAATGAAATCTCGAGCTCGCGCATTGGCATACGGACGCAAGCCTTTGCTGGGCAATTTGGAAGAGAGTCTGTTGCAAAGACGTTTTCTTCCGAAAGCCGAAGTGTCCGGGTTTAAGGTATTGCTGGGCGCATCTGGTGCTTTCTGTCCCACACAGCTAACGATTCCTGCTTCGGCGTTTTTCTATGAGTTGCGGGGTGAAGCACTTAGCACGCCTTATGTGGTAAGAAATTTTGATAAAATAACTTCCCTCTCCTAGGGTTGTGACTAATTTGGGTGTGTGTTTTTTCATTTCAGTGCGAAATTCGTTTGCCAAGAAAGGGATACTTGATACCGAACACTGGAACCGTACAGGCGACTCTACTAAATCCGATGGGCACAGTTGTGCGAATGTTTGTGATACCTTATGATTTTAGAGATATGCCGCCGCTGCATCAGACTTTCATCCGTCAACGTATACTCGCCGAAGAGTCGCAATCACAGGGCGAACAACTTGCAGAAGCAGCTGCATATAAAGGTGCTGCAATGTCTATGATGTCTCGAATGCATGGAGGTAGCAGTTTGGGACATATGATTTCCAGCGAGCATATGAAGCGACTGCGTTATTCGATCCACTTAAGGTATGAGCGATATGAGCCGCCACCTCCGGTGGATATGTTCTCAATTTGGTTCATAAGTCTTGTCTTGTCGCGTTTGCTGTTTCTTCGTTGAAAATCTTTTGAATATTTTCACACCAACACACAAATTTTGTATATCCACTTGCAGATTTCAAACAACACGCTCTGGACGGCTCACCCTTCACACTGATATTCGTCTATTGATCTCACGTCGCACCGATTGCGATACGGCAGCGGCCCATGCCAAAGGGGTGCTCGAGGCACCCAACGATCTGACCACCGACACAGTGATGCCCAATCATCCGAAATACAGCGCCCGTCAGGAGAATCCAAATAAAATTTAGTAGTTGCTAAATTTAATCAAAATGCAATCGCAGCATTATTTATTTATTATTTATAACAATTTCAAAGTGCGATTTAATCACTTGCGTAGGTTTAGTTAGTGCAAATTTTTTGTTTATTATTTTACTTTTATTTCGTATACTCATTATATTTTAATTTTTTTTTTCTATCTTGTCAATTCCCGCAAACAAATGGGAGCAAACGAGAAGTGATTGGATATCGTTTATATTTTGTTTAAATTTTATTTTTCATCTTTTTGACAAAAGATAATCAAAAAGAGGAGCTTTACCCTCTCCTCCAGAGTTTTAGGACTTGTTTTTTGATTGTTTTGATATACATTTATATTTTATTTTATTTTTTATTATTTTTGTATTATAAATTATTTTTTTTTTTTTTTGTGAATTACGAAAATTCTTGTACGAAACATTTGAATTGGGAAGAGGAATATAATACACACATGCGAATTGTATTTAACACCTCAAGTTGTGTATTTAAATTGGCAAATATTCGGTAGAAGGATGAAGGAGGAGCAGGAATGGGACGGTGAATTAAGTTATGTAAGGCGCTCATATCGATCAATATTTTGTTTTGTTTAATATTTTGCGAACTTTATAACAGGGTGGCGTGTATTTAGCAAGTGAAACGAGGGAATTCAGAACCGAATTGACTCGTTTTAACAGCAGCTAAAAAACGGTAGGGGGTGTTTTTTTAAGGGCAACCTGTAATTATTTCGGATGTGTTGCCGAATATTGACTATTATTGTGTTCAAATTAAAATGAATGGCTATGTAGGAAGATTTATTGTTGTTATAACAATTATTATTGATTGTATTGTTTTATTAGTTATTATTCTATAGGAAACGGTTTAAGTAAAATTTACTCGTGCATATAGTTGTTAAAGAGGAGACATTAGGTTGATTTAAAAAACAACGACTCATTCTAGAATTTTGATTTATTTGAAATGATGAAGAAGATCAATGGACTTCCGATATATGTATTTTAATTAAATGAGTTAGCACTAAATTTGACAAACGAGTGTATAAACTGTAGGAAATATTTACGACGTTTCAAGTAGGTACACAAACGCATCGGAAGAAAAATGTCTCTCGTATTCTGATGCGAACGTGACCTGGGAGTGATTTCCTCCTCAAAACGGATTGAGTTCGAATGGTTTAGTCAGTTAATTTTTAATTAGGTAGGTTTTTAAAATTTTACAGTCCGAAGCAATCATTTAGGTTTTTTGCAATTATTTTCAAAATTCATTAATAAGAGCTTACACTCAATTGTGTAGGTACATAGAAATATCATATCAACATTATTTCGTGTTTATTGACCTGCATCTAAGGCCGGTTGCATACGAAGTTCCACATTGTTGTCCGCTTTGAATTTCAGAAAGCAATAACGAACTGGCGGACATTTGGTCTGGAGAAACCAAATTTGTCTCAAAATTTGGAAAAACAGTTTTAATTACGTTTTAAATTGTCATCATCTTGTCATCAGCATCAATTGTGATGCATCAGCATCGTAACTGAAAATGCAATACGCCAAAAGAAAATATGGTTCTGCCTAAGAAAGTAAAACAACGCTCTGCACGAAGCCTCTGCGATGATACTTGGTTTATCCGAAATCCATCGCCGAATTTCAGTAAATTGCATATGAGCTTTATATTTTTGTGATGTAGATTCTTGCTCATTGTCTTGAAAGTTGATCGAATTTATCTGTCAAATGACAGCGAGGATTGCAGACTTGATCCTGGTTTTACTACTTGTCAATGCAGTCTTAGCAGTATGCAGTATGATGCAAATTTATTTGAGTTCTTGTAATCAAAATGTACATAACAAATGAGAGTTAAAAAAACACCTATTGAAATTTTTTTTATTTTACGTTGTCTGCATAATTCAAAGATTAATTTCACGGTTAATATTCATACAAGGAGTAGAACATTTTTGTGTTTATTTCTTGGTTACAAATGAAATGTGTATTCATTCAATTTCATCCCATTAGAATTTCAAAGATCAAGCGTTAAAATTACTGGCAAAACGTTGCTAAAATTGCAATTCCAAATTTAGACAGATTTCAACAACAAATTTAGTCAACCAACCCCTTAAATCTAAGTGAGAGTATGAACGTGTTTGGAAATTGTTGTGAATGCAAATATCCCCTAAGACATATGCATAATCTTTATCGCTTTCACATCAATTTGTGTTTATGTTTGTTTCTGTACAAAATCAATTGATATCTTAGTAAAGTAAATTGAAAATAACCCGCAATATAAGCTTAAATAGTTTTTATCGGTAGCCAGTTTTAATCTGTAATACGAACGTCCCTTTAGATTGTGTTATTCTTATTCGTTTTGATTTCACTATTACAACCTTCCATTCATGCTAACTGCGAATGCCTATATTATCAATTTTTTTTTTATTCCGTCAACAAACTCTATGATCGTATTTACCCTGAATAATAAAACAAAACTAACAATAAAATCACTTATTATTTTAAGTTAAACGTTACATAATGATGTGAAGCATTTCTGTGATACGATATGAGCGTCGCTACTAGTGATTATTAATTTTTATTTCTATTTTATTCGCATCCGAAACAATAAATATCAAAAGAGAAACAATGAAAAACAAACTTTATTTTGTTGGTTAAACTGTGTAAACAAGTTTTGGCTTTTTCATTTACTCACATGAATGTCTTTCTAAAATGAAAATAATATAGCAACAAAACTAGTTAGTTCTCGTTGTTTTTTTCTATTGTTTTATTTTAATACTCTAGAATAAGGTTTCAGTTTTGTTTTGCGTTAAACAAAGTAAGGACAAAAATTTGTTTATGTGTAAAAATGAAAACGAAACAAAACAATCAATGTATCTTGTGATTTAATGAAAATGAAAACAAAATGAAAAACATTTTCAAAAATAATAATAAAAAAACTTATCTCTTAAAAACAATAACAAAGAAGTTATAGATCTAAACATATATATATACATATATTTTATCACCCAACGTGAAACAAATTAACAAAATAAAAACATGTTATGTACTCATTTTTTTTTTTTTTTTTTTTTCATATTTGGCCTACGTTTTTGGAAACAATAACAAAAAAAAACAAGAAAAGAAAAAAGAAAACTAAACAAAACACACGTACACACAAAAGGAATATTTTTAAATATATCAAGCAATTATTTTTTTAAATAATTAAACTAAAAGAGAGATCAACAAAATATATACAAATAAATATACGTTACACTTTTTATTTCTGTTTAATCTTAAATTTTTTAGTTTTTATTTTGTATGTACATTTTGAGTTCCTTTTCAGTTGGCACAACGATATGAGCTGATGGAGATTTGTAAAACTGCATAACTACAACACTCTAGCTAGGCATCGTTAGACAAATCATAACATTGTGGGCTTGAAATTTGTTTTTATAGATTGATGTGTTAACATTAAATTTACTTTCTAACTTTCAACTCTATTCCCCCAAATAAACGCAGCAGCACAAACGCCTCAACACTTTTGTATGTGCCGAGTGCAGTTTATTACAGTCCACGGATATAAGAAAGCTCGAAAATCCAAAAAAAAGAAGTTTCTTATATGTATCCCAGTTGTTCTAATATGCGAACACATAAAAACTGCTGATATAAGAAACAAAGTTGTATTGTATAGCACATTTGATGCAAATGTAATCTATTCCATATTTTCTACAGCAATCTAAGGTTTCCTTCTTTTTATTTGCAAAATGTCGTCTCTTGGGTTAAGGCACTTTAAGAGTTAAGAGCTAAATTCTTCCAAGCAAAAATAGTGACAGTTCGACAATTTCTGGCTTTAATTCAGAACGCTTTGTGGTACATATGCTGCTTTGTATCTCTGCCACCTGTTTCCTAAGTATGGACAATTTGATTTCGCTCGAAGAGAGTAGGTTCCACGCACGAGCATTGGTCGGTATGGATAGGCACAAAATGCGATTAAAAAAAACATCAATAAACCGTTTTTAAAGATAAAAACGATATGACACACTTGGTTTCAAAAGAACGAGGAAGAAAATGATTTCTTCAAAGGTCAGTATTAGCAGAAAAAAGAAAAAAACCAGTTACACATATTTCTTAATAGAATGGTTCATAAGAAATTAATAAAATTGAATGACCAGGGGCGCGATCCAAATTAACATTTTATACTTTTCGACAAACAAAATATTGCATCAACTACATATATGTTTCCAATACTCTACTGTGTTAAAAATGTATCTAGTTTAGGAACACAAATAAAAATAACGTCCGACTGTCCGCATTCATATCATAAAACATGTCCAACTGCTCGCTGGTTAAACTCGTTATACAACATTAATTGAGTGGTAAGGATATTAATTTAGAAGTAGATGCCAGCTGATTACCCATGTTTTTACTTTGGTAGGCTAAATATCAACAAGCAAATAATACATAATTTCATTGTTTATTGTGCGAGTTGAATCTCCACACAACGAACCAAATACTGCACTTAGTTAAAACAAAGTTCTAAGAACGATGCGAAAAATAATTGTGAACATTATCAACAAATGTTGCAAACTCTTAAACAATTAAGTGATACATGGAAATGAAATTCAAAATCTATAAACATTTAAACAACAAAATATTGAAGTAATAACATGTAGTTTATTGTTACGATTTAATTAGTTACTGTAGTAATCACTGCCATCGAATAACAAATACATTTTAAAACAAGTATACACCTACGCTCTCCCTCTCTTCTTTATATATATATATATATGATATATTGTTGCAAGTGATTAATTATCGATTTTTGTCTTAAAAACTTCGTTAATATCAAAATGGAATAATAAAAAAAAAATACAACAAACTGTATCCTAAACTACATAATAAACAAATTCAGGATTAAAACAAATTAACAAACAAGTTATATTTTCATAGAAAACCCATTAAAATCAATACAAAAAATATGTGTTTAAAAATGAATGTGATATTAAACAAAAATAAAATAAAAATTATAACAAATACAGAAAAAAAAAAATCTACATAGGTACTTAGGAATGTAAGATACACCAATTAATTAACTGAACCAGAAAAGCAAAAGCCTACTTTATAAACAACAAATCAAATTGTTGCCGGAAATGAGTTTTAACCTTTAGCCCACGAAGGGAAATCATCAAAAAATAATAATTTACAAAACTTCATATCTAAACTGTGCGTGGAGAAAATTCCAGAAAATAAATAACAATTTTAAATGATTGCAAAAATAAATAATATATACTATACCTACCTATGATATTTACTAACAAAAATTAAGAAACGAATAAAACTGTCCTACAATACACCTTCAGTCATAGATTTTAGAGTCAAACTTAATTTGAATGTGTGATATATTTTAGATGAAAAGCAATTTGTAAATAGGCTTTTTGAAAAAAATTGTTGTTAAGTAAAAAGTATCGATAGTAGAATGAACAATGGATAATCAGGTGAAACTGAAATAAATACAATTATTTTAAAAACTACATTTCGTGTTTGTTTTTAGTTTCTTAAGACTTTTGAGAATTTGGAAAGAGTTAACGGCTTAATGCGAAAGCTTAAAAAAAACGTCAGCATTTAGGAGATTGTGTGTTGAAGACTTGCCTGCAATAAAACACCAAACATATTTAAAAAAACGGACGTAAGAAAATAATTAACATTCAGTCTTTTGTTTTGACTCAATCGCAGGTAGTCTTTACCTGCCAGTGAAATGATTCTGTAGTCATTGGGATTCGATAAATTAATTTTGCCAATATAACAAAAATAAACATCCAGCTGAGGGTGTAAAACGAGAAGAGACGAGCTAAAAATGCTCAAAAATATGTGCAGTTGCTCATAGTGGTTAGTTTGAGGGTTCTCAGATTCGATTCCAGGACGAACACAAATTACATCTTGGGTTTTTTTCTACTGCTAACGTCTGAGAGTTTGTGTCCTAAAAAAACTTCTCAATTCGGCTGCTCAAAACCGGCATAAAATATTTGGCCCTTTTCTTTCGTCCCAAAAAAAAAACTAAAACGAACGAGTTTTTGTAAGAGCTAGGCCTGGCGCCTGGGGTGACCTGAGTTGCCCCAACTATTTACTTATTTTGTTTGTTCAAATATCAAATAAGTATGTCTACTGCCTTATCGATTTTCAATAGAACACACTAAGCGTTGAATTTGTTTTCATTTGGCAAACAAACAAATCAAATATAATGGTTAATGATAAAAAACATCAAAACCATCAATGTTCGGGGAGTTCTAAATCCAACAAAAGTAATGTGAAATTCAAGGAGAACGTGGAAATATTCGAAGTGACCGAATCGTGGCAGGTACGATCGGAGACTCGCAATTTAAAAGTGGATTACCAGGAGGTAACTTTTATTAAACCTCTATTCTGAATGTTACTTTAACGAAGATTCTTAATAGAAGTCAAGCAACAAGTATACAGATTTGAAGACGCGGTTTAAAAAGTGACAAAAAAACTTAGGCTCCTAAAAGAATAAACTCAAAAATTGTTTTATTACGTTTTAATTATTACAGTTAATGGGCACATTCAAAAATCTAGGTTTCCACTAGATTGGTCTCGACTATGTAGATGAACTAGAACACAAAAATTAGTTTGGTTGGGAACGTCACCAAACGTCAACCAAATATACAAACTGTCAACTTATGTGGTTTTCCATTGGGACAAAAAATCAATTTTTTTTTTATCTAAATCACTTTTCATGTTCCATTGGGCAAAATAATCAATCTGTTTTTTGATTCGGATCACTTTTTGCAGATCTCGATATTTTTTCAGACTTACCCATAATTTTGGAGGAATTATTATCTTCATCGTCCTCCTCATCATCTGAAGACAATCACCAAAAACTACTCGATTTGTATCTCAGGGGAAACAATTTTCAAGTCGATATCCATAATTGATTTTTCCAAAAACGAATGCAGTTCGTATTGCTGTCAAACGCACCAATATCTGGTGGTCCCAATTGAAAACAACTTTAGTACTACCCATCCATAGACGTCAACTGAAACAGCTGTTCATTTGACCGATCAAGCCAATCAAAACTGATGTCGTTTTTCATTGGGAAGTTCAGATATTGCTCTCAAATTTCATATTTTTCGTGCCCAATGAACATGAAATGAGATCGCTCTTTTTTTATTTAAAAGTCAGCTGTTCTTAAATTCTTATTTATGTTTATAAAAATCCATTCGTTTATGTTGATATCCATTTCAACGGCCAAATTCAATTTTGTCTCTATTTCTCACCACGCGTCTCAAAGTTATCATTTAAAAAAGTATTAGCCAAAATGTCCACATTTTCACGCGTGAAGCGAAACAATTGCTTGAAGTTATTATCGTCACCAATTCTTCTTTGTTTATACTGTTTTTTATTAGCACGAGCGTTGACAACAAGAGGTAAAACAGGTATAATGAAACTTATCGCATCCATGTTTTGTTTGGTTTCCCTGCACGAACAAAACTTAATTTAACTATTTATAAACAAAACATCGCAAATTCACAATGCTTAAATTGTTTTATTTAAAAAATGTACGTACAAAATAATTAGCAAAATGTCTGAGTCAACTCAATAGCAGACTCAGAATTTTCATAGCACTTGCTTTGTCTGATAAGTTTTTTTCATACCGATCTGAGTAAAAGGTTAGTGCCGCCGCTTTTCGAACATGTCAAAAGTTGGAACTAACTCAAATTGGTATTTATTCATACGAAATGTAGCAAATGTTTCGATTTTTACATTTGTCTTGAGTAAAAGCAATTGCTCCGTTTTATTCATACGACCCAATAGGCCTTTTTTATTATGCTCAAATGATCTATATGTCCATGGTTTACAACAACAGTTGGATCACGTATCTACTATTGTTGTGAACCGTGGAAATCAATGATCTATGTAGATCATGTGGGTAAAATAAAAAGCGCCTAATGTTGAAGTTGAGTTGAACAACTTTTCTTTTTTGCTAAGAGTTACCTGGGATGTTACACAAATATTTTTGGGTAATCAATTCTATATTCTCGTCTTTTTATTCCCGACTTTTTGAAATAGAAATGTTAACAGACTTTTGGATTGCCGTCAAACAACCGACCAATTTTTAACCACGACAGATCGGGTGGATTGCTATTGTTTCAAGACGTCAAATAATTGCCCTTCAAATGTTTGATTTCAAAATCATATTTCTGACAATTCGGCGCAGATTACGATCGATCAATAAAGCATTTTGTTTGCTCATTCCTGCTGATCACTTCCGTATCGGCTTTCTATTCGATTTTCTATCGACCAACAGCCTGACACAGTCGTGTGGGAGAAGTCTTTACACATTTGCAAGGTGCTCTATATAATATACTAAATATTCTGCGTTCAATGTTACACAGCGATCTCGAAAATGTTAAAACTGTTATGGGATATGTTGAACTATAATCAAATATTCCCACCAATTGTTTCTATTTTTTATAAATAATGTATTTTGCTTCAGCTACTCCTTCAGATTATCATACGGTCGAATTTAAATATTTATAACAACCGCTCACCCTTCAGGTCCAAAATTTACTGCAATATTCGAGTCGTGATAAAGCGAATGCACGTTTGCTATGATGACAATGACAAACCAACAACGACTTCGAAAACAAAAGCCAAACCCTACACAACTGGGAATGGAATCGCTTGCTGTCGCTCTATCACTGCTGGAACGTAATTTCGACGTAAAAATAAACGAGTGCCATCGACTTTTCACCTATGTGACAACAAATGCCCTACTAAAGTCTCTTCTAAGCGTTCACGAATCACGAAAAGCGCCGACAGCAATTAGAACCAACATGTTTGGTAGCTATACCCATCGACCATCGCATACAAATGTGATTTTCATGTCCACTCACTTGTCGTATTTTACACCTACTTTCTTTCTTCATTGCTCGTCACGACTATTGAATAATGCATCCTTGGATACAGTCACTTGAGGGTTGAAGAATTTTTATTTATAAATCCAGCCCGTTATAAGCGTATTATCGATCCATTTCATTTCCCTTTTCCATTCCCATTCCCACCCCATGACTAATCACAAAAGTGCGGTGTCTTTTGTGATCGATTAATGCTTATTGCAACTGCATCAATGAGACCATTTGCGCATGTAATCGGATCTCAATTCGTTCCACTTGAGTCCGAATTACACAAACATTTCTCTACGATTACTAATCCAAGCCATATGGTATTTCAATTTCCATCTGCTATCAACAGCTGAATCATGAAATCTGTACGAGTATTTATTATCTCAAAAGGTGATACATCTGCGGCAAAAAATGTACGCAAAGTTCAATTTCAAAAAAACACATTTATTTTTAAAATTTAAAATATAAACTAAAAATCAGTGCACATTATCAAAAGTTAAAACTTAGGGCTACGCTATTTAGAGTCAAGCCCAAAACTTAATTCTGGAACATACCTGCTTACGTCATGGGGCCGACTTGCTCTTAGACAATTTGTACTTTTAAGCCTACAAACAGTGCCGAAGCTTACCTAGGGTAAGTTGCAGCCTACCTGCTGCACCACCATGCTGGCTACAACTATTGCATGTTGTATGCACTTGGTTAAGGGACTCCCCTTGAGATACGAGTGTAGGAAGCCGGCTACAAATGAATCGCCGGCACCTGTCGAGTCAACCACTGGAACCATCGGCACGGCGAATGAGTCGAAAACGACCATGGGCCTATCTCGAGTTCCATTATTCCTTATTAACTGAACACTTTGTTTGTCATTTGTGATGACAAAGACAGTCGCTGGTTTTTGTGTCAGTTCTTGTTTGGAGAAGTCTTCGATTGTGCGGAACCCGCACTTTTTACTGAGGGTTGTGAATTCCTCTCGATTGCCAAACACTATTTCGGAGCTGTGCACTAGGAACGTCATCACGTCGAAGTTTTCCTCGATGATGTATGGAGCGCTGAGATTTAAAACCAGAATTCGTCGATCCGAAATGTAGTTACGGACAATGTGGCGCGCCACGTCTGTCTTCTGGGGGAGAAAGAATCCTTCTAGGTAGAATATTTGACGTTTATTGCACTTTCGTATGAAACTGTCCTGTTCTTCGATATATTTTAGGTAGGCGAGGCTGAACTTTTCCGACGCACCAATGTTCGCGTAGAGGGCATTCCTTCGGCCATACACAAAGCACACGCACTGTCCAGTCGACGAGTCGGGAATTACCTCTAACCTGAAAGACGAAGCAGAAAAATATCGTTAAAGCGAGGTACAAGCTGATAATTTTTTTTTAGCTCTGAATTTTGAGAAGTTAGGCCTTTACAAACCTGTGGCGCTTATAATATTTGTGACTGATAGAAATACGATATTTAGCCAAAAATTAGGTACGGGAACAGACCTATGGCCGACAATTTAGAAGGAACAACAATTTAACAAAGAATGCATCATCTTCGATTTATATGTCTCGCAAGGCTAACGAAAAATACTCAAACTTTGTGAGAATTTCATTAACTGCAAATAAGTTTTAAGTTTTGGTTCAATTTAAACTAGTTGGTTAATTGTACTAGTTGCATAAATGTCGTGAATCACTGTCATCTACATTATTTCGAACTCTTTATTCGATCTTTTAAAATCGACACGTTGTTTAATATCGGTATTCGGTACTGCAAACAAACAACCGACATTTCGTTAAAATAATAGATTTGTTCCTTTAATTTTAAAGAAAGAAAGGAAAAGACTGCCAAAATGACAGTGGTGGGGATAAATTCTCTCTCAAGAGACATACGAAAAATTTAGGGAGCGCTTTTGTAGTAGCCTATGGAAAATGACAGATAATTCATAAACTTCAGCGCTAAAGAAAAAATGGCTAAAATGTTTAATGAACGCGAAGAATTTGCTAATATACATATTAACAATATTAGTTGAACCATCTACTTATGTTTGCAAGCTGGCATAAACTCAAAAACTTGTTCGCAACCAAAGATCAAAATCTAACCAGTTTAGTTAACCTGTTTAGTCTTTTGATTTTAAAGTAGGAATGAAGAATTTATGTGGTCATACATACGACATACATATAGACACCATGCAGACATTGGGTGACAGACAATGATTGCTTTTCGCTTCCAAAACCATCGGTTATATGGAGAGGTAGGAGGGTTTTTTTTTTCTATTTTGTAAATGTTGGGCGCGTTGGAGTCCAAAGTCAAACATGATATCTTAGGCTTTGTGGTTGGGTTGCTCATAGTGGGGTAGTACTTATCAGCGTTGGACATTTTTTAAGCTTCATTTGCGACGATCATCGCCTAGGGATGCCATATCTGAAAAATTATCTGGCGGGATATTTTTGCATTATTTGCTGTAATAAGTAATATTTGGTTTAAGTAAAAGTCTTTTAATTCATATTTGTACATTTTATGGTATGGCTAATTTTTTGAGTTCGGAGACCCAGACCACTGAACTATCATCATCAGATTAAGGCGCACTTCACACTTTGTAATGATTATAGCTAACTAGGGCTAGCGTTATAATTTTTATGTATGTATTATTAATTTTAATTTATTTTATTTAATAATGAAGTAATAATAGGGCGACAAGTTGAAAGGCGGGATATATATATGTTTCACTTTAATACCGGACTGCCTTCGTTTTGAAACTTAATTTCATCAGAATCTCTTCAACCCAATGTGGGAGAATTTTTACTTTATGCAAATGATTCACTATTTGGAATTAGATCAAATTCGTAATTAGTATATTACAACTGGTGATTGAAGCTCGCGTCACACAGACTTCTTGTCTGCTTTCCAGGCAAGCTGTGATCCATTTATAAAGAGGTTAGTAATGGCTCTTCGATTAAAGAAACGAATTGCGCTTTCTGTCAAAAGAGCGAATAAATAAGTGCCCTTTCTAAGTTTTCTTTGTTTCTGCTTGCATGAAAACCTTGAGTGACAGTTCAGATGTTTGCTTGGCATGTATTAAATCTATTTTAGCTTTTTTGAGATCGGCATCAATTGAAGTGTCGATTTACGACGTTGATGTATCCACTGGGAAATCTCAATTTTAGGGCAAAGCAAACCCACAAAAAAAAAGACCCAAGCGTCGACTAAACAACTTTTTGTTCAACTAAAAATGCTGAAGCAGACTAGATTTAGTTTCGCACAAGATGCAGGCCAAAGACTATTCAGTAATCCAGTTCCAAAATATTGACAGTCTAAACTGCTGCGGAGAAAACAAATAATAGGGTCCCGTTCCAAGTTGTTCCATTTGTCACTAGAAGAGCAAAAGTCAATCCAGATTTCGTAGACAAACGGTATAAAGCTTTCGAAAACCAACAAAGATTGTATAAGTAAATATAGGTACAGACGTCAAAACGTAACTATTGACTCGTTTAAGTATCTTCTTGTATGCATAATGCATGTAACGTTTTAAATTAAATTTTATGCTGATCTACAGAAAGATCTTAATATTGAAATGGTAAAAGATGAAGTTAAAAAGTTGCTCAAATGCACCGCGTTTGAACAGATTTATTAAATACAAACAATGTAATCAGGGGATTAAGGCGGATGAAACCTCTTGATCTATACAAATTAGCTAAGACAAGGAAATTAGGTTATATTTTGTACCAAAAAAGTTCAGAAATCCGACAACCTACCGGATTTTTCTTAGTTTAAAGAGCCTCACTATTGTACTATGTCTATGTGTTTACATATTTCCAGTTGATTTGAGAAAAGATTTGCACACTAATTAAGTATACCTACACACTTTAATTCATCTTAATTTTAGAAGTTAGAAACTGTACAGCTGTCAAATTTCAACTCGCGAAATTAGCGGGGACTGTTGGTAGCACTTCTCGGCTAAAATGCTTGATTTCATTTTTGAATAAATGCCAAATTTTAGACAGTTCTGGCTAAGATTTTGGTTTCCTTCTATAAAAACAGGCACAAACTCAAAATTTTTCCTAGATAATGCAGGTACATATGTCGACATTCATAGTGAATTTCCACGGTTATTGTTGATCCTGTTTGATGCCACAATCCTCATAATACCTATCGTGTTTCGTGTTGTCTTTTTTCGAAAATAGGTGCTGCCAAATTTAGTAAATGCGAATTTGGTTTTAAAGTTATTTTTTAAAGATAAACAACGTAGTTTAGTGCGTCAGAATAAAATATCAAATCAATAATTTGTGAGTGTATTAAATTTAGTACGTTCTAATTAATCTGCAATTAGTCTCAAACAATTATGCCATTTTGTATATATAGGTAATGAAAACCTTTTCTCCCTCGATAACGTATTTCTAGTTTTTCACGAAAAGAGAAACATTCTGTCCGCTGTCCGCTTTGACTTTTGAAACCGAAAAAGAATGAAGAAGGGATTTATCATTAAAGTGAGTCAACGGTTAAATTGACCGCCAAGACAAAGGATAAACTCAACTGTACTAATGAAGTTGTCGTTTTACCTTTGTGTTTGCAGTCTGCAGAGGTACTTTCCACCACAAAGCCGCTAGTTATTTTTTTTATACCTAATTTGTTTGTTTACTCATGAAATATTTATTTTTTTTCCAACAAACTGCTTCTACTATATCACCCACAAACAGGTTGGACCAACGGTTATTGGCAAACCTTACACAATTCGTACTTCGTGATGAAACAAATTTAAAAATTACGAAAACCCCATTCACTCCCATCATCATCAACATACTCAGTTACAACAACCAAACACCCACCTTGTACGTATGCCCGTCTTTTTGAGGATACCCTTCAGTAACTCCGCCAGTGGGTCTTTGCCAACGGCCCCGAAGAATAGACAATCGGTCCCTAGTTGCTTTAGTATGCGCACTGTGTTGAGAGCGGAACCACCACAGTTCACAGGTGCCATCAAGCTGAAATAACAATACAAATAACAACACCCACATTTATGCATAATATATACAGAATCTACTTATTTATCAAAAAAAAAAAAAAAAGAGCACCCAGCACAACACCAAACCAAAAGTTCTATTCTGACAACTGACAGCACACTGTGGTTGTTGTTGCGTGGTTCTCTTTTTTTTCTTTCGGTCATTGGGCTCACCTATGGCAAACTTCTTCCGATATTTTCGTCAATGTTGTAATATCGATTTCACCCTTGGAATCTAACGATAATTGGTATCGGTCGAGTATTTCCAAATCACTTAATTGCACCGTTGCATCGAGTAAAACATTCCCGAACGCGACTACCTTCGGAACGGCGGCGCTACTCTTGGAGGACGACATTCGGTTGGCGAATTCTCCGCGAATAGTTACACAACGACAACACATACTCACCAGGTTGTTCTGTATACGTCCCATAGCCATAGGCACTGGAAGTGGGCACTCATCGAACTTGTTAGAAGCGGAGACTTGTTTGTTTAGGGGTGCTTTTGAATTTGTCTTTTTCTAATTCTAACAGCACCGAGAACCGCTGACAATGCCAACCGTCGCGTGCATTGTTTAGAATTGCACTGTCTGTGGCTGTGCAAGTGGATTGAAGGTGACGGTATCGCGGTTGAATGAAACTACTAAGCTCACCACCGCGACCACCGGACGATGCAGTAAAGTGGAAATAGTTTCCAACTATTCAGTTCGTGTGCGAAGCAATTCTCTGTGTTGATAAGAAACTCTCCAATTGGAATGATGGTTGCCGAGTTGAGTTGCTAGATGGCGACAGTTGGTGTTGGGCTGGCGGAATTTTTGAACTGTAAATGAATTATTTGAAAGGAGACATTTTTACTAATTTATTGTTACGGAGTTTTAGGCGGTATTTGTTTATTTTTGCTGTGACAGATGACAGTTACTGAAAACAGCTGATAGAATTTTTAGTCAACAAAATAAATTTGACGGGAAGTGCGTGGTTATTTTTATTTTTTTAAAGATAAAAGAAAACGAGTGCTGCCAATAAGTAAGCACATGTGTTTGTTGGATTTATGACGCGGTGGGTGCATCGGCATGATAAATTACATTTAAGTGTTCGAAGAATAGGTGAGTTAAGTGCAAATGTCTTTAAACACATTATTTTCTGCGAGCAGTGTGACCAGAGTGAAATAAAATATTCCACTGATCCACACAAATATTGACCTGACAAACAAACAAAGCATAAAAATACGATTTTTGTCAGTTCCTTTACTCTCCTTTTGAGCTTTACCAATTCGGCACAGGGACAGGGTTATTCTCAAACGCCCAAAAACATAACCAAGAATAACCCATGCGTTCTTTGGTCCTTGCGTAGGCACACCTCTGATACCAACTGTAAAAGTTTTGAAAATGTACCAAACCATTTATTAGTGCGCTGAATTTGAACCGATACCGATTTTGGTAACGTCACTTTTCCTACGTCAGCCACGAAATTGTTGACTTGATTTATCGGCTATTCCCTTATAAACGTCAACTGAAAAAAAAACCATTTCTGTAACCAATCTAGGCCAATAAAAACTGAAACTTGCTAAACTTAATCCCTGAACGTCCCTTTCCTTTGTAGAAATGAGAATTAAAAGTACCAACCCCTTACGCTATTTTTTTTTTTAATTCTGCTTTGCGTTCCAGCCAAAGTTTTGCTTGGTGATGCAAAATTACATTTTTCGCACTACCTATAGCTTGAAGATTTTCATCAAGAAATTGCACAACCAACCTACGTAAGTGTCCGTAACAAACAACCCTATTGTGCATAAACCAATATTTAACTTGCACTCAGCATTCCGTAATACACTTTTAATTACTTAATATTTTTAGAATTTTACTCGACGTCAAGTGCCCACATGCGATCGTTACCGAGCGTCAATTATGTGACTTTCAACCGGCGTGTACTTAACGGTGATTGGGTTCAGTTTCTCTCAACTTGGAAATAGCCCTACTGCGCTTCTAAAAGAGAACCTCATTCTTAATTTTTGCATTGTATTTTGGACAAAAAAACAGCCATACAAATCCGTTTAAAATATTTTCATTTCTAAAATTGCAACATTAATTTACAACATTTCTATTGGAATTTTAAAAAATCACCCGCTAATTGGTTCCATTTTATCGTAGCTACGACTTAACCTATCTCCTAAGTACACCCGAAAAGCGTTTAGCAGAGCATAACTAATGATTTGATCAAATGTTGACTTGGTCGCCATTCATCACTCGAATTCTAAAGACTATCACTCGCCATACGAGTGAGACCTCCAGCAAACAATTGAGCCCGCAATCGTTTAAGCCGCACATGCTGTAAAACGCATTAACGATCGGACAGCAGTTTTGCCGGTGATCCGAATAAAGCTGTGAAATCGTGATCCAAATGAGAGTTTTCAAGAATATTTATTTTATATTTATCTGTTTGAGTTCGCCCCAAAATTTAAGGCGTATTCCTTTTAGGAAACCTTTTCCAAGGTAATCACAATCACACAGATAAATTAACAACCTTGGGGTTTTACTTTAAACGGCAAACATTGCTAATGGTCTGCGCGATAATGAACCACATCGGCGACGTAGTTCAGAGGAACAGCCTCTCTTCTTAAGCAAACTTTCCGAGAATTGTTTAACTGCCAATTATCAAGATCCCACCGACACGAGTGGATATTAATATCAATATTTTATAGAATCCGTTGCTTGTCGCGTGCTTGACGTCACAAGTGAAACAAGTACACGGTACATATGGGAAACAAGAGCTTGGGTTCTCTGGGGTTTCCCGCCGTCACTATCGTACAACTGGTTTTCCACTAGCTCGTCGTCTATGTCTCGCTGGTTAGTGGAATTCGGCGACCCGCTGTTGGGGTTTTTCAAGCCAACCATGGTTTAAGCGGATGGTGAATGCCCCAGAAAGATGTTGTTTATTTTTGTTAACTACTTTCATTGTGAACTATAGAGGGGGTGCTATCCAAAGTTAGTCATCGAATATCATTAAAGCGAGAGGCTTCGTATTACATTGTGCAAGCGGTTGATGAATTGCCGTGCTATTTATGTATTTATATCGAAACAAGGCTAAAAATAGCTTGTTTTTTTTGTTCGACTGGGAAAGGCAGGCTGTGGTAAGTCGGTTTTTATGGTTGAAACCGTTAATGTGCAAATAATGTTTAAAATGTAAGCTCTCATTGATTGATTGCGGCTGCGGAATATGTGAAATCGATTTATACTTTTTTGACTTTAATTTAGGTACTGCTCACAATTGCGACATTTGTTTGCAAAATATGCTACATTGTGAACTACCTCAATTCAAAGTCAAAACTAAAAGTGGTAAACCACTGTACACATATTCCATGAAACGACATTTAAGCAAAGAAGTTCCACAATGAATTTTCACTATCAGCATTACCTATTAATATGTTGCAGCATTTTAAGTCCAATCTGACACACCCAGACAGATAAATGATGCTAAATACTACCCGACAAGGGTAATTTTATTAAGTCTGAAATGGCAATATAGACAGACAAATTTGTTTGCATGTTGGGGTTATAAATGAGACGTTACTTCAAGTTTGAAATTTGTATTAAGTATATGAACTGACGCTGTCACTGATGAATCTCCGGAATGTGATTCATGTGAGAGAATCTACATTTTATGATGTCTTGGGATTTGTTTATTGACGTATGCTGGTTTTCGTTTTTGGTACGAACCTGTTTATGGGTGACAGTAATGAGAGTGAGCGATAGAAGTCACTCTTTTGAATTTGTGTGATTGCCATAGTTTCGATATTAAACTGAAGCTACAGCATTTAGTTTTATCGGCTCGAGAAAAGTAGCACGACAGCCGCCTTACATTTTCTTTATAAAATGTCAGTTGTGACGCGTATGTATACTGACAACAAATTACGCACTTAAGCGTGGAGAGTATTCCCAAGCCGTGGAAAGTAAGACACAAGGTCTGTTCCCTTACTTTCTAGTTCAATATTGGCAATATGTCACATTTCTCTCATTGCGAGAAAATTCGCTCACCGTAATGAAAAATTATCAAAAAGAAATGAAACTCGTGAACAAACTAAAAAATTATATATAAGAGTTTAATATTCAAGAGTTTTATTGCGCCTATATTGCAGAAATTAAAAAGTTCACTTTTAATGCTGTACAAGCACAAAATGTAAAAAGTTTGTTCCTTTACTTTTCTAGTATAAATGGAAAAGACTTTCAAAGTGGCAGTGGTGGGGATAAATTCTCTCGCAGAGAGAGGCGCTTACAAAAAAATTGTAGAAATCTATGACAATTGGCAGCTACACAATTCAAAAACTCAAAAAATTGGTACGAAAAATCGTTAAAATGTCTGATAAACTCAAAGAGCTGGCTAATTTTTATTTATTAATAACATTAATATGTGCGGAAGAGTTATTAGTACTAATTGAACTAAAAGCATTCATTGAGGAAAAAGCGACACTGCATTAAAAACTACGTGGAGGAGATTGTCAATTCTTTCAGGAAAAATTTCATCCCCACTTTCGAAAAGAATCTTTAGGAACATTCAATTTTATTTGCCGCACGTTGCTACCATTTTAATACGCAGGAAACCAAAACAAATGAACTTATATGTCAAATAGGACAGCAAATTTCAATTTAGCTGTCAATTGTAAGGTGACTGACAGCTTTTTCAATTCTTGCACCAAGAAATTTGTTGAGTATAAATTCGTAAGATTTAAAAGTAAAAGAACAGACCTAATCAAATCAAGTAAAAAGTCAGTTACAAAATAGCATTTGAACGATTTGGAAATCATCTGTCAGCTATAACAAACTTGCCTAAGAACATTTCTTGGTCTAATATTTGCAGGTTTTTTACGCAGGGGAAATGTTTTGATCTCTCTTCTGCCCAACTGCGTAAGGGAACAAAGTTTGACTAAATTTGACTGTCGTCATTGTGCTCGAATGCTTATCGTTAATGAACAGTTCTATCATATATCCGCTCTCATTTATTTCTTCCCTCTTTTTCTAATATTCAAAAGAAGCAGATACCCCTTTTGTAGCCACATTCGAAACGCCATTTGTACAGAAAGAAAGCATGGGTACAATCCAAAGTCAAATTCTTTCTGGTTTTAAGAAGAACTTTCAACTCTTTCGTTTCATTTTCGGCACTCGCATCCTCCTTTTTGGGGTTTTATTCTGTTGCATCAGTTCAATGAGCTTGAATTTTTTAATTGTGTCAAGTGAAACGCTATAAATCATAAACATGTATTAGTTTCAAAACATGTTTTCACCGCCTTACGTCAGAAATTCAAAGAACAAAAGCTGAATGACACTTTTGGATCATAGCCAATTGGCTGATGGCTGGTGGCTGATGGCTGATGCTCATCAACCCCCCGGTGAGCTACAAATTGTGTCAATTAAAATGAAAAACAAAAAATCGCAGGTCTCGTGAATTTTCTCGGAAGCAAGTGTTCTTCCCATGAACAGGAGGGGGCTGTCGCTGTTGCCAATATTTTTTTAAGTGCAAGTGGCTAATGTTGTTCAAAAGAAAAAAAAAACAATCAATGTTTCACCGTCGTTTCCTTTACATTCGCGTGTGTTATCTTTTCTTTTAATTTTATTTATATTTTTATACTTAATTTCGTAATAGTCTGTTTGGAAGAAAATCCGTTGAGCAAAATTCCCATGAATGAGGCAAAAAAAGAAGTTTCCTTGAGCTATATGTTATAATTGTCTTGGTCGTGTGTCGGTATAGTTGGTGATGATATTGGCATTGTGACGGGACGGGGGAAACTGATTGTTTAGGTAGCCGTGAGTCATTTTAATGGGGATTGTCGTAGTAGTAAACGTCGGCCTAGCAGTTGTCTGTGATTCATTGCTTGGCTTAGCGTTAACTAGAAGAGAACTGATTATGAATTACGTTGGTAGTGAGCTGTCAAAGTTGATAAGAATAAGTAAATAATAGAAAATCGTATGAGAAAAATTGTTGCACATCCCTTGACATCAAAGATCTAATCTGAAATCTCATTCTTACGCCTTTATTATCACTGACTGAATCGGATCTCTCTCTCTCCATCATCTCGTGCAAGAAATTGCATGCGTGGTGATATAAATAAATTATTATTATCATCACTATTTTAATAATTAGTAAATAGATAACAAAATTACGGCGAAAGATGATATAAATATAACAATCTCTGTTATCTACAGAATTAAACTTAGGTTAGGTGTGTACTTGACATTTTCCTTGCACAGCTAATCACGCGCACAGATAGTAATAAACTGCAGAAAGGGAGATATTTCGTCTCAAAATGACAGATAAAACTGTTTTCTTTACCGTTGGTACGCTTGCCGCCTTTTATTACCATCTTCGTCCCGAATATTGAGAAAAAAAACATCAATCGACTCAGGAACACGACACCGCGTTATTACCATTTCTGTCGAAACTCAAGGAATATTGACTTGCCAATCGAAACACATTCAACCCCCCCTAATATACCCACGGCAACAATGTGCAATGGTCAGCACAATATCGTTGAATGATCGTCATTCGAAAAACATAATCAACCGCTCGCGAGTTGAATCGGGAATGCAAATGTAACCCCTAATTGTCATTTTCCTCTCCGGTTGCATTTTCCCAAGAACACCCTCAAGCGCTACAATGTTTGTTTTGATTATTCCCGCGCTCAGTAATCCGACACTGACCTACGCGACCCGTGTAGTGCATTAAGCAGCAGTTTGTCGGCATTTCTGTCGTCTAGCAAGCCGCCGCGCGCAAATGAAAACAAAGCCAAAGGCACGCTGCATAGTTACCTATTTATAAGTATCAATTTGGCAACAACAAGCACTTTGCGCGCGCAAAAAGAGTCAACACAACGCCAAGAAACGGTCAACTACCTGACCCAACCAGGTGCTCTCACCCACCCTTGACGTCCCAAGGGCACGATTAGAGTAGATAGCAATTGGATTGTTCACATTTTCGATCCATTTTGTCAAACATGACTACGAGACGTGTTGAAAGTCACAACACTTATCCATGGTGTCACTTGAAACCGAAATCATTGTGATTTGTTTTTTATAAAATATGGTATAACAAAGAAACTGCAAATTTATGTTCGGCACTCTTTTGTGGACGGACACCCGACAGTGCGTGTTAGTATTTTTAGCTAGCAAATTAGTCATTAAAATCAAATTACCTTCTACTTCAGATGAAGTGTCAAAAGCATGACGAACGGTTTCCACTTGCCGGATAAGTGATCACTTTTTAGGAACTCCGATTGCTTCTGTGTAAAATCTGCGTCCACTTTTTCTCGAAATTTTGTCAATGAGCGAATTGTTTTTCAAAAATAATTGCTTAAGCGCGATAAATTTAAAAGACTTTGACAGACTTTCTGCAGCAAAATGGTGTTCGAGAGAAATGTTCTTTTCTTTTAAACTTAATGTTAGGTTGTTAATTATTTTTAGTATTGGATGATTTGTATTTGGCTAAACCAGAAATGTGCTTCACATTGACTTGGGGATTTCACGATGAATGCGAATGCGAGGATTGCATGTTTGGGGTAATTAACGGAATTATATGCCAGTAAGGTAGCTACCACTCTTTTCAACTCTGTAGTGTATACCTACGTCAATAATACTTTTATTTTGCCTCCGGCTGTGAATAGTGTTTGCGCAAAAGGAAACGATTATGACGGGCATGGTTTTGGGAAATGTTGTTGACTACGGAGTGGGAGTAACCATCACGACGGTATCCATGTAGACATATTGGAGCCAAGTTTTTTTTTTCTCTCGTCGAAGAGAAAAAAATTCAAAAAAAAGAATGTCCCAACAAAATAAACAATACCAACGTTCTTTGGTTCTGACGGTCGAATTGGCGATTTTTTATATTTCATTATCTCATCCGCATTAGTTAGAATTAAATAGGTAACCAATCCAATATGATAAGACACCAACCCGTTGGCATCACTTATCCACTAGAACAGAAACGTCAGAGATTTTGTTTAGTCATCCATTTTGGATTTTAGCGATAGATAACACGCTTGAGAGATGTCGCGCTCAAAAACAATGACGTCAACAAATCGGATTCACATTTTTGCTATGAACTCTTCTGTATGTATTAATTGATGTGTTTATTTAGACACACATCCATCTAAATCTAAAGAATAAATGTGCACAGTCTGATAAGAAATTTGACAAGTATATTCTAAAAATAGTCATCGAACAAACAAAGGTGTTTTATGTTGGTCATCCACCACCAATATCTTAATAAAAGTGCAGAGCAAAATGGCATTTTTAGACGTAAAGCCTTTTTTTTTTTCTTACAGACCATTTGATTTTTGAGTGGACACAAAATATGGGAGATATTTACGACAGATGTGGTTTTTGCAAGTCGTCAATCTGTACAAAAGAGTTTTTGGTAGATAATTTATATATCTGCAGTCGTTACGCGGAAAGTGAGTGTCTCTTAAAATTATTGTGGAAACGGACAAAACTCAAACAATTATTTTGCTACATCGCAGATCAGCCAAAAGACTGCGACACATGAATGACAGCACGCAGCACTAGTTTCAGTATTTACATATACTCTCTACACCTTAAGAATGACAGTCTGTAACTAAACCTCGAACTGTCATATAACTCAAATAAACTATGCTTTTACAGAAATATATTCTATAAATTGCGGAAATAATAATTTATTTGATCGGCTCGTTCCTCAAATATGAACCCATTAATATGTGGAGTAGTGGATGACTTCTTTCTGATTCATTATAGTTTCAAGCAATCTTTACTTTCATTGACATAGTGCACGAAAATTCAAGAAGAAGTTGCGCCTTACGACAAATTATTGTCTCCATTTTAAGTTTATCCAAGTTGGAAGCGAAATCTGAATTAAAACTAAAGATATTGTTACTTGTTAAGAAAACGGTCTAAAATTCAAGTCCCATTGTTACCGGAAGTTTTATTTAATTTTTTTTGGCATTTATTTTTTTTAAGTAGGTATTTGAAAACTTAAGACGTACCTATTTCATCTTCTAAATATACTAAATATACATACTCCACCGAAAAAACCACGTTTTTCACCTCCACTGGGTATTATATGGTTATAAATGTATTCTGACTGTGGTAAATCGGCAGCTCTAAATAAAAATACACACTCTGCCAAAGCGAATGTAAAATACACAAAACATCCGAAACGAATTGCACATGTAGACTCATCCAGGGCTTGAGAAAAGAACCTCACAAATCTGACACAATCCCCCAAATGCTTCATCCAGCTACGCGAACACAAAATCCCCCTGCCACAACCTCTTAGAATCAATTTTTCTGCTTGCTTCCCGGACCTGCACATTGTTTTGAATTTTGCATCCACCTGCTGCCTCGATCCGAATCCTATCGGCAAAAAAAAAAAAAACACTTCATTTCCCCACAGTCAGCCAAATTCAATAGAAAGCTTAGCAAACGAAAATGTATCTCACAAATCAAAAAAGAGCACCACCCACCTTCATATTCTCTTTAATCCACAAAGAGACATTTACTCACTCGTTAGGCATCCCCCCACCAAGGGCGCCATGCCCCAACAAAACCATTGGACCCAATTACGACGACTCGACAACAACAACAACAGAGTTTATCACTTCGCAGAACTCGCACTTCTCCGAGGAAACTCAAAAAAGCGATTTTGTTTTTGTATGCCTCCTATCAACCATCGGACGGGGTTTTTTCTTGGTAAATCCATGGCGATACCAGTTTTGCGGGAATTTCTACTTCGGCGCATTGGGCGCTCGGCCGCTCGCACACGAAAGCTTCTCTGGCACGCGATAAAGAGAGCGACCACTATAAAAGCCAGTACAACGGACAAATTTCATTCATTGTGAAATAGAAATTCAAAATTGAAGCAAGTTGACGTACGTTCGAGCGCACAGCGGATTTTGCTCGCGTTGAATATCTAAAAAGAATTTTTTTTTCAAAAAGGAAACCCCCTCAAGAATATTTCCCAAACCCTTTCCCATACCGGATTATCAGTGATAACAAAGTGATACCAAAACAAAAACAAACAATCAAAACGGAAAACATTTCAAGACATTCGGCCAAGTGAATCGTGTAAACTGGCTATCTGTGCTCAATTTCAATCATTAAAACTCTCAACAAGTGACACGGTGAAACCGGCAACAACAATCTACAAGCTACCACAACTCCGAACCATCAACACCAACCTCACTGCAAATATGGTTTTAGAAGAGACAAACGTTCAGAATAGCGCCGACATCGCTCCGGCAGACATGGAATACCCAAACATTGGACGCACAGTTAAAACTGCCCTGCTCAAGGCGGACGCCGAGTCGCGTGTCATTGTTGGATTAAGTGCCGCCATCAAGATGCTGTCCAAAGTGCCCGAAGAGTCGCTAATCTGCTTGCTGGCCGAACCACAAGCCGGCGATAGTGCAACCCACATGCATGAGGTGCTCCTTGAAGCCTTTTGCTACGAGAACGACATCTATGTGATCAAGGTCGATTGCGCCACAAAGTTGAGTCGGATTTTGGGCAAAAACATCGTCGAGTCGTGCTGTTTGATTCAAAAGACCTGGACCGAGGAGGACAATGAGAACCTCAACAAGTCCGAGAACATCCTTGTGGACTACTGCGAAGCCTACTGGGACTCGCCAACGCATCCAGTTGTCAAGTTGCCCGCCGTGTGAGAAGGACGATAGTTATTGCAAATCTTGTATTTTTTTTCTGGACAAAAAAGAAAACCACTAAAAACTAAAACAAAAGACTTTAGTGTTGCCAACATTTTTATTCCGCTGGCACACGAACAAGTTCAAGGAAGACGAAGATGCTCTGGTAAACGAACGGATATCTGCCGACGACGTTGGAGCAATCAACTTCGAAGAAGTGAAGCAAGGAGGAAGGGTGCCCCCACATACTAACACATTTTGTAACGAATTTTAACTCATAACGATGGCATCGGCACTCGTGCCTCGTGATGAAATTCAAGAGTACGCCTGTGTACCTACAACAACAAAAAAGAAAAAACTTTGATTTAATAATTTGATAAGTGTGTTTAACTCAACGATGTTGCAATAATGTATCTGTATTTCTTTTATATCACAAGGCTTTTGTGTGTTTGCATAGAGATGTAAGAAATTAGATAAATAATGTACAAGTACAGTAATGTAAAACTGAAAGAGAAAGATGCGACGAGATACTTAACATTAAAATTAAGAGTGTGTTAGGTCATAAGCCAACTGGATTAACAATAAAATACAAAAATAGTTGTGAAATATGAAATTTCTTGTCTTTTCCTTTTGTTCTTCTCTCTTTTCGAGTTTCAGCGTTGCTTTTCTGCGGCTTCTTCGGAAGTATTTTCTTTGAACTTTTAGGTTATGAATGGATGATGAAAGAATAGATGAATGGGAAAGATCAGTGAACTTGAGAAGCGGCAACGAGCGAATGCAAATGAACGTTTGACAGCTACGTACTTGTGGTAGGTATATTGGCAGATATTTGATACAACTCACTGTCATTGCTGATGATGAGTGGTTGGGTACAAATGAAGGAGGAAAGGGGTGTGCGAAAATCATGGCGTTTTCGTTCGATTGAAGATCCGAGAGAATTGCCCCGAAATTCAGAATTGCTCTTTTCAATGAAATTCGTTGGAGCACGTTTGTAATAGTGGTAGACACCAAATGAGAGTTTTGGATTTCTGTTGCTACTTTTTTTTTCGTTTCTGCAGTAATAAATACAGCCAAATCAATATATTTCAATTTAAGTTTACATTTTGCACGCATAAATGTATATTTTCGGATCACATAGCGAAAAAGTTGTTTCTAATAACACAACAAACACTTCAATCTGACATTTTGTTAGTATGTGTTGGTGAGTTCAGGGCAATTCTGTAAAAAATATTCCGGACACTTCTGTCGTGTTAAGAATTGACCTGGGAGTGCACTTATTTTTTCAATGAAACATAGAATACATCGAAAGAGCACTTCTAGATTTGCTCTTTTCATAGAAAGGGCAATTCTTTTGTTCAATCGAAAACGCCATCACTGTCGCTCCACCTGTCAGATGTCATGTGCAGAGTATATGGCACAGCGCACAGATGCAAATGGTGCACATAATCGCGGGTGAGATTGCATGATTTAGGTAATTCTTTTTATTACCGCACATAGGCGCCCGCCTAATCACTATCTCTGTAAAAAGGAACTGCATTCAGTTGGTTGTCTTTTGAGGTAGAGATATTCACTTCAGACGAAACATTAAAAATTATGATGATGGGCTTTTCTTTATTTTATGTGTACTTTTCAGGTATACAAATGAAGTTAAAAAGTCATCAAAAGCGAGAAAAACACTTTCCAGGTCGCACCCTGTATTACAAGTAGTCTCTTTTTCCTCTATAAGGCATGCCCTCCAGCATTCTACACCCGGTACCTTTGTAATGGGTAGACGAAACATTGAAAATGATGATGACAGCCTTTTTTTTGGGTGTGCATGTAATGTTATTTGGCAAGGTAACAATTGAAATTAAAGGCTCGAAAGCAAGAAAAATCGGAAAAACATCCTCTTTTCCTTTAAATGTTTAAAGAAGTATTTTCTTTTCTGCTATAATCCCTCACACTCTCACAGTATACGACACGTCGTAGGTAACCTTAAAACCGCCACACATACGTTTCTCAGGGTAATTCTTTTGGCACGTTTGTTCAAGAGACAGTGTCCCAAAAAGAGTGCACAGTTGTACTAATTTATCGCGTTCGTTCCTGCTGAATTTCCTCATCAGGCACTTGGTTGTCAAAATGTGGCTTTGCTCAGCAACATTCTTAAAGGACACCTAGAACCGCTTAACCTTGTAATAGAGATTTTACAATTTTTGCCTTTGTCGCTTTTAATGAGAATTTTCAAAATCGAAGCGGATTGTCCGTTTAATAATTCAGTCACTTTGCAATTTTCCACTTATTCCCATCAATCATAAAACTGCCAAATTGGAACACGTACCTGCGGATGTCAATAAAAACCCGTGCAATTTTCCAAAATCCCTGCTAAATATAAATTCAATCAACTACATATATAAATAGATTTTAAACAGTTTCCCCTAAATCCGAACGAATAAATTTACTGCCTGAACTATAAATAAAGCAAGTAGTTGAACAGCAAGTAAAACTGTGATATTTTTAAAACAATCCCTCGAATAACGGTTCTTAAATCACTTTCTTGCAATTTACTGTTTAAATTTTAGACGTTTATGAGCATTTCAGAAGATATTCAAAAGAAAACATTTTTCGTTATTTACTTTCACGTTCGTTTAACGTGCCATGAAAGCGCCACAAGCTGAAAGACGAATCGTGACAGCTTCATTATCTTTAAGTAGACTGACAGTGACACTGGTTAATCTACGCGTGTCGACAATGGCTCTCTCTGGAAGTGTAGTGACTAGTGAATACGATTTGAAGAGAAACAATGACTTGAACTTTTTGCCTTCAATTTGCTGTTCGTATGTCTGGGCTTTGCGAATGCGCTTAGCACACAGTTTGGCGAAAAACGTGATGTAACTTACATCATGTGTGTGTGTGGAATTTATGTCGTTTTATGTGGAATACATGTCGACTGTAGGTAGTTATTCCAATAAAGACTGGTAAGTTGTAGAATTCCATTCAGAAACATTCTTTAAATCTTCGAAATTGAAGGTGAATCCCCCGTCACGTGTGAACACACCCCCGGGTGAAACCAAATTTGGCCGGGCTCCACAAATAGTCTGTTGCGTCTAATTTTAGATCGCCCACATATTCTCAAAACAGATCGATCAGCATTGATCAGATGTAAATTCTCACGTGGTATTTGAAATTTCATTTTAAGAATAAGCCGTCGAATCATCTCAATAAACATTCTATTCTGGTTTGCCAACAACAGACAGCTTTCGTGTATAGTTGTGCGTCCGCTTCTTGTATTGTCACTAAGCACACAGTAATTGGCGACGTACATTTTGCGGATAATGGACTTTAATCTTGACAATTTCAACTCGCCCTTGCTCCACTACCACTATTCAATAACTATGACCCGGTGGGGCAGGGGAGTGACACTCGTTCGTCTGCCAACATTTACACAATTCGTGTACAAATAATTAACTCGTACTTAGAAGACTGGTGGGCAATGGGCAGGGCATGGGTGGAAATTCAGTTGGGTATACCGTCGGTCGGGGAACTACACATTGAACTCGTCTATACACGTGAATTTTTTTTTTATCGCATTTCTGTTGTTTTGCCGCTGCCAGTAAATGGTGGGTATGGCGCAACGTGGTGAAACGTTTTATTCTAGGCACTTGGGGGTGTGTACGAAGGGGTGTCGCAAATAAAACACGCGACACGCTTATGCTTAGTCACGATGCCTGCGATGACAGCGAGTTTTCTGCTAAAAGATTGATCTTGAATGTCTGAATGGATTGTCAAGTGACAGTTTGGTCGGGTAGCATTTCTATCATTGCTTAAAAATCAAGATCCAAGTAGATCTCGTGGGGCTTGTTCAGATTAGATTAGGTATAAAGGCTATTTGGTCTTCCGCATATATTTGGTTCAATATTTGAAGCGCGTGTAGGCGCAATTTAATTGCTACGATCTTCGCATTTTCGACTTTGACAAAAAAATATTCGAAGGGTCTTTGAAGGACAATGGCTGATAGAAGATGCGCACATATTGTTTACTTTAAGTTGGCGATACGAAGATTTTGTATTCTGTCAAATTTTGTTGGTTGCTTTTCTGTAAACAAAGTAGGTATGCAACGTTTGGCAGATGTAGCTGAGAAGTGGGTAAATAGAAAGGTGTTATCGCTATCAGGTAAAAATCAGAGAGATAGTGTTTACTATGAACATCTATTTGACAAGAGTTATTATTATTATTATTTATTATATATTATTACGACACGGCAAAGGTTGTGACTACCGGCGGCATTGCCAAAGTGTCACTCCTATTCATTCCTTTTTTTTTTATTGAAATCATAGTTGGCGCAACAGGTCTGTAGGCCTAGCTTCTCACAACCAAGAACTATTTACATTTAAAGCACACATCCCCACAGCCCGTAAATGTGGATGAAGGAAATATAGCAAGAGACATAGTCAAAAGGGAACATTTTGGGCGTATTCAAAAATTTGGAATCTAAGTTCTTGATTAGATGTACCTTGAACTAGATTGGTAAGTAACGTCACTTTTCCTACTTCAGCGAAATGTCAATTTAGTAATCAGTCATAAAATTCTTTACTAGATTTTACGGCTACCCCTCCATAAACGTCAATTAAAAAGGCTATGGATGTGACCGCTCTCTCAAGACTGAGGCGCATAAAGTCAGCTGGCTGTCAGACTTAGTAAAGTAGATACTTAAACGTTCCCGTTACCTCGTGTTAAAGTTTTTGCTTTGCTGATGTGTCGAAACTCACAATGTCAGCTGTGAAATTTTAAACACAAAACAAAGAATCATGCGAATGTCGTAAAACTTCTATTTCTTTCAATTATGGAGGATAATTTATAGATCATAATAGATCAGATGTCAAATGAATGTCAAAAAACATGTTATAAAAAACGACATTTATTTATAATGATCGTACTACGGCAATTAATCGAACATGAATGTACATTTGAATGAAATATTATTATGAGTGGCATGTCCATGTCCACTTATTGATGACATCAATATGTCGTTTGATCAAATCTATTTAACAACGTGTCTGTTCTCAGTTCAGATGTGCCTGATTAAAACTGGATTGACTGGTTTACATTGTTTATAAATTTACAATTATTCTTGATTAATACTGGTGAAATCTAAAAATAATAATTGTTTCCAAAAGCCCGTCTGCGTTCAATCATTTGGAAAATTTTCTTATTATATTAGCATATAACGGGAAATACATACAGAAATCAATGTATCTATCTACCTACCTATCTATTAGGTCTTTCATCGAGTGTTTTGAACCACAATTAACTTAACACACCTGACCTGACAGAAATGATAAAGTACAATAATTGTATTACGTAAATTTGCCGGAAAACAAATGCCCTTATACGTTTTCGGAATATACACAATTATTTGCGTAACCAATTACCGTTTAACCGAATATAATCGATAAGAAATCCCACCAGCTGTGACACTTACGCCAGAGACATGTTCTGTCAATCGAAATACATCCACTCCGTTCTGTCGTATTTTAATTAAAGGCGTCATAAAAAATCGCTTAACGGTAATTTAAAAAGAATTTAATCATTCACGTCAATAAGTGCTTTCCTTTTTTTGTGTCGAACCGTTTGGTGACCTTGTATAACCTTACATTTAAAACATTTCGTCAATGGCTTTGTTTATTTGAATTCGGGTTCTGATTATGGTGAATATAAATATAAATCTTTCCGTTTTCCGTTTTCGGTTGACAGCTTGCGCTTATATACAAAAAATACCACCCATTTACAGATATTAAGACCTTGAAAGGTCTTTATTTTGGTTCTTGCATATACATGTATATTATATAAGCCATTTCATCGAATGTGGAGAATATTGGGTATACCTACCACTCCCGATTGGACGAAAGATAAGGTCGCCAGACATTTCTCAATGTCTGCAATTTCGCATAAATGCGCTTAATTGTGGAATTTGCCATATAAGGGATACGTTTTTTTTTGTAAGTATCCCCAGACGAAGGACAAACAATAAGGAGACGAAAAAGTTATTGTCGCACTAGTTCACTGACCAGACTCACCTTCCTGGCAGTGTGATTGCCATTTAAGAGTCAACAAAAATGGCAGAAACCGATTTGGCGGGTGTTCCAAAGTTCATTCAATTTGGAACATATTTTCGAATGTGATAATTAGCTGATATAATATACATAACCCCACTTCGAATGGGTGAAAAATCAGCACCTTAACATTGGAATCTGTGCGCAATTCGCATATCATGTGGGGTTTTGTATTTTTGTAGATCTTATAGTTATGAACTGAAAGAAATTTCTATTAGGATACTATTTAAGTTTAATAACGCTCGTGTGCTTAAACAATCAGAGTGTGGTGGAAGACGACCACACGAGCTTGTGCGATTACGTGTGTATTAAAAATGCAGCGTAATATATAGATCATATAGGTATATAACGATCACACCTCGTGAAAGGGTAACGAGGTCGGTGAAACTATACAATGACCTTAAAGCAGTCAAATAAGTTTATATAAGGCTTGATATGAGTGATCGCGTTGCGAAGTAAAAGCAATTTCAAAGTTGAACACTGTGCGCCTTACCAATAAACATTTTTATTTCCTACTTTAAATTTGAGTAATTCAAAAGTGATCTTCCGTAAATTGAAAGTCGAGACTAAAATTTGTTATTAGTGCGTCGCTGTACAACATCAGCAGCAGTTGCTGTTTTCAATAGACACCATCGAATTGAAAGAAAATTTATCCAAGCGTGGAGACGAAATAGTCTCTCACTAGCTGTCAAATTTACGAGCACAAGAACTTAAAGATGAACACTCAGAAGAAAACACAAGTGCATACGAAGTTTGCAGATGCAACTTCGTATGCATTGTGATCAGTCAGCAATCTAACAAAACATTTATTATAAGTCGCAAAACTGTCACCTATTCTACTTTCGCCTTTAGAGCAATTAAAATGATAACTGCGAGGCAAAGTTTGTATCAAAACAATAAGTAACAAGTACTACGCTTAAACGCTGTTGTAATACGCATTGACTTAATCGAAATATTCCATGGCGATCTCATCGCTATTCAAGCCAATTTTGTTGTATATTTTTTTTTTTTGAACTTGTTACCCCTTTTTTAAGGATCTCTATCTCTTTTCCATATATGGCATTTCACAACAAAAAGTTGATTGAAATTAAGACACCGCCAACAGATATTTGTATTTTTGCATTCGCGCATGACTAAGTCCACTTCGAGGCGCCCTTGACTGTGTTATCTCAGTTATCTGCTTACTTGTGCTTCGGCGGCAACTCTCTTATCAGCAGTTTCTTAGAATCTTATCACCGGTTTCTATTTAGGAACACCTCTATAAAACGGACCAATCAATTAGTGCAATTCCAAAGAAGCAGTGGTAAAAGTATCACGTTGATTTTTTCGTTTGTTTTACTTTCGAAATATTAAAGTGATTCCCCTTTCAGAATTCGTAGGATATTTTGGCTGCCGCCTTATCAGCTGGGAATCGTTGGGAAATTCAACGACAAAATTCTTGAGGGCAAATCTGCAAGTACTGATTGTGTTTGCATTATTAACAAAAGGAAATAAATAATAAACTTTTCGATATAGCATATTTCTTTAAGGTTATCTTTTCATCAGTTGCCAGTTAAGTTCATTTGCCCTGTGACAGTCACACCAGCGAATGAAACTGCCCATCTGTCAATATACATAAACCGCTTGTTGAACTTATGATTTGCTCAGAACATAACGGGTTGTATAAAATTTATGACGCGCGACGACGACCGAGAACTCACGATAATAAACCATAAATCGCTTGATGGATGGTGGCTTTTGTGTTTATTTTGGAAAAAAAAATATTTGTTCGAAAATAGATTTCAAGTGAATACCGAATTTAGCGTGGTGATAAATTGGGTTTACTTAGATTTACTCAGTCAATAAATCGACGCCATTGGTGAGTAGTCGACATTTACACATTTACATCAACATTTATTTTTTTCAGGGGGATGGTAAATTAATTTTAATTTCTTGTTTGAAGACATTTTCGGAGAATGACTTTTTTTATTGTTAATCAATTTATTTATGTATTTTTCACATTACTAAAGCCCGTATGACACTAACACCAACTTTATTAATGTAGACACGTCAAAAAAATTGCATTAAAAATGTACTCAAATCACATTTTTCAGCTTTTTTTTTTTGACATTTCAAAATTATTTGCAAATAAATTCTATTGAAAATTTGCGGTTGCTTAGCAAACAATTGCTACCCTTTCGTAATACACTTTTAGTCTCTTTTACACACCGCTGACTTTTCAACATTATAAAAATGAGAAAAAAATGTAGTGTCATACGGGCTTAACACAAGTACCTACAAGAGACTATTACAAACAAAATTCCAAAATGTATTACTTTTTTCTACTGATCCAGACATCATGTTTTTTGACAGATCTTCCAGTGTTGATAATCTCACAAAGACTACACAAAGCAAAGTAACGAAACGAGTAACGAACAATTTCACACTTAGCTCAGAGAATCATTTGTTAAAACAAATGTAAAATGTGGAGAAATGGCAACACAAATGATTTAAAGTAGTAAAACCTTACGATTCATGTGTTTTGATTTGTTTCAAGTAGTTATGAATTGCTAATAGTAACCGTACATTAAGTACGATCTGATCTGTATTTAGTAGCTTAAAAATTGTTCTTTTGTGATTGCAGAACTTTCTGAACTCAAGGAATCATGGCCTCAAGAACTGCGAACTTGGTCAGAAATTGCCGATTATTTTCTACCATTGGAAGCGCGAGTACAAAGTAAGTAGTTCATTAAATCAATTTATAAAGTTTATTCAAATTATTTGTGTACATTTAAAAAAATCTCAAAGAGTGTTTTGTATTTAATTTTGATAATATCCGAAGAACATACGTAACAAAATAGGGAATGATTGGGGATACAATAGACTAAAACAATCAATAGACTTAAATATCAAATTTGACAACAACGTTTATTATTAAAAATCGAACAAATTAAATAGTAGCTTCGCTTAAGTGCAGGAGCTCTGCTGATACTATTCTGGGTATTGCAGGTATTGTTCTATTTTTATCGCGCGGCATCGCCCTGCCACTTTAAGAGGCTTAATAATTTCTTCAAATATAGCACTTAAAAGTGAAATAAACAAATAGCTGGAAGTGATCAATAAATTCAATTACTTTTAATTTTTGTTAAATGTGCTATCAATGCAGTGTTTTTACAATACTTCCTCCATACAAGTAACTGGAATGGTTTTGTCTCCACCCATTGGCTTTCTTTTATTGCCGAACGATGACTAAGATCTATAATATTATTGTCTTTGGGTGCATTTGTTTTAAAATTGTAAAATATAACAGTATTGAATGTAGCGGTAATTGAAATGTCTCAAGTGTCATTGCGTGGAATCTGGGTATGCCTCACGCTCATGCCTAAGCAGTAAAAATATTAATCAAATAAAGATCTGTCAAAAAACGAAAAATAACTGTAAAGTACTATTTTCACCCGTCTTCATGCAGTGCTGTCGAGTTTTCTTTGCATTTTTGTTATTCCTTTCTCCTTAATCCGGTATTTCTATTGCATATTTGCCTTGACATACACAGTGTTACCAGAGTCAAGTCTTTACAATAATAACAAATGTCAATTACACTGCTGAATCTTTGGTTCACGTAACAGATAAGTGTGTTCATTTATCTGTATTGTTCTTACTTCTGGCTTTTTAGATGAGATTTTCTTGGGAAGTCTCAAGCGTTTCGTGGACAAATTGTGAATTGGTTTCTAAAGAGTTTATGAATCCTCTTTAGTTTGACAGCTAACCAAACATTTTTCACTGGTAAAAGAACAATATTTTGACATAAATAATTTCAAACCAATTCGACAATAATTTCTTAACACAAAATGTCTAAGAAAGACCCCGATAAGTGCTGAATCGTAGTTTATCCTCACTTTCTATTCAATAATTGTTGACAGAAAGGGGCATTATGTTGTGCTTACAAAGTGCGAACTGAGGCATACATTCATTGTATGGCATTCCTCTCTCCCACTTTTCCTCGAAAATGTATTTATAGATTGTCGGCAATCATGTGCATTTATTTTCTGATACGACTGCACTGAAGATACGTATACATTTCATTAAAATATTATTTAAGCAGGGAAATTCATAGCACAGAACAGATAGATTTGGAATTTCCTTACACGCAACTTTGAGCACACTTGTTATCATGAATCCCATTCCTCCAGACAAAAGTCTACTTTGCGACGATTAAAATGAAGTAAATGCCAGACTGTCAATTCAATAGAATTAATGTGGGTAATTTGAATTATGAGTATTATTTCGAGGTGACATAAGCACGTGACTAATGATTCGATGGTTCGAAAGGCTTTTGACACGACAATAGTGAATTGAATAGTTTTGTAACTCTCCTTGTATCAGTTGTAAAAGGTGTTCGATTTTTTGTGTATTTACTGAGTTTGTATAGAATTGAAATAAATGGCGTGCAAACTGAGTTCAACGTCCGTTTAAATTTCATCAATAACTAGATCTGGCAATGGACCAAATGAAAGAGGAGTTTATTTTTATTTTTTGCTGAGTTTTTCATTTTTAAATTCAAACTCGAATTTAATATAATCTCTCCGCCTGTGACCAAACCATTTCACTTTTGAAAAAGAAAACAGCTTAGTCAGAGTGTTAAATTGAAAAGTCTGACAACCTATCGCTGTCAGTTGTTCCTTTCTCGAATTAGGCCAACTACAATTTCCAGCTATTTAATGCATACAAACGTCAATTACATGTGACACAGGCGTGCGTTTTATTAATCTTCTTTCCGTCACTATTTGCAGAAGGCCCAACCAGGATTCAATATCTTACACAACCAGTGCGCAGTAGATTACCACCTAGCAAAGATACGACTACCGCAGCACTAGCCGTAGATAAGCTGAATTTCACATTTTACATACAAACTATGCGTAACCAGACGTGTCGCAAAAGACAACTCGCGCAAAAATCAACTACATACAGTCAATTTTATCAGAATCTGCCCCCAGAGGCACTCGCTTATCGCGTTATAACCCGTGATGATAAATCAAGAATCTAACGACTTCAATGGAGAGTTTAATTAGCCCTTATACACGGTAACTAATTTGAATATAGATAACGGTCTGCACCATCTGCCGGCGAGACTTTGCATCGTCTCGATTTGAAATATCTGATGTAATAGGTCAATGAATGTGTTGAAGTGCGCATTGAGTGCTCATAGGCATGTAGTAGACTATATTAAAATCAGGTGGAGCATTCCGACAGGTATTTGTTGAATGATTCAATCTGCCAGCAGTAGTTTATTGCGAGAGCGTAGGAATTTCCCCTTGTATAGTACGCCACGCCAGTGTATATAATTAGACGATAAAACGCAGAGATCCTCGACCTAGTTGCTGAGCGATATTGTTTAGAAGATAAACAAGTGAAATGCACGATGGAGAGAAAGCCGACGAGTAAAAAGAACCCCACCAAATAAAGACTCTATACGTGGAAACACTTTGCATGAAGTACTGGACTGATTAGGAATGCAAAGTTCAGTTTAATAATTTATTTGGACTTTGACTGCATTTGGAAGTTCTTATCATAATAATTTCCGATAATTATCAATATCAACAGCGCCATCGTAGATCTGTCAAAACAAATCCCACAATCAAACTACCTGCTACAGCCCGCGCATAAGTAAATATTCCACCTGTCAATCAGTCTTCCGTAAGTGTGCCAGTAGAAACTACCCTTAAGAAAGTCGGAGCACGTGTTTCCCACTTTCACTTGAAGTTACTAAGAATTGTATTCCAGCAAACGTTTATCTATATGTTTAAGTTTATTTAAAACAAAGATAAAACTAAGTTTGTTTTTAATGGCACAACAAGTCGTTAACGATCGACTGATAAAGTAGGCGCCATGTGCCACACAGTCGATATAATTTGCTTATCACGCGAAAGCACGTCTAAACTTGAACGCCAAAGTAGCGTGACGATCACGATATGACCCGATTTTGCAGATTGCTGACATATCGTTATAAAAAAATATCGCAGTCTCTAGGTCAGTGACAATGTGATTATAGATTTTCATGTGAAAATCAGCGTGATAGCTACTGATCAGCGATCACCCAATTTATAGTTGCTAATATAAATATTTTACCAATACAAGCAAATGAAAGTAACAACAAAAACGAAACTCAATTAACACCTGTCAGAGTCGTGGTAAAACGTTATTCATTATGGGTAAAACAGATGACAATGATTTCCGACATTCACTTGAAGTAACTGATGTTTGCGTGCCTGCGTGTGATCACGGTGTTAGTTGGTGGACCCCTTATGACGTTTTGGCACACGTTGTACGCACCCGCTGATCATTGCTTAATATTGTGTAATTGTAATGATTGATTACAAACGAGTTTTTGTTTAGCTATCCCCATCCTGGGGGCTTTTATATATTTGACACATCATTTGTGACATAAGTCATAAGGCAATGCTGCATTTACCCGGGTGACATATTCGCCATTATTAATGACCGTCGCTTATGTAAACGTTCTTATTTCGGTCATTTCCTATTACTTATGCAAATTATAGCGACGGTCACTTAATTTTATCACGTGAATATTGCGTATATACAAGTTTTCATATCAAATAACAGATTGTCATTAAACGCGCTGTTTGCTCGCATATATAGCTTTTAAACAAACGGACTTTCATTGGTTACGGTTGAGCAACTTTGAAAAAAAATCTCTCACTCGTAAAAGTATTCCTTGGACAGCAGCTGTCATTCAGTTGCAGAAGTATGTGCTTGCAAAAGGTGTGTTTGGTACGCAGAAAGTAGGTTCACAGCTGATGGACCTGTCAAGTAACACACAAATGCAATTCCAAAAGACGATCAATCTGTATATCGTGTCCCAAAAAATCGAATAGGCTCAGTGAAAAAACACATAGAATCATCAAACATCAATTGTAGTCGTCAAACGACAAAGAGACAAATAACACCAATGTTTCCAATGCGACTGCACAGAGTACGATTCCATTGAATATTTCCCATTGCCATTCGAGTTAATTTAATTCAATTTTATTTAGTGAAGCTAGATTCTAGTTCTGTGTTTATTCTTTCATCAGCCATTCCGATTTTTATCAAATCTATCATGATTGACAGGAATGATAGTGATCACGTGAGGATAGATTATCCGTATCACACGAGGAGCTCATTATGATGTTCCATGGTTTTGGTATGGGAATATGGTGTTCACCCATAGCACCTGAAATTTTTGATAATAAATTGTGTTTCCCATGGAATCGATGGAAAAAAATAAAATGGCTTTGCTTACAACAGCTATCAGCCCTGGCAGTAATCTTAATGTTTTTCACACCAGTTCTGTTTACAAACTATCTGTTTGCAGTAATTTTACGCATTGGTTTAAGTTTAAGACTTTGATGGATTTACAACATCGCGCACGCGCTTGCACTAGATGTGACAGAGAGACCCGTTTGTCTGCAGCCAATTCAATTATAGATATGTAAAACGGAAATAGACAAAAATTCCGGCGACCAACATTTCTGCAATCACTTGAAACATGTCAAATGAGAGTGGATAATTATAGTTTCAGTAAATTTAACCAACAATTCATCAAACAATTATACGAAATAAATAAATAATTGTCCGTTCATCATTTCCGGAAGCCATTTAGTTTTGTAGGAACGCGAAATCCCCTTAGCCATATTCAGAGATGAATGAATAAAAGAGATGGATATCTTTCGTACGTCTATCCCCCCAAAACCCATTTGTTTACACTGTTGTTTTTGTAATTGCAACCCCCATCTGTGAAAACACGTGAGCTACAAAAAATCATGTTGCTAATGGCCGGCCGCAAATCTTCTTGCCTTTATGGGCATAGCGGTGTTTAATTGTTTTGTGTTTCGTATTAAATTGAAAAAAGTAGTGAAGTACACATTAGAAAATACCGAATTCTTGCATTAAAGTCCAATTCATGAACAATAATGAACATTCATGGCAAGAAATGTGCATATGTGCGTGACTTCATGAATTTTTCGGGAAAACAGCTTGTAGGCAGCCGCCTTTCCACTGGAAAGTTATATATCTCTGTATTCCATTATCTTTGGCCATATTGCTATAAACAGATGCAGAACTTTCTCATAATTTCTACCAAATAAACAAGATGGCCGACCAAAATCCGTGTCACGTATGTGGGTTTTTTTTTGTGCTGTCCCTTTCATAAATAAAAAATAAAAAATAAAATCTGTTTATTCTTCCGTGTTAGAAATGCATGATGTTTTAAGTCCAGCATTATTCCAATAAAAATGGGTTATGACATTCCCTTTGTTATTGCGATATTTTTGACACTTAAACATAAATGGTGGCCTCCGAAAAGCCACACTCCCCTACCAAAGTCCTATGACCTTAAGCTTTCCATAAATCCACCATGTGATTTGGGGCAATTAATCGTCACGTGATGTAGGCTATCATTGCTGTCAATCAGGATGAATTCGCTCAAAACCAAATCGGCTGACGAAAAACCAAACCAAACTTCATAACTCCAATCGAATAATAATTGAAGGCAATGGCTTCCGTCCGTCATTATGATTCATTGGTCTTCCAGGCCACTTTTTTTGTTGAAGCTTAACCGAAATGAAATATCACACGACAACAATGACATGACAGTGACACCTGACAACTGACAACCGACAAGAGTGCTCATAAATAAAAAAAAATCATCTCGTTCATTTGTTTATTAAGGAAATAGTCTTGTGCGATGATGAGTATAAGTAGGTACTCCTCAGCCTCACTTTATGATTCTTAACTAACAGTAACCGATTCAGCACCAGTTGGCTTTGCTTGTTCAGTGATGACAACCGTTGACGGGCCGGATGTGACGGCTTGAAAAGACGCTACATCTGGTGGTAAATAAACGGAAGAACTGTCAGCAACAGATAGCGAAGGTGAAGATGATTCGTGCTCCTTATCGCTCGTCTCCGTCTGTTCGGCCAATTCCAATTGCGCCAATGCTAGCTGATGGGCCAGAAAATGCTCACGTTTTGCTTCCTCCACTTCGGGGGTATCTGTCACTTGCTTTGGAATTGCTGCCTCATCTGAAGTAGGTGGTGACAAGATCGCTTGCCCCGAAATGCTCAATTTAACGTCGATGTCGTTGGTGACTGCTTCAATTTTGCTTGGGCTGATTGCGGGTGCCTGCGTATCCAAGTCAGTGCGTTGCGACAGGAAGGGGTTCTTATTGTTGGCGATATATTGAGGGCCTTGCACCAAAATTGATGGTGAAGTGCAGGGCTGAACTGAATTCTGCTGATTGGCCTGCGTTGTCGTTGGGATTGCTAACGGTGATGGTAGATTTGGAAAAACGGATACTGGCGATGGTAAGAAGGGATTTGCTGCTCCGGTGATTTGACTGCCAGCAGGCAGTGAGAATGTTGTTGTTCCGCTTGAAGTAAAAGTGTTTTGACTCGAATCTGGTATTGGAGTGATTAGAATGTCAACAATTGGAGGAGCAGAAGTTGCTAATGGCGCAGGGAATACTCCTGATCCAGTCATCGGTGCTGCGTTGGGAGATAATATTTCCGGGATAACTGCTTCTGTTGGAGGAACATTGACAATGGGTGTACCCCCGAACTGATTGGAAAACACTGTTTGTGAAGTACTTGGTGGTACTGCGCCTGAGTTGATTACCGCTGCTGGATTTGAGAATACTACTCCCAGGAAGGGGTTCTGCGCTCCATTTCCCAGTGGCTTGGGGAAAACAGACGGCTTAGGAAGAACCGTCACTGGTGCTGATGAATCTGAGAATATAGGAGGCAAAAATGGGTTTGTTGGGTTAAATACTGCTTGCCTCCCCGCCGCTACACCTGCCGGCAGTTGATACAAAAAGAGCTGTTGTCCGGCATCGGTGGCCTTCGATATCGACTGAGACGGCAATGAAATCGGCAAATTGGCATCCTTTTGATTCACAGAGTCCACAAAAGGCGTCTGATCGAATTCCTTAATTGGTTTCAGTCCATCCTTGTGCCTATTGTCTTCATTCGCTTTTGCCTGTTTTTCCAGAACATTTTCGTCCAGCGGCTGTCCACTTGCACTCACTCGAACTCCCAACAACGGATTTGGTTCCAGGCTGACAATGTTCGAATTGCCATTCTGATCGACATAGCTGAAGTAGCCACGACCAATGAGGCTCTGTACAGGAAACTCTCCTCGTGCGTGGCTATATGACAGCAACGCTGATCGTCCAGCATAGACAACGGTATCCGCGTTCGCTTTGCCCAGTATGAGCATCAGGATGCAGCCGAAGGAAGCCAACATTGCACCGAGCATCTTTGTGTTGGATGTTGAGGTATACTTGGTTTGTGATCAACTGATGACATAGATGCACCCAGTAGAGTCTTTTATAGGTAACCAAGGATTCTGAGTCGCGTTGCAGCGATCGTAGTGGTTGACCTTGATGTGCTCGACTATGGAATCAATAGGTCATTACATTCTGGTAACAATAATTCTATTTTTATTACTGTTATGCGGTAATGCAATGACCTCAACGATATAATGTGGACGCCGGTGTAATCTCATGTGTCATGTGATGAGCCAGCGGCTTATCCTGAGTTTTATGGTGAACGAAGAGCAGGTAATATCTTCTTTAGCCGCAGGCAACTGGTTTCTCCCGCACAGCTGCACTGCATGCGAGGTCTGGGCTTTTGGCTTAAAAAAGTCGAATGGGAGTGTTGTGTTTCACGTCCCACTGCGACGTGAACAGTAATATCAATTTCAATTAATCAGTACTTGGCGCCTCTTGTTAAGTGGCAGCAGCAAGCTGGATCTGGTTTATATGCTTGTAAGTGGTCATCCCAGGAGATGCAAGCATGTTTCCCTGTAGAGTCTAAGCCCTGTCAGTGTAAATCATTAGTTAATAAGAGGTCCGAGATATACGTTTGTGCTTGTTCAAGGAACTTTTACGAGAACCGTACTTGGAATGATTTATTAATATCTTGTAATAGAGTTATGGCAGAAGAACGAGTCAAGGTCGACTAGGATATCATTGAGCGAGAGAGGGATAAATATCGTTATACTCAGTTGAGGTCTTAAGGAGCCTTCACCGGATAATTAATTGTTGCGAATTTAGAATTGGTTCAACTAATTGCACAGTGGTATGCGGAAGGTGCATGTATCGCGTACGGCTTGTGCTAAGTGCCAATGAGAATGCACCAATACACGATACTCGTTCGAATTGTTGCTTGTAGGACTGTTCGAACGTGAATCCAGTTCTTACCTGACTAAAAAACGCATTTTTGTGCCTGAATTACCTGAAAATTACGATTTAAACCAATTTTAAGCAATGTATTCAGCAAACCTCAATTTTTTTTCAAATTCGCCATTTTGTATTCCTATCCGTTTTATGTCAAAAAAGAATCAGTGTGACATGCAAAGACACACAAAAACTACAAAAATAAATGCTGCCAACCGCGGCAACCGTGGATAAATGTGAAAGAGTTCGGGAATTCGACATTTTTATATTACTGAATGCCATTGGTTAGTTATTATAAATTGTTAAAAGGCGAATAATTTAATTTGGTTGGTTAGTAAAATTATCTAAAATATATGTTTTATATACTAGAACATATTAGGACAAACATGGTTGTGTATTTACCTCTTTTCGATATCATTAAGATCGATTTATTGTGTGAATTTTTCTTAAATAACTGAAGAAAATTTGCTCAAAATGTTTTTATTTTCATGCAACCATTCTGCAATGACAATTTTTCATAAGCATTTTAAGCAAATGTGCACTTATTCCTAAAAAAAAAATATTATCACACGTAACGAACAATTTCAAATTAAACGGATAAAATTCTATGAACGCTGGCAGCAACTTTGTCCAAAGCGGAAGTGGCTCATATTTTTTGGGAGTGTGTTGGTGAGCCGGAATTTTTGAAGTTTCGTCACATCTGTCAATACAAATTTCTATGTAACAATACAAGCGCACCAAATCGTGACCACTCCGTAAAAATAGGTATAGCTTGTAGGCTAAGTAATGGGAAATCGGCCGGAGTTGGTGGTCTTAGTATTGTCTCTGATTATTACTTTCCGTTGTCTATTTGTCTACAAGCCAAAAATAAATCAAAATTTACCCACTTTTACGGACAGGTACTGTAAAAGATGGAAAAAGAAAATTTTTTTTTATTTGTTTTCAAATTTTTATTTAAGTGTTTAAGACAACTGGCAATAATCGGACTCATTTTGAAGGAATCCCTTCACGAATGCTTCCCGTGAAACGGCATTTTAAGAAGAAAGAGCTAAAAATACTAACTTAACTCACTTGGAAGCTTATAAATGTATACCTACCTCACAAAATGTTGGATGACTAAGAGACCGAATTTCAATTTACAATAAATCTTAAGAAAGAGCAAATTGTGAAAGTAAGTTTTGTGTACTTCCCGGTACTTGGGGATCTTTTTCTGGGGCGTGTTCTGTAGTTGGGCCGAATTGAGCCCCGTTGGTGAGAGAACGCTTTCAAATTGTTGTCGATTGTGGGATTGTAAAAATATGGTAAGTCTTATTAATATCGCAACTAATTATGACAGTGCAAATCGACGAATAGGATAGGTTATTCCCTAATTGCCAAAAATTCCAGTGCTTCACTCATGAATAGGATTAGTTCCATTCATAGGAGCTTCCGCCACGGTGAAATGTCTAAAATAACAAATTGTTTTCGAAATTATATCTCTTTAAATAATTATTATAAACGTGATAATTAAAGATGATTTGCATCCCGCCAAGGTTTTGCTTTAAAGTTGAATAAAAGAAAAATCAAAAACTCTGAATCAGCCGGCACTAGATGGCACCAAGTCCACGAGTATACGTCATTTGATTTCCGCGGGTATACCTTAATACTTGGGTTTAAATTAGTGCTCGAAATGCGAAAGTATTTGTCATTGTCATTCCGCTCCTGACGTAGAAAATCCCATTTTTTTCATAGGTAGTCCAGTTCCATCTAAAATGTAAGCAAGCAATGTTTCCACAGCGAGCCATTGCAATCCGGTTTATAAGTGACTTCAATTAGCACATCCAGTTTTCGATTACCAAATTCAATAGCACAACCTGCTCGCTAAAGTTCTTTGAATCCTCTAATTACCATGGAATTTGCGTCAAACAGGTGGAAAGTAATAAAATTCCAGGTCGAGAGCGAGATTATTAACCTACAGAACGCTGTGGGGAATTTTTTATTTCGTAACAAGTTGAAAACTAACAGAAGAAACACCTCTGCGCCCCATCTTTCCCATTTCCATAAACTCAGCTCGTCTGCTTGCTTATGTGTATTCAGCAATATTTAAAGTGATTCAGCGAAAGTGACCGCGTCGTTGGATTGATTGTTTCTATAATTGATATTTGCATTTGGTGGACTTTCATTGCGTATACAGTCCAAAGTTTAAGTTGGGGCTTACCTGTCAATGAGTTGGCAGTTTGCTGTTCACTTGATCTTTGACCATTTTTTTTTTTTCGTTTGACGATTTTTATGAGGAAATTTAAGTTATTTTTAAAGCAACCCGTTGGAATGCAGACTCACATATTTATTCGACAAGTCATAAGAGTTTTAAAGATGTTTACGGTTTGTTAATCACAACGATTCGGCGCCAAGATGTACAACGACCGCAAGGCGCCTTTCTGTCACATCCGCTTGGTCAGGGTTAAGAGAGCGAATTGTCGACGAGGTGTAAATGTCAAAATGCACGTGCTTCATGTGGTTTATGTGATCTTGAAGTTGGAAACTTGGCTCTAACCACAAGCAGTTCGATTTGACTTGGTCACGTTCTCTTTTCTAGGCCGAGCTGTTTGGGAATTCCGTAATTTGGCCGGATGGATACACATACACAATTTGTATGGGAATGGTGAACGTCGTCAACATATATATAGATATTTATTTGCAAAAGTTATTTAAGGTGTGACTTTGCGTTTTGTTGGCTCGGCAATCGAAGACCTTTTTTTTAACTTAGCTCCGCAGGCCACAGTGAAACATTTTTAGTTTCAACTCTAAATTTTACAGTGGGTATATTTTCCATACAAGCTTCGCAATTGTGAGTTCCGTAAATTTAAAGTCGAGAATAAAATTTGTTATTAGTACGGCGCATTGATTAAAATAAGATGGTTGGCAGCATCGTTCATTCATTTAATCTCTTTCTCACCAAGTAGCATACTGACGGAAGCCGCAAAGAAGTAGGTACATACATTGCGGACGTTCTAGTATCTGGTTAAGTAAGTCTGACAGCTGTCTTTCGATGTATTCTATGTTTCATTGAAAAAAAAAGTGCACTTCCAGGTCAATTCTTAACACGACAGAAGTGTCCGGAATATTTTTTTACAGAATTGCCCTGAACTCACCAACACATACTAACAAAATGTCAGATTGAAGTGTTTGTTGTGTTATTAGAAACAACTTTTTCGCTATGTGATCCGAAAATATACATTTATGCGTGCAAAATGTAAACTTAAATTGAAATATATTGATTTGGCTGTATTTATTACTGCAGAAAACAAAAAAAAAGTAGCAACAGAAATCCAAAACTCTCATTTGGTGTCACCACTGTTACAAACGTGCTCCAACGAATTTCATTGAAAAGAGCAATTCTGAATTACGGGGCAATTCTCTCGGATCTTCAATCGAAAACGCCATTAATGTATCTCAGTTTTGTTTGGCTTAGATCAGCTGTTTCAGTTGACGTCTATCGAGTGGTAGCCGACGAATCTGGTCAAGCAATTCGTGACTTAGGTATGTCGTTTTCTATTGGGACCACCAAAAATCTTTTTCAGATTTAACGCGGCTCATGGAACATGCAACGAAATTGATCTGCTTTTGTAAATGGATTAGTGCGTTTTTTGACAGCAATATCAGCTGTTCAAATTGCATTTTGGAAAAATCAACTATGGATATCGACTTGAAAAATGTTTCCACTGTTGTAGATATAAATGGAGTAGTTTCGGTGATTCGTAGTCTTCAGATGATGAGGAAGACGATGAAGATAATAATTCCTCCAAAGTTATATCCATTGCTATTTATGTTTATCTTTATTTCACTTTTCGAAACTTTGCGCATTTTTGTTTTGAAAGCAAACTTCTTAAGATGACGTAAAACAGCTGTGCAAAGTTATTGGTATTTGTGGTGGTATGTGTAAATCTGAAAAAATATCGAGATCTGCAAAAAGTGATCCGAATCGAAAAAAAGATTGATTTTTTTGCCCAATGGAACATGAAGTGATTTAGATAAAAAAAAAGATTGATTTTGTGTCCCAATAGAAAACGACATTAGTATTAAGTTGGCAGTTCGCATGTGTGGATGACGTCGGAAAAGTGACGTTCCCGACCAATCTAGTTTTTGCGTTCAGGTTACACCCATACTGCAGACCAATCTAGTCGACTTAAGATAACTAGATTTCTAATTGTGCCCATTTCGTTAAACTGAAATCAGCACGTCAGTTACATCTGCGGACAAACGCCAGAACAGACTGCTCTCGATGCAGAAATGCCTGCCGACATTCAGCTGCGAAATGGGTGTGCACATTGATGACACTCGTATTTAACAAATTGCGCAATAAAGTACACACGCACTGTAACCTTTCAAAATAATAGAAAAAAAAAATGGAACAAAAGTGGTTTGGGTTTTGCCCAAAAACCCCAAATCCCAAAAGAGGCCAACTTTAACCTATGTCTGTCTGATATTCTTGGTATCGTCAAAACAAACACAACCGCCCTTATCCGGTACTATAAATACAATAATCTAATGTCGACACGAAAATAATTCTAACGAAAAATCATGATAAACGCAGCCCCCACAGCGAAAATCGATTTAATTGGAAGTTATGAACTTACGCATTAATAATTGATAAGTTGGCAAATTACAAATTGCGTTGTTCCAACTGTGCACTGCGCAAGTTTTCTGTCACACGTAATCAGAGTTTTATGTACTCTTCTACCTTCTTAGCTGTCAAACGGCTGTGCGGTTGCCTGATTTAAATCTCCATCTCCACTCAATCAGATCAAGTTTCGCTTCACGCTATAAGGTCACATTTAATGAATAGGAAATGCACGACAACGGCTTGATATCATTACAGATGTAAGCGTTTATTTGCCACTCTGTGCGCCTGCAAGTTGAAATTTATCTGAATAATAATCCATCCGGAAGGCGGACCACATGCATTACATGAAAAACTGGAATGGAAACATTCAGCCATTAGCTGAATTGTATTAAGTGGAAGTTATAAATTATAAAAAAAAAGTGTTGCCTCTGCTCAAGCCATACCGCACAGCTCAGCTATATCTACCTATATTTTATTCGAACTAACCAGACAGACTTTTCGCTGAGTCAGCTGGTTAAGGCAATCAATGGATCGAGTCTTGTGCTAAAACACGGGTTTTTGTTATGGTCACGCAAGGTTGACGTTTGTGGTGGGAAGATTTCTGCTTGTCCGCGGCGAACGATTATTTTTCCATTAAAACATGGATCCCAGTTGCATATTATTTACTACCTTGAGTAAATTTTGCGGAATAATACTGTGGTTGACACAAAAATGCGCATAAATTTGTTTTGTTTGCTCAGAAAAGTTTACGGTCGTTCACCACTTCAGCTAGACTCAGTGGAGGTGTGGAACTACTTTGTGCTTGTGGGTAGTATTAGGACAAAAAGTATCAATACTGACTGGCCTGATGATATCTATGGTACTCATGAGAAGAGATTGTAGGGCACAGTTATGCGATCGAACGTTTCCGTTCGTGTATACAAGGTTCATAAGCAATATCCTGTCATAAAGATTAAGCGCGCTCAGTTATTAAACAGATATTTAAAAGTTCATGGAACCGGATGTGCGTGGGAGAAATTCATATGTTATCAGCAAAAGATAGCGGACGTTCAAGTATTTAGTTTAGTCTGCCTGACTAAATGTATCTCGACTTTGATTGGCTGAAATCGGTCATATGAGCTACTGTTTCAGTTGACGTTTATGGAGTTTATGGGTAGCCGAGGAATATAGTCAAGAAATTCGTGACTGAGTACTAAGTTGACAGTTCGCATATGTGGCTGACGTAGAAAAAGTGACGTTCCTAGTACAGACCAATCTAGTCGACTAAAGATAACTATATTGAATGTGCCATTACAACAACATAGTCGATATGAAATTTTAAATCAATCCACACAGTAATTGTAAAATAGCTGATGCGCTTTTGGAGTTTAGATGCTGAGTTTTGAGGTAAACCCTTCACACCAATGTAAAGGACTATATTTGTGGAGTTTTAATAAGAATGACGCTTATTAAAATTTTTTTAAAAGGAATTGCAAATTTGTTGTCAAATTCCTTTCAGTTTCTTTGAAAAACGAAATTGTGGTGAATAAGTAGATGTTCAAAATGACAACTGTCTAGTAGACAGGCGAGTTTCTATCCAATCTATTCTAGACTTTTGAAGGTGTATTAGGACTAGGAGTAGACACAACTTAGTATGTAGTATGTATTTTTTGTTTTCTAAGAATTTTTGTGTGCATAGGGCTTCAAAAATCTGACCTTCAAATATGCCATGCTTGCCATGTCAAACTTGCTAATATCTATTTCCAAATAATATATCAAGGCGTTTTCCTAGTGCTATTTCTCGGAATTGTGATACCAAGTACGTGCAATATGCCTGACTTACCGAAAAGTCTAATTCAAAGCTCCAAAACGTTGCTCCACCATGGCTTACGATGTAATAAACCCATTTCTATTAACATATTTCATTCATGACATTGTTCAATCTCTCTCTCTCTCTCTCGTCTCGTGAGCCACACAGCAAATACTTCATACTTTATCAATTAATCCATCCGTTTACGATTGCTCTTAGATAGCTCTCGTAGGAAAAATGTTAAGAGTCAAGAGAGAACAAAAAAAAAACTGCTTGTTAATTGATTTGCTCCAATTGGGTCTCCAACGGAAAACAAACTTTTTAATCACGTTCCCACTTTATTTGTTTATTAAAAAAAAAAACCTGAACATTACCTACGTCACGTGCTGTTGTTGGTTTGGTTTACTCGATTCAGAGCCATAAGAAGTGGTCAAGAGACCACATACCGCAACCACATTCCGCTGACTCAAGAAGGGGAATGCTGTGCCGTCCAATCAACTTGTGGGATTTCACGTTACCTTTGTACACCGAACAAAAGCCATTTCATATTATCTGCGGGGCATGGTTTCCCTTGCAGCAAACTGTTTCATGGCTAAAATACCCAAGCATGCAAAAGCGTTTAGTCCAAAACTACAAAACATCAACCTTGGACGGGTGTGCGCGTGCATTTTGGGCGGATTTCTGATTTGATTTGGTCGGCTGACTTTTGTGTTGATATTATTTTTACTGAGAATTAATGGCTTCACTTGGACGGGGAATTCCAACCAAGCTATGGAGCTATCGATTGGCCTCACCGTGAGTTTATTTTCTTATTAAGTACATCAACACAACCGCCACACTGCATACAAATTAATGCGGTTATCTGTGGAAGTATTCGCCATGGGTACGGTACCTCTCGCTGCTTGGGATTCCCATTCTCAGTTGGTTGTGAAAATATGGTTGCATTGGGCCTTTGCGTTTCTTTTTTTCCATAAGATTGCACAAATGGTTCGATTTTTAATTTCGTAACACGAGACGCAGTCGGGATCTTGTGCTTTGGCTTAAAATTGGGTAACTTTCTTGTGGGATCAAGTCATTTGAGTTTTTCTTTAACGGAACCGAATGGGGATTTACACTTGACGGTAATCATGATCATGACGGGGCTTCACTATTATCAATTTGCGAAGAACTGAGTCGCATTTATAATCGTATCATGTACGGGGCTGTCAACAATAACAGGGTTTCCACAAAAACCCTAAAGAATACCTACCAATCAGTCTAGTGGAGGACTGCAATATGCATACATATGACATATAGCTTTTTGTGTGTAGATTTAAACTGTGTTTAAAGCCAGCTGTAATGTCACTCTCATAATAGGAATACGTTTACGTAACGTAAGGTACTGGACAGAAATTCTCTTAATTTCAAAAAAGAGCTTGAAGTGTGTCTCTTATGATGTTATTTTATCACGTCTTACGACTACGACTACGACTACGATTGAAAAATGTAATCGCACATGTATACTTAAGCCGGATTACTTTAGTTTAATGTTCTGCGTTAAGTCAACAGAAAATAAAATACTAGAAAGAGTGCTTTCGATAAACACTTATGGCATCGCTTATGCTTGCGCCACTTCAGATTCGCTCTAAGATTTCAGATTTCGTGTGTCTAATCGAACAGAAAAACGTCATTTGCCCTTTTTTTGTGCTGAAATTTGTACGATTGGAATATGTGTAGCCTTCGCACTTTTCTAAGCGTTTTCCATTCACTGGTTAAATTTTATATGAAAACATTCAAAATGCTCGCCCAGATTGATTTTTAAACTTTTGTACATAAATAATTAAATTAAATTAAATAAATAAATAAATAATTGCGTTTCTCTGCAATTGAAAAATTTCACGAGAACGTAAACAAACTCCACTAGTTGTGAAACTCAAACGCACTTGTATTGGTAAATCTGAAGCAACTCTGAGAAAAAATCCAGATTCGCAAAAGGGCTCTGAGATCTGAAAAATATTTCTTTTTTTGTACCAAACAAACATAAAATTAGATGGCGCTACAGTCCGGTGGTGGTTGAGTCCCAACAAAGCGATATTGGGCTAGCTGCCTCCCACTTGCACACTTCAAGTTGGTTGAGATCCCCTTTCAAATGCGCGCGCCACCTAGGGTGATGAGCTTTCACTTATCTTCTTTAACATTAAACTTAAAACACTGAAAATTTGATTCTTGCAAATTTGTTGTAATAATCACGGTTTTGCTTCTTTTTGCAGATACTGCTCCGAGACTGCACAAAGAATAGCAGACAACACTCAAATATCTCGGACTCATCTAACTCCTGAAATAGCCCTACGTCTCATTACACCCGAATGTCGTTTATTCTACGAACCCATAACAAACGAGAGTGAGAGCGTTTTCGAAAATGACCCATTCTGGGGATTTTATTGGCCTGGTGGTCAAGCATTGAGCAGGTCTCTCCGTACACTGGGCTGGGGTGCTTTCATGAACTCGGGGTGCTATATTTCGTTTCTCAAATAAAACACTAAACCCAGTTTGTGGTGGAGATATAATATATTCAGGACTATTCCCGTGAGTGCTCGATTCGATTAACCACTAACCAGCTCTATTTACCTTCGAACCGCCCTGCAGAACGAGTATCAAATACACAAACCTTGCGATTGATTGATTTATTTATTTAATGCCTGCGTGTTCTGCTGTCAAAGTCAGGTGTGCGGAAAATTGATTTTAAACTGAATTCTGGAAAGCACCTTACACTCAGCTCATATACAACTGCAACATCTGATTCAAATTCACTCTGACCCATATTTCAGATTCATTCTGGACAATCCCCATCTGGTGAAATCAAAAAAAGTTCTCGACATCGGCAGTGGTTGTGGCGCTTCCTCTATAGCAGCAATAATGACTGCAGCAACTTCGGCAATAGCAAATGATATTGACTCAGGTAAGAATATCAATTAAACAAAAAATTTTGGAGATGCCGGGGATCGAACCCGGGGCCTTTCACATGCAAAGCGAACGCTCTACCACTGAGCTACATCCCCTTCATATTAGTTCCGTGTTAATAGCAAGTTTTCCATTGCAGCTGCTTCTATTGCTGCCCAAATGAATGCGGATTTGAATGGTGTTAAAGTCAACACAAGTGAACTGAATCTGATTGGTAATGTGGACATTGAAGAGGACGTGATTTTACTTGGCGATGTTTTCTACGACACCGAATTTGCCGAGACCCTCCTGCCATGGTTGCACCAGCTACACGATCAGGGAAAGGCAATTTACGTTGGTGATCCTGGCCGACATGGGCTGACAGAGAATCGACTGAAATTCATGAAGAAATTAGCCACATATGAGTTAACTGAGAATTGCTGTATAGAAAATAACGGCTTCAAGCAAGTTCACGTTTGGAAATTTAGCTAAAATAAAAAAGAAACCTTTAAGCCAAATAGCAGAATGAAACTAGTCGAATCCCTCTAAGTAGAACCTCCTTTAACTCGAATTTTTCGACCCAATTTTTGAATTCCCTTCAATTTTGCATAGAAAAGTCATCCTCTAAATCGAAATCCCTCTACGTCGAAAATCCCTCTAACTCGAACATATTCTTTTGATTCTTGACCTATTACAATATTCCTCTAAGTCGAATTTTTCGTTCGATGAAAACAAAATCAAAAAAAATGTCTCCCTCCCGCAAGCGTTGCGTCGCGACGATACGTTGTGTTTCTACATACAATACGTACATACATATTTTCTACTTAAAAAATTAAATTTACAGGTGCGCAACACTTGTGTTTGTTCAAGTTAGAGTGATGGGAAAAAAAGTAAAAAAAATTGCAGGTGCCCAACATTTGTGTTGTTGGTTATTGCCTTTTTAAAATAGAATCGTTTATTAAACGAGTGAACACTGCTATTTTTACATCCCAATCAAAAATAACTAATTTTGTTCAAAATGTACCTATTTTCTTATTTTTTACCTTAAATAAATTCGCTTAAAAAAATATAGTATATCCCTCTAACTCGAACTAATTTTTATCCCCCGTGAAATTTCGACTTAGAGGGATTCGTCTGTAGTTAAATATGAGCTGCTGACTTGCAGTCTATAAAAGGAAACTGCGACTCCACACGTCTTCTGTTGAGTTTGCAAGTGGTGAGAGCAAAATGTCCCATGCAAACTTTTTAGGTATGTTTTAAGTCTGCTTTTAAAATTGTATAAAATCTTCTTTTTTTTGTGTTTTTCGTTAGAAATTTATAAACATGATTTGTGTCTCATTTGTACACATTTGCGTTATATTATGTATAATACATTTTTAAATACGTCACGTCCAAAAAATATCGTCTGTTCTTGTGACTTTTGCAAGTGACTCACTTTCGCAATTGGGTGCAATTGGTTTCAAAAGTTCCTAACCATATTTTCGTGTGGTTTTCCACCTTAGTGAGTCAGCTAACAAGACCACCTGATGAAAGATAAGATCTTCTTCACAGCAACACTGACATTTTATCGGAATTTCGAAGTCTTTCAAACTTCAAATACGTGGATTTAAGGGATGATTTTATGATAGTGATCTACTTTCAGATAACAGCAAACATTTCACTAAAATGCTGTCCTTACGCCGAACGTTAGCTAGACAATTCTGAATGTAATAAGATTTGTCTCCCAACTCCCAACCTACAGACAATTCGCTGCTATAGACTGCCTGGCAAAATTTGCCCTTCTCTGCAAGATTCAAATCTCAATGATGCATCGTTCGGCAACGACTCAACTAATTTTGACGACAAATAAGACTCCGACAAGGTGACAGCGAATGTGATTCCTTCAACTAAATGCGCCTAACATTGAAGAATCGAAAGATCAAAATATAAAGCGACAGGTAGCAAGGGTCTTTATCTACCTCTACCTCTAAATCGAACGACAAATGAATGACTTTCAGCAATCACGAGTCCGAGTGCACATACCTACTTCTCTTCCAAATTAAATGAAACTCAATAAATGTTTGTTTCGAAAACAAAGTGCTTCCTTTATTTATTTTATACCGTTTTATTTTTATTGTAACATCATATATTTACAACAGAGAGTAGCTAACCAAGAGAGAAAAAAAAAACAAGGAATAGGAAGGATTTCTTTTTTTTAGTTGTAGAGAACAACGCGCATAGAAAACATCCCATTACAAATATTATATAATAAACTTAATAATTTAAAATAAAAATAAAATTAGAAAAGAAAAAAAAAATCAACTTTTTCAGTACTTGGGCATTTCCGAGTAGCGTGGCGGCGTCGACCATATGGCACTCGAATTACGTTTCAAGTAACGTGGATCGATATTCGGGAAGATGGCCTTCAAGTCGGGCGTCATCGGTTGCACCGAAAAGAAGCTGTCGATGATATCGGATGAGAGATACGCCTGGTTGGTAATACACTCGGCGCGGACAGACGTTTTACTCCACTGGGGTGCGGCGGGCCTTTTGTAAGATGTCTTGCCTTCTTCGTCTGTGGAATCATCGCTGTGCAGCATATTGAAATTGTACTTGTTGTGTTGCTTCGGTGGCAGTGGGATTTTCATCCTTGGCATCTTCATTTGTTCGAGTAGATCGCGCTCTTGGCGCGCTGCTTCGGCAGCATCGACTTTCGTCTTCGAGGCTGCTGTTTGTTTCAGTTCACGTTCTTCGTGCAGTTTCAAATTGCGATTGATTTCCTCGAGTTCGCGTTTCTTTAGCTCCATTTCGAGAGCCTTTTTGCGGTTCTTCTCTTCGCGTTCCTTCATGAGTTTGTGTAGACGGTCGGCGCGTTCTTTTTCCTTTGCCTCGCGTAATGTTGCAGCTTGTTGGTGTTTCAACTCGCGTTTCCTTTTGCGCTCCTCGGCCAATTGCTGGAAGGGAAAAGTTGGTTTGATCGCAACCAAATTAGATACAAATGTCCAGTGAAAAATACCTGAAGTTTGTTGTATCCTTTTTTAAGGTCTTCTTCACTGTTCTCTCGTGATAAGGATTGCGATGAAGCCGAACTGCTGCATTTGAGGTTCGAAGCCGACGAAAGCTTGCTTGTGGGGAATGTCATTATCTTGGATGCGCTGTTTGGCAGTTTCTTTGCCTTGCCAGCTGTTGGAGTCAAATTCGATTGTTGTGTTGGCGTGAGGAATCTTCCAAGGACTGGTGCATGTGGTTTGCCAATCACTGGCGTTGTTACCGCACTGGCTTTGAGATCTCTGATGCTCTGGAAAGAAAAATCAAGTTTACATATACAAATAAATAGCGCGAAGTGTTCATTCTTAAGGGTGAGAGGGAAACGATACTTACAGGCAACTCTGGCTCCGAGTTCTCCTTGGTTCTCTTGGACCTTGTCTTTTGACGCAACTCTTGCGATGCTGCATGATGTTCGAATGCCTCTACCTTCTTCTTCACTGGGCTTTGCACGCAAGGACTGTAAAGAGAAAAACTGTTCGACTCTCGTCCAAGCACTTGATCAATGTGTACATACTTAAACAACTCATGAGGCTTGGGCTTAGACTTTAACAGCTTTGTCGGTGGTGGTGGTGGAGGTGGTAGCTGAGGTGCTGGCAATTTCTTCAAAACCGCTGGTGGTTTCTCGAATGATTCATCCTCAGTCATAATGCTATCGTTTGCTGGTGGATCTCTTACATCGAATGTGTCATCGCCAACGATTCCGTTTGGTTTCGGAGCGATGCCATTGATAATTGTCACTGTAGCATTGGGGTTGTTCTCCGTTATGAAAGTAGTCTGGAGTGGCGGCATTGCAAATGTGCTGTTTTGTTGGTTTGTGACAAATGTGGCATCACAAGCTGTCACCATTGTTGCATTGTTGACCGTTTCGTTTGCGATGTTTGCAACTTCTGGCACAGTAGCGGCAGCTGTTGACGGTGGTGATGATCGAGTATCTGTGCTCTCGACTTTCTCCTCTTCAATGACTTCCTGGTGAATGTTGTCAACTGCGTCCTCATACACAGAAGTTGGTCGTGGTTTTGGGATACTGCCACTCCGAGTGCGTGTAGAAACTGGCGACTGAACGATATTTTCGACGCTCAAGCGTTCCTCCTTGATCGGCCTGTGATTGAATTCCTTCTTCTTGCGGCCTCGTTTGTTGCGTGTGGGAACTGTTGCGTCAGTGCTGGTAGTTACTTGAAGGCTTTCCTCAACGGAACATGTCGCTTCGTGAGTAACGGGTTCTATTTTGAGGGCCACATTCACAGGAGACGCCGTGCTGACGTCTACACTAGACTGACTGAGCTTCTCCTTCTTCACCTTGACAATTGGATTCTTTCCTGATGATTGATTATTTTTGGATTCTGTAACAAGAGTTGTTAGAGTGCATGATACTTAAGATGGCTACTATAGCACAAAACACCACAAATGTGTTAAAAACAACTACTGCAAGTCTTCAACCCAGTCAAAAGTTTTTTGAAAACTTCAAAAGCCTTGTGCTACAGGCCCAAAATAAATTTACTTTTCTTTGCCACTGAACTGGAACTGGACGAAGTACTCTCCTCCTCTGAGAACAACTCCACGATTGGTGCATCTTTTTCTGCAATAACTACCGATTCATCAACCTAAAGCGGATTTTTTGTTAGAAAAATATATAAATTCGCTATTAATGGTTTTTCAAGTACCTTCTGTTGGCTGGTCACAGTATCATTGCCATTGCACGCTGTTTTGTCAGCATCCAGTTGTGACTTGTTTGATTTGTTCGATTTTTTAGAGACCGATTGTGATTGTCGCTGTTCGTGTTCCTTCTTGATTTTTCTGGCAGTCTCGTTGTGATTATCTGGGCGCCTCATTTTCGAGTTAATCGATGGTTCTTTCTGTAAAAAGCAATTAATTTAGAGCCACCCTACACAGGAAAATTTACCAAAATGTACCAGACTTTCAGTCTTCATTTTAGCAGCACGCTTTGGACGTGCAAATACATGTTCTGGCTCCGGCTCAGTGTGTGCTTCTTGCACAATTCCTTCACAAGGAATGGTCTCATTAATCACTGTTTCTACCTGGGAACTTGAATTTTTTGAGCTTAAGCTAGGTTCTCGGGGATCTGATTCATCTGAAATTTTGATGTTACCCTAAAATTGACTTTTAAAATAAAACATCTAACTCACCCTCGTCGACAGAAGACAAACGCTTGGGACGTTTTTTGATTTGCTGAGGCGATGCAGCAACTGCAGCAGTAACCAGAGCAGGAATAGGAGCTTGTGTGCCAAGCAGTATTGCTTGTAGTTTTAATTGGATGTCCTGCAGAATTGAAAAGAAAAAAACAGCTGTGTTAATTGCAAATTCACTTTAATAGCCCAATTTTGTATGTACTTCAACTTCATTTTCCCATTTGGATTCGCAGTTTTGTGCGCGTTTTATTATTTGTTCTAAGGTTTGCGAAAGTTCTTCCATTTTGTTTAAATTGTTGTTTATGGCACACTTAATGGGAAAACTAAAATCACTAAAAAGCACTCAGAAGAGTGTTTAATAAATAACTAATCAATGACGAAAATAATGAAACGAAAACGAGAGAATTTTCAGCATCAAATGAATGAATGAAGCCAACCGAACTAGAGAAACAGATCATAAAAATTTTCAAATTTTCCTTTAACTGACGCGCAAATAGGAACTGTAGTTGCATCTCTTTTCATCTTGCTGAAGTTTGATGGCACTGGAAATATAATTGTGGATTCTGGAAACTGGAACATACTATACCTTAAGGCTTGATCACATTTTCGAGAAACATTCAAGAGAGAACAGTAATTTTTAATTTAGTCATAAGTTATTGTAATGAAAAATAATCATGGAAATATTTATGTTTTTATAGATACTTTTGTAATCTCTTTAAATCTAAGTCTGAAAAAAATAAAAAAAATAAAACGAAAATAAGTTAAGTTCCTTTTAAAATCACTTTATCTAATTATGTTCCTTAAATATTGTGAAGGCATTCCAATGATTTGTTAAAAATTATATTTGAAGTTTCGTATGGTTGTGTAGTTACGACTTAGCCTCAATTTGCATTTTATAAAATCAAAACCACACAACAGTAGGCGTGTTTTTTTGAACTTCGTTTTCAGCAAAGCAAAGTAAAGTAGGACTTTCAGCACGCAATAACAACAACTACTGTGAGTACTCGAAGTGTCAAGTAGGGCGTAGTTGTTGTAATTGCATGCTGAAAATCCTACTTTACTTTTCTTTGCTGAGATCGAAGCTCAAAAAAACAAGCCTAGTGATGTCTCAACCTTAATGCATAATGCACTCATTCTATCTTTGGTTAGATGGCGCTATCCAAACTCTTTTGACATTTGACATTTACCGAACCAAAAAAAAAAAAAATAAATAAACTTCGACGAGCGCGAGTGCACAACGACTAGGCGAAAAGTTAAATATTTTTTGCGTTTTTAGCAACAGTTAAGTAAAACCCATTTATATTCAAATCTCCCCATTGAAACAACAAGGGAACTCGAAATTCCGCCCACAACAACGCAAACAATCCTGCCCACTAGCCGACGAGCAGAAGTTATGACATTTTCGCTAGCTGCCAACTGATTAACGTCATAACTGAAAAGAAGCCAATTTTCATATTCATCCAAACAAATTTCCATCGTTGTATTTCTGGTAATTTGCAAAAGATGTGATAATTTGATAGCACTCAGTTTCGCAGACACAATACCAGCCGCTTTATCCATACGATTTCAACTCAGCCAACAAAACAGAACGATGACAATTAGTAAAAAATGCAATCCGACCCACTGAAAGTGCATTAAAATCAATAAGAAAAACCCTAATTGAGTTCAATAATCTAGCACACGCACGTTGGTTGCCCCGAAATCGACAACGACCTCAGCAGTAGCTGTAAAAATTGTGCACAACACCAACGATTCGAAGAAAATTCTCACCATCGTGACATGCCGCCGTCGTCGGAAATTGTTAAGATTTAGCAAACTATCGAAAATGAACAAAGTCTTGCTGTTGCTAATAATAGCAAGTGGATTTCTGGTGATCTTCTATGCAAACTCGGAGTTTTTCAGTCGAAAATCTCTGCTCGCGCTCTTCCAAGGCGAGAAATCTGATGACCAAGAGGCCATAGCCGAACCGCTAGTGTTGCACAAGAACTCGTCGCAACACTACGCCAGTTCTTCGAATCGAGTAAAGTATATTAGTTGGCGCCAAAACGATACCGCCATCTACCACCATCCTCATCAGTATGCCGTCGCCACGGAACTATTGGAACACAACATATTCGTGATCTACACCAAGGAGAACTACCAGCTGCAGCAGAAGTTCGAACTCTTTGCCCGCAGCCTGTTGAAGTACAGCAGCGTTAAGCTGCATTTGCACATCATCACAGACAGCAAGAGTGAAGCGTCCGCCGAGGAGATTCTCAAGCAACAGATCCAACACTATCGCAAGTCGATATTCTACACGCTGTACGATGTTCACGAGTGTGCTGAGAAGATCACCGACATCGTGCACGGCATGATGCCGTTTTTCAGTTCAAATCCAGGCTCATACTACAGTGACGCGCTCTTCTATTTGTCACTGGGTGTGGACCGTTTTGTGGATCCGAAGATGGAACGGGCTATTCTAATCGATTGTGATGTTGTCTTCCGCACTGATGTTCGTCTGTTGTTCGATGAGTTCGAACGCTTCTCACCGGAGAACTTATTTGGCCTGGCGCCCGAGCTAACACCCGTCTATCGACACATACTCTATCGCTATCGTGCCAACTATCCAAATACGAATTTTGGTAGTCCATATTATCCGAGCTCGGCAGCGCTCGACGGTAGCCCAACGGGGAACAAACACAAACACAAGCATATCAAACACGGTTTCCCTGGCTTGAATTCGGGAGTTGTTATGCTGAATCTTCGCCGAATTCGACTGTCGACGCTATATCAGGAGAACATCAAGGAGGTGTTCGTCCGCAAGATGGCCAACAAGTACTCGTTCAAGGGCCATCTGGGAGATCAAGACTTTTACACGCTGCTCGGCTACGAGTTTCCGAGTCTCATCTACAGGCTGGACTGCGTCTGGAATCGACAGCTGTGCACCTGGTGGAAGGATCACGGCTATAGCGATGTGTTCGATACGTATTTCCACTGTGAGGGTAAGATCAGATTGTATCACGGCAATTGCAATACTCGAGTACCCGAATAGATGCGTGGCAGTCGGCCGTCGACGAAGTTATGTATTTTTTAGACCGATTATAGTAGTTATTCTGTTTTTTTTTTTCAAGTGTTATCGAATCTCAAGTGCATTTGTTTAAGCTTCGGTAGGTAGTTTATAAACTCTGTAGCAATTTGTGGTATTGGCGGCCAAAGAAGGTACGAAAGGACATGCACTCTAATTACGATCATTTAAGTCTCGTCTTTAAGACTGTGGAAGTTCAGATAGCGAACTTTTGTTTTAAAACTCCTTAAATTAAAAGCCACAACTTAAACGGGCTAAAATCGAAATCTACATACAAAACGCTTGATCGTGGGGTTTTCCGAATTGAAAAATGTCATGTTTGCTTGTCCGTGCTTGTCCTGTAGCCTTTTTAGCTGCAGAGGGGTTCTCGTCAATATATTTTTCGGTAATAATTAAACAATCAATTAGCTCATTCAACAATCTGACTTGGAATTTTCCTAACTTATCATACAGTATACTATCGCTAAATTTAGAGTGCGCGAGAGATTGTCGCATTTTCTTAACAGTTACAGAAATGTGTTTTTCATCTTTCTTGCTCCAATTTATTTGAATAGAGTCGGTGTAAGTAACGACAAAAATCAATGAAACTGATCAACGAACGATTAGTATCATATAATGTAATTGATATTAGCGCGCAGTGCTTTCTGCGGCCTTACTCTCTGCAATAAATTCCGAATTCTAAATGCGACGTAAGTACATTTCATTCGACTTTTGAAATACAAAGTAGAAAAAATGCGTTTTCGAATAATTTTACATTCGGAACGAGATACAGAGTAGGGCCCCTGACTTCTGAATCAAAGGTGGAACAGTAAACATAAAAGAAAACTGTCAACAAGATTTGAAGGTTAGGAGAATTTAAAAGATTTCATCGCAAGGTTTCTACTTGCTAGCACTTGCAAAGTACCATACAAGGTCTCAATTCTGTGACTATTGTCTGTAAAAATGTTTCAGAGTTGAATTAAATGTGAACCTTCTCCTTTAATTGGAAAATTAAATTGATACTAAAAGTAGCCAGGAATCGAATAAGCTGAAATTATCCTAATGCAGTAATAATCAATTTTTTTATGCTACTAACTTAACTTATTCGTTTTATAATGCTGAACTTTTATTAATCAATTTCTTACGAATTTACGTCTTGTTTAGGTCAATACTTAGAAAACTCTTAATAGTTTTGAACAATTTTCTTATAAAACTGTCTATGAAAACAAAAAAAAACACGAAATTCCTGGTCCCTATCATTCCAAAAAAGACGAAAAAAAAATTGATAAATGACAAAACCTATAATCGAACTTAGTTATGATCTCTTATCCGTATTTTAGATATATATTATACGAAACATATACATTTAACACAATATTTACCATACATATCGCCTAGGATATGTATCATATATTTTTGCAAAGAAATCCCTTTCATTTTCCTTTTCTTTTCTGTGCAAAAGCAAATTTCTTCTGTAGAATCTACATCTCAACATATATCGATATACATACTTTACCTTAGGTATAGGCTAGCTAGGGCTATTTACGAATAAAAAAACAAAGTGAAAACAACTTAATTTAGTAGATTATAAACAGTGAATCAAATTTTACGTGCAATGATTAGTTGTGGTTTTTTATTTTCATTTTCTCAATAAGAAGAAAAAGTAAATGTTTTTTTTATTATACTTGTTAAGTTTAATATTGTTTAAATTAATTTTAATACAAATAATGCCATACGATTGTAGTTGAACAGATCAGCATATATATCTCCCAATTTGAATGCTTAACACGAATTATTATAAGGTTTCAAGAAACAACATTGGAATAAAAATATATTTTATGTTTAGCAATTAATTTCAATTCAGTAAACGTCTCTATATAAGTAATAAGAAACATTCCAATAGTAGGTACTATATACACAGGAAAAATATGATATTAGTTGTGGTGGCATATTGCATAATATACATAATAATTTATATAAACAAAACTTTCTTTGTAATCATGAATTTATATTATCAAGCAACATAATTACTCCTATTACCGATCGTTATGTATACAATAAAAATCGAAATATAAACAGAACGAATGTGGTTTTATCTATTAACGTGTGCGACTCCGTGTGTCCATTGCCTACCGTATTTTATTGAGTTGCAATATTAGTCAACGTTTCACATTATAACCGAAAGAAACCACGGGGGAATGCGTGAACAAGATGTTAATAATTCCTGCGGCTTATCAAAAAATCTATAATGAAAATATGACGGAAAGTTCAAAAGCCCAGCACTGCTGCCAATCCATCAAACTGATGCTTCTTTTTCTTGTGGCCGCTTCATCTTTCGTCTGCTGTTGAGGAAACTTTACTACCGTTCTTCTGGGAGAATAAGGAATTAAACAACAGGGGTCAGATTCTGTTAGGCGAAACACATGTAACACAAGGAAATTTCTTCGGGCACACGAAAACGTTTGAACGGTTCGCCTTCCAGAATGCCGACCCTGTCTTCCTCACGATAGGATTTGATGCTTAATTATAAAGCAGGTCCTAGGGCGAGTTCCAAGTTCTTTATTGTTAACTAAAAGAGCTATAACTGTTTATTTAGTTACTTTGGGAACTCGGGACTCGTTTTTGGCACATTTAAAAATGTAATTATCCTAAATCAACTAGATTGGTCCGGACTAGATGTACCTTGAACGCAAAAACTAGATTCTATTCGCCTATTCGCTCTCAGATTTCAGATTTCGGTTGTCTAATCGAACAGAAAAACGTCACTTGCCCTTTTTTTTGTTGAAATTTGTGCGATTGGAATATGTGTAGCCTTCGACACTTTTCAAAGCGTTTTCCATTCACTGGTTAAATTTTATATGAAAACATTCAAAATGCTCGCCCAGATGGATTTCTAAACATTTGTACATAAATAGTTAACAAAAATAGATCCTTCCGATATGCAATGCGTTTCTCTGCAATTGAAAAATTTCACGAGAACGTAAACAAACTCCACTAGTTATCAAACTCATAAGCACTTGCATTGGTAAATCTGAAGCAAATCTGAGAAAAAATCCGGATTCGCAAGTGCTCTGAAATCTGAAAAAAAATTGCTTTTTTTCATACCAAACAAAAATAAAAAGTGACAGTGCTCTTGAGAGTGCCCAATTGAATACTACCACATTAGTCACGAAATTCTTCAGCACTGACTTGACTTGATGTGCAAACTTCCCCTGTCAGACTTACTAATGTCGTTTTCCATTGGGCAAAAAAAAGCGAAAAAAATCACTCCTGAAACCGTTCCATTGGCACAAAAAATACTCTTCTGGTGATTCTGAGGAGAGAATTTCACTTCTCGATTTGAAGTCAGAATCCACTCATGAAGCACTCACACAAGTGTAATTTATGTATTTTATACAAGTCAGTTGACAGCAGCCGTAGATTATTTTTTGGCATTTCACCAATACTTTTGTGGATTCTTTCAGAAGCAGTTTTGTTGTTCCATTGGGTTTCAGAATGAGTGGATCCCCGAGTGAAACCAATGGAAACGTCCCCTTTGTTACAAACTTCATTCCTTATGTGCACGTAGATCCATTTATTCAGATATATGGCAACGGTTAAATGTTGTTAAAAACGAAAAGTAGTACAACTCACAAACGTTTTTACTTTTCGAAATTGTTCTTGTACTGGGGCTGAAACATAAAACGTATCCTGGGTCTGTCTTTGCGCGATTCAAGCAATTAGCTTCCAGGGTTCAGGTTAAATTTTACGAACTCACAGTGGCTTAAATTTTCCATACAAAGTTACCGATTGTAACCTTTTGTAAGCCAAAATGTCCCTAAATTATGAGGTGTGTCCCGTATAACGATGTTTGAACAGGACTGGCAATCTTTCTGCCACAGCTTACACAAGCATAGACCTAAGGAAAAGACCATCTCATCGAATCGACATATTTTCAAGATTTTTATTTGTAATAAATTTGTTCGATTTTACTTTTTTATATTTTTTGGAGTTAGTTTTTGTTAATTGTTAATTCATGTCGTTTCTTTGTTCTTTGTTTTTTTTTTTTTTAGAAAAATACTATATAAGAACTAGTAAAAGATACGATCAGTAATGAAGTAACTTTATTTTTCTTCGGCAGACGTGTGTTGTGTAGTTAAAAGTGTTTATGTTGAAGTATTGGTATTGAATTGTGTGTATAGGTATAGGTATGTTTTTGAATATACAATAGAATAAATCACATGTCATACGTACATAATGAACAAAAGCTTTGGACAGGGGAAGACATCAGCAGTGCGTTCGTTTATTTGTTATTTTCTAATTGTTTCCAATATCCTGTCTACCCATTATAACAACCTGTCATAAGCTCAGTTTGAAACAGAGACATATGTTCTGGGGACAACACAACACATCAAACACACATGACATAACCAAACATTGAATTTCAATGGATAAATGGAAGGGTACTTGTGCGCAATTTATAAAATCTTCTAACTGATGTTGTAAACTAGCATTTAGATAATAAAACCAACTTTTTCTTTTGTGTTGGTATGTAGCTGTTGTGTTGTGGTTTGAAGGACTTACGTTGGGCGCCAATCTGTTAAGTAAATCTTAAGTGGGTTTGACTGTTTATATTAGTATTATTAAGACAATGTCGCTTATTTATCCAAGCGTTGCTAATGAATTTGAGAAATATATATTCAATTGGAAAGGGGACTCCGTTCGGGCGATTTTCTTCTCTAAAAACATTTTCTATTACCCTTTAAAGATACCACGTTGAATGGCAGCTATTTTTGCGTATTCTGTGAGTGGATTATGATACATACTACAGTGAGTATAATATTCAATGTTCGAGCGGAAAGAAAGTTTACATCTCTGATGGGTTGTTTCTGCACGTGATTTGTCAGGACAATTTAAACCAGAGACAATACTGAGACCACCAACTTCGGCCGATTTCCCGTTACTTGCCTACAAGCTAATTTGTATGGGGTGGCAAATGCTAAGTGCGCTAGAATTGTTACATAGAAATTCGTATTGACAAATGTCACGTAACTTCAAAACTTCCGCCTCACCAACACACTCGCACCTTGCATATGCCACTTCCGCTGTGGACAAAGCTGCTGAGAGCGTTCATAGAATTTTATCCGTTAAATTTGAAATTATTTATTTACGTGTGCATAGTATTTTTTTTTTAGGAATAAGTGTACATTTACTGAAAATTTATAAAAAATTGTCAATGCAGAATGGTTGCATGAAAATAAAAATCTTTTGACCAAACTTTTATCTTAATGATATCGAAAAGAGGTAAATACATCACCATATTTGTCCGAATATGTTTTTTATATGTTAAACATCTCGTGTAGATAGTTTTATTAACCAAACAAATCAAATTATTCGCCTTTAACAATTTATAATAACTAGCCAATGGCATTCAATAATGTTAAAATGTGTACATTGTATTTCCGAATACCTACCATTACATTTCCCCATGGTTGCCGCATTTATTTTTGTATTTTTTGTATGTTTTTGCATATCACACGGATTCTTTTTTGACATAACACCGATAGGAATACAAAATGGCGAATTTGAAAAAAAAAATAAGGGGCCCAGCGGCAGGAGGATTGCGAGTTGGGGCGGGGGTCTCAGTATGATTTGTCTCTGATTTAAACAGTCCATCAATGATGCTGTTAATCTTTAGGTTTTCTTTTTAAGTTAGACCTCTGCAACAAGTACAAGACAACGAAAAATCGAACGTACTGCTGCTGGTTCAATAAATTTGCATGCTTCTATTTGTTAAAAATAAAACCGATAAATTCAAACAAGGCACATAATCATTTATAAGTAATACAAATAAATAAAAAAGGAATAAAAATCAATAAGCATTTGTAAAAAAAAATAATTATTATGGCGAAAGCAAACCAAAGCAAAACTATAAAAATAGATAACAGAATCTCTTCTAAGCGATGATTGAATTATTCGTTGAGTTGACAATTGAGTTCCCACCATTGACCAGCGTTAAACTTTTGTAATCGTCGTCTTCGTCCTCCTCTTGTTCGTCTAAGGTTTCCAGTTTCTGGTTCTTCATTCTCAGTTCGAACACTTCGCTGATGGCCTCACGGAAACATAGAAAATTGTAGTCGATGACACCCTGTCGCCTGAAGTTATCCTCTCGCAGAATGCAGACCAGTGCTAGGAATTTATTCACCTCCCGCAGGTAGAGTATAGTGCCGTTGTTCAATTTAATTAGACTAGAACTTTTATTATCGAAAGCAGTTTCTTCGGAGCTATTGCAAAGTGAGTAGACATATATATTTAATTGAATTTACTTTGTACAGCTAACATCGGCTTACCTATAAATGCTGGATAGATCTATAACCACATCGATCATGTCGCAGCATAGCTCATATATTTGCATATCGACAGGTGAACAGTCAGTTGCAATGTATATCTTCGACACCACATCGAAGAGAAAGGCTTTTTCAATGCCAGAGTTCTGGAAGGAGGATATTCGAACCTGGAGAGAACACAGTTGGATGGTTATCAAGGTGACTTACCGAAATAAGACTGTTTAAGAGGTTTTCCAGTGTGGGCAATTGGGGTATCAGCTTTTGGACGACCTTCGAGAACGCTTCAAAGATCGAATGGTCATATATGGAGGTCAAGTGGAAGCTTAAGTGGATTTGATTTAAGCCAGCATCGCTGAGGTCATCGGAGGCTTTCTGGTGAATGTCACGTTGGGACTCCATTTTTGAATCGTCGCTGATTCCATCCACCTACAAGGAGCTATGTTTACATTAGTACTCTGCTTGTTCTTCTTAAAAAAGCAAAGCTTTAATCAATTGCGATCAGGTGACTAAACACATATGCAAGAGAGTACAATAAGGCTTCCAGTTAATCAAAAGGTAAATAAATCAGAAAGCTGTCTTCAGTGCAGAGAATCTCGTCGTGTATTTGTTTCGCTGATAACAGGAAGGGCAGCCAGAAATTCAAAATCATACAGAAATTATTTAATTAGACTATGTAAAACAAGTTATTGTTTTTCATCAAACATCATCAAACAGATAACTAAAATCAGCTCCTCAATCCCCAGTATACGGCATATAGATACCTTTATACACTCAGGCTTCTGATGGCACTCGCAATAAAAAGAATCAAGTTCCAATACAATGACTATACAACTTTATCAGCGTTAGACTCTGATCGTGTTAAGTGAATGCCCATACAATTTTAATATGAGAATACAAGTTCGAATTGCACATATGCATAATTTCCCATCTACTTATGCCTCTGATAAGACCTACACTACCACCAAACCAAACAGAGAACTAATCCACACGCAATCATAGAATAAAACGTGTTCTCACACTCACCTTGTGAATGAAAACTTCAAACTTTATCCTCGGATTGACTTTATACGCTTTTATAACGGTGTTCTTGAACTTGGTTAGCGCTTCATTGTAGTCATCTTTAGCGTCGATAACGAATACCAATGCTCCACATCCACCGAATATCATATCTGAATCGAAAGTTGGGTCGATGAAGTCAATTTGACCTGGGAAATCCCAAATTTGGAATTGTACGAAGCTGCTGTTGTTGATATCGTCCTTTACGATTTTACTGGTGGACTCGAGAAACAGTGTTTCGTTCGGAGACATCTTATGGAACACCACCTTCTGAATGGAACTCTTTCCCGAACGACGTAGTCCCATTAGTAAGATGCGTGGTTTCGATTCGCTGACACTTTGATTGTCGTTATCTTGTTCGAAGGCTCCGTAGCCAAAATCTTTGGGGAATGAGTCTACATGGTAGCCCATTTGCTCCTCTTCGTCCTGGTAGCTCTATAAAATTGCAAAAATGTGATTTGATTTTTCAGTTTCTTCCATTATAATTTGCATCTATCGTCGGAAGTAAGGGGCGGTATCGATAGGTAAAATTGTATTAGGAGCGATCATTGCTTACCATTCTGAGTTTCCAATGACACGTAGATTATGTATGAAGAATATCATCCAATTTTTAATTGGGCAACTGAAAAATAGTTGTAAGTTCTTTTAATTCGGTTTCTTGTAAGATAGTCAGATTTTCCAAATAAATAATAAACCACTTCGTAGTAGCTTTCACAACAAATCAGCTGATTAAAAGAAATGTCAAAATGGTTTGGTTTAAAACAATTTAAATCAATTAGGTCAGGGAAGTGTTGGAAATTAAATGAAGTTAGGCTACGAACCCATCCATATACTCCCTGACTGTTGTATTTTATTAGTCATTGGTATCGAGAATGTTTATTATTTTTCTGTATCTATTTGTTACGAAATGAAACACAAAGATAATAAGATGGTAAAAAAATTACTTAGAGTGAGACAGATCGTACGTAACATAATCAACACAAAAGTAAATGCCTTATGCCGAATTCACAGTAGCCTTGCTTTTTTGAGCTTCGATCGCAGCAAAGCAAAGTAAAGTAGGATTTTCATCATGCTAACACTTCGAGACTCATTTGTAGTTGTTTTAATCGCGTGCTGAAACATAAAAACCTCTTTCGAAAGCCGATAGTTTTGAACAAAGCTATTGATAACGAATAATTTATTTCTTTATTGTGAATTATTAGATTCTTTACTTTGGAAGTTACTTTACCTTTTATCGCTAAACTCCATTATATTGGATATATCCCTTAGAATTCTCCTTTTGATTCGTTCTTCGTTATTGAACTCTTCATCCAACCACAGAGTGCTACTGAGTCCATTATAAATTTACGTTTTTTGTGGAAATTTGTTAAATCGATGTTCAATATTTAATTTAAGTTGCTTTACGGATATTTTTTGACAATTCTCATATAAGTATCGCGAGTCTCGAAAAAAAAATCCCAAAGTTGCATTTTTATTCGTTTCGAAAGTGGTACGTCCTACATAGCAGAGACAACACTGAGACCACCAACTCCGGCCGATTTCCCGTTACTTAGCCTACAAGCTATATTTTTATGGAGTGTTCACGTTTGGTGCGCTAGTATTCTTACATAGAAAATCGTATTGACAAATGTCACGAAACTTCAAAAATTCTGCTCACCAACACACTACCAGGAAATATGAGACACTTCCGCTGTGGGCAAAGTTGCTGGCAGAGTTCATAGAATTTTATCCGTTTAATTTGAAATTGTTCGTTACGTGTGGATAATATTTTTTTTAGGAATAAGTGCACATTTGCTTAAAATGTTCATGAAAAATTAACAATGTAGATTGGTTGAGGGAAAATGAAAATGAAAAGAAAAATGTACACACGAAATCCAAGTTAATGATATCGAAAAGCGGAAAATACACAACCATGTTTGTCCTAATATGTTTCTAGTATATAGAACATCGACTTTAGATAATTTTACTAACCAACCAAATCAAATTATTCGCCTTTTAACAATTTATAATAACTAACCAACTACTGGCATTCAGTAAAAAAAAAATGTGGAATTCCTGAACTCTTTCACATTTCCCCACGGTTGCCGAGGTTGGCAGCATTAATTTTTGCATTTCTTGTATGTTTTTGCATGTCACACGGATTCTTTTTTGACATACACCGATAGGAAAACAAAATGGCGAATTTGAAAAAAAAAACTGAGAGGGCCAGCGGCAAGAGGATTGTGAGTTGGGAGTCTCAGTATGGTTTGTCTCTGCTACATAATGCCAATTCAAATTCGATTCGAAAAACACTTTCGAATGATTTTAGCTTTCGAGTCGAAATACAGAGTAGGGCCCCTGGCAGTGCTGCCAAATCTTTTCACCAGAAATCCTAATTACTAGCATTTTTAGAAGATATTTGGAAAATTGCAAATGAATTTTTGTATTCCATAAATTTGAATCCTGGAATTTTATGGTTTTTAGCTCAAAACTCGTGGAATAAGTTTTAAGCCCTAAAATCGTAAAAATACGATAAATCATGAAATCTGGCACCGCTGGCCCCTGGGGCTGCAACATAAAACGTATCCTGGGTCTGTCTTTGTCCGATACAAGCAATAAGCTTCCAGTGTTCAGGTTAAATTTTACGAATTCACAGTGGCTTAAATTTTCCATGTCGCTAAATTTTCCTATCTCGCTAAATTATTAGGTTTGTCCCATATAATGATGTTTGAACAGGACTGACAATCTTTCTGCCACAGCTTACACAAGCATAGACCTAAGGAAAAGACTATCTCATCAACATATTTTCAAGATTTTTATTTGTAATAAATTTGTTCGATTTTACTTTTTTTTTTTTTTTTGTTAATTGTTAATTCATGTTGTTTCTTTTAGCATTTTTTAATGTTTTTTTTTTTTTAGAAAAATACTAATCTCTGTACCAACGAGAACTAGTTAAAGATACGATCAATAATGAAGTAACTTTATTTTTCTTCGGCAGACGTGTGTTATGTAGTTAAAAGTGTTTTTTGTTGAAGTATTGGTATTGAATTGTGTATTATAGGCTAACTTTTAAGTATGCTTTGAATATACAATTGAATAAATCACATTTCATACGTACATAATGAACAAAAGCTTTGTACAGGGGAAGACATCAGCAATGCGTTCGTTTATTTGATATTTTCTAATTGTTTCCAATGTCCTGTCTGCGGAAAGAAAGTTTACATCTCCGATGGGTTGTTTTTGCACGTAATTGACAGGACAATTTAAACAGTCCATCAATGATGCTGTTAATCTTTAGGTTTTCTTCTCTGCAACAAGTACAAGACAACGAAAAAAGCAATTTTTAGCGAAAAAACGAACGTACTGCTGGTTCAATAAATTTGCATACTTCTATTTGTTAAAAATAAAAGCGATAAATTCAAACAAGGCACATAATCATTTATAAGTAATACAAATAAAAAAAGAATAAAAATCAATAAGCTTGTAGAAAAAATAATTAGTATGGCGAAAGCAAACTAAAGCACGGCAAACGGAAAAAAAACGAAGAAGGCTATAGCTATAAAAAAAGATAACAGATTTCCTTTTAAGCGATGATTGAATTATTCGTTGAGTTGACAATTGAGTTCCCACCATTGACCAGCGTTAAACTTTTGTAATCGTCGTCTTCGTCCTCCTCTTGTTCGTCTAACGTTTCCAGTTTCTGGTTCTTCATTCTCAGTTCGAACACTTCGCTGATGGCCTCACGGAAACATAGAAAATTGTAGTCGATGACACCCTGTCGGCTGAAGTTATCCTCTCGCAGAATGCAGACCAGTGATAGGAATTTATTCACCTCCCGCAGGTAGAGTATAGTGCCGTTGTTCAATTTAATTAGACTAGAACTTTTATTATCGAAAGCAGTTTCTTCGGAGCTATTGCGGCGTGAGTAGATATATTTATTTAAATGACTTTACTTGTTACAGCTAACGTCGGCTTACCTATAAATGCTGGATAGATCAATAACCACATCGATCATGTCGCAGCATAGCTCATAGCTTTGCATATCGACAGGTGAACAGTCGGTTGCAATGTATATCTTCGACACCACATCGAAGAGAAAGGCTTTTTCAATGCCAGAATTCTGGAAGGAGGACATTCGAACCTGGAGAGAACAGTTAGATGCTTATCAAGGTGACTTACCGAAATAAGAATGTTTAAGAGGTTTTCCAGTGTGGGCAATTGGGGTATCAGCTTTTGGACGACCTTCGAGAACGCTTCAAAGATCGAATGGTCATATATGGAGGTCAAGTGGAAGCTTAAGTGGATTTGATTCAAGCCAGCATCGCTGAGGTCATCGGAGGATTTCTGGTGAATGTCACGTTGTGACTCCATTTTTGAATCGTCGCTGATTCCATCCACCTACAAGGAGCAATGTTTACATTAGTACTCTGCTTGTTCTTCTTAATAAGTAAGTAAAATGGTTATTAAAGCAAAGCTTTAATCAATTACGATCAGGTGACTAAACGCATATGCAAGAGAGTACAATAAGGCTTCCAGTCAATCAAAAGGTTAATAAATCAGAAAGCTGTCTTCAGTGCAGAGAATCTCGTCGTGTATTTGTTTCGCTGATAACAGGAAGGGCAGCCAGAAATTCAAAATCATACAGAAATTATTTAATTAGACTATGTAAAACAAGTTATTGTTTTTCATCAAACATCATCAAACAGATAACTAAAATCAGCTCCTCAATCCCCAGTATACAGCATATAGATACCTTTATACACTCAGGCTTCTGATGGCACTCGCAATAAAAAGAATCAAGTTCCAATACAATGACTATACAACTTTATCAGCGTTAGACTCTGATCGTGTTAAGTGAATGCCCATACAATTTTAATATGAGAATACAAGTTCGAATTGCACATATGCATAATTTCCCATCTACTTATGCCTCTGATAAGACCTACACTACCACCAAACCAAACAGAGAACTAATCCACACGCAATCATAGAATAAAACGTGTTCTCACACTCACCTTGTGAATGAAAACTTCAAACTTTATCCTCGGATTGACTTTATACGCTTTTATAACGGTGTTCTTGAACTTGGTTAGCGCTTCATTGTAGTCATCTTTAGCGTCGATAACGAATACCAATGCTCCACATCCACCGAATATCATATCTGAATCGAAAGTTGGGTCGATGAAGTCAATTTGACCTGGGAAATCCCAAATTTGGAATTGTACGAAGCTGCTGTTGTTGATATCGTCCTTTACGATTTTACTGGTGGACTCGAGAAACAGTGTTTCGTTCGGAGACATCTTATGGAACACCACCTTCTGAATGGAACTCTTTCCCGAACGACGTAGTCCCATTAGTAAGATGCGTGGTTTCGATTCGCTGACACTTTGATTGTCGTTATCTTGTTCGAAGGCTCCGTAGCCAAAATCTTTGGGGAATGAGTCTACATGGTAGCCCATTTGCTCCTCTTCGTCCTGGTAGCTCTATAAAATTGCAAAAATGTGATTTGATTTTTCAGTTTCTTCCATTATAATTTGCATCTATCGTCGGAAGTAAGGGGCGGTATCGATAGGTAAAATTGTATTAGGAGCGATCATTGCTTACCATTCTGAGTTTCCAATGACACGTAGATTATGTATGAAGAATATCATCCAATTTTTAATTGGGCAACTGAAAAATAGTTGTAAGTTCTTTTAATTCGGTTTCTTGTAAGATAGTCAGATTTTCCAAATAAATAATAAACCACTTCGTAGTAGCTTTCACAACAAATCAGCTGATTAAAAGAAATGTCAAAATGAAATGGTTTAGTCCGCTATGAATCAATTAGGTCGGGGAAGTGTTGGAAATTGAATGAAGTTAGGTTACGAACCCATTTATATACTCCCTGTTGATTTTGTTTTATTTTATTAGTCATTGGGATTGTGACTGTTCATCTTTTTCTGTACCTATTTGTTACGAAATGAAACACAAAGATAATAAGACAATAAACAATTCGATGGTAAAAAAATTACTTAGAGTGAGACAGATCGTACGTAACATAATCAACACAAAAGTAGATGCTTTATCGAATCTTTCCGATATTAAATGCCTAAGAGGAAAGAGAGTGGAGCATGACAGATTAAAAGTTCGTTTTGGTTTTAACTAATATACACAAATAGAGAGCAGAATTCAAGTCTACTCTCTTTTTACTTGTAGCTGTAATTTTTGTGCATAAAATCATACATAACAGTACAAAAATGCAAAGAACAACCTTAACTTAGATACAAGACCTATGATTACTATTTTTTTTCAAGAAAATCTAAAGAAATAAGTTTTAGCTCCACAAACAAAAGGTATACGTAATTTCCACACACTAAAATAATTAATTTGTATTAAAAAAACAACATATTGCTTTTTATAACTTGTATGAGAAGCACATTTGTTTTTCTGTGCCACTCCAACTAAGAACGGCACACCCTATGACTTCAAATTGAACAATTCATGCATTCATTTTTGAACTCGCCGCATTAGGATGTCATTTGGCATTTTCGCTTTTTGGCAGAATAAACTTCACTTTTCGCCATTTATTCACGTAGTGACGTCAAATTGTAAAGTATTAAATGCGAGAAAGCGAGACATCATTAGAATGCTTTCTCTCTTCTGCAACAGCTTGAATAAAATTGCCGTGACCTCGTCAAACACTTTGGCTTTCGCGTATAGTTTACTTTTTTCTGAAAATAATAACACTTTTCTTTTGTATCAGCCAGTTAAGTCAGTACAGTATTCGTGCATTTTCAGAAATTTCATCACAGATTAAAAAGTAGTTTAATTATGTAGTCTTTTGATTTGGTGTACCTATCAAAGTATCTAGGAACGGAACTCTGTTTATTAAATCAATTCCCAATAGAGAAATTCAATTTACAGAAATGTGTCTCGTTTGAGGGCCCGTTGAGTTGGAATTTTTATTTATTTTATTTGTTTTCCATTTTGCGTTCGCATAAAAATGACTAATGATACCGAAAATTCAGGCAACCGAGATAAAAGCGAAAAACGAAATTGGTTTCATTCAATTTCCCGGCGAAGAAAATCATCAACGTCCACCACATCAAATTCTGCATCTCCATCCACTGCAGCTGCATTGCCAATACCAACACCAAATCAAGAATCAACAACAGCAAATGCTAATGCAACATCGGTGAAAGAAGGCAAACGCAAAGACGATCAAAAAAGTGTTTTCCAAAGATTCAAGAAGCGTATGGGTATTCGCTTTTCCATGCGACAAAAGAAAAGCGCTAGCACAGATGCAATGTCATCCAATTCGAATGGCCAGCCTGCGGAGGGAGTAATTTGCTATCCCAGGGATTTGGATCTGGATCCACCAGAAATGATACCTTTCACTCAGCACTATCGTAAATTTGTGACCAAAAAATGGATCGACAATGTACCACGGCCCAATCGTGTTATGTACACTGCCTGTTCGGAGATGTTAAGGTAAGTCTTACTCATCTTATGAGTCAACGAAATGATAAATTCGCTTATCAATATTTGCACATTCTACAGTCAAGTATGGTATTGGGGAGAGATATCTCGCCAAGATGCACAGTGTCAACTGAAGGATAAACCAATTGGATCGTTTCTAGTTCGGGACTCTGAAACTGGTGGATCGTCTACATGCTGGTATACGCTAAGTTTCCGAATACTCAATTACACGCTGCACTATCGTCTGGAGTATCGATCCCACTACTGGCACTTTGAGGAACTGCAATACGAATCCATTGTCGAGATGATTGAGGATATTCTGCATCGCTGCACCAAAGACAACTTTGTCTGTAATGTTAGAGCTTCGAATGAATGTCAGCCACCGCTGGCGGTTGTGCTGAAGTATCCCGTCAGTAGGTACATCAAGATAATGAAACTACAAGATCTCTGTCGTCGTGTCATACAGCGACATGTAGCCGACGATGAAATCAAGGAACTTCAAATTCCAGTCAAGCTGCAGGAGTATTTACACGAAACACCAGAACTAGTATTCCAAAGTTCGTAAGCTAATTGTTGTCGATTTGGTTTAGTAGCGTTGCATTGACGCATTTCTTATATTTAGAATTAAGATGATGCAAGCTTTTGCCTGTTTACGAAAATTCTTCGTATTGTAGCAAGTCTCGGACTAGGCTAGATATAGTTTTACTTTTTTATTTTATTTTCGCCTTATTTATTATGTACTATTCTATGCGATATCGGACGTGGGCTTGCAATAACAAATGCAATCGCGATTGGAATCAGTATGCATACCTACAGCTTGCCGTTGCAGAAGTCTGTGAAAGTACTTAAATCAAATTTGGTGACAGAAATTAGAATACAACCATAGCAAGGAATTTTACACATGGCTTATAAAATGTTGTTCACGCAAAATGAATCTAGCAGTCAATTCTCCGAGTTTATTTCTTTTGGGAAGGAAGCTCTGGTTTTACTAATTCCATGAACTGAACTTCAATGCGTTGGCAAGCGCCTGCGATTGTAGCTTAAATAATACCCCCAAAAGTGGCTTAAGCTATAATTTGTAAGCAGCTTTCACTCCAGTCTTAACAAATATCCACATGTAAATGTAGTCGAAATAAAATTACATCATAGCGGCCATAGTTTCGAAGAACATTATGAAAAGGGCTTCATTCGTTTTCTGCTTTTCTGCACCGGATAAATGTAGCTTGTAATAGAAAAATGTATCGACTTTCTTACTGGTTTGCTGACAAATAATAATAAGAGGAGCTGCGTTTGAGGGGCTTGACTTTTGTTTTCTGACTGCTTCAACTATCCAGTTGTGGAACAGATGACTTAGACAGTTTAAAACCCTACCTAATTTTGCCGAACAAGTGGCACCGATCACAGCAATTATTCAATGCAAATAAAAACAAAGGCTGCTTCGCAGTTCTCCCCTAAGTAGGTAATACACATTACCTTGCCTTGACTACGTTTAACATTTTCTCGTAGCGAGCTTAATTTCAGCAGACATATTGTGGCCAATTCAAATTTGTGACTTCTTATGTTAAATAATAAATATTTAGCCAATCCAAAACGATTTCCAACCCTAAAATGTGATTTGAAAACATTTGTCTACACAGACTTTCGAAATATAACTTACGCCAATCTTTTCTATAGAGTTCCTAATATTTATTGACTCTGTTTCGATCATTTGTTATTCTCAGCAGACATGTGCCTGCTTAGTAGTTATTTTAAAGATTTTTACTTGTATTGATATTGAAAGTTGAAATTAGGATCATCCTGATGGATATTAATACTTAATTTCATTTAAATAATATTTGTTTCTAGACAGTTTCATAAAAAAAACTGTCTTTATTAACTGTAGAGATCTAACAAGACTAGGTTATGGTCGCAACAAATGTTTATTTTAGAAATAAAAACGTAGGCTAAATAACAGAAACTTAATGTATTATGGATTTAAATTGAAATCGAAAGGAATACGCACAATTTAAAGTATTTAATTAAAAATAAAAACCTTCTACAACTATTTAAGAAAAGTAATCTATTTTGATACTAGGACAAAACAAAAAAGAATATTAAGTAATTAAAATCTTCTTTAGCAAGTTGCTTGCATGTTAACACGTTTGTAATGTTTAGGAAAAGGAAAAAAAACATTGTTATTCTGTTTTAGAAACAGAAGGGATTAAGGAGAGTTCGATCAATTTTAGTATCTATTTAGATTGTACAAATATCACAAGTTATATATATGTTATAAAAAAGAGAAACATAAATGTGAATATAGAGATGTCTTTGTTGATCATAGTTTGCAATATTATACACAAATAAAATATATATATATATTGATAGAAATGCCAAATATTATCCAATTTGTGTGTTTTTATTTACGATCAGCTGGTGGATAAGTTCTCTAGTACATTGAATCGTCTGTTTCTTGTACAATTATCCTAGCGGCAGGTGGATAAGCACATTGCAGGCTCAAACCAGGACATTAACCCTAGCTCGCTGGGTTCTAGGCCAGATGCTTAGCTGCACAATTACCAAATTTGCGTTCCAACGCGCTCCGTTTCTTTTGGGGAAATTGTGACAATATTTATCAAGGATTTTCCCAATTTGACATTGACATACACAGATATCAAAGGTAAAGGAAAAAGAATACCAAATAATTCTAAACTATAATGCATATTTATTTAATCACAAACTTTATGAAATCTTTACACAATCCCATTCGCAAAGTTCCCTAAAAACCGTGATCGAATTCGCACCGGATAACAATAAGTAGGAGCAGTAGGTAATTAAGAGCTATTTAGAGAGTTCAATTACAGAGAAGTCAAATAATATACGAGGACAGCATTGGATATGACGACGAACCGAGATTTTAAGACCCAAATAGAAACGACCTACAAATATTTACGCACAAGGCCATTCGGCATACCTTAGCTGAGGATTATTAAATATTTGGGATTTAGGTTGGTTTAAATGTATGGAATGGAACGTGCACAATATGAACTCCAAACATACCTGCACTCATAAGCAAAAATGATTATTTAAAATAAAACCGCCAACTTCACATCGCGTATATGGCTACACTTTGTTACGAAACAATTACGTGCAGAAAAATGAACATACCCTCAGCAATTTTTTTTATTAAAAATGCCATAAAAAATATGTAAAAAACAAATTAATTTGCTGTACCATATGTAAATTGTCTCAATCATCTTGAAATGATAATCAGAAATGCGTACGCAAAAATCATAGAAATAGATGGCAAAAAACATGCACCGCCAATAACCGAAAGATATGCCGAGCATCGTAACTGCAAAGCTTTGCTACCTTTGGCACCTACTCTTAAAATAAACATTCAAACATGTATCCCAACTCAACTATAACCAAAGTCGTTCTCTTCGCTTCTTTATTGCAGCCAAATACAGCTTTAGAGTTTGAGTACCCCACTCAAAGACCCCACATGAGGTGCGCCGATAAAGAAACAAAAAATAAAAGATACTTTCTGCGAAATGTGGTAGTGGCACCAAATGGGGGGCTCAATGCTCAAAGCACCTACTCTATCGAACTTGTCGGCTGATTGCAGCCAAACCACTATTAACCGCCGCAGTCGAACGTTCGTCCAGGACAGTTGAAGTCTTTCAACCGTCCGCAATCGACATCCGATATTTGTAACGAGTGTGCGCGAATTTTATTAAATTCCCTTCTCATTATATAATTTATACAACAAATTCTATATTTTAAAGTGAATTTTAACTCAAATTTCAAGTAAAAGTTTGATGATGTTTTTTTTATTAAAAAGAAGGTGAAACAAAATCAGATTAAAATTCAAGTGCAAAAAAAAAAGAAAGGTCCCACTCAGTCAAGAAGACATGAAATCAGTTCAGTGATTGTCGTCGGATCAAGTGAGATTGTGCGAGAAAATTCAATATTCAAATCAAGTGAACAGAGAGCATGCGCACAAGCCTACAGCAACAAAACACAATTTGGAGATAAAAACAAAAGCGCAGACAAAAAACCAACTGATTCGCCCGAGAACTTAAAAGCTAATAAAATAAAGGTTCGAATTAAAAAATATAATAAAAATAATAAAACTCTATGTATTTCCACTTTTTAACGCCACCACTCCTTTGAACAAAAAAAATAATCGCAAAACCGGATGCCATTTAGTACGTATAACGGTTAATAAATAAAGTCTTGTACATACTTTAAAACAAAATTTGATCGCTGTTGCACAGTGCATTTTCACCTGTAGCTGTTGTATTTCTTGTTGACAGTTTTCTTACCAATTTTTCATGCACTTTTTGGGTCATGGAGATTGTGTTAGCAATCTACAACTTGTCGCATCTCAATTATTTATGCCGCGAGGAGGACGACATTGTCAGATAAATTATTGTGACATAGAACAAGAATCGATTAGCGGTGTTTTTAGTATTTTGACATGTGACGTTAAATTGTCGTTATTATGATGTGACATCGTGACATGCAAATGGGAATTATTTTTAATCGATTTTTGAAAAACAACCGGCAGATGTAAAGAAGTCACCGTACTGCTGTCATTTGTCGTCTGTTACATGTTACATCATATTCGCGTCGCATTTATGTGATTTGTTTGACGACCAAATCAGATGGCGGCATTTAGCTTTTTGTGACTCAAATGTTTGCTGCGTAACTAATCGCTTCAATTGGCATCGTGTTGTGAATCACTTCATAATGTATCTGAATACGGTACTGATTTTATGAGACTGTTACACAATAGATTTTGTGAAATAAATTTAATCAAACAGCTCGCGGAAGTAGTGCATAAACGGTTACGTGCATGTGGATAACTAAATTTGGGAAATATGGGTCAACTTGACAAGTAAGGTTTGGTTAATCAATTACATTCTAAGCACGTTTGTGGGTAGGTATTTATTTCCCTCATCTTTTATTAACAATGAGCAACGTATTTTTTCTGTAAACATGCGAAAACTGCGAGCATGGTTGGCTTGACGATTTTGTACCTGGAGGGAGTAAACTTTGCATGACTGAGATTATAATAGAAATATTACTCGTTAAAGACTCTATTTAAAAGTTGGATAAAAGACCTAGGGTCTTTTTTTACCTTATAAGGCATGGGCTAAAGACTTCATTCGTTCTATCCTGGCCATACAGCGAGTGGGATGGACTGAACTTATTTCCTACTACTGCTTCTTTTTATAGGTACCTGACTGTCTGTCATCTCCGTTAATATGGTGCGAAAATCTGCCTCAAGGTTCTACCGGGAATGGTTTTAGGCAAATATCCCAATTTTGGGAATGCGATTGATGTTAAGGAAACGTATGTTTTATTAGACGAAAAGGTCATTCTACCGGCATTGAGATCTTCTACAATATAAAATAATGACATCGTTGTTGGGTGCTGAAATTTGGCGGCACTGCATCTACCTTATACGGGTTATGGCTTTTTATTCATCCGAATACGGTATGTGGCAGAATTCCATGCTATCATGGTGTTCGTATATCTACACATATGTGACAATTTTGTTTCCTCAACATTCATTGCCAAGTGGTTCATCATCGAATCTGTAAACTTGGTCCAAAGTCTACACTACCGTCAACCCACATCTTAAATTCTTACAGGCTCATAAAATCCATTGTGACGGAAACAATTTTGTTTTTGAAATCGGAGATACTCCGTTCGAGATATCCGTTGCTTTACAACTTTCGGAAAAACTCTCCGATGACATATAGCGCACCTTACCGTATTTCGTTAAAGCACTTACTTTTGACAGTGACAACCAATTGCTGCGGAACGAATAAAAATAAATAACGAAACGGATACTTCGAACGCAATCTGAGCTCCGAACAGATTTGACTTATGTTTCGGAATTTTTACCTCGATAGGGGTGAAATTCTTATGAAATTCTTACGACCACAATAAGGTGAATTCTGAATCATTTCGTATTGACATCTCAAAGTGATGTCAAACTTAATACGGTATCGAGTTTGACATTCATTTGGTGTGTCGCCAGTCATTTAGCAGTCAATGGACTGCGTCATTGTTATACTTCGCACAGGAAGGTCAGCTACCTTGTGGAGGGAAAATTTGTATTTAGCTGCGCCTAATTTAAGCTCGAACAATGTACCCTCAATCAGGGGTAAACTATGATGTGCATTCCCGGCAAGGCAAGTGTTTCGGTTGAATTGTCAAAGTAGCATATTTCTTTATGGCTTGCTTTCGTGTGTGCAGTCATTCCAGCAACGTGGATTTGAACGAACTCATATACCAAAAAGGTTCCAAGTTAAATCGTTGCAAATATGTATAAAGAAAGAAACGTCTAAAGTTTTACGACCTACCTGTTAGAACGTCATCCAGACAGACTTCCTATAGAATAAGTCATGAGAGCGCTTCTCAATTCGGTCTTTTAGATGTGACATAAAATTCGTGTCTTATATTAATAAAGCTGCCTGATTGTGCCAGACCCGATATTTAAATGTAACCTGTACTTTTAGGTCAGTTTCTGACTAAACTCTTACTAAAATGTATTACATTCAACTTTAACATTGTAATCAATCAAATCAACGCGGACAAATGATTATTACGATTCTTAGAATAGAAGAATTCGGATCATGTTTCATACTTTCACTTATTGCGCTAATATTCTATATGCATGCGATGTGCACCCTTTCTATTACGGTTAGGTGTCTGAGTGAAAAGGTAGAAAGTTACAACTTTTTTTGGCTGACTAGGTCTAGCACTTTGGCCATAACTTATAGGAAGTGGTCTATGAGTTGGCAAATTAAGCTATCTTTCTTTTAAAAATGTTTTTTAGAACGAATTCAGAAAAATAAGTTCCTGCAAATTGATGCAGTGCCATCCATGGTCTATTAATGTTTCAGAAGCCAACTCTCATTTTAAAAATTCATCTAGAACTACACTCTTCTCTTCAATCAACCTTTATAAATATAGAAACATCTTAATCTGCTTTTCTGACAAAAAGGGGCAAACGTCATAAACTACCGAATGAGCAAGATTGCCAGCGTTTTCTCAAAAAACTAACTGCTTATATCTAGAGTTCAAAGTTTCACCACGTGCCCTTCATGCCTATAAAATTTAGTTTGTAGTTGCAGTGTCTATAAAGAAAAAAATAAAAATACAAATTGCAGAACAAAGCCATTAAGCAAACATAAAATAATGACCCTTTGAAAGCATGTTGAAGAATTAGGAAAAAAATAAGTTGTACCATTATTTTGCTTTAAGGTGTATTTTTCAAAATGATCGTCTCCCCGCCTTTCGCTTGTGATCCTAACTCTTGAAATATTATAGTCTACTATTTTGATTTATAGCTCTGCGGATGGCACCTACTTTTCAATTTATATTCACAAAACAATGTTTAATGAAATATAGACAAAGAGGTTCAAAACATTCTGAGCGTATATCTTTTTACGAGTTATTTTACTGACTTCTCCACTTGTACGCGTGCCTAATAAGGCAATTAAAAAACGAAAATTCAAATAAAACTTCATTAAAACTGAATCATTAAACTCCAGTCCAGTGACTAAGAAGAAAATCGCGCTCCAAATGATGTAGACTAATGGAGTATATTCAATTACGATGTACTCGTGGAGCGAACCGTTCGGTCACGTAAAGCCTACGACTAAGGCCTTACACATCTCAGGCTAAGAGACAATAGTTCGGTTTTTGAATTTAAATTTTCGCTCGCCTCGTGCCAGCAACCCCAACACAGCATATCTCTGGTGCCAAAAATGTTAACAATAATTACGAAGATAATTCAACTTTGAATTCAAATCGGAAAATAGAAATCATTATAAATTTTCTTATAGGGGATATACCTAACCCATACACGAAGCGTGTTCGTTTGGTTCATATACCAATAAGATCACTGCGAGTATTTGTAAATCATACCGCCTACCGAAACACAGCATACATTTATGCCGAAAGTAGTTGCTGAATTTCTTGTAGTGGTTTGTTGTAGTAACAAGGTTTTTGGCGGCGCTATACTTTCGCTAAGGGTACATAAATAGATGGGCTGGAGGTATTATTGCATCGTTACAATAATAAAAGGCACAAAGCAATAATACAGCTGGTTGATTTGGTTAATAGTTGAAACTTGAAACGAAGTATGTGCTAACTTTTCGAGCGCGTCCAACTTTGTGGGACTTTCTGACCGACTCTTTACGTCCAATGCAATTTTGCGAAACGCAAAATGAAAAACAAAGCAAGGCGATACTCGTTTGGTGAGAGTGATACCGATATACCCTATTCATGTGAAGTATTGGTTTTGGAATACACATTCAGTATTCTACTAGATTGAACTCTTGTAATTTAAAAAAAATGATCGTATATATATACACATATAGCGAAGGAGAGTATAAAATGGGGTCAGTGGACGGCACTTAACTGGTTTTCTTTAACAGAGCGAGGACAACTCATTCGCAAAAAACACCTTCCAATAAAAATCCACTTGACGATGATTACCCAGTGAGAAAAGTGGGTCAACCTAAAGAAAGACTGTATGAATTTAAAATTGGTTAAAGGGAATTGAAAGGCGTTGCACAACTCGAAGGAAGATGCTGCAGTATGACTCATGAAAAGGTGGCAGGCAGTCTGCACAAATATTTTCTCTTCGATATGATTGTTGATAAACAGAACTGTTTTTAAGAAAGTTCATTTCATTTTATGTCATGTGACGAGATGATTTTTGTTTTCTTATTAAAATAGTTCCAAAATAATTCACCGCGATTACATAAAAGTAACTGCAACAAATATACGTAACACTTCGCAGTTCGCTAGTCAGCTCTTTTGTTTTCAGCAAACAAAATTCAGTTCCTACAATGTCTAGATTCCCGATCAAAAAATACACGTTATTTGAACGCGTTTTTTTCAACTTATTCATGGCTCAACTATGTCCTCAATTTCGTAAACGAAAGCTGAACTGGTATCTCTTTAGAGGTCCATTAAGTAGGTAGTTTACAGTTTAGGCCAGTACAATCCAGAGTTCGCGCCTTTCTGTCAAAAGCCGCATGTCACAGCATGTGCTCAAAGGCCCAAGGCAATGTATTTCACGAAAAAAAAATAAAATGTCATTCGGCTAAAGATCCAAAGTCAACCCAAAGATTTGCATAGAAAGTTTGTTTCTTCTTTTTTTCGCACGATGCGATGTGACAAAATACAAACAGGAAAACCCTAAATACAACAACACCCATTCAAAAATACACATCTATAAACTGTAACCTCAACCAAGTATGTATATCGGATCATTGTGAGATACATTTTATTTATTTTCTTCTGTTACGTTTTTATTTATCGTACGTTTTTCTCTTCATCTTTGTTCGTTTTGTTTTGCAAAATGCCCATGAAAATGAGAACACTTTCACTCGCAAACTGAAGATTTTGCCAAAGAGCAATGAAAACCGCTCCAATGATTTCGACATTGAAATGCAAATCATAAGACATATACAGCTTGATGCAAGTTATATAATAAAAAAAAACACGTATGGACTGAGAAACAGCGACACACTCACATATGCAAGGATAATCAGAGTTGCATTGATGATGACTGGTACTGGAACTGGGACTGTGAGAATCCGGTACAATTGGAAAGAACGCTTTCTCTCACCACTCTTCGGCGTGTCGGTCGTTATTCGTCGGCTAAATATAAATTAATGGAACGATTTTAATAAAGCAGTCGTGCTAATCAAAGTGCTGCAATTTCATTATCAGTCAATTATATTGGTGATTTGCTTACTATTTGACACAAATAGTAAGCAGCCAGTCAATGTGTCTATAGCCAAATCCGAGGTTTCCAAATTTTTTCGATTGATTGTATTAAATTGAATTATCTAAGTATTCGTAATAGCTTTTGTAATAGAGCATGGTTCGTTTGTTGCCATATTCAAATTTTGATAATGCGTTTGCAGAACTTGAACAAAAAATAAATAAAAGAAGACACACTTTGAATAATTCATACACTGAATTCTACAGAAAAGCATAAGAGAAACACGTAGAAATCTTAAATGATACATTTTGAACAATGTGCTCTCAAAACGCGTCATGGCGCACACCCTCTTTGTAACTCTGATCAACAATATTGAGAAATGACAACCAAATCATAAAACGTACTAGAACACGTCTTTGAAATTATTACGACGAAAGTTCTTTTCAAATGTGTCATGACGAACACGCTCCTTGCAATTCTGATCAACGATTTTGAGAAAAAACCAAATCATAAAACGTAGTAGAACATTTTGTCTTTGATATTAGGCGTGTTTTTTGAGCTTCGATCTCAGCAATACAAAGTAAAGTAGGATTTTCAGCACGCGATTACAAAAACTACAATTGAGTCTCGAAGTGTCAAGTAGAGCGTAGTTTTTGTAATTGCATGATGAAAATCCTACTTTACTTTGCTTTGCTGAGATCGAATCTCAAAAAAACACGGCTATTATTACAACGAAAGTTCTTTTCAAATTGGGGTACTAACCAGCGTTCATTCAGCTTTGACAAACAAAAGAGTTCAGGCGGGAACTAGATTAAATAAAGCCTATCAGGAAAGCACGGTCAAAATCTGCAGCTGAAAAATCAACCTGGATGTTGGTACTAGATCAATTAAATACAAAACAAAACACCAACCGCAGCAAAGTCTGTTGATCGTTTTGCAAAAATTATGATTTATTTCTCCGTAAAATATGTGAAAACGTACCGATTAAAGTACAGGAGCTTTTGCTGTCATTAATTTGTACTAGTCAATAAATTCCCCCTGACCTAAGAAATAGAAATATGTATTCAAATTTATCTGCATTGTACGTGATGCTCGTATTAACTGTGATGGTGCAACGTTCGACAATCGTGATAAAATTATAATCAGTTAACAAATTTTCCCGGGGCGTTTAGCCGCAAACAGTGCAGCATTTTGCAATAACTGATGAAAAACGTTCACCAAATGACAATATTAATTATACAGTCATCTAAATTCAAAATCCCATTTGGGAAACACTCAGTCCATCACTATTATACACCGCCCGCGCCAGACTTTGATAATAGCACAGCGAAATGTGTTCTCCATCCGCATGGACCTTAATCAGGAGGTGTCGTCTGACGTCAAACAATAAGTGTTTTTCTATTCATTGATGGCTTTTTTATCGACCGCCTCAAATGGCGTAATAAATGTGTCCAACAGTTTCTCCAACATCCACGAGCGTTATGTATTTAACAATTTTGCACGTACGCCACTGTGTGTAGGTATGCAAATTTGCATAAGTGTAGAGTGTGCATTTTTAGAAGAACGCTATGTACACCACTGTAGGTCTAAAATAGTAAACAAATGTGTATGAATATACAATGAAAATAAGTAAGAAAGACAATGGGATGGTGATAGCTTTTGAGGGTGCGTGACACTTAATATATCTCGGCTGACTTTGAGGTATAATTAGGCACGCGGGCAGCATAGATCTCGGGTTTGAAAATGATTTCTGGTCCTATTCAGAGGAGGACTTTGATCGTTTCGTGAAAATGACGTTCGGAATTAATTATGTAAGCAAGTACGTATTAATTAATCTAAATATCGTCCATTGCATTGCCTATTTCAAGGAAGGATTATATCACACCTTTGCATGCAGAAATACATCCAAATGCAGTTAGCAAAAGATGTCGCTGGTGGGAAATATTGGTTGAGGCACGGTCTTCTTTAAAATATTTCTGCAAATTCGGTGTGAATATTGCGGTCATTTGTAGATATCTGGCATGGGAAGATTTGTCATACAAACCTAGCGGATTTTGTAGGTACTTCAAAACACCGCATCATTTATCACATGCAGATCACTAAAGCCCTTGGGGGGAAACAAAAGGAAAGTGAAAACATCTCATTTTATCCATAAACCCATTGAAAATCCCCATAGTCGGCTAGGCTGTTCTATTAGTAAATACATAACTGTGCTTTTAGTGTTACGCTTCTGAAATGGCGATGCGGTCACGAATCAGTAAAATGAATACATAATTCAGTTTTATGAAAAGCACAAGTCATTGAGCATCATTGTCGCTTCGCATTAGTATAACTTCGAATACAATAAAGGTCACAACTCAAAACAAATAAAACTCTTCCAAACGTAAATATCCAAAGCGCCTCAAGTGGAATAGCGTTTTGCTATTTAGCCTCTCTATGTTCGTACAAGTGACTTAAGTGATTAGCCAAAATTTCGGCCATTATCAAAATTGTTTCCAATTTAAAATAACCTGTAACATTAAGACTTGAGCACTTGATTATCGTCTTTTTTCCTGCAATTGTTGACGAAAAAAAAATCTTCAAAACATCGTCCATTAAAAGTGTGTTTATTTTGATTTTATTGTAGCCAGTTTTGGCAGGGAACCGAAGATAATTTCTTCGGTCCCCAGTTTTTGGCTCATTGTCAAGTTCAAGGTAATCATGTGAATGTGATAGTGATAGATCATGGAAAAAGACTACTAGATCTTTTTTTTTTCTTCTTGTGTTGCCTTTTCTTCGTAATGACTACAAGTTTGGGCGAGCACAATTACTGCTTGTTGGTACAGTGAATAAATTAACAGCATACAGGAAAGAAGAATGACAATCAAAACATAAAGATGGTCTTCTTCGGCTACCACATCAAGTGATGAAGACAAATCAACCACACACGGTAACTTGAGTGAAATAGCTCATTTAATCGGAATGACAATGAATGTAGTAACTATGCCACTTTCACGAAGCACCACTGTGCATTTCTTCTTGCCGCCGCATGTCGGCGTTATTGTTGTATAAGCGGGATATACGTATAACGTATGTATCGTTTCAGTTGGTTCAATCGTACGATTATTTGATTACCACCTACAGTCCGTAAACGGTCCGACGAAGCCAAAAAGAAACACGGACTTAGTTACTTTTACCACCCATTCAGGTTGGAATGGTGCATTGAATGGTGGCAGTGATACCCGGAAGAGAAGTTTCTTTGTTGGTCAATATTTAACAAATAAAAACGGATACCAAGTACGGTCCATGTTGAACGTATATTGACCATAGTAATAAAATAGAAAATCAAATGAAAACAAAACCAACCATGCCGACGCAGTAGAAGAAGAAGAAGAAGGAAAATGTTATTATTAGACATTTTCATGAACGAGTTTTGTGCAGATGATGCTCTCTTTTTTTACTTCTATCTTTTTCTGTACTCTCACTCGACTTTTGGTTGTGTTTGTTCAGTGAAGCATTATTATGCAACAACAATAATTGGTAACTGGTTGTAATTGTAATTGGGGAACAAAGATCGTATGGGGTGCAACAAGATACTTGATTTATAGTGGTAAAAGAGCCATTCCGTAGAACAATAATTACAGCTGGCCATCCACAACAATGGCAGCCGACTTTTATTTTTTTCAATTAATCAGTTTGGATTATGAAATTGAATTTGAATTGGAATTATAAAAAAGAATTACAAAATCTCATGTAAGACTGCAGCTACCAATGGTTATTTATGTCACGCTGTTGAGTGGCCTAGGCACTTACAGGCTACAACTTTACAATTATACACGAAAGGCAACGTAATGCATGCGTAGCACGTATTGAGGTCGCTTAACAGTTTTGTTGCAACTTTTTTGTTTTCATTTTTATTTTGTATTTTGGCATAAGACGTCTCACCTGCGCGTATGAATCGAGTGCAGTTTGTCGAGGATTCGCGACACGAGATATTGCGGCAGGGTTTTACTTTTTTTTTAGGTCTAGGAAGGGTTTTTATAATACTTGGAGTTGGTTTTATGGTAAAAAAAAAACGGTGGCATTGCCTTATCATTCAACTGTGCACTTTGAAGGTTATAAGGTTTTTATTACAATTGCATATTGAAACGTGATTTTCGAACGTAACATGTTTGCCAACCGGGTTGGCACCCCTACCAAGGAGTGCGTCTTTTGATCTAGTACCTAAAAGGCAAAAATTTACATAAGTAAAAGTCAGTTGAGAGTTCAATATGGGATAAGCCTTTCATGTGAATCGGGAAGTAGTTTTCGACAATTGAAAAATTTTTACGATTTGAAGATTAAACAAACTTGGAATAAATTGAATTTAAGGTTTAAAATGTATCATTTTATTGGAAATATGTTTATTTTTGGAGTGAAGCGAAACGTAGACTCAACTCAAAAACTCTAACGGGCGTTCATTCATTATGTTCAATTCTTCCAGCGGGCAATGGAAAGTGGCCATTGTTAACGGTATTATTTTTCGTACGCAGTTGCTTTTGATGTTGCTTAGCCAATCTATTTCTCACAACAGCAGATGGAGAGAACAAAGACACATTTTTTTTTTGCGCTACTTGTTTCTGCTGCTGCCAGCAACACCTAATGTCAAAATTATAGCGCTTTAAAAAATGATTACATACCTAAGTCTTATTAAAATCTTCTGCATTCTCCTTGAAACGCAGATTTATCAGCAACTAGTCTAACACCACTTTTGGCACAAAGCTCATTGCATAACCCTCAATGACATTTCCTTCACGGATAATTTATGTAACCCATAAAGTTTATAGGCGCTCAAGCAACGATTACAGTTGACATCTAATCCACGAACTTCATTCCCTGAATTTAATATTTAATGTCATTGAATTAAATATAAGATGCAGAAAAAATAAGCTCACGGTCATAATTCTATGTAATTACTAATAACTCCAAGCCTCTCTGACATTATCGTCTTTTAAAGGGTAATAACCCGAAAAAATACAGAAAAATTATAGCGTGCGATACAATTTGAATCGACATAACAATCGTTTACGACTGAGCGATTTAAAGACATCATATTTATACTTAATTGCGGTTGGTTGAGGTTATGTCTAGTGTTTTTGGAAGAAAAGAAAAAAAACTGTATTGTAACTGTACATAAATATAATATAAACACTTGAAGATACCGCACTCTTTTGATCGCTTTTATACTTTAAGCTGTGGGGCTTTCCCTTCCATTTGTGAAGAGTGGTAATGCTAAGGTTCGAAATGCACTACTATTTTACAGGGCGACGTTTTCACATTTATGGAAACATTCTTCCACTTGGCAAAGTCGATTTTTTTTTTTTTATTTATTTGACCATTCTTGCATCCGGTTCGTCTTTCGTCTTAGTGACTGAACCAGTAAAACCAATTGGTTTCGCTGAAAGTTTTAAGCTCGCGATTTTAAACAATCCTGACAATAGAATAAAAGATTTGTTCTGGCAGTACTTCACTTCCATGAATTGATTGTATCTCAAACGGCTGCCTGAATTCACTGTAAATACATCACACTATTATATAAAGAGGTAGTGTAAATTCAGAAACGTCAAACATTTGCGCAGTGATGCGGCATTTGCGATGCTGATGCGATGCACAGTTTATGCTGATGCGTTGCTGATTTAACATGACCCTTGAGTTTTAGAACGCATTGTTAACATCAAACATTTTAATTTCAAGATGAAGGTTTTGTAAAACACGACAAATTTGTTTTCTTGCCTCAGTCTTGTCGTTATTAAAAGATTTACCTCCGCCGCGCTGAATTACTAAGTGTAAAAAAAAATAAATGTTTGTGAGAAAAATTAAAGTAAAGAATTCAACTAAAATTTATAAATTTTTCCGTCAAAGCCTATGTACCTTTTGATAAAAATGTTTATTTACTTTCTTTTCTTTCGCTTCCGACATTTCTCTTACTTTTTTGCCGGCGAATCAACAGCGCATCAGGAATTTCTGTGATGCTTTTTATCAGTTTCATTTTGATCAAATTTGCAATAATGAACACTTGACGTTGAAAGTGATGCCAATAGTTGCATTAAAGAATATTTTGCAAAGCATCATGAGCATCATTACTGAATTTACACGTAATGTTTGCTTGTAAGAGGTAATATCCGGAACTACTGAACCGATTTCAAAAATTCTTTCATTAATCGAAAGCTTGTCTAGGGCTGATTGGTTGGCTTGCAAAATAGGATAGTTTTGGACTCGATACCTCCTAGTACTTTATATATGTGAGAAGTTTGTCACAATTCGAATCAAACTTGAAATTTTGTTAGTGATTCCGAAACTTATTGCTATTATCCTATCTGTTTTAATGAGCATTTTTCTAAGTAAATCAAAGTAAGTAAAGTAAACAGTTACTCTACTTGACAACTTCACTTAACTTGACACTTCTGAGATTAAATATATCCCAAGTAGAAGTGATTTTGGGAGTATAGTTTATGTTGAAACCTTTCTCGTAATGTGTTCATTACACTGCTTGTAAACTACTTCCAGCGGTATTGACATTTAGCGAGATAAAACTAGGAAAACTTTGAATAAAAGGAAAAGTCAAAACGTAATACAACAAATTATCCCACAGTTTATACCACTTTATTACAAATGTCACTCTGAACTGTTTTACTGTAAATTTCTTCTAATATACCTACTCATCTAAGATGGGCGTTTAACAAAATAGGTACCTATATGAATTATTTATTTGGTTTCTTGCAGATTCAGAAGGTTTGTTTGATTTTATCTTCTGATTTTACCCGTCTGCATCGGAATTGCCAAAAGCAGCTCTGTTAAGATAGTGCACCCGCCACAGCTGTCTCTAGTAAAGTAATACCCTACTCACACCGCACCGAAAACGGTGTTTTTGTCGAAAACTCGTAGATGCGTTCACACGGAACACCAACTAGGTTTCGTTTGACGTTTCAATCAGCTGTCAGACACTTGTCGTGAAACTTCTGTGCTAACTATTTTGATTACAAATTTCGATCGCATTAATTAACAAATAAAATGAAATCAAAGCATTTAAAACTGATATTAGTCCATCAATTAAGTGTGAAAAATGATTTTAAATCATGAGTTGTGAGTTCTGTTCGGTCAGCTGTTCTGCTGAATATTGCAAAAGGTGTGTTTGTTTCAACAATCCAACGATTAGAAGTGGTTTTCTTGGAAAACGACTTAAACAACTCGGTGTGAAAACTGAAATGTGTACCTATGGAAAAACTTCTGTTTTCGAGTGTTTTCGGCTCTGTGTGAATAGGGAACAAGCCCAATAAGAGAGCTGTATAGGCCACTGTTATCAGCTAGTTATTTATTTCGTAAATCGAGCGGTATAAAGTGCAGAAGGATGTGGTTTGGAGTTTGGACTGTTCTTTGACAAATGAAAAGATCATTAGAAGCTCTTTTAATTAATTCCTTCAAATTTTTAGTGTATTCCACGCTGAAGGAGGAGGCAGAAAAAGTGAAACGCTTGACGACCAGTTTAAGACTGACTTTATTCTTACAGAGCTAATTCCTTATATACTAAAATAGAGAGAGTAATAGTGCATGTAATACATAATAGGTATAACCATACAGTGGGGCTAATAAGTAATGTTTTACATTCACATAAAAATTGAAGTTCCAAAATAAATTTTCTGTCCAGAATTATGAAAAAATACTTTTCATGCCCGGAAGGTATGAGGCTACTCCGTTTAAGATTCGTGGACTAGAACTGCGCTGGCTAGTACCTACTCTCTGATAAAAACGACCAGCTCCGTCCTCGTTTTTTTTTTTTTAGTTTAAAAGAACAAATTTGTATCTTAAAATTAAATTCGAATGTAATTTTCTGGCAATCCACAGTAAAAGTGCTTGCTCTCGAAGGAAATACATAAATATATTCTACGTTCTTATTTCTGTATACTAGCATAATCTACAGTTACCCGTTTTTAGCTGCGACCATTCTACTCCGAGATCGATGTGAAAGCTGAAGGTGAACCAATTTGTTTGAAAAAAGACATCAATTAGCCTGTATAATTAACAAAACTTGTGCACACAAAGTTAAATACACTTGCTTCCAAAGACTGGACTGTACCTATTAAAGCTAATGCCATACCAATGCAGTACAATTTACCCATTGCAACATGCATATCTTTCTATGTCATTAAACCCCATTTTGTTGGCCAACACTCTAGCTCTAGCAGAAACTTCTTTGTACAAGACTCCAAGAAATTCTAAACGATTAGGTAATTCGCTCTATCGCAAACCAATCTACAGTGACTTCAGCACACTGCAACTATGGCAGTTGTTTTTGCTAGCCCATAAATGTGAATTAATGTCAAAACAAGTTTTGTCATTTCAGAGATACGATCAGTGAACAGTGATACTTTGATCTAGCATTATTCGCTTGACTTAGTATATTCGAAATAATTGCCAAATAACTCTCCGAACTCAGATCGTCGGTGTACAAATAATTACAATTTTATGATAGGAACATTTCACACAACTCATTTAACAACAGTGACCACCATATCTGATACAGGAAGTCGCCAGAGCACAAATTCTAAATGACTCTGACGAGTCGGTACCTAACCAACATTTGGAATGATTTAAAAAATCATTAAATACATGGTCCGAATTCCAAACGTGGACATAAATCAATTTTTAAATGAATAATCTTTGGTTTGATCCATAACTTGTAGTTGTTTGCCACTGTTGCGATGCGTACTCTTTCGTACGCGGTAATTAAATCCGATTATGTTCATCTGCTGGCCAGCCGTGTCGTGCCGAACAGGTAATCTATAATTATTATTATTTTTGGCCATTTTTGTGAAGGTAAATGATATTCCGCGCCATTCTATGGTGAGCGCTCATCATTGGCGGTATATAGTTGCAAAACTCATTACTTGTCTATGCTAATTGCAATTTCAAGACTCGCTCATACTATACTATAAGTAATTGCATTTGTTGATTAATTTTTGTTCGTCTTCGACTAAAGTGATTTTGTATTTGTTGTTGTTGTTGTTGTTTGTCGTTTTAGAATGACGCCGTTGAGAAGTGCGGGATTATTGCTACTTATATGTGTTGGCGGGACATTCGCAGCGGATATCCTTATGGTGACAATGGGCGGAACGAAGTCGCACAAGATTCCCTTTTGGGAGCTGGCTAAGGGCCTTATTTCGAGGTATGTATTGCGCTTAAGACTGTGGAAGCTAACTGTGTCAAACTCATTCAAAGGAAAGAAGAAAAGGGTATACTTGGTTCTAAGAATCGCCTTATTTTGCGGGTGTTGTGGCTGTGGTATATATTTATTTAGACAGTCACTTTAAGTTTACAGAGCTTTTTTTTCCAAGTATATGAAGTTTGTCAAACTGACACTGTAACAAAAAAGGAATAATTCTAAATGATGGACAATGAATTATTATATGGAAAAACATGTTTATCTAATTTTATAAATAAATAAATACATTTTCCTTTTAATAACTATACCAATTGTCTTTCCCATTTCAATAGATGCATTATTTAGTAAAGATGTAAAATCGGAAGAATTCTTTTTTAATTCGTGATTTGAAAATTTATAAATACTGCATTATTTCTGTCGCGCAAGGTCTCGCTTTGATTCTTTTAAAGATAATAAACATAACGAACGCACCCATTTCAGTCGCAGAATACTGGTACGTACAAAAGAGAGAAAAGGGTCCAGGTAATTTAAGTTGCGGTGTTTTCAACTCTTTAATTTGCTGGAATAAACAAACATTTCGAAACAGTGAATTCTAAAAGATGAATTTTCATTTAACAGACAGTTTGCATGGAGTTGATTGTAGTAAATGTTAATACATCCGCTTTCAGTTTATATTTTGTTAGCTCAGAAGTAAGAATTGAGACTTTTTTGTGTATTGCTCGCTTTAGAGACCCAAACTGTCTGTAATTCTCTTTGACACACCGAACGAACCCAATGTTTTTTCTGTTTAACAAACATGGAACAAATTTGTTTTTACAGTTTCGATAAACATCATTTATTACCACAGTCAATCAATTTCATTTAACAAAACCAATCATTTTTCACAAAAAGAACACAAAACACAACTGCTGAGATCGAATACTAAAGTGACAGATGACAGTCGCCTGTATTGTTCATGCTTGTTGGGGAAACGTAAAAACATGGAATTAGCTATCAAAGTCAATCAATTTCCTTTAACAAAAACGCGGAAATTAATATTCAGATGTCATACACATCAACTTTTTACAAATTAATTTTTACTGAGCATTTCATTGAGTGATAAAATGTGAAATAGAACCACAGCTGTTTGACATTTCAATTTAAGTTTTGATAAATTTCGAATGCGGGCAACAAGATTTTTTCAAAACTTCACACAATGCTTACAGATTTAAGAAAAAGCTAAAAATTGCAATGACAGCGTCTGTCAAATAAAGCGGACCACATAAAATATAAATAGCATTTTATAATATGTAGATACATATGTCTGATACTTTTAACGACTCACCCAACGTTAAAAACATAAGTTACAAGTTGTGTTTTTTCCAAGGCACAATTTTTTGCATATCACCGTATGCGTACTCCCAAATATCGATAAGCTTGTGTTTTAGTAGATTTTCAAAGTCAGTCAACCACCCCGGTCACTGTGGCGTATGAGTAACATTTGCAAAGCCTATAACCACGTAGGCGCGTCCTTTAACATTCCGTTTCGTAGCAGTTATTAATTGCTTTGTCCGCAGGGATACAACGACACAATTAACACTGTCATATTGGCCGTTTGTCGGCTTGCTGAATTCTCATGCACACTTATTGGAAAAGCAGAGTCATTCGAATGATTAACTGTCATATCTTAACAGAGATGCTATTGACATTCCCAACAACTTCGATTATAATAACAACCCCTTCATTGTGTTCATTGTTGCATTCGTATATTTGCTGTAATTCGTTTTCGTTTACAATTCTCCGTCCCTCGGTTTCGATTTCTTCTTCTTCTTGCATTTCCATACTTCGTGTTTGTTTGTTTGTTATGATTTATATGCATTTCGTCATGGGCAATTTGCATAATATTGGAATTGATTAACGGACGTGCTGTTATTCATCAAAAAATCAATGAATGGCGAAGTGTTTTCAGCAAATACTCTCTTCCGCGAAAGTCTAGTGTTTCTTAAATCGATGACTTATGAGCACACTTTTTTCGGTGTAGGGTACAGGTACGACAGGTGAATAAATGATGAGCGCCTTGAGGTCGCCAGAACCAACAGTACGAGTATACCATCACAATTAAAAATTAACAAACCTAACTCGATTTACTAAGTAAACAGTTTTTTTGTTTCCACCGATCAAATATGAAGCATTGGCCTCTTTCGCCCGCCCTTTTTTAGAACTCTCGCAGCATTGTGGTATGGGCCCGAAACTAGAAATTTAACTATTCAAATTTATGCTAAGCAGTATGTGATACAAGATTGTATGTTAGAAAGCTAAATTTGGCTGTGAAATTTGGCATTCGTATTTTGATTTGCATTCCTATTTCAACTTGCAGGGGCCATAACATAACCTTTTTGAGTGGCTTCCCAGCGGATTTCTCTATCAATGGATTGCATGAGATAACCCCAGCTGGGCTGGTTGAATACATACAGAACTACACAAACTGGGACCTCTTGGGAGCCAGAATGTCTGGCGAAATGCCAATAACATTTTGGGACGGTATTCGTTATGCATTTCAGGTAAGTGAGCTTATTGTTTTTATTTTTTTTTGCTACGAAGTTGTCTAGCTTTATGAGATCATTACAAAAACTAATCAGCTTTGAGTTACTAGCTTTTAGCCTATTAACTATATGTGAATAGCATCATTTGTTTGTATTAACATAAAAATGTTATTCAGTTCTCAGTTTTACGAGGTTCATTTTAATTACGTCGGTACACACGGATCCACTAGGAGCGGTTAATAAGTGGAAAATTCCAATAAAATGCATAGGCGTATGCCTTTGGGTTTTTTTCGTTATTGAGACTTGCCTCTCGATTTAAAAATACATTACAAACGAAAATGTTTTCACACTTTCACCGCATTTTCGATACTCGTTCTACGAAAATGTGAAACCAAAAATCAAAAATTTTCATATGAATAATTTTTTTTCACGTGCTCATTTTCAAATGAATGTTTTTAGTCAGAGATTGAAAATTGAGAACCTGATGTCGTACAAAACAGTGTGCGATATTAAATTCACCACGATATTTTCACTTATTGAACGAGAATCGCTTTTAAGTACTGAGTAAATCGAAAAAATGAAAGCAGTGTATGAAAGCGAATGTGAAAACGATTTATTCGATTCACTCTTTCACAGAACCAGAATTGACCCCCAGGTTACATCTCCAGACCAATCTAATCGGCTTAAGTAACTAGATTTTTAAACGCCGCAATTTATTTTTACTTTGCTGCCTTTTTGTCAACTTGAAAAATATAACGCCTCATCCTGTCACTGCCGCAGTGGAAAATTAAGATCTTTAATAATTTTACCATTTTCAAACATGTATGTAGGAAGATAACTTTTCCATGAATATGTCGACACTGTTATTTGTAGTTGGGTTGGCATTGGCGCTGGCCGCAGTTCGGACTACAATGCAATGAGAGTGGCTATAGAATTAATTGAAAAGTGTTTCCAATCTTCCACCTCAACGCGGTTGGCCCACAAAACAATCTATACATTTGTGGAGTCAATTTGTGATTTCGAAATAAACGTCAAAACAATACACTTGCTATTTCTTTTGCAGATGCAGAGTTTTTTAACGAAACAAAAAATAATTCAATGGAGCAAATTTTACATCAATGCAAATCAATTGTTTTTAACTAATTATTATTTGTGTTTGTATTGTAACAGGAAAACTAAAACAAAATTAAACTCTTTAGATGAAATTCAAATTGTCCACTTTCTTCCAACTTGTACAACCCTGTTTACGAAAACACATTCCATATGTATATTTTTTGCAATTTACTGACCCGAATAATTGAACGGTATACGTCCATGACCAGGGGTTTTCTGCTTCTCTGCATGTCACACATTGACAAATTGCAAGTATAATTGTCTCTCCCCATCTAACCAAACCCACAATAAGTTTCTTCATCTTCTTCCAAATTGCGATATATCGTTTGAGCCGTTGATATGCAGCATGCACCGTCAGTTGAGAATACGAAATGGAATTCCTCGCACGCGGTCTTACATATGGCATGACGGTAGCGTAAAAACATAAACAAATCCAATAACAATACTTAGCGTTAGTAGAAAGCTGCATTTAGTTTGCGCACCGAGTTCAATAACGTTCATTTCGAAATGGCCAACAGATAGCTAGTTGTGCACAGCTTGTGCGCTGGAGTAGGTACACGCGATTAACTTGCGCCCCAGAGTAGTTGTCGGGCCGGTTATATGCGCGCACCAGCACTCCGTGTATATGCTCGAGTAGGGAGGGAATTTTCCGAACCGTATACATAACCACTTTTCATTTAAAAAACGAAGCCACGCAAAAGTATTTCTCCCATTTTTGGACGGATCCATAGAAAAAATTGCAGGAAAAATAAAAATAAAATATATACGTAATGGACATTCCCCTCCTTTCAGTCTTGTGATGCAATGCTTGAAGATGCAGAGACGAAGGAACTTATGAATCGCAGTTTCGACTTGGCCATTCTGGATGGTGCCTATCCCGAGTGTGCCCTTGGCATGGTGCGCCACTATAAGATACCATTCATGTACATGAACACAGTGGGCTTCTATACAGGAAGTCTGTCGGTAGCTGGGAATCCTGGATCGTTTGCTATAACACCGAATTTCTACACGTCATTCACGGATAACATGAATCTGATCGAGCGAGCTCTGAACACCGGTATGCAGTTGTTTTTCATTGCATTGCATAAGGTGAGTAACTGGCCATACTGTGCCGACCTGTTCCTTATGTAAACATTTTTATTTCAGGTTGTCGTTGGATTGGTGTATAAGGTTCTTCAGGATCGCTTCGGTTCGGATCACCCCCATCCATATGAACTGTCGAAGAACGTCAGCTTTATACTGCAGAATGGTCACGCTGTAGTGTCGTATCCGCGAGCACTGAACCCAAATATAGCTGAAGTTGCGTGCATTCACTGCAAACCAGCTAGACCACTGCCGAAGGACTTGGAGGAATTCATTGCATCGGCTGGGGAATCAGGTTTCATTTATGTGTCGATGGGATCATCGGTTAAGGCGGCCAATATGCCAGAGTCACTGCGCAGATTGTTGGTAAAAACGTTCGCTCGCCTGCCGTACCATGTGCTTTGGAAGTGGGAAGGAAGTGCTTCAGAAATGCATGACTTAACGCCGAATGTCAAGCTCAGTCGATGGCTGCCGCAACAGGATATTTTGGGGCACCGCAAGTTGCGCGCGTTCGTCACGCATGGAGGACTACTGAGCATGTACGAGACGGTGTACCATGGAGTACCTGTGGTGACAATGCCAGTATTTTGTGATCACGACGTGAACTCGGCGAAAGCAGAAGTGGACGGTTACGCGGTAAAGTTGAGCTTGGAAAAATTAACGGCCGATAAATTGTACAAATCTGTGATGAAGGTGATACACGATCCAGCCTTCCGACAGGCAGCCAGGTATGCTATGAACATAAACTTGGCTTGGGGTGACAATAGTGTGAGGTGTAATGGAAAGATAAGGAGGACACAGGGTAACTAGAATAATGCACCTACGTTTTGTTCAAACCATTCCCGTACGTGATTGTGATTTCAATTCTCGAAAGATTTAGCCGACAAATCTAGTGAAAAATTTCGTGACTGAGTAGTGAGTACCAAGCTGACAGTTCGGATATGTGGCTGACGTAGAAAAAGTGACGTTCTCGACCAATCTAGTTTTTGCGTTCAGGGTACATCTAGTGTAGACCAATCTAGTCAACTTAAAATAAATAGGTTTCTGAATGTGTCCAATGATAACAGAATAATTCCCGACAACTTCAGTGTCAAATGAGCTGAAGAAAAAACCAAGTGTAAGTTGAAAATCTTGAAGGAAAACGAGCTACTTTTTTTAAAGTCAAATTTGACTTTAGTAAAATATTTCAAGCTCTGTTTCCGTATCCGAAAGTGAGATAGGTAGGAGGGATAGCCACAAGAAAGCTGTGGAATCCGCCAAAAAATTGTAAACTTACTTAACTTCTAACTAAGTTCTTCACTGACAAAATCATACACCTTGTATCCATACCAAATAAAAGCATTTTCTTTCTTGAAACGTGACATACGGTATAGGACTATTTGACATTGAGCTTAGTGCGCATCGAGGTAGCTCTAACTGATTAGAAGCTGCACTGTCACTAAAAGCCCGCGTTCTGAGTATGCACTAGTGCGCGCCATCTGTTTCATCAGGACAAGACAAGATATTCTTCTCAATCATAGCTGTCATAATGCTCTATTATGTATGTCGTTTTCCATTCGTTTCACTCGGGGATCCACTCATTCTGAAATCCAATGGAACAACAAAACTGCTTCTGAAAGAATTCACAAAAGTGTTGGTGAAATGCCAAAAAATAATCTACGGCTGCTGTCAGCTGACTTGTATAAAATACAAAAATTACACCTGTGTGAGTGCTTCTTGAGTGGATTCTGACTTCAAATCGAGAAGCGAAATTCTCTTCTCAGAATCACCAGAAGAGTATTTTTTTGTGCCAATGGAACAGTTTCAGGAGTGATTTTTTCGATTCCGGACTCTCCCGGACGCTTCTTTTTGCCCAATGGAAAACGACATTAGTCTTGGAATCTGCTTATTTGTGTGGCATAAATTTAGCAAACTTTTTTCGATTACTTCGTGCAGAAATCAGTTAAATGTAAAGTGTCAAATTACCATTCCCTACAAATAAACAAGTTTCTATTGGCTCTTAAACCACCACATTCGTATTTCCACTTTTTTCAATTGTTTTTCAGATTCCGTCAGCGACTACTTCTGGACCAAAGAAGCTCAGCGCTTGATACCGCCGTCTACTGGACTGAATATGTACTAAGGTACAATGGAGCATATCATTTGCAGTCTCCAGCACGTAACTTGAGGTAAGCTATTATAAACATTACAAAACTCCCCCAAATAAACATTATTTCACTCCACAGTTGGATGCAATACTACCTGTTGGATGTTGTTGCCCTATACTTGTCCGTCATTGCCTTAGCCGTGTACATATTGAAGCGTTTCCTCCGTACCGATGTGATAGTATCCCTTACCAACAAGGAGAAGAAACTCTAAAAGTGAACAAATCAAATTTGAAAAGTTGAAACACTGATATTAAGCAAATAATTGTACAATTGATTTTATTGTGGGTGGGTAGTATCATCGTTACTCTTACTTTTCATAAGAAAATTTATATTTATTGTTAGAAGAAAAAAATATACACGATGTGAATCTAATTTGTTTACAACTCCACCATACAAAAATGATGACAAATTCTATTCACAAAATTGTATACGCTGTAAATATTGTATTGTTTAAGGTACATAGACCTAATTTAGTTTTATCTGGTTATTGTTATTTAAACAAAACAACACAACCACATAAATTTGTTAAATGTTTAGTTTTTGAATTGAAATGACAACTTTAATTTTTTCATTTTATTATTATTCTTGTTGTTGTGTTAGAAAATGTTCATGAGAATAATATAATGTTTGATGCGTGAGTTTTAGATACACTTACACTTAGTTTTCATTTTCCATTGACATGTCCAATTGATCCATCATAACCATGTAGATTATTTTCTGATAAAAAAAAAACAAACTTGTGATTTTTATTGTATGTTATATGTTATTGAATGAAATAAACGCTTTTAAATAAACTACTTGATTTGATTTCAATATGTTTTACCGTCATTATAAGCTACATCCAACATCCGAGCGAACTTAATGCGAATCGCCTTTGAGTTGCCTGGGAGAAGATTTCCGCTTGGGGGTTAGGTTCTTGCGAGTTCAAATGAAAAGCATTAAGGGATTACTGATTACTGTCAAAACCACGCCTAGAATACTGCTATGCGAATGCAAGCAACCGCTATTAACGTTAGTAACTGTCTTTATTATATTTTTTTCAAGAATGAAGAATCGGTTTACTTGGCACAGACGTCGAAATAAAAAATGTTTTGTATATAGGTAGGTAAATACAAACTACGTACGGACTTGGCGATGTGATCGACTGAACTCAATTTTAGTTTGTTTAATTTTTAATAAATTACTTTTGGTAATTCCATCCCTGCGTGGGAATCTGGGTTAATTGCACAAGACTCCTATCGCTCTAGACGGATTTCTGACCTACATGCCAACAAGAAATTTCAATTTAAAATAGGGTAAACAAATCGAAGATACCTAAAATTAAAGTAACATGAGTTATTTCCCTACTACCCCTTATTATCGCGTAATACAACTTTATTTTAAAATTCTTGTAAATTACCTATCACACCTGAAAGGGGATGGACACGAAATGATAGGTTTGAAGCCCTTTATTATTGAAAGAAGTGCTAGGGAGGGGATACATGCCTTATTAATATTGTCACCCAAATTATATACAGCTTAAATAATTTACAAATTGCACATGTATCCCATTTGAGCCCCTGCCTATAAGGAAGAGTGAATAATGACTGAAAACCTCATTCGTTTTCTTCTATTCGGACGACCAGTTCGAAATCGTACCACAATATGATTGTGTCCTACAAGGCCATGGTGTTCCTGTCCTTAATATTATTCACCATTGCGATTGGCTTTGGATGGATAACCTTTCCAATCATTTTCAAGAAGCTTATCCAAAAGGTGAGTTTTATCAATTGAAGTCATGGAAATGAGGAAGTCATTTGCGTTTTGTAGAAAATCAGGCTTACTCCAGGGACGCCGACAAGGGCGTTATGGGAAACATTTCCGTTCCCACTTGATTTTTCTATTCATGTCTTCAATGTTACCAATCCGACTGAGGTGCAACGTGGTGGAAAGCCAGTTCTTCGGGATATTGGACCATTCGTTTTTGAGTAAGTCGAACAGAGTTATTTTCTGGCTCAAGCTCGCAATGTGAATTCTCTTTTGATTGAAGTGAATTTAAGGACAAGTACGACCTTCAGGACAACGAACAAGACGACAGCGTATCGTTTACCATGCGGAACACTTTCACATTTCGACCCGACAAATCGAATGGACTAACCGGGGAGGAACTGATCACGATGTCGCATCCTTTAATTCAGGTTTGTTGAGTACATACGGTTCTTTAGAAAAGGCTTATTTTGGATTTCCAGACGATTGCAATATCTGTAAGAGGCCAAAGCGCTGAAATGATTGGAGCTGTTGCCTCAGGACTCCAGACTGTGTTTAATAGCGCAAGTCCCTTTATCACCGCCCCGTTCATGGAAATATTTTTTCGGGGCTTTTTAGTGGACTGCAGCAATGAGCACGCTGCAGCGAAGGCTGTCTGTGGACTATTTGAATCAGGAAATGCGAAGGGGGCCAAGAAGTTCAACGCTACCCATTTTACGTTTTCTTTAATGGGAGAGGTACCCTCTCACTGCAGTTACTTGTAAAGTTATTAATTTGTGTGGGACACATTTCAGAGTAACCATACAAATGCTGGTCGCTTTAGAGTCTACCGCGGCAAAGCCAACCCCAATAATATTGGTAAAGTGATTGAAGTTAATGGCAGAAGCGAGCTTGATGTCTGGTCTGGAGATGGCTGTAATCAATTCAAAGGAACTGATGGTACAATATTTGCAACATTTATGGATCCACAACTTGGTCTCTGGGCGTATTCACCGGATCTTTGCCGGTCGATGGCGCCGACATTGAGGCGTAAAGTACATTACGCTGGGCTTCCTGCTTTGCGCTACCTAATGGATTTCGGAGACGTTATGGTCGGACTTGAACTCTATATCCTTTCTCAAAGTTAAATAATGTTTTGTTTTGCAGAATGAGAACGAAAACAGATGTTTCTGCAGATCCTACCCCAACGACTGTCCGGCGAAGGGAACTATGGACCTTTCGCCGTGCACCAAGACTCCAATGATAGCATCCATGCCACATTTTCTGCATGGGGACGAACGTTTGCTTAACAATGTCGACGGACTAAGCCCGACCGAGAGCATGCATGAAACTCTAATTGATTTTGAAATTGTAACTTTTCGATTTTTGTTGGTAAACAAATTATTCAAACCCCTATTTAGCTCTCAGGTACTCCACTTTCAGCCTACAAACGAATACAATTCAATTTGGATGTAGAACCTGTCGCTGAGGTAGCCGGCATGGAGAATTTAGCGAAACTGGTAATGCCAATGTTTTGGGTTGAAGAAAGTGTGAACTTGATTCCAGCTGTAACTGATGAACTAAAGAAATTATTTAAGTGAGTCTGTGCCAATAACACTATTCAGATAATATTGGCTGTTTCATTACAGGATGCTTTTAATCAATAACATCATAAAATGGAGCTGCTGTGTGGCATCTGTGATCGCATTGGCAGTTGCACTTTACTTTTATAAATATAATGTGAACAGGATAAGCACAGTTAAAGATGTCAAATGAGTGCATTATAGTACATCGTAAAGCATTAGATTATGGATACGTTTTTTCGGCAAAGCAAACTTGTTTGAAAGTATACTAATATAAGAGTAGTTTGCTCGTGTTTTAGGTTAATTTATTATCTCTTCTAAAAATCGCATACTCACATAGACTAACCAAAGAGTGGCTAAGAAGGAACAAAGCGTAAGCTTGGAGAATACGTTACGTTTCAAGGTTTTGCACTCAAACGATGCACTTTGAAAAAGTCCCTCTTAATAATTTCTGAAAGGACTTTTTTTATTTTAGTATTATAATTTTAAAATAAATTGTTTATTCACAAAAAAGCTCTTTAATTTGATGAGTTAAGTCTCTGATGAAGGTAAGAGACGGTCTTTCATAGCCTGGGTTCCATTGATCGCTAGAGGACTAGCGGAACGTCAGATTAAATACTTCGTATAAAAAAAAACAAATTGAAATACTTATTGACAAAAAATGGATGTTTTTATTTTCCACAGACATTTCAAGTTGAGTTTAGTTTTAAAATTGCGACAGCACAATAATATTATCATGCAAATCTCCACCGAAATCTAAAGGAATAGTTAGTACATTTGTGTAATCAATTCAAATAAGCAGTTCACAACGGTTTTCTTCTTGATTGCCGCATATTCTTCTCAATTTCAAACTGCCTCAAATCGGTTCGTTCCAGAAAGTCTTGTTTTTGTAGGTACCTTTAAACAAAATTTGAATATGTTAATTTACGTATAATTACAGCCGCAAACATTAACTCACCCATCCTTGCCCTTGTTGAATGTCTGCAGTTCTTCGTCAATGCCTTCTGTTGTCTTGAAGCTATCCCAATCGAGTTTGGTCTTTTCTAGCACAGATATCTTTTTCTTTTTTCCAATTTGTCCTAAAACAGATCCTAATCCGCCGGCGCCGCCAGACCGTTTCACAGAGCCCCGTGCTGTTTCTGGTACAATACATTTGTTTGTACCATTTTCATTTAGACTGTCGGCACTAACAACTTTCTCCACCCGAACTTCTTCGCCGGCAAATTCAAAAATCTCTGTTACTTTCACCTTTTCTGGCTCTTTTGGAGGGTCGGGAGTTGTTTTCTCCTCAATGGTACGCGGTCTTTCCTTCTCTAAAGGATTAGTTTCTTCTCTTCTACTTTTGGACGCGGCTTTGCTTGTCTTACTAGGAGTTGCTGTTGGAATATCACTAAGAAAATCCGCCCAAAGGGCATTTTTTCTATTGGCGTCGTCATCATCTGAGTCTAAAGCGTTCTTTTCTAGCGAAGATTTCGTTGCTGTTTCAACTCTATTACGCGTCGACACACCGTGTTCCTCTTGCGGTTCTGCTTGAGGTGATTCAGCTTTCTTTGTTTGCTTCTTGTTGGATTTCTTCTTTGTTTTAGATCTTTTATTTGAAACATGTTCCTCTTCGTTTTCAGATATTGGATCGTCGGATTCCTCTTCGCTGGGTGCATCTGAATTGTTTCCCTTGTCGGGACAGAAATCCTCGTCACTTTGGTCGCTGTCTGAAGCGTAGTCTTCGAGTTTGCTCATGGTTTTTGATTTCTTAAGGACAGTATGTCTAACTGAAAAACACTTCGATGCGTAGAAAAGTTTTAAAAATTCTATATTTTATGGATTTTTCAAGGAATGCCGGGCAAAAGAATTGATTCGATATTGCGGTCGCGCTTTGATCGGTCTTTTTTGTATGTGCGGAATGTCAATTGTCAACCTCTTCGAAAAGACAGAAACTAGTACACACTTTTCTTAAGGCCTCCTTCTCATTTTAATCAGAAAGAAATTAGATTAGACGTGTTTTAATTTGTATCAGAAAATAACTCTTTTGAAAGAAAACTTCATTGTAATTATTTGGGTAACGATCGTATGTCAATAAGACCAATTTACTCTACGCTGAGTTGTATTTAGAGTTTGAACAAAATAAATTCATCATTCTTTTCCAAATGGATGCACGGAAAATTAAAAAAAGCACAAACCACTAATTATGGCATTTTTCGTTACAGTACACCAGTGGTTTGGTGAAACAAAGTATATTTTTATTAGCAATTTCAATCAGATTCAATAGGTGTAAACTTATTCACTGGGTTCGTAATTTTGTTCCATGCAGAAGCATACCCGGCTGTAGTAGATCATCGATACTCGTTTGTGTTACCTACATTTTTCCTCCAAATCGCATGCGTCAAAAAGAGAAACGTCAAAATTTAAAGAAAACAAGCATTCTACCAACTTGAAGAAGAAAAAAAAAACACAAAAAGCCACAGAGAAAAGAGAAGAATTTCCAAGTGTAAAATGGGTTTGGGAGCTATCATAGGGCTGTCACAAAGCGAAAATTGAATAAAGAACAAATTGCAAATTGCAAGGTCCCAACAGGAAAATTTATTGTAAAATACCATTGAAACTAATTGCCAAATCAAAACATCAATAAATTCAAGGAAAGAACCACCGTCCCAGTAATATATTTAAAGTGCAAAAGGGAACTTTTATCTTGTGTCGTCTTAAATGGAAAATGATTTTACGAAGACGGAAAAATCATTAAGGGTGTGTTGACGGTGGAGCAAGTTGGTTTGCTGATACAGGTAAATTGAAAATTTGTTACTATTTGCTCATCCGATATGCATTACCAATATTATATTGACTCCAAACTGCTTGGAATTGGCAAAACGCTTGCTTCATGACTCAGCTCTGATCGTCTTGGTCTTTTTGGTGATCAAAGATTAAATTCAATTTCCTTATGCGCGCTCCAATTGGAGAGATAAAGCTAATCGCTTGATTCGTTCCAGCATGGTTATCTTTTGTATGCCCTATGGGCAAGAGTGAGGTTTATGACACCAAGTGAACTGCTGTATATTAGTATGTGTTGTTTTTTGATTTGCTCACTTATAATCCAGGAATTTATAATCGAGAATCCAATGGACAACCCATTGTGCATGCAGTTATAATCGATTTGATTGTAATGTAAAAAACAGCAAATGTGCTAAAACTTTTTACGGTTTACATCGATTGTATTGCAAAGAGTAAAGTACAATAAATGGAGCTACCTATATGTGCACTAATACGACATTTATTGCAATAGGCGTCAGTCTTCATGTTTCTGCTGAATTTGTTTAATCAGTTAAGTAGTAATTATGTAGTTGCTTGTACTTGATTGTGCTGTTTGCATTGCAATTACATACCGTAGTATATTATGTACTAAGGTGGCTGCTGTAATAAAGAAGCTGGAGACTTTGCTACCCAAATTTCTTTGAAGGCAGCAACTCGTCTGATAAGAAATACACTATTAACTGGGTGATGCTATGTTCCACACTTCAGAGTTTGTTCTGCTATGGAATGCAACTTGTACTAATAGTTGTTAAATGCTGCATCCAAAATATAAGTCGGTCTTTTAATCCTTTTCGTTTTGGGCAATTGTCTGAAAGAAAGAAGACACAGCGTTACCGTTACCTCTATTGGCGACTCGATCTTGCGTTTTAATTATCAGGCTAATAAGAAGCCAGATGTTGGATTAAAACGAAAGGAAATGTTTTAACACCCCACCAATGCTTGTTTACAATGCTTTAACTATACATGTTTCATTTGTTTCATTCGCACAGATAAATCAAGCGGAGAATAATGCCAAACGAAGAACAAAAGAACATATTTGATAAGCGCTTTTGGTGGCGCTTCGTAGAGCCTCCAATAACTCAACAACACTTAAATATCAATCATCAGCAGCACCGCCAGCACGACGTTCAACAAGTGCATTTTCAATCTAACCCGATCATCGACTGATCTGCAGCCAACAACGATCCACATGTATTGTGATCCGTATGACTAACACTTATTGCAACATTTCCATTAAATGCAAACTAATACAAGATTCAATTGCACTGCAAACGACGTCGCGCATCTGCAAATAAACAATTTAAAAGCAATTAACTAACTTAGGATTTGTGTGGCCACGCATAAACACAAACGAAAACCTGCACGAGAATCGTATTTCAATTTTAAGCCTTACGGAGAGCGTAACTAGGCGTAAATACAACTAGAATTTAGGACACCTTAAACTTCCACGCTGCTGGGCTGCAACCGATTTACACATTACAAAACGCGAGCGCAAATGTTCTGTAATGTTGTCTGATGCTGATGACTCGGATGAGCTCGATACAATCGCAGATGTTATGGGACTTCGGTCACAAAGCCGTCTAAACACATTCAAAGAGATGTGGTATCACATATTTCTGTGGGCGCTCTTCTCATCGATATTCATTCACACGTGTGCCGCCCTGGTCGCTTTCGTAACCCTTCGCAAACACAAATTCGGTCGTTTCTTCTCCATACTCATTCTGGTGATGGGTTTCGCTTCGCCAGCCACCAGTGGAATGATCAGCAGCGCCGTCATAGCGTTTGTCCATCGAGCATCCAGCCTGCCCATGTCGCCGATCTACGCCATGGTCTGGGGTGTCGGACAGACGATAGTATCGGCGTGTTTGGGCTTCACCCGAATCCTCGCCACTCTATAAATCATCTGCAGACAAAAAAGGTGTTTCTCTCAAGCGTTATTCGTTTAGTTCGTTTTGTTACTTTTGTTTTTTATTGTTTTTATTGCATTTTGCATGCGAATAGAAAGCCGCACGATATGGACCTACCAACACGATGTTTCTCCTTCGTCTCTATAACCGTTTCAATTTTGTATTCATGATAAAGACAGATGAGGAGAATGATGGCATGGCGACAGCGACGAAAGCACGAAGACGACACGTTCCACAATGTATGTCCTGTAATAATAAACGCGAAGAAAGTATAGTAGATTACAAATACTGATAATAATAGTATTTATATACAAATATAATGCTAAACATTTATTTAATACATTATTATTATATTTTCTAGTTTGTAAGTAGAAGCAAAATTATTATAAAAACAGAACTACAGAAAATCAATTCAATTTCGACAAGCAAAATATAAAAGAAAACTGAAAAGAAAAAATACCTATTAGCAAAATGAACAATAATTATAGGTACATTGCTTTCGTTTCTTTTTTTTTGTTTGTTGTTTTTCTTACTTTGCGCCGGCATCGTGTAGTTGCGAGTAGAAATTAGAGCCTTGCTTGCTATTTTGTTCGCCAAGTTCAACAACATATCAACGAGAATTTAAAAAGAAAAAACTGTTTCAGCAACCGTCGACAAGGACCAACATCGATCGCTCTCTCTCTTAGTCTAGTGTTGAGAAATGGAATATGGACAACTGAATACCAATACTGATGCCTTAAACCCCAACTAGTTGTTCTTCTCTACTATTTCAATTGTAATACACTGTGAACTGATTTCTATAACGCTAGTCTAGTTTATTAGTCAAAATCATTCCATCATCTAGGTCTAGGCAGTTCATGCAATGCTTTGAGCAGATTAAATCTCCGTCTATTTAAACTATTTCAAAATATATTTATCTAGACAAGGTTTTACTGTGCCATTTGTTTCTGAAATTTAAGAACAATAAATAATTTGAAGTTGAGGGTAAAATGAGTGGAATGGTATAAATCATCGGAACGAAATGAAGAGGGCCTCAATGTGTTTATTTTTTATTTTTGAGGAAACATTGAACTAAACTCACTGCACTCTCACCTCATTTTCTAATCATTAAACTTACTCCGAACATGAGAGCACTTTAGAAGTTATTAAAACAGTAAAATAATTAATATTTTACAAATGAGTTCTAACCGGATTATCACAGCTCATCTCTGTTTAAAGTTATGCCACAACAACTGGAAAGTGCCTCCTAAAAGTGTGCCGTAAAATGTACCACTCGATCGTCCGGTGTTTCAAACTTTTTGCCAAAGGAGCACAGTATTTTCAAGCATTTCGATATTTAGATCTCAATGTTGAACGTTGTTTCGCTCTTACACCTATGTAAATAACATGGAACTTTTCAATAAACCAAGAATAAGAACTTGTAGAATAATTATGTACACTAATCTACTTGAATGTATGTAATATTTGTTCATATTTTAAGGAACTAAGCTAATTGATTTAACACCCAATAAATAAATTTGAGATTTCTAGTTATTTACGCAATAGATGTATTTTCTTAAGTACGAATAGTACCTATATATTTGAAAAATGGATCAAACATTAATAATGTGGTTATATAATTCTGTTGCAATCGAATTTAGAGCTGCGTTCACAGGCATTGAATATTAGGTACCTACAAACGTAGCAAACAAAATTGTGACTGCCAATCCAAGAACAATGAAATGTTGTAGTTTTTTATATTGTAAAATCTGCATCGGTAACTTGCCTCGTTCGAATATTAATATAAGAAGCATTCAATCATAATCGATTTTTTTTATTTCGTTAAATATAGGTGTCCAAAATCTATATCAAAAACTACGCCCATATAAATTCAGAGTTATCTTTCCGTATCCATTCCGTTTCGATTCCATTGCTTTCCTTTGATAGTCGCAAGTTTTGACATTCGGCTGTCAAAATTTTTCTCGTGAAGTAAACACAAACACAGCACGTGTGAATCCGTACTCCATTTCTGCTAGCGGACATTGTAAATTGTAAATCAAAAAATAATTAAACTCCAAAATGTATCTGATGTATACTTTAAACGAAAACGGCGAACGCGTCTACACCTTGAACGTAAGTCAAACTCTAGTCTTCCAAATTTGTATTTTTTTCAACAATACTGCGTACTCCACAGAAACGTACCGAGACTGGGCTTCCAACAATTTCGGCTCATCCAGCAAGATTCTCACCTGAAGACAAGTATTCCCGTCAACGACTCACGATCAAGAAACGTTTTGGCCTTCTCTTGACACAGCGTCCCGAGCCTGTTTATTAAATATTTGTAAATGTAGCTCTAAGTTGAATAAAAATCAGTTTTAAGATTTGTAAAATCATCGTTTAATTGTACAACTTAATCTATCAAATCTTTCTCTTTAGTCCGGCAGTATAGTCAAACAACTTGGAATTCTTGAACTCGCCGCGCATATCCAAAACGTAAAAGAAGCTCTTGTTTTTTACCTTTATTGGCAACTGTACCCTGGCAGTTTGTCTCGATTCTTGAGCCGAAATGTATTTCATGGGTACGGTTAATATGTGGTTCTTGTTGAAAGGGCCGTAGGTAACAAAACTAACCTCTTGGCCGCCTTTTCTTAGTATTAGGAAGCGCACCGAACGCAAAGTGTAAAACCATGCAACGGCAAGAACACCATAACCTTAAAGAAATTATAAGAATTATAAAGGTTTTTCTTCAGCGCACATCATTTCACATTCTCACCAATTAAAAAGCAAGCGATGGTAAGTCCATTTCTATACTTGTTCTCTCCCAGATTTATTCGTCGATACCAAGCGGTGTCTTCTTCCTCCTGATCCTTAACGGGAGCGTCTCTCAGAGTTGTGAATGCCGAATGTGATAAGTAGTTCCAGAACAAAAATTGTGCAATCGCAAAAAAGTTGAGCATCTTGTAAAATTGCGGATTCTCATATTTGAACAGCACAACATCCTTGGCCACATTTGTGCTCACATCATAAGCTTTTGTACAAAAGTTGGTTTGTGATGTGAGTTTGGGAGTTAGGTGTGTTCTTACCACTGACCCGCTTTGACTTAGTGAATTACCGAAAATGCGAAACGAATTAGCTTTTATGTTAGAAATTGACCGGCGGACAATTGTGTTCAAGAAAAGAGCCATATTACTAGCAAATTACAAAATATGTTTGGTTAGGAATCTGGCGTATGGACAGCTGATTCTCTTATGTCATAACAACTGCATTTTTTGATCAAAGTACAAAAAAATACAAAAAAAAAACTTCTTAATTCATACTATTATAAATATCAGCTTAACAAATATGAATTTTAAATGGTTGTAAAAATAAAAAGCAATAGGTATACAATGAAATGCCTACGAATCAAAAATGCAACGAACCTTTGGTTGAGCATGGGCGTAGACTTAGTTTTTGGGTACCCATGTACCCTTACCCCATCAAACACATTCATATTCATCGTGCGTTCATTCACGTACCTACTTTGAACGAACGAACTTCATAGTCAATAAGCGCTTTCCTTAAAAATGCCTAAAATAGATAACAAGTAATAAGTAATTTCCTTCGTGGCTCTAAAAAGCTTAGAGATTTTTTATCCATCATGTACTGATAAATGTGCCAATTGCAAAAATTGACACATTCAAACCATATAATTTAAATTGAGCAAGTTTGTTTGAGAATCGTAGGCGATTTAGTATTTTAGTAAGTTGAAATAAATTTACCAATCGCCCACAAAAACTATTGGTAAAAGTTATCAACTCGTTAAGTCACGATTAGTTAATAAGAACACTTTGCCGAAAACGTAAGGCATTGAGCTACCGAAGTGAAATTAGTTGGAATTTCAATGAATACTTTTTAAACAAATTGTAATTTTAGGATTTGTTGTACTTTCAAAAATGTATTTTTATATTTCTAAATGTTTTTTTTTATAAAAAAAAATAGCTAGTAGGTCATAAGAATTATAATCTCCACGCATGAATCAAAGAAGAAGGATTACGCATTCCCACAGTATTTATCACAGTCCGTTCGTGACCTTAAGCGTGTTTTTTTGAGCATCTATCTCAGCAAACAGCAAAGAGCAAAGTAAAGCACACAAGTACAACAATTATACATCCTACTTGACATTTTCAAGATTCACGCTATACGTAGGTATTTATCACAATTGGAACTATTGTAGTTCTAAACCCTAAAACCAGACAGAAGTGGAATACACCGCCACTGGATGATTAAAAAAAAGGAAAGGTGGCACTTCTCTGCAAGAAAGAAAATTACAAAAATAATATATTAATTTCTGAGAGAATAGCATAAATGTACTATTTTAAAATTATAAATAAGGTAGAATTGCAATTGTGTGATTACTTAAAGCCACAAAAAGTGTTGAGATTTATTGTTTTCGTTTTCAATGCTAATTTTTTTTTGGAAAAGGCGCCTTTTTTCAACTGTCATTATATCCACCCGTTTGTCAAACATTTTTTATATTTGCTCACGTTGTTTCTTCGTTTTCTCGCGTTGCTGCAAATGCAGTTTGCTGATTTTGTAATTAAAATCTATTAACTTGCGAGTGGTTATTGACAAAATTAATAAATATTTAAATAAACCTAGTGTAACCGTCTATTGCAGCTGTAAACGTAAATAGATTTTCAAGCGTGTTTTGTGACAAATAATAGCAATGCAATTTTACAAGTTTAGCCAATTTTATCGATTTTAGTGGATTATACAAATTGTTTACAAATTTTAAGACGTGTGTTTGGATTATACTTAACATATAAATTAAAAACGATAAGTGAGGGTGTACCTACTTTTCAAGCAGTCGTAGGCGGGTAAGTCATTTTTTGTAACAACTTGAGTCCTTCCTGGGATTGCCAGAGGAATAAGTGGAATGAATGTGATGCTGCTTTATCAGAGCCGGCCTGTAAACTTTAGTTTAGTGGATTGTTAACATTAAAATAAAAGCACTTAACACTGAAATCCAAAAATATAATAAGTACCTACCTGATTGGAATTTGCAGCGGATATCTAAGGGGAATAGGTATGCAAAATAACCAAACCGTCAAAGAGACAACAGCTTTTGTTACCCTGACTCCGAAGTAAGCTAAATAATAAATAGCAAGGTGTTTTTACTTAAAAATACCAGTCAAATATGTCTATATAAGCTTAAAGAACATAAATCGAGCGTATATACTAAAGCCTGTGAAGTGTTTTGTACATTAGGGACGAAGGCTTGACCACAAGAGTTGTTACCTATGGTTTTAAACATTTTGGCTAGTTTGGTACCTACTTATTTTGGGGTTTATGACCTGGGGCAAGTGCAGAAGTGCTTTCTTAGTACTCAAATGAAGCTATTCTTATTGGATAAGAGCGATAGGTTGAGGCTACGTAATATTCCATATGCAGTTAAAAATCGTTTCTTCAACATTCTTTCTCAAACACACGGTATATTTATGGTAAAACTTTTTAAAAAGCATTCTTAAATTGATTCAGCATTTTGCTTCGTCAGCAATACGTAGATATTTCTGTGAAGGTTGTATAGATAACTTATAGCCGCGTCGCCCGTTTTCCATTCAAAGCACACCGGTTTCTGTATTGCAGTGGGTACCCATACCACTTAAAGTGGCCTGTGTATGCGAGAGTCAACCATCTTGTTCTATGAAGAAAATCAATATTTTTATTTTATTATAGTAGGTATACATATTTTACAAAGTTTTGTCAAGTTTTAAGTAGGTACGAGAGTACTTAGGTTATGGTTTTAGTACCTATCTCATTTGAAAACTGACTTTGGCGTTCGCGAGTCATTAGACAATTTATATACATACTCGTCTCCAACCTACTAAACTGGGTGGATATTTATCTGCATACATAACCAAATCAGTAGATCATCTATACCTACCAAAGGCTGGTATACATATTCCTTGCAGTTAAGGATAATGCCTACATAGTAAACCTATGCGTATTCCCCTTTGGGGTCATTGAACTACAAAATTCACTTTTCGGCTGTCTCAATGACGCAAGCTTGTATAGCGGGATGACCAGAATCAGTAGCTCATGCTAGTTTTTTTTTTTTTTTATTTATTAACGTTGTCGGCGCTGTACCTGCATAATGTTCAATTACAATAGGCATCGCTTGCTCAATAGGTTATTGCACTGTTCTCAAGCGACTCTCACATGCAATCAATACAAAAGTCGCCTTCCAGGTACCATTCCAAGTGAATTACATGATCCATATAAAACTAATCTGCCACATAATCCGGTTTCAAATCAGCAAATAGTAGGTTCCTAATTATAATTGTTGCTATCCAACCTAAATTTAGGCCACATGCATCTGTAGCTATGTACAATACGTCAATTCTGCTAGTAAAGAGCTTTACAAAGCTTTTCAAATTATGTTGTTCTTTTCATGAAATGCTCAAGAATAATTAAGGTATTAAAAAAAACATTCCGAACGAAAATCCCATTACCTAAAAGAGTCTACATAGTTACTAAACATATTTTATGAAAAATAAGTTGAAAGGTCGACGCGAAGTTTTTGTATACGTACACTTTTTTCATGACGTATGTTTCATGTGGGTTGGGTTGGTATGCGAATTGGTTTTTTTTTTTTTTTGCAAAATAAAGATGGCGTTTCTTCGAAAGTATGATTGTTGAAATTATTTTTAATTTGTTATGAGTTGTGATATGAGACTGATCTGTCATTTTCTTTCATTTGGCAATATCATTTTGAAGATTTTATAAAGGCCCTAGTGCTCTTTGGCGCCACTGTTAATCTGTTGACCTCTTTTGACCTTACTGCGAAATGTAGATTTTTTTTTCTTCAAACAAACGCTTTCATGTCATTTTTCTGTTGCACACATATATAACGGAACTTTTGTTGTAAAATTGCTCTCTAAGTACGGTAGCTATGTTAAAGCCCTTTAATTTTCCAGCTTGAATTCATTTCACGCTCTGTGCTCTCCTGAAAGTAATTACGTGCTCCTGCTTCATCAACCACCAATCATGGCACTTGCAAAACTAACCTCAAAAAAGAAAAATTAAGGAAAAATTTGCAATAATTAGTAAACAGCTGTCTATATATTAATTAAAATTATTTCACACACACACACACTCTCTTATAAGGCACACACACCAACACATTTTGCACACAAAGCAAAACCCGACGCGACGCTCCCTATCGCCGTTTAATATAAACTAACATCAGTCCTCCTCGTCACGTATACCCAGTTAGACGTGTTTGTGACTGTGAATTTTGTTGTAAATTTAATACATTTAAATAAGTAAATAAAAAGAACAGTTGAACTTTTACCAAAATATCTTTAGGTGAGTCTTGTATATATTTATATTTTTTTGAAACCAAAATGACAAAATAAAAACCTCTTAACCTAACTTCTACTTCGGTTTGCCTACACGCTGTCTCCCTTCATCATGATATCTGTTTTTGTCGTTGTTGTTGTGGCTGCTATTCACATTTTTGTTGTCATCCAAGGTTGGTTTGCTGTTTCTGAAACTGTTATTTTTCGGCCCAACTGAATGTACCGCTATCGGCCTTTGGACCGGTAAAACTTATTTCAGAATCGTATGACAGCCCACTGCACGAAGCTATAAAATTTACACTTGACCGCCAAGATTCAAATTAATTTCTATTGGGTCCACATTCACCTATGTTTTCTTAAATTACAGTATGCGTACCTACGTAAAGGTTAGGTTAAAATAACTAATAAATCTAAAAATGCACTTACCCCACGAATTTTGATCGCGCGTTAAATCGGTACGGTAGCCACCGAAAGCCTTCGTCTCGCTCGCCTGGTTTAATTTCAGTGAGCTCATTGTTGAGTTGTTGGTGTGACGAAACAAACAGCGCGTTGAATGAATGGGGGGAAATTCGGAATGGCATAGTTGAGTGTTTTTTGTTCGTGTGTGCTACTGGCATCGATATAGTTGAGAGGGTTGCCAAGTGTTGTGTTTATTTTAGGTGTTACCTTAAATTACCAAGAAAAAAAAAGAAAAGAATAATGGATTACTAAAAATCTATGCAAATACAATATTTTTATAATAAACAAATAAAATAACTAAATTAAAGAAAATTTTTAAATTTTGACAAATGGACATAAATACTCCTAGAAAAAAAGCTAAAATGTAAAGAAACGCTTTTGTAGTGAGATCACTATGTTTTTTTTCCTGTTCTATTCTATTGATAATTGTGTTCTTTTGAGTGAGTTTTGGTCATCGTTATTCGCCGCGACGTCTACCATTTCACACAGTACATATCCTTTCGATGCGAACCAAATGCGAATGAAATGCGAATCGCCTCATTTGCTGAGATGTGTGGTCGTGAGTCCGGAATGGTAAACTCACACAAACCTATCTCGTTAGTTGAGTGGGATACCCAATACTAAATGGCTGATTAAAAGTAAGAAACTGATAATCTTTTGTAATTGTCTCCGAATTTACTAATGCATATTGTATATTGTATGTCTTAAATCAGTAATGAGAATGTTATTTGCTGGAATTTGTCTATCAAAATCTTTATAAATCGCAACAAAAAAAATAATTGAAATCATATCAGTTATTAAAGAAGAGCCTAGCCAAACTTGACTAATTACAAATCTGTAGCTCTATGTTAGAAAAGTGCTTCGTTCTTCCGTTGAAACTTACGATTTTGTTGTACTGGAAATTTTTTGGACGCAAGACCAATTTAAACGGCTCAAAAAGTAAAACATCTAGTTGTCTTGCAATTCAATTAAAGAAATAAACAAATTGTTGGCGCAACAGGTCCATAGGGACCCTAGGCCTAGCATCTCATTTGTTTTGTGTGAGCTTAAATTTAGTACATAATAATTACGGTGACCATTGAAGACGATTTATACTATACATTTTTTTGTATACGAAAACATGTAAATGTTCTGTGTTTTAGGTGTTGTTCATAATTTGTTCTGTATTACATTGAGATCATAAAAAAACAATAACGTTAACATTACGATAATCAAAATTCAGTGAAAAAAATAATAAAACATGAAAATGAACGAGCAGGCAATTAATCTAGTACCTACTAAAAAATGTGCTCTACTTATGACCTATTTATCAAATAAAAAAAATATTGGCAATATATCACATTTTTCTCTTTGCGAGAGAATTCACTCACCGAAATGAAGAATAGCCAAAAAGAAAAGGAAAGCGTTGACCACAAATTTCAAAAATGCGAATAAGAGCAACAGTTGAATTGGTTTTATTGCAAAAATTAAAAAGTTCGCTTCTTTTGCTTTTGACATATATTTTTGTACTATATAAGCACAAAATACAAATGAAATCAAATAAAAAGTCAGTTACAAATAAGCATTTGAACGATTTGACAACCATCTGTCGGCTATAACCAACTAGCCCAAACAATTTTCTTGGGCTAATATTTTCCGGTTTTTTATGGAGCGGAAATGTTTTGTTCCATCTTTTTCGCTTCTGCCCAATTTTTGCTTAAGGGAATGAAGTTTGACCAAATTTGACTAATGTGTTTGAAAGCATTATCGTTAGGGTACGGACCTCACAATAGTACAAGAAGGAATAGTCATTAGTACGTGTGTCATTATACGAATTTATAATTTAGAGTTCTACTTTTGCAACAAAAACATTGAAGAAATAGTGCGGCTATATGATTGCTTTATCATTTCTATCTTTTGCAGCCTTATTCTTCTTACCAAATACACAGGTTTTCGGATAAAAGGCGTTTTTTTCACCATATCATTCGCAAACTTTATTGCCTTAAGGTTTCTTTATGTTTCTACTCTGAGAAACTGAACTACTTATCACTTAAATATTGTAGTGCACTGAATAGCTCTTAATCTAATCAGTCATTCCTAGATATACATTTTTTTTTATCATGAACTCGTTTTGTTGAAAAATTTGTTTATCATGAACTCATTTTGTTGTATGGCAACCCTGTTCCACACACATTTTGCTTGTTGGCCGGAAACGATTTTATGTATAATCTTTTTCCCGATTTTTTCAGCTTGAGTATACATATACTATACATAAATGAAAATAGACTTAACATATTGTTCGCGTGCTGTTAAATAGTATTAAAATAAATGCTTATAACATTAAAGTTGAAGCTTCAAAATTTCTATTTAGAATCAGCTTTCGTGAACTATACAAATTTAAAGTGAAGATTAAAAATGGCAAGTAAACAGTTGGTACGTAAGATTCAAAGATTTAAATTTTCCTGCTAATATGAAGGATATCGCTCTAGAATAGGACGAAATCCTCTTGTTACCTTGAAAGGTTCAACAAAAATATCGAGAAACTAATCAGTCGCTACATGAACGTTTGCCTCGCTCAACTTTTCTATAGGTATTAATTTAACGAAGACATAATATCCGCAGACACTTTTGTATGAACATACCTACCTGTCAGTGATAGCTATACTGGAGCTGCAGTCAAATTTCTATAGACAGAATCGCAATCGGTATCTTATCAATGTTGTTCTTCAGTCATTAATTAAGTTAGATTTCAAAAGGTTATTCGATTAAGGTTATCCTAGCTCATTTTCTAAGCTTTGACTAATCCCGCATAAAACCAAATGTGCAATCGCTAAAATACATATCCTACACTCGTACTTAGTTCAAAAGATATTTTTCCCAACCGCATACATAATTCACTAGCTTTGTTGCTTACGCTCTGTAGTTTGTAGCTGTTCGTATACCTCTATAATATGCCTCCCGACTCACTACAGAAAGAGAGTGTAAATTACTCAATACAAACTAGTGAGTATGAGTGCGAGGCACCCATTTTGTTTTACTTTCGCTAAAATCGATACTTTTAGTGTTCTTTTATATTTCTGGGGATTTCGGGCATGCGGTTGTCATTTTATTCTAATCTGAAATCAAATCTGTTCTCACGTGAATGACTGTAAACTTTAAAATTAAATTTTGTCAACATTTCTTTATTCTTGATTTGTGTCCTCTCTCCTTATTATGTTAGCTGAACGAAAATTATTTAGGTACTACCTAATCTATTTAGGTTTCTTGTTGCTGTTTTTAAATGCTGTTTATACCCAAATACCTTCAATGATTGTTACTTCATTCGGTAAGCATGTTCACAAGTAATTGCATTAGGTGCATATAAGTACTAGCAGGTACATAATATATTCATATCAAATTATCAAGTAACGTTTGTGCAATTTGCAATCATAGGGTCAAATGGCATTGAAACAAGTGTATAATTTCGTTATTCGAATTTCGCAACAAAATGATATACATATATGTATGTACATTGTTCCAAGCGAACCCAATTCACAGTTCCGCCCTTTTACTTGTCAGTTTTTTCCGCCATATCTGTCAGTATAATGACATCTACAAAAATCATCTTCGTACGACCAACAACAACATCAAATAAAAAACCACGCACCCAAATGTAGGCTACTGCTAATAGAAGATAAAAGCTTTCCGCATACCTATATAGATGAATATTTTCACATGGGGATGTTGATAAATAGCCGGCCAAAATTTGTCATTAACATTACTTTTTCATTCAAATTACACTCAGCTAGTGTTTTAACATTTCTGTCCATTTTTGGTAAGCATTTTCCAACAAAAATGTTATGTCGTGAAATATTCCCAACAAGCTGTCAATGACAATTCTCAGTTCTCACATACACTCATAATATGGTAGGTAAATATAGTTTGCAATAAACAAAATCAAATAAATTGCAACTCATATCTTTTGCTAAAAACAGATCAATATTGAGAGCTCAGTTTAATCTTTTTCACTGTGTAGTATCTAATAAACGAAGTGTACGTTTTTAAACGCCACTCATGTCATAAAAATTAGCTTACTATTCGACATTAACTTGGTATCACTTTTCATATTTCAATCGATAAGTTATAATTAGCTATGTAGGTCGCTATGAACTTATCTTGTTATAAGTCACTCACTTAAATTTGACTTTAAACTTGAAATTTGGCTTTTGTTGACTTAACTTAGAACAAACATTCACCCATAACTACTAAATCATCCATTTCACTCATCGACTCATCTACAGTGTTGCTCTTGTTATAACAGAAAAGAGTTGCCATATTACTTCATATTAGGAAATGACTTGATTGCATCTTTCAACTGATGAAATTTAGCCAAAAAGATGAATGAATATTTTTTTAGGCATTCGGCTTCTTATTAGCATTTCTGTCGACATTGACACGAGCTCCAGAAAAAATTCTCTAATTTTGACAGTCATAGTTGTTAGGGGTCTTTTTTTTTTTATTAAAATTACGTGAAACATTAAATTATGCTGAATTTCATAAAAGGTGTGTTCGTTTTTACTAAGCGCCTGCTCACGTTTACGAAAAAAAATGGTAACTAATGTTTATGACATGTTAAGCCCGATGGAGTTATCCGTTTCAAACACATCTACCTAGTACCTAAAAAAATCTGTTAATGTTTCGCTCCGAATAAGAGTGCAAACAACTTTTTTATTTGGGCTATTGTTTAAATATTAATATAAATTTCGAATCGCATTGAAATCCTTTTTTTCTTGATCTGTCAAAATTTAGTTAACGAAAATGTGTCTCGGATTTACTATGCAGACCAAAAACCAGTACGGAATGGTTTCTGAACATTTTTACAGTCCGATAAGAAACTGTTAAAATTTAGCTCAAAGTGTGTAATTTTAGCCTTACTTGCTTAATTTTATTTCAGTTAGTTTTTTGTATGGCTTCTTAATTTAAGCGCGAGCCGCGTACGTAGTACAGCAAGTTTGAATACACTTTGCTTTCTAATAAGGAGTTTTTAACCACTATAATTTTTCCGTTTGTGTTGGCATTGTGAGAATTCAACATTTGGTAACCCTATTCGATTGCTTGCTGATAAATCTTTGATGAAAAGCTTTTTTTTTTCATTGTTTGACAACAAGCTTTGTAAGTTAATAAAGTATAATGTTCTTATATGCGTCTTCTTTATATTTTTATTAGGTAAATTTCAATTCCTTGCGAGAAAGCGTACAGAAGATTTTAATTAATTACTTCGAGGTGCATCTTTCTGTAATTTCCACTTTAAATACCAACATGCGCAATATGTGTAGACAAAGAGAGAGCGACTTTGAAGATTAACGAACTTTTTACTAAATTTAAGATTTTAACTGCCTCTTAAAAGATCGGCTTTTAGGCCTTTTGAACTGTTTATAGGTACATATAACGGGATTATACATACGTACCTTGTTTTCCCTTCCAAAAAGGTTTGCGATCCTTTCATTGGTATGTTAGTAGGTATGGTACCTATTTAAACCGGGAGCGGAGGTGGAATTGGTAGGTATACCTTTGAAATATTAGTCTCAATATACCTGTGTAAAAATTTCAGAAATAAATATTTTTATTGTGAATATTTTGACTTGATGTAACATTTATGAAATAAAACGATTCGAAAGAAGCGTTACTCTGTTGCCATGCCACACACAAAGCAACAACAGTGTCATGAGAAAGAAACACTTGTGTGTTGTGTGTCGTGCTTGTGCCGCTGTCTGCATTTTTTGTGTGCGAAGCGATGGGCAACCATCTTGTTTTTCTGTTGAGAAAATCAATATGAACATTTTTATTTGCTGCATTATTTAGATTTTTTTTTTTAATATCTGGATGTGAATAAAACTTAGAAAATTGAAATCTTCGTATTGCAGCAGAATTTAATTAGCAAAGGTTGGTATTTTTCGGCCAAAGTGAAGGCGACCGCATTATGAGAGTTCTACGTGTTATGAGTAAATTTGTGAAACACATGGTGCGAGAGAGAGGAACTATGATGTGATCTGTCAGCAAAGCAAAAGGGGGAATAGACGAAATTATTCTTAGGAACTTTTTTGATTAAATTTTTTGTAAGAAAACATTTTCCAATTAGTAGGTACCTACTCGGGTTAAATTCATTCGTACAGAAAGAAAGTGGTTCGCCATCATTCTGACTCTCATCGTGTAACCGCGCCCTACAACAAAGGCAGCTGCAAGTCTTGTTTAGCAATTTGACACGTATTTGAAGTAGGTAGCTACACCTAGGCGATTTGTTTGAATATATGCTGGGCTTGCAGTATTGTGCAAACATTTTGAAGAGTTAACAAGTATGGTGTGGCAAATTGCCCAGTTATGCAATTCATGTCCAAAATATATGCCTATGAGTTGGAAAACGCAGACATGACCCGCAAATAGAAGAACTGGGTATAGGTACCTACCTATATTTTTTTTTTTAAGTATTTGTTTTTTTTTACTGTCAGCAAAGGAATATGTATAGGAACCTATGCTAACAACATTCCATTTAGTTGTCATCTTCTTGGTTTTTTTTTTTTTTTTTGATATAGTCTAGTACCTGCAGCCAAAGAAGAAGAAGAAAATTGTAAAAACTCTTGGCAACGAAATTACACGGTGGCGTTGTTTTACACTGTTCGAGGTAGGTAGTCTATGAACGCGCCAATGAACTTTAGCTTTTTGAGAGCTTTTTTCATTATGCGTCTATTTTGTTTAACAACATTTTTAGTATACAAATTTTTCCTTTCAAAACAAATTGTTTCCAAAGTAGGTATGCCATGTAACGAACTCAATATCCGACATTTATTTGTACCTGCCTAATTGTGTGCTCATTTCATTGCTCCATTGTTGTGAAAGTGAGTATTTTTTATAAAGGTGACAGGTCGGAAAATGTTTTTTCTCGAATGGCATCTGTCATGGAGTCTCTACTCTTTTGTGGCACTGATGCTACAAAATTATGGTGCGACTAAAATTATCGCAGCCTCACAACTACCGTCAGATCTACATTGTAAGTAGGACATGTCGTACTCGTACCTACCTAACATACCCCTATTTGACTGACAGTTGAATCTATGCATACCATTTCGAAAAAAAAATCTCACCGATTTGAGGGCACTGCTGCATCGTCTTTCAAACATTTTTTAACATAATTCTTAATTTAAAGTTTTTAACACACACTTACACGCCGCACAACCACTTCCAAAGCCTATACAGATTCAATCTCAATGTGAATAGTGAATGTACTCATAAAATGCGCCGCGCTCCCTACCGGCTGTATTATCGAAATACTGTGCCATCAGTGCTCTCTGTCACGTGCAGTTAACAGGGCGTGTTTGTGAGTGTCTGACAAATATCTCTTATTATATTTTGTTAAACTTATCTTTAAACAAACAGTTTACTAAACAAGGTAAGTTTATTTCATTAACGTTTATAAATTTCATAGCAAACCTGCCAAAATGCAGACTAAAGTTTTACTTTTCATTTGTAAACTGGTTTCGTGAGGTGATTGCTCGAGAGTCGGTGTCTCTCTCTCTAGCGTTCATCTTATACCTATATGTTTTTCGGTCGGCTTGTTGTATAATGAAGTTGGCAATTTTAAGTAAACTGTATTTTTTTAGAAGACCGCTAGTCGAACATTTGGTTCCGGCTCAATAAAATGTTTGCGTTCTAAATGTAACCTATATCAAGGTACATTTGTATTACAGATTAGGAGAGTCATTTTACTTGGTTGATTTATAATGTGCAATCATGTCAATTAAAGGTACTCTATAAGCAACTAAAATATTGATCACCATTATAACGTACCGACAAATTTTACCTTTTGTACGGTCTTTTGTGTGGGTTGATTGATAAATCCAACCAAACGCTCAACGTGGCAGAGGCAACAGAAAATATTAAAACCTCGCACGTTTATTCTCCTACTTGATACATACATAAATAAAGATTTGGTTGCTTGGTAGGGTTGCCATGGGTATACATACATAATATTTTCTTTTAAATAATTTTGCTTTAAACTGTAGGTACCTACTTTTTTTTTTATTTGGATTTACAATCTGAAATATTTAGCGTGGCCATTTAATGAGTCGGCGCATTTTCTCAAGCTAAATTGTGACAGATAGTTGTGTTTTGTTGCGGAAAAGGATGCAAGAATGAGTTTTTTTTAATAATTACATGGACGAGAAGTACATACCTAGAATCTGAAATAGTTGAAATAAGAGAGAATTAAATGTTTGAAGGAAGTTTTTTCAATGAACAGCTGTTTTTCTGTGACACTTATAAACAGCTTTACTGTATGTCAAAATTTAGCTAATGTTTGGAGAGAAAAGTTGGAGAACAGCTAAAATTTAGTTTAGCTCCAGCAGCGTACTAAGCTTAAAACTACAAATTGAGGACCCGATCTTAAAAATGTGCGTGTTAAAGATTTTTGCGTGCAAATTTTAAACGCAACGCGAAGAGTAAAACTTGTTTTTTTTTTTGGTTTCGTAGATAATTATTTTGAATTATGTATTTTTCTTTGCATGTGAAAATCACTGTCAAAATTGTCTCTTTTATAATTTGTGTTATCATAGTAGCAATGAAAAATATTGTAAAATCAGTTCGAAAAAGTGTTCTTAGCCAAAAATAATTTAAATATAGGTAGGTACGTAACCTACTACCTACGGTAATTGTGAATAAATAATGCCAAGGCCGGAATTAAAAATAAAATTCGGGACCTAAGAAATTGACGAAGTGTTTGGAAAACTGAACGAGTTTAGTTAAAGCTGTGGATAATCAAATTTTAATTTACATCGGGAAGCTTAAAAAAGTAAAAAAAAGAAAAGAAAAAGAAAAATCCAGTGATAAACGCGTTTGTGTTTTTGATATATATTAATATATTATATTGTAAATGCGCATAATAAATTATTCCGCGTTCTCCATAAAATTTTGTAGCGTAAAATTCACGATCTTCGTCTAATAATTTTACCAAGAAATGTGTTTGTGCGCGTATTTGGAAAGATCTGTTTGAGACGCGTTTGTTCTTTTTACCTTGAAATTTTTTTAAGTAATTATTTGTTTGTTATGAAAGCTACAATAATTCAAAGTTCATGCTATTTAGTACAGGTGCTGTTTGCTATTTTTAAAGTTTTGCCATATTTATAAAGCGCAAACTTGAACTTTTATCATGCAACTCGTATAAGTTCATTTTCAACAAAGTTCAATTCTTTCGTTCTTAATTCGCAAACCCCACAAGGAGTTAATACTTTTTTCACTGTCATCGCAATCTGTTGCTGTCAGAATAACCTTGTATTCTCAGTGAATCTTCGAATTTTTTAAACTAAAAAGACCGTTCAGTGTTAACATAACGTGAATAACAAAAAAAAAGAACAAAGCAAGATGAAAGGCATGCAAAAAATACTTAAAATTTACACAGGAGACTCATTTATATTTCTTTATATATTTATATAGTTTAATTAAAACATTACATTTTCATTGTAAAATTAAACTCACCGAAACACGAACAAAATTAGAAAATTTAAATTGAAATAATTTTCTTGACAGTTTCTTTTTATTTTTTGTTTGCTGAAGTTAATAACAGGTATGTTTGATTTTATTTGTGTATGTTCGATTTCATTTTGTGTGGATTTGCGATGACAGATACGTAATTAAAATTTAAACACGTATTAATCACGTAAATATTAATCACGAAAATGTATGATAAATCACGTAATTTATGAGATGATTTAGCTAAATCAGGTACAGTACTTAGTTAAGTCCCTATAAATCTATTACAATTTATGCGAATAAATGTTTTATCCAGTGTCATAATCACTATTAGTTATGGTAGATAAAGATATTTTCTACCAGATTAGAAGAAAATTTGCCTTCTGCGTTCAGAAGTTTTTTACTTTTTTTTTATTCGATTCACATTCCAAGAACCCTACAAGCCAACCTTTCGAACTTGAATACGCAAACCAGCAACTGCTAAATCGAACTCGTTATTATCTGTCAAATTGTTCATCCTTGAGATGAAAAAACGGGTCAATTCCATGCGGGATAATAGTTAAGGCAACAATTTAATTATCAGATTCACTGTATTGGCAACATAAGGCTGGTCTTTTGAATTAAAGTAGATGGCGTCATCAACGAGCTTAACAATTCATTTCAATAGGAAAAGTGAATGCGAATCGAACAGTGTTATTTTGTATTTTTCCGAGAGTTGAACCGGGACCCCTCCTTTGATTAGGCTTAACCACATGTCCAGTTTTTAAGATCATTTTTCCAGTTTATTCGAATGTATTTTTGCTGGCCAAAAGAAAACACTTTTTGTAAATGGAAACAACTTTTTTTACAACGACTTAGTTTTATTTCAGTTTTAAATATACCAGCGGAAGGAATTTTTAAATCTATTAACAAAAGTCAAGTTTCAAAACATCTTCAGTTCTTCAGTCACACAAATGGATATTTTGTGTCAGCTATGAATTATCATCTATTTTCCCCTTGATATCGAAGCCAGCGCCCTCTTGGCTGACAAACTCTGTAGGGTACGTAGAAACATCAACTGTTCGATACTAACTTCGCGCTGAAGCTCGGCCCATTGAATTGCAATGTCTATAGCATTGAAGGCTTCCTCATCGGTTGGCTTGCTTGGTGGCATCTCTTCTGCCATATCCTGATCGTCATCTATGATTTCTGTTGGCTCTTCTTTCTTAATGCTCGCTTCAGGTACAACAGATATCATGCCGTTCCGTTTTGTAACCGCTTTTTGTGTTTCCCATTCGCCGTGTGGTCGATTTAAATCAATTTCGTCTACTTTTTTATCGACAGGTGTCACCCTGAAGCCCTCCTCAGTCTCTGACATCGAATGAAGTTCATCTCCAGATCTGTCTTTGTTTGCACTATTCTGACTTGTTATATCGTGACGCGCCCTAAATCGCCTCAGCCAGCCTCTGGTCGCTTTGAAATCCACGTCACCGTCGAGTTCTTTGTTCAGTCTCAAGGCTTCATCGCAAATCGTTTGATTTGACAGAAAAGTCCCTTCACTGGTTCGATCTTTAAACCATTTATACACAGCAGCATCTAGATTATTGTCTTCTGATTTTTTCATCGTTTTTCTTTGATGACAGGCAGTTCCGATTTGCGCAGAGAACTTCAAAATCTTCAATTCGTTCTGCTTAATGCCCCATATGGTGGATCGACAAACGCCATACTCTCTAGTTATGCTCGTAACTGTTCGGCCTTGCTTGAGTTTTTCTATGATGTCACATTTCTCTTTGATATTTAGAACAAGACGTTTTCTTTTTTTATATGAACTCACTTCGATGTTTAATGCTGGTGTTTCTGTTTCTGACATTTTGCTGTAGCACAATACAGAACCGAATTGCAGCACACTCAGCTGTACACTGAGACTGACAGCACAACCAACAACAAGTCAAACACATTCCGTATTTCATAGTCGTTGTCGATTGTATGCGTTGGTCTACGTTCTTTGAATTGAATCACCGCGTACAAAAAAAGTGTCTTTATTATTAACAATGGCCTGTGTGTATACGAGTTTTATGTGCACGCCAAACTCGTGTTGGTTGGTTAATTGTATTCAACAATCAACTTGGAGGCGAAGCAGCCAGCTGAATTGATCAAATAGTTGTTTTTGTTTGAATACGAGAAACAAGTGTATCGAATGTAAGCAGCTACAGCTGATTTATCGTGTCTGCTTTGCTTTGTATATTCACAGTTACGATTACGATTAGGAAGGTAAAGAATTGTTGCGATGGCGTGTATATAATAAACTTTTTATGGTTAGGTTCAGATAAAATTAAATATCCGGTTTTCGTTCATTGCTCCGAGAGAATGATTTTGCGCAGAAAACGGAATGCTTGCAAGTAAAGTGGTGGATGATTGGTACATAAACATAACCGCTGGGGATGTGAATTGCGATGTTGTTCGAGTATCGAGTCAAGTACGTGTACTGCCTACCTTCCAACGCACATACATTATTAACACATGCATAAACAAACATGCTTAAGTGGATAAATAGTTACCTTCATTGGAACGGATTTATTTTCGTCTAACGATCGTAACTTTTCCTGTTTTGGGAATCAAGTTGACTGATAAATGGGTAGGTAGCAGTTGAGCGGTCAATCTTTCCATATAGGGCTATTGAAAACAAATATCAGTTCTAAGGCTATAATAACAAATGTCACATTTTATGTCAAATTTTGACATGCCTACGTCACTATGAAGTAAACATTTGTCCTAAGTTGGTCACTACGTGTGATCGTCTATCGAGCGTCTGGTCACGCGGGCTGTCACAGCGCGATCAAGTGATAGATTGCAATTACCGTGTTAGTCGTTCAAAAATTCAAAGGCCACAACAGCAGGTTTGGAGAGTCTGGGTTGTAGTTGAACGAACTTTATGGACACATCTTCATTGAGACCCAAGGTGCGGCAAAGGGGACAGAGGACTATCCCTTTATACTGAAGTTTGCAAATATAATTGATGCTACAATGCTACAATCTGCGAAGCACCTCATACGATGCCACTATATCGATAAAAGCATTACTATATGCTCTGAAGCAGCAATAAAAGTCATGAAGCCACTGTCACATGTCACCACTGACAGTTTGCCAAACTCTTCCGGTTAGGTCAATGTCATCGTCTCATGCAAGTTTTTGCAGATCAAGCGATCTACTTTCTTTAGGACCGTTCATCGCCCATATTATCATTAAAAACAAATTGGAGGGTTTTGTTTGGCTCTGCTAGGAACTCTTTTCCATCTATTGAACTGTTGTGAACAACTCTAATCTCTCACTATTATAAATAACCTTTTAATACCTATATAAAAGACTTAATTCAAGCACACGGATCCTTTGTCCTTCATAAATGCAACAGAACCGTCAATTTGTTCATGCACTATGCACAAATTGTTTTTTTTTTTTATCCACCAATTGTCGGCGGCAAACTTTTCCATTCGTCAACCTCCTCTACTTTTAAGATTTGACTGTCATCAGCCCCCAATTAAGGCCCCAGTTATGGCCATACCTGAAAGGAAAGCGTACAAATTCTATTTTGCTTTCTTTGACCACTTTAACTCAGAAGTTCTCCCCAATCTTCGTCTCTGGATGTAGCTTATGAATAATAAAACCAATTTAATGTCGTTTTCTATTGGGACAGAAAAAGCACTTTTTACAGATTCAGAGCAGTTTTTGTGCTCTCGAAATCAGCTGGCTGTCAGATTTCATGTTGCATTGAGCGAGATTTGCACCTACTTACAATACATTACATTTGGCCGCTGTAATGGATATCAACATAAATTAAATACATTTTTATAAACACAAATTACAATTTAAGAACAGCTTACTTTTAAAACACTCACCACCGCAAATGCAAAGAAAGAAAAATCTCGTTTTATGTTCCATGAAATATCTGAGAGTAAAATCTGAAAATCCCAGTGGAAACGACATACATTTTTTTTTTAATTAAACACAGTACGTAAAACTTCTTCGGATCAAATCATCATCACATCGTTTCACTTACGTTTTTACTCCTTCCATTCATAAGAAAATGTTTTCTAATGGACTTAATTGCAGAACAAAATATTTGCAGTCAATTTGCTTTATGGGTCGATGCATTTGCGTAAAATATTTCTAGTATCAAGGTTTCGCGTATTTGTACCTACCCAAATATCAACTTTGGAAGGCCATCGGTAGCCAAACAAAATCACACTCCAGTCCAATATCGACCAGTGTATATCGCATTATACCACTCTCCTAAATGTAGGCAACACAACCATGCGTTTGTACTTCGTAGCTGATGCAGAGGGCTTTCCCGAGCTTTTTTTTTTTCATTGCGATTGCTATTTGATGGGAAAAGCTGCAAAGTAGAAATTTGATTGTGCAATTAAACAATCATTTTACAATATCTTTGTATAGCTGTTAGTAAAGATCGTGAACTAATAAGCACATGGATTGCTTAGAAATTGATTATTCCTGCACTATGCCCATTGACGTTGACGTTTTTCAATTAGGTACCTAATAACAATTGATTGGGAGGAATAGGTAGCAGATAACACATCTAGTGCGAATCTGAAATCAAAATGCTATGACACACCTATGATACGAGTAATGTGTGGAATTCCAGATAAGAGAGAAAGTTGTTAATTTAGTGCTAGAAATGGGACTTTTTCTTTTTAAATAGACATCAGCTCAATTGCTAAATTTATTGTTTAAAGTAAATATTTTTAGCTTCTGGTGACCGATATAGAACAGAAAGCTTTACATACATACATACATCTATTTGTGCATCATAGATTTTGCTGACGTACTCGATATTACGATTCATGATTCATGACTGTGATTCTGATGTGATGCGATAACTTTTGGTGGCTTGAGATAACCTGATCCATTCGAAAAGTCAGTCTTAACAAAATTAAGTACTGAAAACATTTTTAGTTCTACGCACGCATACACACTCGCCCATATCCGCTGTCGAACAATAGATTTGCTGTCTCTCACTGGCACTTTTTCCAACACCGAGCGCTAAAACAAAATGTCTACACCATTTTAGTCCATCTCTACACGTGTTTTTGGTTGGGCGTGTTTGTGACTTGATTCTGAAATAAAATAGTTTAAACAAATCTGACAACACTACAACAGTAGACTTTGGTAAGCATCTAACTACAAGTATCTACTAAATAAAAAACAAACTTGCAATTACGTAAATAAACTTTTTATACAAAACCTGAAAATCTCTTTCCCACTCACACAGTACGCTTATTCAGTAAAAAAAAACCCTCCTATCTGTATCTTTACATTTGGCGGCTTGCTAAATGCTGCTATGTTCAGTTCACTGGCTGGGGTTGCTTGAATTCTTTTTACAATTTCGCTTGTTCCGTCTCTTTCTTCCATGTCAGATTTTGGGATTGTACCGTAAAAAGAACCAGTGGCTTTGTAAATGGGTTTGCAACTTTTTGTAAAATGATTGATCGAATGCAAAAAAAAAAACTGTTTCGAGACATATTTTATGAAATGTGCGCTCGCATTTTAGCTAATAATACTCACCACGTAGGGAAAGGTGACAATAGGTCATCGTTTGTAGATTGTTTGCCCTATGGACTGTTAGGTACATTCTTTAATAAGTTTTTGAAAAAAGATATGCATTTATTTAAAGTTTTTTTTTTTTTAAATAAGGAGGCAGCCTGCTGGGCTACGCTTCCCAATTTTATGAAAGACCTTTAATAATTCTAAAACTCTATGATGTTAACCTGCAGTCATTCTAATTATTAAAAGCGATTGAGGGATCGCGAAAATATTTGTCCCGATTGCCCTCTTCATTCCCTTCCTCATGTTTCAGTCACATCTGTGTGCCGTCTTGTGTCTCGTTCTCGTCTCTCGTCTCTCGTCTCTCGTCTCTCGTGTGTTAGCTATAAACAAATCTATACGTAGGTAGATATGGTGGAGAGTAGATACGAAATTCTCCCGTGTAGGGTTGCCAGACTCATATTTAAAGTTTGTGTTACATTATAAGATATTCTAAAATGAGTAACCGAGTGAGTAATCAATTTGGGAGTTGCCATATACGAAAAAAAATCTGTTGTATTTTTCAAAATACAAATTTATGTAATTATGTTTCTTCGGTGTATTCTGAACTTTGTGTATACCATTTAGAGGCCAAGACCCAATAGTTGAATAAATGTTTTCTTTTGATGATGTTTTAGCACTTTGTTAGATAATCAACTGTCAACAAACTATTCAGTTCCATTTCTACCTTTTATATTGCGTAGAAAGCCCTCGAATTTTTATCTATGGACAGATGCAATAACATTGTAAAATTGATCAGTTTGCATGTGCATTTGTTTACACATCATGTTAAAACTACCCAGTTAATTCGTATCGGTTTGCGGAAAACAATTGGGGTTAACATGGGGCAAAATTAAGATTCCATTTTATTGCAATCGGCCAACTTATTTAGAAGATACACGATGTTGTGTTCTGAAAAAGCGAAGATGTCTGCATTTTAGGGACACGTTTTTGTCAGTGTCGCTAATACCTATAATGTACTCCGAATGACAGCTTTATAAAAGCAACAAATCGCCTCATCCAAACTGATTACCGAGGATAATACGAGCTTGTAATGGTGAACGTTAGGTTTTGAGTATTTTTTCACTATTCTAAAGCACTTCCTGGTAATCCTACCAGCAGTAGAATAAAATGATTGAGTTTTGCAAATAGCCACGTCAATCGATTTATATGTGTTTTCTTTTCGAGACTTATGCAGTCGCGTGTGGAACTATCTCTTTTCTTGTGAACCTTTTTAATTGTGTTTTCCATCAAATAAGTAAACGGAAACAAGTAATGTCATAACTGATGCACCCTCCTGCCATCAGCACCTTTTAAGTAAATTTAAACGTGACAATAAGGATAGTTTCCAGAGAAAGTACCTATGAATATCAGAGCTTTATTTATGAAAGTTTGTCTAACAGATGTATAAAGCCTGAGCGAAGTTTTTGCTGGTCATGTGTATGAGATAGGTTGCACTTATAGAATTGATTGGATCAAGAGATTTTCTATTTTATAACAGCTTTAGTCCATAGCTTAAAGTATGGCATATATTTAGTCATTCTTGCGACGTGACTAATTCTATTCTTTCCCACGTTCTTGCATTTGACACAAGATAGTTGTATAACCAACACGCATGTGGGTGTAATAGAATATCGAGCATTTTGCAACTTGATATCTATATATTCACGGAAAATAATAAAAAAAAAACCCTGACAATTGACGAATTGACCTAACGTTCTGGCTTTGTTTTAAGAAATATTTGCTTCATTGTTTAAACAAAGAAAACAAACAATCTGAATCTGTTTCAAATCGCATCACTTTACTTACATTGATATTCTACCTGTTTCAGGCACATCTACTGGATGTTATTAACTTCAGACTTGTATAAATTATGAGTACTCTCTGTCGTGCCTGAGAACCGGTAATCAAAGTGAGTAAAAGCGTATACCAAATCCTTAATGGAGCGATCTAGAGTGAAATCTTTGACAGCGATGCAGAAAGATTTAATTCTTGCACTACACAAATCTGAATTGACCTCACGGCAAATTGCCGAGGCTGCCAAATGCGCCCAATCAACTGTCATTCGTCAGTTGCAAAAATTTCAAGAGTCCGGTCTTCTACCGATGACAGAACGTCGTAAAACAACGCGACGTCGTACAGTTACACCAGCACATTTTAATCAAAATAAACAGCATATCCCAGTGACAGCTAGCTATCCAGCAAGGAACTACGGAATGCTAATAGTAATTTTGTTTTATCCATTATTATTTGTATTTTATTGTTTATGATTTTGTTTTAGTTTGTAAAATGTGTATTTATGTGTTCATTATTTTGTTTTAATTTCATTTCGGTACGTCACTTGTTTTTATTGGGAATTTTGAGTCGGAAATGTGAATCCTTTCCTAGCTCCTAGGCCGGAGAAGTACGACAAATAGTTGACATCTCTGTCACAATCAATCTTCACCTCTAGACAAAAGAGTCCCCGTGATTTATTTTCAACGGTTATGTAGAATAGACTTCAACTTTTGTGATAATCACATTTCTTCCAAAAGGATGTCAGGCCACCGAAATATGTAACATTTGACAGGTGTTTTGTCAAATAGCGATGGTGGCTTCACAAAGGTGGACACTGAATCTTGTGTAGAGAAAGTGAAAACAGGTTATGTAGTTAATAAATTCCTGCCAACAAATTCAGCTCTGTAATACAGGCTACAGCAGCACGCGTCCACATCGTCATGTTATTCCAAGGTAATTTTTATTCTCGAATAAAATGCTCGCACAAAATTTCCTCACAGAAATTAAAATTTTCACTTAAAATCTTTTTAATCTTATAAAAAAAATGTTGTAAGTTGCATTCTCCTCAGTTTGATTTCACACAAAAGCGGACCAAACTGACACTCAATCGTCAGCCAGTCTGGTCTCACGTACTTTACACACATAGTAGTAGCACAATGCCGTTTCGCAACGTACGCTACCTATCGGCTGAGTATGAGAAACATTCCCAGTTTTCCCCGAAACCAGTCCCTTTCTTCTCGCGTAAGAAGTCAGGTGTTGTGTGTGTATTGACTGCACCATTTAAAAATAACCTTTTAGCAGAGTCTGCTGGTAAGTTTGTAAATTTTTAATTTTAAGATATGTATTTAACAAATTATACATTTTTCTGCGTTATCTGCTGTCAATAAAAAGAGATAGACGACCAATTTTTTTGTTCACATTCTTGACACACTGCTGCCAGCCAAGCCAATTCATTTATTGAGTTTTGTTGGTGCGCTCTCCCTCTATTTCGTGCAACATTTTCATGATTGTTGCTAGCGTTCCACTTTTCCGTTTGCTCTTTGTTGCTGGATGAAAATGTACACATTCTTTGACTGCCGCCGTACGGCGTACGTAGGTTATGTAATTTTTGCAAACCGGTTGGAATTGAAATACATCTGATAACCCATTGGTCTTCTCTTAAAGAACCACCAACAAAAACTGATGACTGCTATTAAATTTTCTTCTCAAAAAATAAAAATTGAAACTACAGCAACCTAACCTCTTTTATGCTTCTGTCAAAATCAGAACTCAAAACCTTTGAATCTAGGAAGTCCAAAATCGTTTTTCCATATAGGTACATATACATATTATTATCATTTTAATAATTGCACAAACAAATTTTCGAATTTAAACTACCTACCTACATGTTGGTGTCAACAAAAGGCAAGGAATGAGGGACAGCACATAAATGCCATTTTAAGAACCAACAAACATAGTTCTGTGACAATTTCCAACTGTTTTGGAATGCATACATTTATCAATGTGCTCTTTAATTAAAACGTCCATGGCGAACGTCTTAACTTGTGTTCATATTTATGTCGACACCGCGTTCGGTTCGAATGTTCTTTTTCCTCCTCTGAAGTGACATGCGCAATTGACATGAATAGAAAAAGAACTCAAATCAAATTCAAACATTAAAATGGATAGTGTTGTATACATATTTGTATTCTGTGCCGATCACCCTTATTTCCCTGCGAAACTCATTTTTCTTTGCTTAGCAAAGATCCTGAAGATGTGTACACACATACACCTACCTGGATAGAATTTTAATTTACCACCAGAAACCCGAAATCCTATTCCTAATTCCCGAAAATTTCTACCTTTAATCACCGCTGAATCGAGCATGCTTGCGAAAAAGTACAGTTGTGAACGTAGGTTTCTAGTTCGTCTGGCTCTGGGTAGGGTTTTGATGAAATTTCCAAGCACACCTAATTCTTAGCTTTTAGCTTAAACGACTACTTAAATACTTTCCATATAAAATTAGTCCACGTGTAAATGATTATTATATTTTATTATGCTGTTATGTGCCAAGCGACTTATGGTAGGTAGGTAATAGAATGGATGATATACGCAGGGTTGCCACGTTAGCACGGACATTTTTTTGTTCGATGTTATACGCAATTTTTAATTGGATAGGTACTGATTGAAAGTGAAATTTGGAAAAAATAAATTTTGACTGTAATTATTGCATGTTATTGTTGTGTTATGTGTGGCGCATTAACATTAACAGTAGTGTAGTGTAAATCATAGACAAACTTTTTGTCTCTTTATTGTCTCTGGTGTAAATAATGGTTGAGTAGCAAAAATCGGGATAATGGAAAAGTGTCAAGTTTTAAGTGATTTTCAGATAACCCCAAACAGTTTGTCGTTTGTTGTAGTAGCAAGTTTGAAAATAAATAAAGCAAGGGGAGCAAGAAAAACCTCGTTCACAGGAATCCCCAATGTAGCCTGCGGCGATTGAAGGACAACGTCAAAATGAATCTGCAAGTGATATCGGGTGTTTAATGAGTGTGTAGAGAGATGAATACAAAAACAAGTGAAAATAAATGTGACAAAGGACCAGTTATTGTAAGAAGAAGAATCCGTTCCAACATAAAAAATCCATATTGAAAATATAAAGCTGTGAAGTATATTTGGCTCACTCTTTACCCATGATCTCGCATAATCCACATCAATATATATACTGCCAGGGATGCAGCGGTGAACTCGCCGACGAACGACATATTAGGCGTGTTTTTTTGAGCTTCGATCTCAGCAAAGCAAAGTAAAGTAGGATTTTCAGCACGCGATTACAACAACTACAACTGAGTCTCGAAGTGTCAAGTGAGCGTAGTTGTTGTAATTGCATGATGAAAATCCCACTTTACTTTGCTTTGCTGAGATCGAAGCTCAAAAAAACACGGCCATTGTTGGGGGAACTCAAGGCGAACTTAATTGTTTGCTTTGCAACAATACGCAGAGGAAAATGATATTATATTTCGAAAGAGTGGAAATATTGAAATAGTAGCAGAACCCATTAGAAAATACATCAAATGCTTTGCTAAAAATGTCAGTATGATGTCAAAAGCTCAGACATTGTTCGGGTCGCTCGATTGATTTATGTTGAAATGTATGCTTACTCGTGTGCGCGCAGTGGCTTAGTGGTTAGTGTGTTGGACTACTAAGCGAGGGGTCCCAGGTTGATTACCGAAAAAGCTTCTTAATAAGCCGTCTAGATTCGGCATAAAATTGTAGATCCCATTTGTCCGAAAATGAAAAGCGAATGGTTGCGATAAGCCAGGCCTAGGGTCCCTTCGGACCTGTTGCGCTAACTAATTTTTTTTATCCATGTGGAATGGTCTATATACTCACTAGATATTAACACAGCATTGCCAACATTAAAAATAAACGAGTAAAATGTTAGACAGATTTTTTTTTGTTTATAAAAAATGTTTCGAAAAGTGGAATGAACATAAATTTGACTTATGAATAAAATATCAACTAGTACATCAATTTCGAAACAAAGTAATGTTGTTGTGAAGCTGTCAGTAACGCACCACAGCGTCCAAGAGATGGGTTCTGCTTGCAACTAACGAAAGAAGGTCATTTTAATGGTTGCTTTGAAACTCTGCACCGGCTGGTGGAGCGGGGTTTTTCTGTCGTAAAATCGATGATAAGTTGAAGCTGCTTTTGGAAATAGGTGAATATGTGTATAAACCATTTTCGCAGCTTTATCAAAAATATGCAGTCACATAACTTTCGAGTTGAACGTATTCACTGTGATTTTGTTATTTTTAGAAAAAAATGTTTTTGGGGGTAAGTCCTCTCAATATTTTTTGTAAAGCAATATATGCGTTTTCTGGGTATTGTGGTTTCAGTACGGAGTTACGTTCAAGTTATTTGTAGTCTTATCTCGTCTTCGTTTTTAACAACACCATGCACTTTCGGATAGTAATTGAGTAAACTTGGTGATCGTATCCGACGTCGCGTCGGTGCATTTGAGTTTACCATTTGAAAATTGTTGTGCAGTGGAACCTCACGAAACGGTGCATTATTTTAAGGTCAAGGCTTCGAATATCGTTTCAACTTACTAACCGCTTGTCTCCTTTCATTGCAGAGCCCAATCGATGAACAAATAAATCCCAATCAAAGAAATTTCTTGCAATTCTCAAACATGATGGAAGTTAAACATTCCCCAGCCTCACAGATGGAATTCAGATCCACCACAAACGGACTGCCAGAGAATGAGGTCGAGGATTTGGATACACTCTTCGACAATGGTGTTGGGAAGAGTCTTACGTCACCAAGTGATGAAAGTGGTAAGTAACAAACTTTTGTCACACCACAGGTCATTTTTGTAAAAAAATTTCTGACTACAGATTCCAGTCCACCAGTCCTAAATGGTATCGTTAAACATTCAGAGGAGTTGACTTCGGCTGAAATCCTAGATGTAATGGAGATTGACTTGGTCAAGGACGAGACGGAGTCGAATGACAAAACAAAAGTGGAAGCAGTGAGTACGGAACAAAATAAAGAGAACGAGGAAGCGGAAGCGGAAGGTCTGTCTAAGCCGGAAATCGATCTGTTTGAACTCGGTTTGGAGGAGGAGTCCACAGAAAAAGTGGAAGAATTCAAAGACGCTGCCAACGTGAGAGACACTGGAGATGATCTCGATACTTTGCTGTCAAAAATCAATGATTTGGTGGAAGATTGCATGGAAACAAAGGTAAATGGAGCAGTGGCCAGCAGTGAAGATGAAATAGTGGAAATTCCCGATGATGACGTCGATGATATACCCGCGGCTGATGTAGCTGTGGAAACCACAGAGAAAGTCTCACTGAAAATGGAAGTGGAAGAAGATATTGAGGCTGAGGTAGTCGCGGAGGCTGAGGTGGAGGTAGAAGCTCAAGTTAAGACCGAAGAAGAACTCAAGGAAGTATTTGCAACAAAAGTGGCAGACGCAATGATAGAAACAGCGAAATCGTCCTCGGGAGAGGAAGCTGCTCTTGAGCAGATGGAGGTAGACGCAGAAATGTCTGATGTTATTGTCTGCTTAGACAGCCCTTTCCCAGAGGAGAGTAAAACAGAGGATGACGAGCTAATGATTGGAGAACAAGAAGTCGAATCTTCGGACTTCATAGAGAAGCCAGCCGCAGAGGATGAAAGAGTTCCACAGAAAGAAGAGGAATCAGCTAAGATGGAAGAGGATGTTGCTGTGGAAAAGGGAGTTGAAACGTCCGAAAAAGCAGCGGCAGAGAAACCCAAGGTGATAATAGATGATGAGATATACTTGATAGAAGACGACGATGATGAGGTGCCTGCGAAGGATTCTGACCCCACTGAGAAGGAAAATGAAATTGCAGACGAGTCGGAGGACGGTGAATTGAAAACAGAAAAGGATATTGAAAGCGCACTCGAAGAAATCTGCAGGACTCCAGAAGATGAACACACTCATACGGCTGCTTCCGAAGACAAGCCACCTGTAGGAGATGACGACGATGATGATGATGTTGTCTGCTTAGATGACTCCGACAAGGAAGATGAACTGAAAGATGTTGAGACCCAAAAAACGAGTATAGTAAAAGAAGTGCTTGTTGCGAAGGAGGAGGAAAATAAGGAAGAGGACAAGAATGAGGGAAAAGAAGATGACCTCTGCATGAAGGAAGTTGAAACCATCGACCAAAATGAAGAAACAACAAACAAAATGGATGAAATAAAGGACAAAGTTACAGAAACAACAGAAAAAGTCAAAGAACCGGCCGACAATGTTGTATTGGAGGAGCCACCACACAAGGAGCTGGAGGCAATAGGGGAGGAAACTGTTTCAGTGGAGGAAATATCCGAAAAACCAGTCGAGGATATATCCACTAAACTAATCGAAAAAGTTGTAGAGACTTTAATCGAACAAATATCCACAACGCCAGTCGAGGAAACACTCGATAAGGCAGTGGATGAAGTAGAAGAACAGCAAATAGAGGAGGCAGCTGAAAATCCAGTGGAAGAAGTTGTAGAGAAGCCAGTGGAGAAGCCAATTGACGAAGCAGTGTTGGAAACCGTGGAGGATGCAGTTAAGAAGCCAGTAGAGGCAGCGTCCGAAACGGCACTGGAAGAACAAACCGTCAAAGAGCCATCCGACGCTGAGAAGCCAGTAACAAAAGCAGCAGAAAAGCATGTAGAACAGGCTGTCTGCAGTAAGCCAGATGCGGAAGAGACAAACAAACCAGACGATAAGAAGTCAGTTGTTGAGCCAGAGAAACCCTCAAACATCGTTCTAGACGATGATATAGTTATACTGGATGATGATGAGGAAGAAGATGAAGCCACTTCACCTGCTGTAACTGAAGTGAAAGAATCAACAGTCGATTCCGATAAAAGGTCTCCACCATCGAGTTCTAACGACGAGGACAAAAAAGTCGAAGAGTCCATCAGCGCTGAGAAGCTCACTAGTATAGCTAAACCGTCGACAATTCTGTCCGACAACTCGGACAATGCTCGCGACGGCGTCGAAGAAAAACAAGACAACGAAAAGGCGAACGAGACCGTCAAAGAGAATATTCCAGTCCCTTCGGAATCGAATAGCTGCAGCAATAGCAGTAATCTCCTGAAAGAATCCATCCCTGAAGAGCGAGAAAACCGCGAAGAGCAAAGTGAGCAGCCACCAGCAAAGCGAATTCGGTTGAGTCAAGACGAGGAAGCCAGCAGTCGACATTCGACAGTTAGCATGGATGACACGAAGTCAAACACCGTCGACGAAGATGAGGTGATGGAAATTAAAACCGATGAAGACTGCAAGTCACTGAAGCGAGTTCACAGCTCTGAGTCTATTGTGTCTGACTTCAAGAAGCCCAAGACGGAAGAAGATGCTGTGGTGGAAGGCGCTGAAGTTGCGCCAGTCCAGGTAGAGCCCGTCAAGAAGAAGGAAGTTGAGGTTAAACCTCTCGCGCTATATCCACCGCCAAAGCTTGACGCGCCAGCGATAAACCTGAGCCTAGACTTTCTGAAACGTTTTAAAAAATCCATTCACAAGATGACCAAGTGCGACTTAGAGGAGCTAGTACTGCAGAAAATCGTCGAGGCCATTGTCCACAAGAGCGAGTTCAGCGAGATGCGTGAATTGATCGAAAAGCAAGAGAAGGTAATCTCGAGCCATCGAACCAAGATAACCGAACTAAATAAACAATTTCGCGATCTGGAAATGGTGCACAATCGTGTCTTAAAAGACCTCGAAACAAAGAACTCTCAGTTCATCATGCCGGTTAAGATCACCCGAGCAGTTGGTCTGCAGGTGTTCTTTCCTAACAAAAAGTACGACCAGCCGCTGGTTCCACATTCACCTGTGCCAACACAAACGTCGCCAAGAAGTTCGAGTAGTCTGAGCAATAGCACTAGCAGTAGCGCTAACACTAACAGTGTGCCGGAGAGGTCTTCGACCCCTGTAACGCCGATTAATACACCAACAAGCAGCACCAGCGTCAACACTCAAGTAATGGGCAGCAACAATGTACAAGCACAAGTTCAACGTCGCGGATGCGTTCAAAAATTGACCCCAATGCGACCGGACACACCACGTAACTCGCCCCTAAATCGTGTTGGGCTTAATCTATCTCAGCAATCAATGGTGGCCGCGGCCAAAGACGCGGTAGCAGTTAACAACGCTAAGGCATTCAATCGGGGGTTGCCGCTCAAGGGACGCCCACCTGTGGCTTCAGTGGTTGGACGAAATGCGGTTGGAGTAAATAGTCCGCCGGCAGCTTTAGTACAGACTCCACCATTAGCGGCATCTATTGTTGCGGCCCCGAAGCAATCTTCTATTCCGCCAGGCATTGCTACGTTAGTTGTTAACAAAAGTCAAATTTACTGGTCTAATTTATTTATTTTTAATTTCAGGAAGAAGCCAACTATGGCAAAGGGTGGCACTGGTGTCCTCCTCGGCAGCACGAGATATCAGGCGAACCAACCGAAGAACTACCTATCAGACCCGCAGGCTACAGCCCAACCATTGCCGCCAGCCGCAACAATCGTAACCCCACCGGTTCTTCCCAGCCTGACGACAACGCCGAAGCCTGCAAACAAATCTGTAATTGATCTAACAGACGAGGACGACGCGGTGCCAACAGCAACGCCGTCGGCTATCAACAGCCCCAGAACTACACCGGCAATGACATCACAAACTCCGCCATCCGTCGCCGCAGCAGTGAATCGTGGCCCCTACAAAGTATCCGTCATACCACAGCAACTATTGCAGCAGCCAAAACCTAATCCACCTAAACAAACACCATCACGACCTCCGGGTAAGTGTGAGTAAATATTTCCTCATTTAGAACTCCTTTCCTAACCTTTAATTCCGTTTGCAGTTCCGATTGCGCCAAAGCCAAATGGCATGGCCATTTCTGTTAGAACAGGTCCAGCGAACCCGTCACGGTATCGTCATCCTGCTCCGCTTCCGAATCAGCCTATTCACAGCACTAATCCAGCATGGAAACTGCCACCAACTCGGCCCACGATCCGTATTAGTAATCTGGACAGTGGAATCGTTATCTCATGGACCATCGAGGACGCGGCGAAAGAAAAGTATGCGGAAAGTACCAGCTACCAAATCTACGCCTATCAAGAGACAAGTGGCCCACCACTGGTTGAATCGTGGCGTCATGTGGGCGATGTCAAGGCGATGCTGCTGCCTATGGCGGTTACACTTACCCAGTTCCAAGAGGGACAGCGTTATTATTTCGCTGTTCGAGCTGTGGACGCGCACAATCGTTGCGGACCGTTCAGCTTCGCCAAGACTTGGAGTTAATCACCCTAAACACGTTGAATTACATAATATACTCCAACTTAAGTTAGTCTATACATATATCTATTTTTTTTTTATGTTAAGATTTTTAAAGATAAAGGCAAATAAATAAACAAACATTTTACTTTATTCCTAACCATACGAACTCATAGGGTAGGTTGATGTAGATGTAAACCCGTTTTCTTACTGATGGCTTAAGATTTGACATGCAAAATGGTCCGAATTGTCACATCAGATAGCGATAGATCCGTCACTGAGAAATGAGGATTTGCAATTATTTTGTATTTGTTCGAGTTATATTTCGTTCGATAGGTACAGAGTTCTCGCCAACTGAAAATTTAAGAATGAATCAAGACAGTATCACCAAACAGATGTTTATTTCTGTGCAGCAGCTCTTGTATCAACAAAGATTCCGAAAGGATTTATTTTAGTATCCTTTTATAGCTGTAACGTCTGTTAGCTAACTGCTTGTTGAAATGTGCTTGAAATACGGATAAAACTAGCTTTTTCTCAAATCACTGTACCCATTTAAATTGAATGCAATAAGATGTTGCTGATACAAGTTTAGTACAATTTTTAAAATTCATTCAAAACGATACCACTCGTGGCCTACCATTCAAATGCGTACCCACCCACGAATACCTTTCATTCACTCCATCACTGATGGCGGCAGTTGGAACTCTGATTTGGTCAGACAAATCAACAAACTAGGTCGGGAGAGAACATCTACATCTTTAACTGCAGTAGGTTTAATAACGTCGTTAATTAGGGAGAAGTTCCAATTACCTTGATTTTATTTTAAGAACAGCCGCAATGAAGTAAATTGCTTAAACGGACTCGTGTTTTTGTGTGGCATTTGCAGTTAAACGTGACAAACACTTAACCTGCGCGAGTTTATTTAAGTTTTAAATTATTTTTTTAGTTTTTATACAGTTACTTTGGTTAACTATTAAACAGAATAAAATTAAACTAGCTTAGTCGTGGGCTTGTTAAACTTATCAGTCGAAAATAAATTCCCATACATACAAACTAAGCATTGTTTTTGATTGATGCATCTGTTTAGATTTGCGAATGTTAAAGCTCGTCAGATTGTGCAGATGAGATGGGCGATGGAGAGCGCTCACTGTTCTAAACTTAGAGTGTGTAACTGGAGAGGCCTTTTGAATGCGGTTTATGTGCAGCCCGGACTAAAGCGACACATCAGCGAGGTATCTGTGTACACATCTATTCTTCTCCGAGAAAAGTATTTAAAAAAGAGGATAAATTATTAAGAAACTGGAAAACTTTAAAATATAATTTAGCCAATTGAGGACTTGGATTAATTTAAAATGTTGGCAACGAAATCAGATGATGATTCGACATAATATCCTTGTGCTAGTACCGGTGGCATTGTAGAGAACTTAGGCTATATCTTGTTGGCAGGCAGACTCACTATCGCAGCAATTGAGAAAGTTTTGCCATGAGGACAAGGTCAAGGTCGTGCAATTTTATTTTTATCCATACACACTCAGTCACTCACGACAACGAGCAAAGTTCGCCCACTCCTCCATTTAGGTGCGAACCTATAGCATACGGTTGCCACTGCAAGTGTACGCTTGCCGTTCATGACTACTTCAATATTTATGGAATTGTGTGTTTGGCTGAGTGAAAATGAGGGGCAACGAGAGCCTCTTCATTTTCTAGGGGGATAATGCAATGGGCACATTACATTCGTGAAGGGGGTACGTACGTTTTACCTCTTCTGTGCAGAGTTTGGAGGCTTATTGATTTATGTTTGTTCACGGAGAGAGTGGATGAGGGCAATATATTACTTGTGGTAGGTATATGTAGTTTAAAAGGACATTCTTAACTCGAAGCGTGCTCACTGGGAAAGTTGTTATGTGATGTACGTGCGACCGCATTTTAAAGCTTAGGTGTTTCACATTTAAATAAATGAATGGGTGCCATTTAGGGCTACTCATTCTATAATAGTCACGATATAGAATTAAATGTAATCGGAAGATTCAGCTGAATTACCCCAATTACAGGTGTCCTTTAGGACAATTGAAATTCCGTCATATGCACAGCTCTCAACTAAACAAATAAAGGAGAACCCAGAAGTATGAAGAACAAAGCAGTGCACCACAATGGAACAATTCAGTCGACTTTTGACAAAGTTCGGCGCCAATATCAATACCGTAATGCTGGCTGATTTCATTTGTAAACAACAAATACCAACCAAGTGGAATTCAAGGACATTCAAAACTACTCCATAAAGTGTGCAATGTAGTTCGACCAAAAACTGAAAACACAAGGATTACAACCGGATGACAATGCCAAAATACCTTCCGGTATTGTTGTCAGCAGTTCGTATTAGTATCTTGCCAAATCTGAAAATGCCATTCTCTATTTCATCCTAATGCAAGGGGTCTCGCACAGTTGTTACATTTGTTTTTTTTTTTTTGTGAGCAGACATGGAAAAAACATGTCGCACCTATTGCTGTATCTATTACGTTGTTTCCGGGTTTACACACAGTTCTTGCATGAACCATGAACATGAACAATATCCTTCGGTCGCCTTTCGCTTTATAGAGTATTCATGCCAAGAGAGTTAAAAATCAAGGCTTAGAATCAATAATCCACAAGGACACACGTTCGTCATACATACAATGAAATGTATAGTAGTGCAGGAAAAGAAGGGTATTTTTCGTATCAAGTATGAATGTCACGGAACAGAACCAACAGAGAATCGATTGTATAAATCCGCCATATGCATTTGAATTTGCACTTAACAACTTAAAAAAAGGAACGTCAGCGATGAGGTTCATTTTTATTTTGGTTAAACTTTTGTGCAGTTGCCAAAATAGTTGGTGTAATGCTTTTTGTATGCCATTTGGCAGTTGAAATTTCTCTTAACGAATTGCAGTTTGGTTTTGTCAGGGTATGGAGGGGTGTTTTTGATTTATTTGCATATACAAAAAAATGAATTTGTATTTAGTTTTCCGATGAATTATTGTTTGGAATTAAGTTTATAGGTTTTGATTCTTCAAAAAGGAGTAGAGGATTTGGAGTTTTGAACTCGATTGTTACTTCAAAAGTAATGACGCTACCAGGGTTTTTGAAAAACAGAATCAGAGGCAATCAGTCTTAACAACCGATGTTATGTAGCGATTAATGGCGTTTTCCACTGGGTCCACCACATATTTTTTTCCAGATCTCAGATTTTAAGCGGCTCATGGAACATGCAACGATATCGATCTGCTTTTGTAAATGGATAAGATTTAACAGCAATAATCAATATCATCTGTTCAAATTGTATTAATTTTTTTTAAAAATCACGAATATGGATGTCGACTTGAAAGAAGTTTCCCCTGGTGTAGATACAAATGGAGTAGTTCCTTCAGATGACCAGGAAGACGAAAAAGATAATAATTCCTCCAAATTTATGTCTATGTCTATTTATGTATTTCTCTATTTTGGTTCTTACGAAACTTTGCGCATTTGTTTTAAAACAAATTTCTGAAAATGAAGTAAAACAGCTGTACGACGTATATATATAAAAAATATCGAGATCTGCAAAAAAATATTGATTTTTTTGCCCGATGGAACATGAGAAGTGATTAAGATCAGAAAAAAAATTGATTAATTTTTTGTCCAAATGCAAAAAAGAGGCAATGTCCGTGTTTCATTGATTGCCTCCAAAAATCTGACATGTACGTATTACGTAAAAAACTGACAGTGGCATCTCGTATTACAAAATTTCAAGAGCTCTTGCGGAAGTGGTTCAATTCTTTTATATAGGTAAGGTTTGGCGTGTTGATGCCTGGATATTGGGATATTGTGATGCAATTTTCGCCTGCAAAGTTGGTAAACTAATGTGCATTCGCCTTTGACATTAAATTTGCTTCCGAAATTTATTTTGACTGTAGACATCTATCTTCCACAACATATTATGTACTAGTAAGTCAGTAGCTACATATATTCAGAATCATAAACAAACTTATTTTATTTGCCTTAAATTCAAATATTTTTCCCCTGTCAGAGCCAAAGACTGTTATGTCATTATTCACATGACACGAACTTCTGTAAATTTGTTAAAAACATCAATGCGTCGTCTGTCCTTCCGCCAACACTTATCAATGTGGCTATTTTTAGCTTAGGTGCTTTAACATAACCGCACAAACTTCGACTCCAGTATTTCCCATCAAGGATATATACAGCACCTGAGTTGTTATGCAAATTCTGCGTTAAATAATCTCATTGTTCAGTGCCAATCATGTGTTATCATGCGCATTTAAACGGAATGATAGGCTCAATTTAATTGGTATTACCCAGCAACATGGGGCGATTTCCTGGTGTAAATTGTTATAGGATACTATTTATGACATACGGGGTTGATGTATGATTTGACTTGTTTATTGCGTGCCGCAATTAACCACAAGGTTAATAGAACAAATTTCGGATACACCAATTTGTTGTTGAGTAAAACCTACGGTATGGTCATTAATATGAATTTAACAAGAATCCATTAAGCTATATACAACGTGCTGTGGATGAAAAAAAAAAAAAAAATACCTCGGACGACCGACGCAGCCAACGTAAAATCCTTGAAAACTTTTATGCAGAAGAACGTAGGTACATACAATACAAGTGTAATCACCCCTTGAAAACGCCTCTCATTGCAGCCAAGTAGAAATTGAATCTTTTATCCGTTATTGTTGTGAAGACGACGATGATTATGATGATGATGACGGTGTCAACTATACGACCGAGCGAGCGTCATAAATGAGTGGCTTCCCACATAACTTTTGATTTTTCCCTCTTAATCCTCACACCGACCGCCCCAAACCGCACATCCATTCCACACTAAATATAACTATATCCTTTCAGCTTTTATGTGTGCATATTCACAGTAGAAGCAACCACAACTCAGAAGGGTGTACCTATACCTATCATCTTTATTGCTGATGTGTTAAATGTCAACATCAGTGACACAAAAGTGCTGCCGCATTTATATAATACAATCTATCTGATGCCGGAAATTATGGCGGCCTATATTGATATGGGGGAAGGTGCAACTTAAAAAAAATCTGTAAAATTGGGTCATTGATAAACATATAATAAGAGGAATGCGGCTCTTTTTCTTTCTCTGCTTTGACCCCGTTCTTTTGTTTTCGAACAAAGTCCATAATATTAATTGTCTAGGTTTATCCATTTTGGGAGCGGATTCAATTTTAAAGTGAGCTCTCACGATCCAATGAGATTTTTGGTTACCTCTTATTCTATAAGCAGGTAGATATAATTTGGTTCCAAAATTTAAATTAAAAAATATGTATATGTAGTTGCAGTGGCCCTGTCGCGATAGGTAGTGCTTTGAGTTTTAAAATCGCACAGTTCGAGTTATAAGTGGAGCTTTCAAAGCGTTATTCATAAAAACGTGAAAAAGCATTTGGCATAACCTTACCTTATTTTAAACGATAAGCAAATACAAAAAACAATACAATGTAGATTACTATAGTCAATTACAGTCAATTTCGTATAAAACCCACAGCGGTAATTTGTGACAACAATTTTAATTTATTGCCCATTCAAAAGAAGTGTCTACTGACAGGAAACAAACAGAATGAGTCTCCATCTCTCGGTGATTTTTATAACAAACTTTTTACGGAAACAAAGTGACAGTTGTAAAATGATGGATAAAATAAAACTTAAATTTAGTTTAACGATGTGTAAATAGGTTCGCTTGTGTACTTTCAGCATAGAAAAATTAAAAATGTCAAATATCAAGAATCGAGAGAGAAATCCCTCAATTTGAAGAGAAGTACGTGACCGTTTAAAAAATGTCATTTTGACATTATTGTAAAATGCAGCATCTACAAAATAAGTTGAAATTGCATTTTTTTAAAGCTAAATACCTATTAAACTTAACATTTTGAATGCGCTGATATGTTCTAGGAGAACATTCAGTTAAAACTTCTTCCGCCGACATCGTTGAAGACGAAAATAAATTGATTTTTACTTGTCAAACTGTTGAGCTGTCACTTAGTTGTCAGTTTTCACTTTTAATTTTTCAGTAAGTCGAAATTCGGCGGGTAGAAAATTACGAAAAATTAAAAGAGGGGAAATGGATTTCTCTCTAATTTTTTTCAATTTTCTCAGTACGTGGTCGCATTTGCACAGTTTCTTAGCAAATTTTTAATAATTTTATTTTTGCAAAAAAGTACCCGAACGAACCTAATGTAATTGTCCACAAATCGCTCTGTAATTATTTATTTTTAAGCGACAAAATACATTTGTTCTTGTCAAGTTACCTTTGCTATTCAATTAGAGTATTCTTTACATTTTTCAAAGTTTCCATTGACCTTAAGACAGAATGCAGTAACTTGTCAGTGGTGTGTTTCTATATATTGAAAGAAATATACCTACCTCTTGGAACACACTGTGCAGACTGCTTTCAGTGGCAATGATTCTCAAAGATTACATTTACGAGAAGCCTCAATTTTGCGTTCAGATAATTGAATTCGGACGCGTTATTTGGAGCCAATGCTGTCAGTGCCGAAGAATACTTCAAAGTATTCTTTAGAGAATCAATGTCCATTGTCCCTGTCTAAAATGATCAATATTTTGCCCAAAAAGACAATACGCGCTAAAAATTGCTTTCACGTGTCAATAATGACAGACACCTATGAATTTTCAATTAGCACGTATTGTCGAACATTTTGGAATTCAATAAAACAATATCAATTGAATTCTGAACAATATCAAGAAACTCCCAACGCCCATAAAACTTTTCCCAAAAATAAACAAATTGTTCTTGCTTCGTCAATATACTAGCGACACGAAGATAGGAATCATTTAAGCCAAATAACGCAGTTACAGACAATGGAATTTAATAAATTTTATATATCTTACAACATGACCCAGAAAGTTTTCTTTTTCGGTTCGAAGGTGCCTTCCTTGCAGCGCGCTTGTTGGTCGTACCCAGGCTTTGACATCATGGGTCGAAAATAGGGACCGTGATTCACCAAATCCTATGTCAATGGCGAAAAAAAATAAAAATACTTTTCTGTCCCTAGCGAGGGAGGTATAATGCCGCACATGTTTGGTTTTGGTGTTTTTGGTGGAAGGGAAACTACCGCGTTCTAGAAAAGCATTGTCAAACTTTTAATTTATTTATTTTTTATTCACCAGCAGCACATGTACATTCTACCTACAATTCCAGTGGGATTTGGATTATTCACCAGCCGAAAACAGCAATATGGTGTAGGTCCCTATACGTTATATCTACAAAAGCAACAGCTCAGGTGGCATACGTGCCCTATGTGAACTAGAGGGCGTATCAACTGGTTATAGCTTTTTTTAGGAACACAAATTTGATTCATGAGAATGTAAATGTTAAGTCGTTCCTTGTTTTCTTTTTTTGTAGTTTATATTGTTGAAAGTTTGGTTATATGGTGGATCCGGACCGGACTTGGCTTTTGGTATAAATTTGGTTTCTCTTTTACGTTTATTTATGAATTTTGTAGAATGTTCCAAGCAAAAGAAAACCTAAAAATTAGAAAAGCTGAATAGCTTTTTACATAGCTCCGTAGCAAAGTAATTTACTGACAGTTTATCCACCACGATTGTGTCAGAATATAAGCAGAACAGAATTAGTTAGCGCAATTGACAGAGGGCCACAATAATTGTAATCTATTTTCTTACCAAGTTGGCTTTTCGCATATAACCTATTTTGAGCTACAATAAATGCAAATGTTTAACTTCCCAATCGTCAAGCAATGACTAATCTGTTAATCTGGAGTAGTTTTGTTTGTATTCGCGTGACACTAGAGCGTTGGCGTTCTGGGCATTCGCTCGCGGAAAACTGAAACCATAGACAAACCATACTGAGACCCCCAACTCACAATCCTCTTGCCGCTGGCCCCCTCAGTTTTTTTTTTCATATTCGCCATTTTGTTTTCCTATCGGTGTTATGTCAAAAAAGAATCCGTGTAACATGCAAAAACATACAAAAAATGCAAAAATAAATGCTGCCTACCTCGGCAACCGTATGGGGAAATGTGAAAGAGTTCGGGAATACCACATTTTTTCATTACTGAACGCCATTGGTTAGTTATTACAAACTGTTAAAAGGCGAATAATTTGATTTGTTTGGTTAGTAAAACTATCTAAAGTTGATGTTCGATATACTAGAAACATATTAGGATAAACATGGTTGTGTATTTTTCGCTTTTGGATATCATTAACTTCGATTTCGTGTGTAAATTTGCCTTAAATAATGAAGAAAATTTGCTCAAAATGTTTTCATTTTCCCTCAACCAATCTACATTGTTAATTTTTCATGAACATTTTAAGTAAATGTGCACACGTAACGAACAATTTCAAATTAAACGGATAAAATTCTATGAACTCTGCCAGCAACTTTGCCCACAGCGGAAGTGTCTCATATTTCCTGGTAGTGTGTTGGTGAGCAGAATTTTTGAAGTTTCGTGACATTTGTCAATACGATTTTCTTTGTAAGAATACTAGCGCACCAAATGTGTACACTCCATAAAAATATAGCTTGTAGGCTAAGTAACGGAAAATCGGCCGAAGTTGGTGGTCTTAGTATTGTCTCTGACTGAAACAATTTTCGGATATCATTCCGCCTATACAAATAGGGTTGGTATGTTGCCTTTATTAATGCACACATATTTAAAAAAAAGTCACACATTTCCGCATTAGGCATTTTAATACCAAACCAATGATTGATGAAAGGACGAAGCGCACATGCGTATGTTCAGTGGATTTATGGAAAGCTAAATTATTTGACATTTTAGAATGACAAGAGTTCGAAGTTACTTACCCAAACTATTTGGGTTTAAATTGAAGAACATTAAATATGCCTTATATACTTTCTTTATTTAGAAAATTGTCAGACCACTTCGTGAGGTTAGGATTCTTTCTGCATAGAAAAATGAAAACTGTTAAGTTTCAGAGATAGAGAAAGGAATCTGTCAGAAAAAAAGAAACAGTCACAAATATATCCAGAAATTAATGGCTTAACCAATAGAATCTGTTGTGTTCTATGGATAAAATGTGAATAAAATACACTCGATAGAACTGTCATTTGACACAAACTGAAATTAAGCGCTTTGATTGGGGGAAATATTTGAATTAAATGAGAGAAACTATCATGCTAGTTAAATAAATTGAGATAAAACACATTCATGGGTCGAAACATAGAGTTACTATTATGGACTGCCCCTTCGCTTTGAACCAAGAGCGGTAGTTATGTTGGCGTCATTTTTTGGTCATTTGACATTTCACTTGTAGTCCATAGGTACATAGTATATCAATGGGTGGAAACCTTAAAATGCCGATGACAGTTAAAAAAAAAAAAATTCTGTCTTTGTCTGTCGAATTATTTTGCCATGGGTATTGTTTGCAACGAATTTTATTCCGCTAAACGCGGTTTGACCGCGCCTTAAACTTTTCATTTTTAGTTCTTTCAAATTGATATGCAACTCCTTTAATTTGACATTGTAGCTATTTAAATAGAAAACGTATAAAACCATATAGGATATTTAAAAAACCTCCCTATTTAAATATTACTCAAGGCACCCAACCCACATATGCACAGTCACACCTGCGACACTCAAACAAAGACCATTAGCGCAATGAAAATTGCCAGCACTTAGTATATTTCAATATTTCTTCTCAAGGATTGCCGGTTAGTCGCAAGATTACTACACAAGTGCAGCCAAATTGGCTCCCACCACCCACCTACCATCTTCAGCCCAACAACAGCCACATCGATTGTCCATTTGCCGTTTCTTAAACCCTCAATAATTCCGCTTATACTTGACATTGAGAGGAATAAGGACAAAACAGAAAAACGACGACTGCGAACATGGCCACCTTGACATTCGAACTGAATGCAAGGAAACCGCTGCCAAGAATCGCCATACAATGCAGCCACCCAGCCAACCTACGAGCCACGGACCCACCCGCCGACTCAATTTAGCCCGTTCTCGACCGCTATTCTCTTGCATTCTTGCCTTTCAATTATTATTATCATCGTGGCTTCCATTGTGTTATTAACAGGAGCAAATGTTTGCATTGCTGTGCACTGTGCAGTAGTGCATTGATGTTGTTTGGACGAGGGACATCTATGTGCGAAGCAGGAGGGAAGTAAAGAGATCACGTGGCCTGCTGGGTTCGAGAGAGCCGTCTCCTGTCTGTCGCTGCCATGCGCATTTCCTATTCACCACAAACTGACACTTGCATATTCACCACAGCCAAGGTGAATGATTGGCTCAGCGTTGTTGATTGCGTTCAGTTAGGCAAAGGTTTTAGTGCGAATCAGTCGTGGGAGGTCCTTTTGCATCGCAGATTCTTGTTCCGTTCGTGCTGGCGCTGCTCGAAGGACGAAATTAGTCCTTTCTATATATAACGCTGTGCTGTTTGGATTTATTCTAGAGATACGAGGTGGAATTAATAAGTATAATCACGTCTAACACTGATGCGGTTTTGTAATACATCGTCGGGTGCAAACGCGAATTAATTGCCCCGGGGGCTGGTTGAGGGTATTGCCTAACACACGTATACACATACAGTGACCATAATCGATAGCGGGTAATTCAATTAGGCAGAACGAATATGTGCGTTTTTTTCTAATTCTGGCTTCGAGCGGAGATCAGTTAAGTGGTAACCGATATTGAACCGCTTTATCAGCAGTTTTTTCGTGGTCGCAGCGGAACTAATAGGTCGGTCTAGTGTTCTGAAAGAACCCTCGGGTCAGATTGAATTGGTGCTAAAATCCCCATCAACACCTCCCAATCCAAGGAGCACTCCCAGCAGCCGGACACGTTTGGAACAATCAAAATGGCAAGGTAAGGCGAGCTTTTGTTTTACGTATGTCTTACATATGGCTTCGTTGGTCATGGGAGCGTTGACTGTTTTTGTTTTTACGGTTGTTGTTGCCTGAACGCGTGATGAAAATTGACTAATGTCAGCAGAGGTGTGGGTGTGTGTGCGTGTCAGTTTTATGGGGGTTGAAGAGTTGAAATAAGTTTTTTCTTCTCTTAATGAATATTTGCATTGGCAAGGGTGGTGCTTATGGATGTGTGCTGGACGAGGGGGTGAACAAATATTTCCGGAAAATGTTTCAGTTTTTCTGTGCTCGGTCAGAATCGTAGGCGAAGAAAGCCAGGAAAGAAGTTCATGTTTTTAATGGTGGTAGGTGGTTTGTAATGCACTTAGGAACATGTAATATGGATTAGACAGAGGGCACATACTTTGAGGCTGTTTGCTTACAGATGTGGAGGGAATTGTTCAATGGACTGGAACGAGAAAGCATTAGAATGGATAGGCTGCAAAGGTTGCGGGAGGCAGTGATATTGTTCAGGGGCTCGATTGAATGCCATTCAAGGATGTTACAGGGCATTTTTTTTTAGAAAACAATGTGCATTGAAAACTATGAATTGATAAAGTTCACGTTCAAAAATAAGTTTCAAAAGGTTAAGTGCACACAAGGACTGCTATTTATGGGCCTGACATGAGCTGTGAACCAGGGCAGCGACAAATAGTGTTGTATGGAGGTCTTAAAAGGTATGCAGGAGGAAATGAGCAGCTCAGATCCCCAGATCAAATATAGGCAAATTGTCAATTTGACAGCCCATAACAAAAGTGTCTAGATCAACTAGACAACACCGCATTTCTTGAATACAGACGATAAACTATTGTTAAGTGTGCCAACGTCAATTTGAAGTTTAAAAGCAATTTACGAGCGAGAAAAAGTTCTTTAGCATTTTCGTAGATCGAGCTAGAGCTAGACCTACTTGATAAGTCTCTCGCAGTTAGAGATTGAATGCGAAAGTTTTTGTTGTTGACATTTGAATTTCCACTGTTTATAGATTGACATTTTAGCTTATCTACAATTATTGATCTGAATATTGTTTGAAGAATGATAATTTCGGGAGCATTAAGTTTTGAGTTATTGCCTGTAGCTTTCAATTGTGTCTGCAGTGGCTCTGTGGTTTGTTTTCTATGTAAGTCTGTCGTACAACTCGGTAAAACTAAAATTACTGCGTACGTTTTCTTTTTCCATTGCGCCACCTATCGTGAAATTCTGACAACATCCGAGGGTATAACTGGGCACATTAAAAAATCGAATCATCTTAAGTCGACTAGATTGGTCTGAAATATATTTATCCTGAACGCAAAAATTAGATTGTTCGGGAACGTCACTTTTCCCACGTCAGCCACATATGCGAACTGTCAACTTAGTACTCACGAGGTACTCACTTACGAATTTCTTGACTATTTTCGTCGGCTACCCCTCTGCATAAACGTCAAAACCTTTCAAAACTGCTGCTCATATGCCCAATCTAACCCAATCAAAACTGAGATACATCAAGTCAGAAAGCTGTCAGACTTACTAAACTAGATACTTGAACGTCCCCAATGCCTTCATTTCGCACTCGCTTGAACCCAAACATCGTTGGTCAGAAGCAGAGACGCGAAGAATTTAATAAGTTTTTTCTTTTCGCTTACTTTCGGCATTTTGATAATTTGGAAATTATTTGAACAGCTGAGTTTGACAACCGACTTGACAGTCGACTTACGCTATTTACGCTATGACATTTCCGAGGGGTGTTCACATAAAGCACCGCAGAAATTTATACATTTACCAACTGCATAAATTTATCAGGTTAAGTTGTGGTTGATTGATGAAACGTACAAATCGATGAGCGAATTCAGTGAACAAAAGCTAGTGACAATTTGTAGAATTCGTTAGGGGGCGAAGAACGCTTTAGAAAAATAGGCGCCCAAAAATTGTTCAGATTTATAGCCTAATTGGGATTACTAAATTTGGTTTCGGAAATTTAGAAAATTTTTTGGATTCATTTTAGATAAATAGCCCAATCTGGAAAACATTACAATTCATTTATAAAACTATACGAGCAAAAGCGTTCGATTGTAGATACCTACTTCAACTCACTATCACAAAGTTAAGATTATTTTGACACCTATCAGTTCAAAAAAACTGTTCTCGTTGAATTTGCTCCTCCAATTATTAATGGGGACGTTCAAGTATCTAGTTTAGTAAGTCTGACAGCTCTCTCACTAGATGAAACTCGACTCTGATTGGGGGAAATCGGTCGTGAGAGCAGATGTTTCAGTTGACGTTTATGGAGGGGTAGCCGACGAATGTAGTCGAGAAATTCGTGACTGAGTACTAAGTTGACAGTTCTCATATGTGGCTGACGTAGAAAACGTGACGTTCCCGACCAATCTAGTTTTTGCGTTCAGGTTACATCTCATCCAGACCAATCTAGTCGACTTAAGATGACTAGATTCTTGAATGCGGCCAATGTCGTTTTCCATTGGTTTCACTCGGGGATCCACTCATTCTAAAATCCAATGGAACAGCAAAACTGCCTCTGAAAGAATTCACAAAAGTGTTGGTGAAATGCCAAAAAAATAATCCATGGCTGCTGTCAGCTGACTTGTATAAAATATACTTATAAATTACACTTGTGTGAGTGCTTCTTGAGTGGATTCTGGCTTCAAATCAAGAAGCGAAATTCTCTTCTGAGAATCACCAGAATGTGCCAATGGAACGGTTTCAAATGTGATTTTTTTCGATTCCGGACTCTCCCGGACGCTTCTCGCTTTTGCCCAATGGAAAACGACATAAGTCTGGTCCTTACTTTGAAGTTTTACGAATATTTACTAACTTTTACGAGTTTTTACGAAATTTCACTCAATGCCGTTCCTTATCTCGAAAAATTCGTAAAAGAGAGAGCGACATAGAGAGAGCAAGATATTACCAATTTTACCATTGAGAATTTTACGAGTTTTTACTCAACAAATTTCTTGGTGTAAGAATAGAGAGTTTCGCGAAGCCCATCCTTTTACAGATGGGCTATCTGCGCACATTAAAAAAGAATTAATGTGCGCAGTCCTTTGGCAGGGTGACCGATGCAGAATTCTGAAAAGTCGCCTGAAAAAGGGCCAATGAGAAAAAGTGACATTTCTGGAGATATTCCGCAAATTTAAAATGTTCGCATGATGTTTAACAAGCAATAATATTGCAGTGATAGGCAATTGCATTTCTTTTTAAAGGTTTTTTTTTCTTGGAAATAACAGCATTCGAAAAATTTAAGAAGCGCCCTTTCCAACTTAAAAAAGCGCCCAATATAGCAACAAATTGTGTCAGGCTCTCAAAAAAGTGCCAAATTGCAAATTCAGTCGAACAACGGTCACCCTTGTTGTAATTGAAGAATTAAATGACCGTTGAGCGATTGAATAAATTCTTTTTATTAACGAATTTTCCGAATTCCGTTTCACAATCTTTTTTATTTCTTCTATTAACTCTCAAATTACGTCCAACAATCCCTAGGCTAGACAATGTACGCTTACATATAAAAAAAAGGAAGCAAACAAAAAATCATTTACCAATCGCAAATCCTCTCAACAATATCACATTCTCTTTGATGACATCTGTCTGCCACTGCCTTTCGTACGTCTAACAGACAGACAGGGTAATCGTTTCCATTTCCGGATAAATTGTCAACACCTTTGTCCAATGTCACACAGAATAGAGAATACAGAAATTGCTATCTATTCAACCATCCTGGTTTCACCGTTCATTAGATATCGAGTTACCGTATGTGCTTAGCCATAATTACCTTTTACGGCCGCATATAAGCGCTGTCCACCCGACTCGCCCCACCTTTGGCCTTCCCCGTCCTATGGTAATGAATAGCTATCGTTTGTACAAAACAAGCTTTGCGTTAATCCACTTGTCCTCTCATTTGGAAAATGGAAACAAAATGACAAAAAAAAAGCTGAGGTGAAAAACAAATAACTCCTTGAGAGTGTCCTTTATTCGCATGTTGTCCACGTAGACTCTCTATAGTCTTTCTTTTTCACTAACTGAATTGTAATTTTAGACAGAAGCTCAAGCACCGAAGGCTAGTTCAGAGGTCAGAGAAAATTAATTACTAAAGGTTTTTCCCTTTTTCTTTAGAGCTCTACAGGCTACGACCGACACGACGAGTCTCTGCATAGTTGCTCCCCCGGTGAGTGGATTATGAGGGGGTGAACGGTGAATGGGATAGGAAGGGAATTACAGGGCAAGTTAGCACCACATTCTAAGAATGTTTTACTGCTTTAGTCTAATCCCTGAGTACATGCAATCGGAAACCTTTCTCTTAAGCTTAATGAAAAGATACAGCCAGGATTTGAGTGGACGAGGGCTTTCGCTTTTAGCATTTCAATTTATTTTGCCGTGAGTGGAGGTGGAGTGGCAGACACTTTACTGCATAGAACAGTGAAGGGGAATAATTGGTTTCGAAGGGAGGAAGTGACCAAATTTGCATTTCCAGTTAGTGACAAGTGCATTTGCATGCAAATAGTGTTTAATACTGCCCACCGTCAAACACAAAACAAAGTCTAAGGAGGAGCACAGAGGTGAGATGCGTTGTGCTATGAAAACTAGTACGTTATTCTGTTGTGATTGACTGGAAATTGGTTGAAAAGTTCATAACGAGGCTACCCGCATAGCACAGACTTCCGACGGCTGTGTTTAGGTTTCATTAAAAATTCATAGAACCAACTTATGAGTATCCTGCATCATTATATTTTCTTTGTGAAATAAAAAAGGCCTCGGCGAGAGTTTTAAGGACTCGTCGAGCCAAGCAATAATCGCTCTCCTGCTGCCGCGCAAAGTCACAACTGCCTTACATAAAATGAAACAACTGGCAAGTGGCAACCAGTGTACAATAAGCCCCTCCGAAGACGGAAGGGGTGGGGAGGAAAAAAAACTCATTTGAATACTTTTCACTTTTATTGCATTGACTTGGCACACGCGACTTCATGCGACATTAGGACGGGGCGCCGCTCTAGCTTTATGCGAACTCATAAGCGAAATAGCGGAGGAAACGCTCCTTCTTTGAGAAACTTCACTTTCAGCACTTTAAAAGTTTCGCGTTCACCTACACACAAACGTACACTCGCTCAGAGTGCGGCAGACGACAGAAGGTACAGGATAAATCTAAATGCTTCCTGTTTTTAACTGCCAACATCATGACGGGCTTTTTATACTGTCAAGAGAACTTGCGAACAAGCGAACAATGGCTACCTACAACAAAGAAAGTGAATGTTGCTGGTTGGCTGTGTTTGTGTTTCTGGAAATAAACTCTAATCAACATACGACGGTAACCACTTGACTTTTTGAAAAGTTTAAATATTAAATCCCATTATAGGTTATGAGTGAGAGGCAGAACAGCGGCTCAGAGATGGCTTTAGATGAAATATTTAATTGCGGTCCTTGGGTATGGCATGAGGTATGTCCGTGCTTAAATATACAACTTTCGGATTCTTGCTTGAACTAGTTTGTTTGTGCGCATCAAGGTTACCAGTGTGAACATTATGCGTGTACCAGCACTTTGGTTGTGTGTGGCAGTTCCCACGCATCCTGTCCTTCAAGACCTTGGAAGAGTTAATTGGAGCACACGCTTAAAGCAATCAACACGGAAGGTCCCGGTGAGAATTCTCAGGCACAACGTAGCACTAACTGGAGCCAGTGTTGCCACACATTTTCTAACGGAATATGCTAAACTAAGAAATAAATATGCTGAATTATATGGAGGAATAAAAGAGAACATGCTTAAGTTTAAAACAACGACTTTAACAAAAAAAAGTTAAAAAATCAATAAGCCATAAATATACGGATATATTTGCCTGTCCATTTAGGAAGAAACTTAAATTTAATTGAGCAGTAATTCACGGCTCACGGGACAGTTGACTTCTGCTTAGATTCTTGTTTTTACGATTTAACACTTTGACAGCTGACAAATTATCATACAAATCTTCAGTAATGCCAAAAACAGAAAATTTTGATGGATGCGTTCGTTATTTTGCATAGAAAAATTTACCACGAAACTATTTCTAATGATGGGTTTCTGTTTTTATGTTAACAATGTTAGATTGCATATAGCATACTTTATTTATACTTATATTCAATTTAAAGTTAAATGCCAAAATGGCACCACTGACTGGAGCTAGATTTAGTTTTTATTTCATCGCAATCGGCCTAATACAAACTAATACAAATTTCAAATTTTCTCAAAGAGGAAGGTTCCATTGTTTTATTTCATAAGGAGATTATATTTGGGATTAATAAATCTCTATTAGAAAGAACTTAGTTTTTTCGGCCTTCGTATCCAGCGCAGAGAGGAGATTCCCCTACTGAGAAAATAAAAGTTCCTGCCACGTGTTTGGTGGGATCTTGGTTATATCTACCCACTGCCCCACTCAAGTGCAAGTACCAAGTAATTACGTGTAGGTGTATAATATTTATAAAGGTATGCGCACACAATGCGAAAAGAAAACACACCAACAAGAATCAACCACCATAGACAAACCATACTTTTTTATTGTCTCTGTCAACCACGTCCACCGTCAATAACACTGCGTATTATTAACGGCCGATTCGAGAACGGTATAAGTGGTTTTACGTGGACAGCTTTGTTATTTTGTTTCAATTTGTGTAAGAGGCTTATGCGCCGATTATAGGTTCTTCATTTTTTAAAAATAGAAACACAAATACTCGTTGTGTGTGGAATATCTCGGTCGTAATAAATTGAATTCATATAAAACTGGAAAGAAATACCCCACAGAGAAAGAATAAGGACATAATGGGAGGAAAAATCGTAAAAAAGTAAAACGGGAGAAAACTGCCTATAATTGAATTAGATTTAGGGTTGACATTGACAGTCTAGCAATATTGTTGACAATAATTTAAAAATAATCACCACTGTAAGAGGGAACGTACTTGGGGTTGGGAAAAGCGGATTCTCTAGCATTTTCTGTCAATAGGGCGACGTAATGGTCTCTCTCGCGCTTAATGACAGGTAAACATCTTGGATAATATTATCCAAGCATTTGTTTTTAATTTTAAATATGTACAATCTTTAACTTGTGTATCTCTGACATTCATTTCATCAGAACATGAAGAAAAGAGACATTTTTCGTTCTTTAGTCCAGGGCAGACACTGAACTGTCAAAAAAAAAGTTGTGTTTGTTCTTTTAGCTTCAAATCATCAGACCACTGAATTTCTATCTTCTTGTAGTAAGACCTGGCAGCTAGTGCTATCTTATTATTCATTTTTTTTATTTATTTACTCTATTAACAATTTGACTGAGATTAAAAATCTGAGCACAGCTTTTTTTGACAGATTCCATCACAGAAAATGGTTACCGATTCTAAAAAAAAAGTGCACCAGACTAATGTCGTTTTCCATTGGGCAAAAAGAAGCGTCCGGATGAGTCCTTAATCGGAAAAATTACTTACTTCTGAAACCGTTCCATTGGCACAAACAAATCTCTGCCGATTCTGGGAAGAGAATTTCGCTTCTCGATTTGAAGTCACCGAATCCACTCAAGAAGCACTTATTAAAGTGCAATTTATGTATTTTTATTCAATCCAGCAGCCTAAAAGTAGGTTGTAACATTTCACCAATAGATTTGTGGATTCAACCAGAAGCAGTTTTCTTGTTCCATTGGATTTCAGAATGAGTGGATCTCCGACTGAAACCAATGGAAAACGACATAAAGAGTTGAAAAATCCTGTTCAGATGATGTGTTTTTAAAAATCATTTGACAGCCGGCGCTCAAATTTGCTTCATTAATTTTCTACGATTCTGTCCGGCAATAGCGTGTTTTTTTAGCTTCGATCTCAGCAAAGCAAAGTCAAGTAGGATTTTCAGCACGCAATAACAATTCACAACAACTACGCTCTACTTGACTCTTCGAGGACTCACAGTAGTGGTTGTAATTGCGTGCTGAAAACAAATTCTACTTTACTTTGCTATGCTGAGATCGAAGCTAAAAAAAAAACACGCCTATTTTCGCCCAGAATCGTAGAACCTTTTCCTCCTGTCATTAAGAAACGAAACTTCCATAAACTAGCCGATTTCACTGCGCAATGGCTGACATTAGGAACTGACGTTTGTCCACGGTTATTATGTCAACCGTGGTAATATTATGAAATGAATTGAAAACAAATCCCCCTGGTATAATTCTAATAACGAAAATCACATTTGCTTTTTCATTAAAGACGAGAATTCTTTATCGCCTTTGTCTCATCGCTGTCACCGCACTAATTAGACGCTGCAAGGCGCACAACCAAGTCCCCGATTAAGGATTTGTTTTCCTTTCGACTACATAAAATCTTTTTCATCTCACTATGCCTTATGCTGTCAAGTTAAATGAGCAAAAACAAAAGAAAAAACAAAAAAAAGTACCAGCAGCATCAAGAAAAACATGAAATTAAATCAACTGCCAAGAAAAAGCAGACTCATTTCATTACTATGCCGGTTCGGTTAGAAGGAGCAGTAGTTGGTGTTTCTGTTTGCATTTTGGTGTGATTTGTTCAATTTCCTTTATGCCCACCAAGAGGCAGAGTAGAGGCTAGGGATTAATGCGATTCTCTTCTCTTGTGTACCTACTGCAAAGAATTTATAAAGAAAATCCAGACATAACTTTGTGTTTTCTTGAAAGTGAAACGACTAGATGACACAGAAGTGGATGCTGAGGAGCAAATTCTTGAGCGAAGCAGGATATTAAATGGGATTAAAATGGGAAAGGATTGCCATAAGGCATGCGGTAATGAAGTCTGTGTGTCCCCATTAGGGATGGAAGGATTTTTGTGAGCGCGTGAGCATGGTCTTTGTTTTGGTGCGGTGAAATGTTTTCTCTGCTCCGCAGTCAATTTAAATACAAGACAAGTTTGATAAGGGACTCAAGGATAATGATTGCTAGAAGTCGTATGTGGGGTTTTATTTTTTTAGGACCGATATTTGCTAAGGGACTTTGTTTCAGGGTTAGTTACAAAAAGTGCTGATAGACAGGACTTTTTTTTTGGGTAAAACAGGAGTTGTAGACCAATTTTAAAGTACGACTCGATAGGTATCCAATTAGGGATGTAAATTACAGATTTAGGGCTTCACAAAAGGTTGACGAGAATATCTTGCTACGGGCTATAAATTAGTGGGGGTCAACAATGTGAAACGGTTGACATATAGTTTGTGCCAAGCGGAGTCAAAAGACGGATCGGCGGTGGAGTTATGGAAAACAATGAGACGTATGTCAACTATGCGGGACATCAAGAACTGCAAAATCAGTGCCTAGCGTCGACCTAGGCGTCAAGTATTGTGGATATCCCAGAAATTCAGTCGCGTTGGTTGAAATTGCAACTCAGGTGCGCAACGTATCGATTTAAGATTGACTAGTTATCTTAAGTCGACTAGATTGGTCTCGATAAGCTGTAACCTGAATGCAAAAACTAGATTGGTGGGGAACGTCACTTTTTCTACGTCAGCCACATATGCGAACTGTTAACTTAGTACTCAGTCACGAATTTCTTCACTAGACTCGTCGGCTACCCCTCCATAAACGTCAACTGAAACAGCTGCTCACACGACCGATTTCGACCAATCAAAACCAAGATACATCTAGTGAGAAAGCTGTCAGATTTACTGAACTAGATACTTGAACGTCCCATCTACAGTTTTCTTTTTACTACAACTGCTTCCACAGTATTCGCTGTTAATTGACTGTCAAGTGTCAATATGAGTATCGAAAGTAGATCCCAATACAGTCAGGGCTGCCATTGAAAAGTTTAGAGATTATACCAAGAAAAGTGCTAAGGACCCATTTAAAGGGGTTCACTTACCTTCGTTGCGATTCTCAGTCTAAAAAGCAAACATTTTTACTAATTAAAAGTAAACAGTTACAAGCTGTTCATTTTATAACTATTTGAATAGATCAGTAGGTAAAAGTGATTATTATTTGGGCCAAAGCACTGATGTCCATACGCTTTAGCCATATCAACCGATTATTTCCCATATTCTTGACTAGGTCTACCCAATTATCGATGTACACATCTCACTTTGTTTGAAAACAAAATATATGTTGATTATTTAAAAGGAGATGCAATGTTTTCCCTATACAAATAAACTCTGGTCACACTGAACACAAGCTTCTTCGTTGAACATCAAATGACGCATCAGAGATACCACAAATATGTATATCGATATTCGATGACGCCTCTGAATGGTTTCTTTCGAAATCAATTCCATAAAATTATCCGACTCACTCAAGGAGTTTATTTATAAAACTGATGCCTAATTCATATGCAATGCCATCGCTACAAAATTAGGCATTGAAAAGAAAACGAATCCTCGTGATTTTATTTTATTCCGGAAGTCCCTGCAAGGCCCATTCCGCTGCCAACCAATTTATTTATTTCGCAATTTTGCGGTTCCAACCCAAGCCCTAGCTCAATACAGTTCTAATTATGTATCATTATTCAAGGATACACTCAGCATTCAAGGCGCGTTCTACTATTTGGAAGTTCTAATTAAAAGAACAACCCTCCGAGGCAAGGGACAATTATTTATCGACTGCCATCATTGGGAAAGAAGTCCGCTTTGTCAGGAGTGCAACCGAATTTGAATTGCCAACATTTATCAGTCCTACAATACTTGTATACCTAATGATACGAAAACCAAACGTCTTTCGCACGAACCGAAGCGAGTCAGTTGGAGAGTATCGCGTGCGGTTACATCTCAAATTCGTTCGACCCCGTCCGCAAAAACAGTGAAATCAGTGAAATCAGCAGAGCCTCTAAAATTCTCCATAGAAACTGGAAAAAGTACATTTTGTCCCCGTACTTTTGTTTTCTTTTTTTTAAAGGTTGGAGTACTGTTTTTTGAGAGCGCAAGCAGAGGACTTGACGGGGCGAGATAAATGAAACGGAAAAGATTACAGCCGAGTTGGCAAAATTAATGACATATTAATCGTGTGTGGGAGCTCTCTACTTTGTTGCTTGACATATATTTTTTGTTCTACTTTTTGATTTTGTGCGTGTTGCTTTAAATTTGGGGACTTGCGCATTTTATTCTTATCTTTGAGTTGCGTTGATAGAAGTTTGGTAATCCAATTATTGTTATTGCTGATTCGAAGGATCTGGTGTGAAACATGTGCATCGTTGAAGAACAGGGATTTTTGACATTGATTATTTTGGTTTGCAATTGAAGTATGACATCTGTGGGAATCTGCGGGAAAAGCGAAACCATCAACTTTGTTTCTTTGAATGAGTGAGTGATATTCTTGGCAATGGATGGCGTTGTGTTCCAAGTGAGATTAGAAATGGCGGACAACCATTTAATTCAATCAATCTTTAGACAAAATAGGTATTTCTCTTGCTGATTTGTTTCAACAAGTTGCCAATATTTGTTTCTTTAACTTAAATAAACTCGGCAGCCCGGCTTGTGGATACTTCGTCCTTAAAACATATTTTCGTATAAAGAAGCTCTTCTTTTTGACTGCTCTTTTGAAAAACGCTTGCAAAAATATTTTATTTTATCGTGTTCCTGCTTTTATTTGTATTTTAGTAGGTGGCAAACCTTGACTTGCCTATTCACACCGAGTTTTCCCGAAAACACTCGAAGACTTCACCGAAAACAGGAGTTTTCCCATACATATTTCAGTTTTCAAAACGAGTTTGAAGTTGTTTTCCACTAAAACACCACGAAAACGACTTCCAATCGGTGGGTTATTGAAAGAAACACACCTTTTGCAATATTCAGCAAATTCAGCAGAACATCTGACCGAACGGAAGTCACAACTCACAACTTAAAATCATTTTCCACGCTTAATTGATGGGCTAATATTATTTTTAAATGCTCAGAGTTCATTTTATTTGTTAATTAATGCGATCGAAATTTGTAACCAAAATAGTTTACACAGAAGTAGAGTCTCACAGCTGATTGAAACGTCAAACGAAAACTATTTCGTGTTCCGTGTGAATGTATAAGGGTATAACGCATAAAACTCTGCGTTTTCCTTTATTTCCTCGTCCTTATGTATATAGGGAATTCTCTTTCTTTTAACAACAATTGACTTGATTATTTCAACGATTGAGTAATTGCGAAAGCTAAAACAAAACGCATATCAGTCTCGAAGGCTACTACAAGGACATTCAAAGACTTTTTGGGAGCAATTATGTATAATCTAAAAAATCTACTTCCTGGTCAAAAAGAAAACAATGTCGAAAACAGCAACAAAAACTTCAAATTTAAATGTAAGTTTTATTAATTTTTCTTGTGTGGGTTATACCATGTTCCCACCAACGTGATTTATAAACCACGAAAGGCGTCTCCACCGAACTTTACGTGTTTAAGTGTGACATTTTTGTCAACTTTGACATTAGGTGTCCAACTTTCTATTTCTATATCAAAAATTCGTTCACTTCGAACCAGATAGTTATTTTTTTTTCTGTTGTAGCTGTTTTGTTGCCATACCTGCCAAGAATAAAACAATTTTTGGTTGTATGTAATTAATAAAAATATCAAAAACTCACCAAAACACGAACAAAATTAGAAAATTTAAATTAAAATAATTTTCTTGACAGTCTCTTTTTATTTTCTGTTTGCTGAATAAAGTGCTGAAGTTAATAACAAGTATGTTCGATTTTATTTTGTGTGGATTTGCAATGACAGATACGTAATTAAAATTTAAACACGTATAAATCATGTAAATATAAATCTCGAAAATGTATGATAAATCACGTAATATATGAGATTTACGTTGGTGGGAACATGGTATTAACGTGCCTTCAAAAACAAAAAAAAAACTATGGATGCTGCTTTGCAGTCAGTTCGTTTTGTGTCACATGATTGTGTTTAAATTTTTGATACAACATATAAAAGCGAATAAAGGTAGTGAAGAGCACTAAGCTAGAGCGCCTAAAGTGTTTCAAGGGTAGGCGCCACGCCCCCAATCTCAATCTCGCCCATGTTTTGCTAAATGCTCGATCGAAACATTGCACATCTGTGTTGCGAATTTCTGTGAACTTTGTTTTTCAAACTCACCGCACCAACGATTTTATTATCCCTTCAAACCCTTTTTTATTTCCACCCCCACATATGCACATGCACACACCTTGGAGGTATTTGAAAAGGACCTTCTCATCATACATATTAATGACGCGAGACACGCCATGCACGAGTAACCGCATCGCTTTCGAAAATTAAAAAGCGTAAACATCCACGCGGACAAAAAAAAAGGAAACTTTTCTCCAAACGGAAGCAAACTGTAATTTGACGCTCTGTGGCCAGTCACCAGCTCGCTTTGAGGTTCACCCAAGTTGAGTGGTTTTGGGGTGAAGCCAGCCGTGGCAAAGTTGATGACACACTCCAAAATCAGTGCGAAATGGTGGCGTTTACCTGTAAAGCATTATCCTGCGCATGAAGCGAATGAGGTTTCGCGCTGAATTATATACGTGTGTCATTAGGAATTCTCGTCTCGTCGTCTCATAAGATTTTCTTCAGCGCAGGCGATTTTGCACACAAGACACATCGTCATTTTCAAACAACCCACCCATCTGCTTGCAGCTAAGTAGATGTAGGGATGCACGGTGCAAGTGTGAAGAAGGGCTTATGCATTGGTTTGTGTTCTGAAATTCGTTCTGAAGGACATCGGCTATGGGACTTGGGAAATTTAATTTCAAATGTCACCTGCAGTTTGGGTATAAGTAAATGCAACGATGCATTCATGGCTAATCAAGATGCGTCTACAAAAAGGCTTGCGTCCTTCCGAACAGTCATCCTTTTGCAAAATGTTCGCTAATTTTTTAATTTCAACACTTAAAGTGTCATAAACAGGCAGACAGACCCCCCCCCCCATATTAAAGACCAACACTTCGCAGTAAATGGGACACCGTACCCAAGACGAATGAAGTCAGTTATACCTATACCTCTGTCACATCCACACTCACCATCCTTCAAGTTTCTGCCTCGTAATAAACTCCGTTTTATCGTTCTCGTATTTCCCCATCATTAGGCTCGTGAGATAAATGAGCCGGTAGCCTGCGGAAGGGAACGGTCCGACCGGAAAGCATCCTTGAAGGAAACCAGGAGACTGACATACACACAGTTACATTGAAGAAAAATAAACTGTACATATATCTACGTATATATAGAGTCATGGAATGAAAGGATGGACTCTTGGTACTCCTACTGATATCACAAAGTGTTTATCCTTTCACTGTCCCGTTTTGAATATTTTCCCTACAAAGTGCTAACCTTAGGGTATTATTTTTTGCTCCTCTTTTATTTTCAGGGAAGTCGTAGGGTGGGTGGTACGCCCATTTAAAATGTTTGCTATTTAGCAAAATCTGTGTCTGTCACAGATCTGTTGTGGCTTTCGGTAGCACATCCCACACTATTGCCAATGGGCTATACCTACTATCCGCCCTGGGAAGGGTGGATTTTATAAAAAAAGAAAAAAATGATGGCGGGTAGACCACAAATGGGAATTAATTAAGCGATTCTTGGAAAGAGCTGCTGGCAGCTGCATGTTGAGCTTATGTTGGGGCTGTTTTCGGGTGCCTGTATTCGGTTGAATTTGCTCTGTGGCTTTCATTGTGGTGAATAAGTTGTAATCGAGCATGTGGGTGACATTTTCTCTGTTATATCAAAAGTGGCGTTTGAGATGTTGGCTTGACGATCGACTTGCGGTTGATCCCGGAAACGATTTTAATTCATGTTTCTTTTTATTCAATTGCAGGTAAGGGCTGAATGATGTCAATTATAGGCAAACACAAACTAGTGAGTTGTATAAATATACTTTAAAAATCTACCGATATATTTAATTTACATTTGAATAATTAGTAATTGTGTTAAAAAAAAAACTATGACAAATACAAAAAAAAACACAATACAGGTAAGAAAAATATATTTAACTTAATTTATTTGCATCTTATGATATCAAGAACTGCGTATCGATAGCGAAGCTGTGACTGATTCGACATTTTAAAGAGTGGCCACAATCTTGAATGTCAGTGTCAGCAACGTGTCATTATATTTTAGTTCGCTGGACAGCTATTCAAATCTGATGGAATTGGCAGCATTGAATTGTTATTTTAAGGCCGTTTGTCAATTGCACTAACAAATTATTCTCTGATAATTTTTTTGACACTATCGTGGTGGAAAACGAATTTTGTCAGCTGTCAACAAAATTATTCGGCTCCGGGCTAATTTTTTGACTTTTTTCTTTCGCTTGGAATTTGATTTTGGAAAAAACAAAACACTAAATTTCAATGGAATTAAAGCGAGTCATAAGAAATATCTTTGTTTTTGGTGAGCTTCTCCTCTCAACACTTTTGTAAGTCAGGAAATTAGCCAAATATAGTAATTTAGCGCAGTCAGTTCTCGGTCTAATATTTTTTTTTTCCACTGACAGCAATCGATGAAAAGTGTATCAAAAGTTGGTCTGCATCAACATCTTTGAACATATTATATCAGAAAAAAAAAAACGTTCAGATGAACCAATTTGGCAGCACTTTTTTTTCTATGAATGACATGTAGGATATAGTAGTGTGAAGAGGCGTCAATTTTATTTACCGCGAATGGAACACTGTTCCAGCGAGACAAAACTAATCGGCTCTCTAATGTTTATTAACAGTCTCAAAACCAGATTTTAGTTTAGAAAATACCTCCGTTTATTTTTGGATTCAAATTTCCTTATAACTAAATTGTTCGGATTTAAAACATTACTAGACGGGGGTGAAAAAAGAAGTAATTCGAATGGTGATGTTCAGAAATCTAGTTTAGTAAATCTGACAACTGCTTGACTTTTATTTTTGATTGACCTGTACATAGATCGCTTATACAAGGTGGCGCAAAAGTAATCCTCCTATCAGAAAATGCTATAAATTTTGCGATTGGCCCCTAATGTCAGTTTTGTTTTGACATTTGTGTAGTAAAAACATGCGAAATACACGTTAATAAACAATGTTACGCTACACTGCTCCAGAACGCGGAATATTGGTGACTATTTATTTGAGCAATAATCGGTCGGTGACTTTGGCACAACGTGATGAGGCCCATTTCCATCTTAGCGGGTACGTAAATAAGCAAAATTTACGCTTCTGGGGCACTGAAAATCTGCGTGTAACCCACGAAGAGCCATTACACCCGCTCAAAGTCACTGTACGGTGTGCTGTTTTCGCTGGAGGAGTCATCGGACCTTTTTTCTTCGAAGACGTCGCGGGCCAAATGGTTACTGTGAATGGTGAGCGCTACAGAGCAATGATCAACGAGTTATTTTTGCCGCAACTTGAAATGGAAAAAACTTGATTGGAAAACATGTGGTTCCAACAGGACGGTGCAACGGATTGGATTGGATTGGTGATGGAAAATGCCATAAAAAGGGCTCAAATGACAATCAACTGTGGCGGCGGCCATTTACATGACATCATATTCTCGACTTGATGTAAAAAAAATTAAAAGACCAAATAAAAATAATCCACAAGAAGAATCAAAGTTTTTCATTTTTTTTTTTAAATTACAGCCAAAAAACATCGGAAGGTTATTTTTGCGCCACCTTGTATGAAGAGTTTTTTTTTTCTTAATTGACATTTATGCTGGGGTAGAGTACTAAGTTGACAATGGCCACATTCAAGAATCTAGTTACTTTAAGTCCTCTAGATTGGTCTGGATGAGATGTAACCTGAACGCAAAAACTAGATTGGTCCGCAACGTCACTTTTTCTACGTCAGCCACATATGAGAACTGTCAACTTAGTACTTAATCACGAATTTCTTGACTAGATTCGTCGGCTACCCCTCCATAAACGTCAACTGAAACAGCTGCTCTCATGACCGATTTCCCCCAATCAAAACCGAGGTACATCTAGTGAGAGAGCTGTCAGACTTACTAAACTAGATACTTGAACGTCCCCAATTCTTACATGTGGCTGACGTTGGAAAAGTGATGTTACTAACCAATCTAGTTTCTGCGTTCGTTATTGGACTTAATAAAACTAGATTTTTGAATGTGTCCAATGCTAAGTTTGGATTTTAGAAACTGAGTAGTAGTTGACGGTACTTCCAAGCAGAACAGCGCCATAAAAGATGAACGAAATGAGCTGATTGGTTTGAGTTTGTGTTTTTGGTTCGAATACTAAAATTGCTAAGCCCATGTCACTTAAAAATTGGCATATAGGAAGTACAGGCGGTGCTACTGCTCAGACGGCTTTGATTTCTTTCCCTATAAAGTACTTTCTTGGTTGAGTTGACATTTCGTCATACGCAGTTCGATTAAAACAACTTTGGAAAAAAACAAACAGAACTGGACGTGAAATTCGTCAACAAAATTTGAAACAAAGTGAAGTATTAAATTATGCTTCGTACAAGCTTTCCCTTGGGCTTCCTCTAAAATGTTCGCATTTTGTTCCGCCGCGTGGATTTTTGCGAAACAAGAGCGTTTCTTCCATAAACATTCACCGCAATTTCCTGGGATATAAAGGTAAACTGTCTAAAACAATGTATGGTATACTGCTAGGAGCATTCTGCTTCGATTTCCGTATATTTCCGGCTCACAGTGAGATTTTGCACTGGGAAAGGGTTTATATTTGGTAGTAGAAAAGACTGATTGAAAGTCACCTTAAAAACACAAAAAGGAAAACGAAAGCCTTTTACCCGGAAGCTTGAATAGAATTGCCTGTTTACTGAGCTGCGGGTTGTGATTTTAATCATGCTGAACGCGACCAGTAAGTGGTTGTGTTAAAAAGTTACTTTTGTGTTGCTTCGGTATATTAAATTGGGTGGAAGGATTTGCTGTCCTTCGACGAATATTGTATACCTACCACCATATTTCAAACAAGAGTACCTATACCTAAAAAGTCCGCTCAATTTATTCGTCAAATATTCGTCATGCCCAGCAAATCCATTCTCCCGAACACAAACAACTTCTTTTAGCGCAGTTATTCCAAGAACTGCATTCAATATGCAATACTTGCAAATCGTTCCGAAAACTTCAGTGATGGCCAAGCAACAACAAACGCAACATTCGATTTCCTCAAACAAATTTAGTTCTCGCTCTTGCGTTTTGAGTTTTTTATATGTTTTTGCCATGGCAATGGTAACACAAATAAATAAACAACAATAAAGCTTGTCTTCGGGCCTTATCAAGCGTTCACAGGCGCACCCAACCCACACGCTCCTGTGTCTATATTTAGATAAAAAATATTCGGCGGTAACGATTTTATCTGTGGTCCCGGTGCGGGCGGTGCCTGGTATGAATGTGATTGCATTATCAGCGCCCATTCCCGTTCATACAGAAATACGTTGGGAATCTAATGAGCAGCATGCCGCAAGCCCATTAGACTCCAGAAATTATGGAATAAATCACGGCACCCGCACGGGGGTGTGTAATATATAAAGCAGTGTTGCCCATATGTACCGTATCTGTCTATGGTTCTAGCTGTATGTTTGCTTTGTGGGTGGATAATGTGATGACATGCTCAACATCTGTTCGGAAATGAGCAAGTGGGCTGACATTATTTTTAAATTATTTACTGATTTGGTTTTACCTACACTGTACAGTAAATAGTTTGACGATAAATCCACGCTTGCATTTTATTTTTTTAAGGACGCCTGTTTATTTAAATGATAAAAAGATAAATCTGTTAAAACTTCTGCTTATTGTCAATAAACACAGGATAAAACGGATTACGATACGAGCGTAAAATAAATAAAGGATATATCCGTGTTGGCAGCGAAGCGATTATAGTATGCGTTAAGCGTTTTTTTATAGTTTTTTTTATAGAGCTGAATTCAATAAACCCTTATCTGTCCTTTGTCGCGGTTAGGTATGTGTGTCGACACTGCGATTTATTTCCATTTAAAAACATGCCGATTGAACAATTAAATAACACACAGCAAACGTATAATTTTATTCTGGGAAAAATATGACCGAATGCAGTACAGATATTGTGGTAATATTTATTATAAGCGAAATAAATCGGAAGTCACATTAACGCTACTCCCAAAGGATTGCGAAAGCTGGAAACTGCCTTGTTGGCACTATGTGAAATTAAATGCCACACAGTACGGGTTGGCTTGGGTTAAAGAATGTGCGCAAAGGATATGTGCGTTTTGAAGCAGGATATACATACACAAAGCGTGTACGAGTTTGCCAAGGAACAACGGCGATAATGGCTGACGGTTGACCTCATTGCGGTTGTGGACAAAGTGATGATAGTTTTCATTATTGTAATTGGAATTAGTTGTTGCTGCCAATGACGGCAACTGGGGGACGCTTTGATAACAAATAATGGATTCATGTGTATCTGCTAATTGTTATAAGAGTTGCACCGGCAGCGAGAAGATCTATTTAGGACCGACCCACAAAATAGAGGGCATTGGGGAAATAACTTTTCAGGGAAAGGCACTAAGTGTACGTTCAGTGTGACGGCGATTTGCCAGAGAGTTATTGCGATAGCTATTTGTATGTGGGTCGTTTGAGGCTGGCAAGATGTCCCAGGTCTAATCATCGGGAACATAAACTTCGTTTATAGTTGCCCCAACGTTTGCGATAGTCTGACACACACCCGAGAGTATAACTGTCCCGATGAAGGCAGTCAGGGCTGAGGTTTCCAATATGCGCACTAAGTAAATTCATTTTTTTTATTTTTTTTATTTAAATTGAGTTATTCTAAGATGTACTGTAGAAGAATTTTTCTGCGGAAACTTTTTTTTCTATTTTTTTTTAATTTTTAAAGTTTTCAATTTTCACTGAAAAGTGCATGTAAACAAACTGCACAAATGGACACGTTCACTTTACATAACGTTTGTGCCAAGTGTTTTCTGTTGCTGTGGAGGGGGATGTGTGGGTTGGTGAAAAGTCAAAAAGTTAAAACAATTTAGGTTAATTTTATCTTTTTTTTTTGACTGAAAATATTATACATACTGCTAAAAACCCCAAAGTAAATATATATATAAACTTTAACATACCCTTAGCGGAGCGATAAAGTCGCGTGAGCGGCTAAACCCTGCGAAAAATGGGTTAAAATCCTGTTAGCGAGCGAAGCGAGCCACGCACCTCATACTTTAAATACAACATACTTTCTTACAGTCTGACAGTTTTTGGTATACACTTATTCAACTACTTAACTTCATAACATAAACATGGTTTCATTAAAAAAAAGAAAAATTATTAAAATTTAGTAAAAAAAAAATAAAAAAAAAATAAAAATAAATAAAAAAAAAAATTCATTTCCTCAGAAAAAAAATATTATATTTATGTTTTTTAGGACATTTTAAGCTGGAAAAAAAATAAAAAAAAATGTTTGCTTAGTGCGCATATTGGAAACCCGCCCCAACTATATAAAAATTTGTCAGTAGAAAAACAAAACTGAAATTATTAAATCTCTGTAAAATGTACAGTAACAATATTATAATCCTGTAACGTGACAAGAATGGTCCAGTTTAGAGGCTGAAAATCGCTCAACGCATGCAAAACAAGAAAACGTTTTCTTTAAAGTTTATTTTACTTTGCTACCCTACAAACTGGCGATGCGCATTTCGTTCGCTTTGAGTTCAACGGTAGAATATTTTGTTCGGCGACGAATGCAACTAAAATCGCAGGCGATACATTAATGGTTCAAGTGAAATGTCTCAAATGTCGAAGAGTGGGTTGCGGAGCGGTGAGCGGACAGCGTTTTTTTATAACTGGTTTCGCTTGTGTTTGAAAATCGAGCCTACCAACCGTCAACCAGTGTTTTAGCATTCTCTCTTTATTTATCCCTTTTCACATACTCAAATTCCCTTTTAAAATCCCTCAATATTTTTTTGCGTCAAAATACAGTTTTTAAAAGTAAAATTTGTATTTCACGGAAAGAAAATCACGTTAAATTAACATTTAGTATAAAAACCGCAGTTTGTAACACTGCTATAATTATTTTTTAGTACTAGAAACATGAGTTGCTTTTTTTATGGACATTCAGTGTGTTGATAATCATAATGAAATACAGGTGTTTTGATAGAATTTCACCAAAAATGTATAGTTTATAAGCCTGGTATTTAAAATAAAATCTCGTTTCTTTCGTTATTTATTATTTATTTTTCTTGGAGCATGCCTTTTTTGTCTGGCGCTGCCTTTCTCGTTTTTTCTCAATGGCCGACATCAGCCTGAAGTTGGTTGTCTTGTACAAAATATTCGTTTCTTTTATTTTACTACAAGTTTGAATGTTTTTTAATCAGATTTTTGAAATTCCCACGATTTGGTGCTTTTTCCCTTTATCCCACGGAAGGCTTTACAGACATCGAAATCCCCACAAAAAGGGATAAATCCCACGATATAATAACACTGCCGTGAACACCTCGCAGATATAAATTATGCCTCTGAATTAAAATTAGGTATACAGTTGCTTACTTTTAGGGGTAGATAAAATTCATTCCTTCGAAAACAGGTTCTCTGTTTGAATTTTAATACGTTACTATGGTAATATGGCGGCGACAAATTGAATGTCATCAAAATGCGATCAATTAACTGATAAGCATTTGGTATGGGGAATTCTAAGCTTAATTTTTAGCAGTCTTAATGGCGACATATATTCACGATTTTTGTTTGTGCACATCTATGGCACAGTACCTTTCGAATGATATAAGTTTCATTCTACTCATTTCATAATAAGTACTAAAAAAGTGTACGGAAACTTTGAATGTTCACGTATTACTATAATTATGGCTTTTATTATTTATAACTAATCTAAATTTTGACAGCTTGAACGTTTGTGTGAATTTACACATTTTCTATGCTCTGGCGCTTCTTATGCGCGCCTACATATATTTCTGATTTCTCAAGTTTGTACATTCGCCTTCACAGCTGTCAAGCTTTGACAGCTTCACACTTAGATGTTCATAAATACCGAGACTTATAGTTCTTACGAAAAGTTTCCACTAATGGTTGGGTACACTTGCAAATCGTAACCGCAAGTGGATTTTTCAATTAAATAACGGAGCGGCCACCATTTTTAAGGTTATTGTAGTCAAAATATAACCGCTGTAAGCGAATACAATAAATTTGGGAACCACGGACATAAGCAGTTCGTAATTATTTGCAGGCACAGTTTCCAAATGCAAATGATCATCTCCATTTTGTATACTTCAAACTGTCGGTGAACTTTTTCTGCCTAAATGGTTACTAAAATTCAGATATTAGCAAACAAGTATTTGACGAAACTGCCCTCAAATCGAATGATAACATTTATTCAGAAAATTGGCCACATTCAAGAATCTAGTTATCTTAAGTCGACTAGATTGGTCTGGATGAGATGTAACCTGAACGCAAAAACTAGATTGGTCGGGAACGTCACTTTTTCTACGTCAGCCACATATGCGAACTGTGAACTTAGTATTCAGTCACGAATTTCTTGACTAGATTCGTCGGCTACCCCTCCATAAACGTCAACTGAAACAGCTGCTCTCATGGCCGATTTCCCCCAATCAAAACCGAGATACATCTAGTGAGAGAGCTGTCAGTGTCAGACTTACTAAACAAGATACTTGAAAGTCCCCATTGCCTTATTTAAAAATAACTCTCAGACATGATGTGTGACGTTTCTGCTCTGAGCTCGCACTAATTTGCACGAAAAAGTGGCATCACTCTTTTTTATTTCCACAACGAGTCTTAAAAACAAACATAATAATTTATTTAAGAGAAATTCGCTAGCGATGCACTTGTTTCCATTCAACTCTCTCTCATGTGTCACGCATGTCTGCCAGACTGATCGTAATCGTTATTTGTAACAACAGCCCCCCACACGCCACACTTCCTCATCATTAAACAAAAAACACGGTCTCTCCGATAGAGAGCGATCGGTGTGGTGAGTGGATCACCCACCTCTAGCTGTTGAACCAATTCCCATTCCCATGCCCAAAGGCAGACAGCGGTCGATGGATCGCACTTTTCAGTTACCGTTTTATACGTAGGTGGGCGGCGTATTCAGCGCTGCACAAAAGCAAGATTTCTACTGCTTACACGATCACTCGCTGTTCGTAGTCGTCGAAAATACACCTATAGACCTACGTTCCTACGTACTCATATCGCTTTTAAATGAGAGCCTAGTTCCAGTGAGATAATGACGAATTTTTGTTTTCATAAATACAGCAGCAGCACAAGCTGCCGCCGCGCTCCATAGAAAGTCAGTTGGCTTTAATATTTCGTTCGCGAATGGTGGTAGTAAAGCGTCTCGCGCGGTTAGTGTTGTACGCTCATCTTTATTTTTGTGTGTTTTCAGTTTTTACGTCAGACGCCTGACTTTCTGTCATAATCGTCTCGAGTAACATGTTTTTGTGCAGAAATTGAAGTTATTTTAGGGAACACACGTCGTATACGTATCTTATCTGACAGGGAAAAAAAGCAAGATAAGAAAGTCAAATAGAGAACGTATGTTAACAAACAAAGCCATGCAAGAAACGAAATAGAAGATACACAGACAGAAAACGAACGATAATGAAGTGAAAAAGTTGTTTAGATTGCAAAATGTTTTTTTTTTTGTTGTTGTTTGCTGCTTCTGAAAATATAACACTTTTGCCAAGCACTGCATAGATATGTCAGAGGCAGAAAGTTGAATACATGCGCATTAGGCACGAAAAGGCTGCAAGAGAGTGTGCGAGCATCCACGGTTAACAGTGCGAGATTGAGTTCTCTTCTTTGAACGATTTTTGTGGGCGAGGGCCCAGAATCCAGTATCCCCCTTCACATCTGAGTACCATACCAGATTGTGTGTAGAGATTTTGCGAAAAGATTTCTGTGTCGAAGAGAAACCGTTTGTTCGGTTTATTTACATTGCCTCGACTCGATGCATCTGTGTGTGCGAAAGCGCTGTGCACATCTGCTCTCCGACCAGCTCAACTTCGTCCAGAGTAGTCAACTTCGAAAACGGAAAACACCTCTTTTGTGTGCCATGCCAGTTTTTGACGTTTGCATCGGTCCACTGACCATTCGCGAGAAAACATAACTTGTGTTGAAAATTTGTCTTCTCCCTTCCATTTTCGGAAATTTCTTGTGCCTGAAAGAATTCGCAAGTGTACGATGTGAATAAAATTTCCACATCCATCTTCGTAATCGAAATTGCAAATATTCCAAGCTGCGACAGGTCAATTATGACAGTTTCACTGTACAAAATCGAAGAAAACAAATCTCACCGATGTATACCACTTGCGCGCTGTCATTTTATCGTTCGTGTTTCGCACTGTAAATGATATTGTGTGCCAAATTTGTTGTTGCTGTTTGTATTTTTTTTTTGTGGCTGTAAAGACTAAATTGTTGTATTTTTATTTTCGTTTCTGCATGTTTTCGTTATGAATTTTGTATTGTGAAATTTTTTAGCACAGCGTATGTGCATAGAGGTGAAACGTCGTCGTCTTTCGGTGGCCTGTCAACCACGTCAACTCAGTGCGTCTCTCTGTGGTAGTGGGTGATTAATTTTCCATTGTTTTCTATTTAGTTTGCACTTTGAATTAAATTCAACACGAAAATCGTACATATCTCTGTAAAGTCTTTGAAATTGTGATCTGAAATCATCCGTAAAAATGTCCACAAACCGTCACCAGAAGCAGCTGGCTGATTTCTCTCTGCGAATATAATGGTGGGGTGTGTGCTATAAGTGTAATTGTATTTATATAGGTATACTCGTGTGAAATTCTCAAACATCCAAGTTGTTGCGAATAAAAAAATAATAAAGTTAAGAAGTCGACAAGGAAAATATTTACTGCAAATAAAATAAGAAAAAAATTAATTTTAAATGTTCGTCGTGTATTCCCCTTGAGTGATTGTCGCGAAAAATATTTATTTTCATTTGGAAAACTCAACTTTTTGCTTTTATTTTGCAGAATATTTCACACATCGCGAAAGTAGTGCACGATTTGTATGAATTTTTTTTAATTAAATTCTGCGTGTACAGCGTCACTGTGAATATAAATACATGAATGCATTTATATCCTTGTGTCAAAAGTTGCATTTGCTGGCATTTCGAAATCTCAAGGATTACCAACACGCGCATAGTTTTGTAGATCAGTTGAACTAAGAGCAAGTGAATTATGTTGTACCTGTTGTAAAGGATTAACGAAATTATCTTTTTCAAGTTTGCCGAACCGTTTGGATAAATACTTCTTTTTAAGGTAAGTTTCCACTGAGAAGTTGCTTACTTTACTCGTGCCTTTTTTTTGTGCAAGAGCAGTTGAACTTGTTGAACTAGCACCTATATTGTTTAAAGTAACGACTTTTAGCCTTCCTGGGTAGTAATCATTTTTAGCCTTCAACTCAAATAAGTCACAATAGACTATTTTATATTGAAATTTTCGCCGTGGTGGGTGCTTAAAGTTTAACCTGATTATTCAAACGTCAACTCATTTGATCAGTCTAGTTCAATCAACGGAATGACAGACTTTTGTCAGATTTACAAAATTTTGTTTTCCGTGAAACGATCATACAAATATACTTGAACTTGGCAGCACTTTTCTTATCGAATCGAAGTTCAATAACATCAAAGTTATGAAAGAAAGTCAAGTAAACCTAGTAGCTGTCACACGGAAATCGATTATTAAAAACCATTAGTTAATTAGGAATGAACAATAAAGATAATTATTATTATTGCTTACTGTCGCAGATTCTCCTCCGGTGTTTTCATTGTGATTTTTCCTTTGTGAATAATACAGAATATGTACCTTGTCGCCGAGCTCTAAATAATCATCCCAAGGTTGTATTTTTAGAAACTTAATTCACGACTCACAAGTCACAACAAATATTTGTACAAAAATATGATTGCGCTAATAAAAGGCTGTTTTCCTTGCCTGCGGGGTTTGTGTGTGTGTTTATTGTTTAAACAACAACAATAGTAACTTATCTGTGCTGTGCTAACAATGCAAAAAGTTGGTCGTGTTTATTTTAAATTGAATAACCAGATAGCAATCCGTTGCCTTATTGTATTATTTTGACAATGATTTGACAGTTTTTTTTTTTGTTGTAAAACCGGGGCTACTTTCGGACGCCTAAAAAAATCTTGGAATTATTAGGGAACACATTTGTAAACATAAAAATATATAAAAAGTTGGCGCAACAGGTCCGTAGGTACCCAAGGCCTAACTTCTCCATCTTAAAGTGATTTTTTCACTGCGTCACCTCTCGTGAGAGTCTGACAAACATCTGAGAGTATAACTGTCATGAAAGCGCTTCTCAATTAGACGATGGGCTAGTTCGCGACAACGTCAGTGTCAAATATGAAGAAGAAAAAACCAAGTGACAGCTAAAAAACATGTAGGAAAACAAAACAGAATTTATATGGCTGTAGCATGATTTTGTTAAAAAATTACTAAAAAGTTTATAATAAAGTCCAAAAAACAGAGTAACATTTTAGAATTGAAAATTGATGTTTATCACATGTATTAGGTAAAAGAAGTGAGCTTAAAGCAATGGGAATTGTGTGCTTTTTGGCAATATTTAAACAAAACACTACTCCGGTCATTACAAAACGGCTTTGTTATCCTACAAGTTTTTTTGACGTTTGAACCAAAAAGATAGCCCATCTGTGAAAGGATGGGCTTCGCGAAACACTCTATTGGACTGGCATAAAATAAACATGTGATGAATTTTTATAATAGATACTGTCATCTCAATTTGTGTAAACTATAGTTGAATTTGCGTCGGTTGCTGCTGGAAGTATCAGAAGTGATTCACCGAAACCCACGCGGAAGAACAAAATCCGAGTATCGAAAGAAATTACATGGGAATGCGTAAGGAAAGATTTTGCAAACTTTATATTTATGATGGTGAAAGAGCTGTCTATATATTTTTGTTCGAGGCATTTGGATATTGAAATGTATTACAGAAACTGCCCCCCAGCCACACTTTTTGTTGAAGTCGTGACCTTACCTATAAATTATAATATAAAAATGTTGGGTCTTACTAGACAAAATGTATATCGAGGCTGAATAGAACACAAAGATTAATGAAAGGTATTGTGATTCTCAATCGTTAGCCACCGAATGACTTATAGTGTTGCCACTAAAAATAAATGAATCCGGTCAAATCTGACCGAATGACCGATTTTAATTTTTTTAAATTCGGTCAGAAAATCTGGTCAAGAGATAAAATAAGAATTTTTCACCAGAAGTTCGGTCAAAAAGGGAATATAGTAATATATTTTAACTAAAAATAGAAAAAAAAATGATATTGGGTATATTATAATGTATGTAGTTACTCTAGTTTTCCGAACTTATCTTAAATCTAATAAAACAAAAAAACAAACTTTGAATCACATCCCAACGTTTTGCTGAAAAAGGAACTTTCCAATCCACTTCGGTGTTTGAAATTGGTAAAACCAACACCGAAATTGCAAAATATGCTAAATCGTATTCACTTTAGGTCTGTTTGAATGCTCACACCGAGTCACAGTTTGCGGGAGCATTCAACTGAGACTGCCGCTGTATTCTAAAGTACTAGGAGTACTTTATTAGATTCCCTATTGCCAATCCGTCAATGACTTTCAACCGGAATATGAGTACTTCTGGAAACAAAATGCGAAGAATACATTCCTTATCGCTCTTCACTTACACAGCAAGAACAAGGCCTGCTACTTAAAAACAAACTCTTACAATTACGTCATTAAAACACAGTAGGAGTGGGCATACTGAAATTTGTTTTAAATACAAACTCATCCAATTTGTTCGTTAAGAAGGTCAAGTTTGGTTTATTGCCCTTTGTTTACTATCAACTCTAGACGTTTTGCTGAACTATGGTTGCAAAGTTTATGACTCATCAGCGTTTGCAAATACGAAACATACTTTCAATTCACTGAACCTACTCTGCGGACTTACGGGCCGGGCTACTGCAAAAAGTGATTGCTCATCGCTAAGTCCTCGATCTGGTTCGACAACAGTCGCTCTCAGTTCGAAAATAGTAGTTGACTTTAGCAAAATTCTTCGACCCACCTCAGTTTGTCGTTGACATCGATAAGCCTCCTTGTCACTATGACTTTGTCGCCTCAATGCATATAACTACATTTGAATGACACATTCCACTATGGCCCAGCCACTCAATATGTCAAACTACCAAGCACAGGCGCACCCATTTAATCAAGTCAATCGTTTCTCGTCCATCGAACTATTATTAATTAATTATGAAATATGCCACCCAGTTATTAATGAACCACAACAAAGGGCAGCGGCTGGAAGGCCCGACTGTAAACAACCACAGGATTTGCGCTCTACATGTTTCGAGATAATTATCAATTTCAATGATTAAGCTCGCATCTACACACACTGCGGCATGTGTGATGGGAATGACAATAATTCATCACGTGCTTGCAAATGTGCAACCTTTTCGGTTTACTATTCAAACCAAGTTATTTATCCTCCAGCTGCGCCCAACGCGAGTTCTTAAAATCACGTACGACTTCAGTGTTGTCAATTTAGCAATATTAATGTACAACAAAAAAAATTATACAGAACCCAAAATACGCGGCACGTGGGTAGAGAGATCATTTTTGTTTGCTTAAACGGTGCTGCTGTCCGAAACTTGATTGAAGTCTTTGTTGGGCTTTGCCTGGACAGAAACAGAAAACTTCAAACTTTCATTCGCTGGAAATAATTCCCTCCTACAAATTTACTTCGTCGCATGATGTGTACTAAATCGACCTTAATTTTGAAGGAAAATACGCAGTGGCCTTTGTGGGTGCGGGACCCTTTTTACTTTGTGTTTGCCATTTCATTACTCAATGGGATGCTAACTAATTGTGGCTATTTTTTACTGACACCGATGTGCGTCGGTCGTGGGCTCTTCTTCGCTCTTGACGGGTCTTATGAACATCGCAAAATGACGGTGCGTGTTCATTGGTGAATGTTAATCACAGATGCGATACAAATGAGGGAATCGTTTCGAATGTAGTCCTTAAAAACTGACGTCATCGCAAAAATACCGAAAGGGATTGGACGGCAATTTTCGAATTCCAAATACCCGCAGTCCATTTCGACAGAAATAGGAATATTAGCCGTGCTTTTTTTGAGCTTCGATCTCAGCAAAGCAAAGTAAAGAAGGATTTTTATCACGCAATTACAACAACTACGCTCTACTTGAGACTTCGAGACTCAGTCGTAGTTGTTGTAATCGCGTGCTGAAAATCCTACTTTACTTTGCTTTGCTGAGATCGAAGCTCAAAAAAACACGCCTATTTTCAAAGCACAGTTGGTTTGCGACCCTGATACTGTTGTTATTTAATTCACCAACCAGAACAGGGGTGCATTGCATTGCAGATCTCAATTTTATAGAAGGGACTGCTGAACTACCCCACTAAATTAATACGCTGTTAATGGTTGTGCAATTTAGCTTGAAATGACTTTTCCCTTTGCGAAATATTTTACCCTTGCACTTGCTGTAATTATGGAAATTAGTTGTCTACCGTTGAAGGAAGAGCCGGCACCTGTCGTTGGCTTAAGCCTAATGAAGTGTTTACATTGGCAAGAACTTGAACAATTGCGCGAGTGTTTTTCATTCTAATTGCAGTTTAGTCTCATTGAAAGCCATATTAACTTGTAGACTACGAGTACATAGAACACTCTTAACTTTGCTTTGGGTTTGTGTATTTGAAAATAAATTAGTGACTGAGATTGAAAAACCTGCTCCTCCTTGCATACTTTTTCGCAACAGAACAACAAATACACAACGATCTGTCACAATATAGCTTGAGAAAATGTGCCGACCCATTAAATGGGCACGCTATATTTTGACAGACACATGAAGTACATTCTGAAACAAAAGTTTGATTATTTAGCTCGAGCTGCGTACCACTCAGCTAAATGGGTTCGCTTAAATATAGCTCAGCTAAATTTTGGAGAGAATTTTGTATGGGAGCGAAAATTTAGCTCGAGCAGCGTACTAAGCTTTAAGTCAAAATCAACTTATTGAATGAAATAGTCGATGAGGTCATTTCACGTAATTGTCATCCAAGATTGTGTGACTTAACACCTTCGGATTTTTTTTTTTGTAGGACGCTGATAAACCCAGAGACGATGAATAACTGGACACACACTCTCAGTCGCATCTCTATTGCCGAAGCGTTGCCACTTCAATAGAAGAGGAGCGCAGTAGATCATTAAACAAAATGCAGTAGATTCGATCATTCCGCAGTAGATTTTTTGTTATAAAAAAAAAAAAACAAAGATCAACTGCTTAAAACTATTTAATCATCACTTTAATGTTTTTTTATACAATAAGTTCACAATAGGCCTTTTTTATTATGCTCACATGATCTATATAGATCATTGATTTCCATGGTTTACAACAAAAGTTGGATCTCGTACTATTGTTGTAAACCGTGGAAATCAATGATCTAGGTATATAGATCATGTGAGCATAATAAAAAAGGCCTAATAAGTCGGCTTCGCTCAGAGCTTCTTTACAAGGGTTAGTTTTATGCATGGTGTTTGTACAGCTGTTTAAGAAAATGTTTATAAAACAAAAAAGTGCAGTAGATTGGCTTTAGTGGCAGTAGATTTATTTTTTGCAAAAAGTGCAGTTGATCTACAAAGTGGCAACACTGTATGCCGATATACGGCCTCAGCTAGTCAAGAAAGTAGAAATACAGAAATGTCAAAATAAAGGCCTATTCATATGGATATTGGACGAATTCCAAAATCTAGTTAGCTTAAGTCTACTGATGATGAGTGGTTCCTATAAAAGTTTGCTATTAAGTGTACATTCAGTAGTTAATTTATATTTTCGTTTCAAGACTTACTTTTTTACTGGACTTTTGCAAACCTCTCCTCTTCTGTATGAATTCCCTAGTTAAAAGGAGCACCTCTATTTATGCCCTAGCTAGAATGTACATTTTACCATGCAAGCGCCCACTCTTTCTAGAAAAACGTCACATTTTTGGGTGATAATTTGACCCACAAAGTATGACAAAATCAACTCTAATGAGTCAGACTCTATGTATACATGTTAACAACTGATAGGGCGATAAGTAGGGTTCCAAATTCAATATATTTGCCCAGAACTGAATCAATAACTTCCGTAATTGGATTGCTTTAGCATAATGTAGGTTGAGAATGTTTGCGTTTCGATTACCGCATGTTTACCTATTTAGCGTTATGGATAGTTCTAGGCGCAGTTTTTAGAGTGAATGAACGATAAGAAATAAATATTTACACGCGATGTGTTTTCTACTGAATTTTGACAGATTTGGGATCTGTTTACAGTGGATAGGGCGTAGGCCTATCATCGATCGGTGTTGAATTCGTTCTCTAGGAAAATCGTTACTGTTGCTTTTGCCGGACAGAAATTTCTAAATTCGTTGATAAAGTAGAACACGGATACAGTATCAGATTCAACATACTTAGTAAATAGTTACTAGCAGGCTAAAAACAAATTTCTTCTTTGACTACTCGGCTATCGATATACTTACGCACGGTGAAGAAACGATACATTTTTAGAGCTTGTTATCATCTACAAGGCAACAAAGACGCGGAGCTAAGCGCATGAAGAAATACAAGTTTGGTTGGAGATTAGTTTTCAAATTAGCAATCTGCAGACAACCTCAATTCATCTGTATCTAGACAAGCTTTTTTGCAACTTTTTGGCAACGATAGTAATATTTCAAAATAACAAAGTAGACACTTCTTATTCGGCGATCATAATGGCAGCGAATTTTTCAATGTTTACATGGCGTTCACCAATGTTGACCTTACTATACTGCCTCGAGACTGCCAATTAACACATTTTCTGTGGTCGAAGATGATGAGGCATATTTGTGGTTTGTTTTGCAATTCTTTTGAATATGTCTCCCTTCGAAATCTACAATGGTACTGATGAAGTGTGAATCAGCTAACAATTACTGCGGTAATGCGTTCCCATTTTATTACAAACGTAGCGCACTTGAACTGATTGTGGAAAGACATTCTAAATGATCGACAAATCGTGACTCTCTCGGAGGTCACCAGATTCTTATGCAACCATTTCGATATACGAGTAGTAACCCACCCACTATAAACCCACACGACTATGAACAATGAACTAGAACATTTTCCGCAGCTCGTCCCATCCAAAGTGACTCGAGTAATATTTATAAGTGTGCACACGCCTTAAGTGGAGTAAATAATCAAATTTGTATGAAACTTTGCTAAAAGATAAGATAAGGATGACAAAAACCGACTGTAGGAGAGTAAACAATGAGTAGACGGAAAGCAGCTTTACATAAGTATAGGAATACAGACAATCGTCTTTTGTGTTTGCTAAGTATATTATAGTGCTTTTCTGGAGCAGATAAAAACGATATCTTTGGCTTGTGTGTCCTCCACAAAGGTGTAATAAAAATGTTTTTCTTTTTTCCCTTGAATAGGGAAGAAGATACTTTGTCCCGAGCTCTGTTTGAATATGGGGATATAGAGTGTAGTATCTTCTCCGATAACATGCAATGTAATGTCTGAAGAGGGACGATTATATTTCTATTTCACCTACAGAGGGACAAATTTGCGAAACGGACTTCATCGATTAAGTGCGCGCTGGTTTCTTTTAAGGAAATGGAAAATTCGATGTTACATGTGGTTGATGAATACGGAATTCTTTGTGGTAGTTGTGTAGTAGGGTGGTCCTTTATTTTGTTCCTTTGGGCTAAAAACGCATACAAAAAAGTTTCATTAAAATCGGAATTTATTAACACGTGCCGCAATGACATTTAAATCCAAAGAAATCACCCTCTGTTGAACGAATAAGATAAAAAGTTCTAACTTTAAACTCAGTGCGGCACGTGTTAACGTGGTCGTAAAAAAAATAAAGTAATGTTTTTAGGTGTAAAGGAACAAAAAAAAGGGGACTCAAAAAATAATACAAATTTTAAAAAATAGGGACCACCCTATATGTAGGTATAGCTTTTTTCATCCTGCAAATGTTTTTCTTTTGTCATGTTTGCGATGAAAAGTTGGAAGTCATTTAGTAAATCTGCCAAGACACAACGCGTGTCACAGAAAATTGTCATCCTTAAGACATTCAAAACGTCACTGAATAAAATGTTGTCTTCTGAAGTTTATCACAAATGTTGAATGTACGTACTCGTACATGCATAAACAATCTACTTCACACATCAATTAATTGCCGTAAAATTTGCTATATGCAATTGTTGCGGCTGACATAATTTGTTTTCCCTTTTAAGTGCGTAGGCAGTGTGCACTACATGTGGAAATGCAATGCACAAGAGAGCTGTCAAGCACTTCAATGATGTGCTTTAATATGCGTTCTTCCTTTCTAGTGTGACTGATGCGCTTTGCTTTATTGCTGGATTAGTAACTAGCAAATTCATAAAAATAAATGTAGACTTCCACCAACACGTTTTGACGCGGGGAAAGAAATGAAAATGGCTTCACAGAAAATTAACTCTATTTCCGGAAACAAGTGCACAAGCCTTCTATAGATTTGTACACTTTTTTGTTGTTGTTCGTAAAAATTACTCCAATGCCAATGATTTTAGTTTTTTGTTTGTTGTTTTGAGGTTTTTGAAAAGTATTCCGACCTTGTACACGCTCTTTTGAGTTCGAAGTCGTTATATTGGAAACTGTCTAAGTAAAGCCATAGGAGATGTCTAGAGCCAAGAAATGCCTTCTAAATATTTAACCCAGTAAATCATTGCTAGGTTAAACATAAAACGGGCTCTTGTTAATTGGAAATCGTGAACAATAAGAACGGCAGCGGCAACCAATTTGACAGTTGATTTCTGCTCGGTTTTGTTTTATATTTTACTATTTAAGCATAAATAGAAGTAAAACCATTTTCCAGAATAATGAAGGGCATATGACTTTCTGCTGTCAAAAATCAATTACAATCTGGCAGCTTGAACGCACTCATAAAGCACGAATGAAGAGCACACGACTTTCTTGACAGTAAATCTGTTTACATTCCAATTGATAGGTCATATCGAATGAAAGTTGTGTACGAAATTCCAGAATGCTAAAAACAAAATCAAAAAAAAACTCTTTGACCTGTCAACATCAGATTTGATAAGTCCTGTCGAAAATAAGTTTATTTTTGATTGAAAAACAATGTCAACCAGGAAAATGTCGGCATTTGAAGTGAATACCATCCAAAATCCACATGCGATTATAAAAATTTACTGTGTGGTGTGCTGAATGGAGTCATAATACCAACCAGCACTCCACAGGGTATGAAGAGTGCTATAATTAGTTGAAGTATCTGTTTTAGTAAGTCTGACAGCCATAAACTAAGTATTCAATAGACCGTCAGCTCAGCCAACTTAAGAGAATTTGCCTATCAGATGTTTTCCGTGTTTGCATGTGTGCCATGTTACATGCACATAGTTACCTGACAGTTCGTTGATTTTTTTTCTTTTAATACACCTTCCGCCATTAAGAATTTTTTTTTTGTTGCTTCACATGTATTCACAGATAGGCAATTTAAGAGGGAAATTTATTTTGAAAATTTGCGGGGGGAATCAGGCAGGTGCGCGGCAGCTGACTGTTAATTTAATACTTAGTTTATACTGACAGCTGTCTGACTAAATGTATACCGGTTTTGTTTGGCTGAAATCAGTCATATGAGCAGCTTTTCAGTTGACGTTTATGTAGGGGTAACCGACGAATCTAGTCCAGAAATTCGTGACTAAGTACTAAGTTGACAGTTCGCATATGTGGCTGACGTAGAAAAATTGATGTTTCCGACCAATCTAGTTTTTGCGTTCAGGTTGTATCTTATCCAGACCAATGTAGTCGACTTAAGATAACTGGATTCTTGAATGTGCCCATTGACGAAATGGAAAAGTTTGCAAACTTCATCTGGTAGTTAAACGTTTAAACGAAATCTGACAGCTTCCATAAGAAAAGCTGAAATGTTTCTCAATTTTCATTATTGTCTTGTAAAAAAAAAGAGAAAGAAAAGGTAAGAGTTAGTAAATGACTAGCCCCTGTATTAATAAATACTGCGTAAAACTTATCAACTCGTTACTCAGCAGTTACGTCAAATTGTTGTATGCTATCTGACGTCTACAAGCTAACTTACATGTGCATATTTGTTTATTAATACGGGGGTAGCTGTTTTGCTCTCCAATATTTCCCACTATTAATTTAATACAATACGCTTCGTTCTTTTGTCATTTATTGTAATAGTTTCCCCACAAACAGTTTCTTTATATTTATTTATTTTTGTTAAATTTCCGATTTATAATCTTATATAGAAATAGTTAAGAACCATTTTTACTGTCTTAAACACAACATATTCGCTTGATGTTGTTGGGAAGATTGTGCAGATATGCAATGCTGTGTGTAATTTATTTTCCAATATTTTGTGTATAAACCGGGTCACTAAAATGGTAGACTTTCTACCACTGGGCGAACTCTAGTACAGAAAACTTCCCGCTGACTAATTCTATATTTTCATTAGTAAAAACTGTCCACTGATATCCAAAATAGTTCCTCATTTCGCCTTCGATTTGCAGCCTCCATTCGACATTACGTTATTTCTGACTTTTGCTGAATTCAACAAGATGGCGCAACATGCGCACATTTTTTAAAGCCGTCATTCGATGATCGCTTCTTAAATTATATAAAAAAAAGATTTCTTAAAAAACTGTTTCTATTTGTGGGTATTTTTTTTTGAACTGTTTTCACTTCAACTACAACTAAGAAAAACTTTCCACCCATCGCGTCGTCTTATTCAATGTCGATCGTTTAAAATCTCTATTTGGCAGTCTCAAATATGTTCCTTTGTAAGAAGTCTGACCTTCAAAGCATCGCACTTGTTTGTTATTGCCTTAGAATATGTGTGGGTGTTCAGCGAATTGTATTTACCCACACAATCTATCAAGGACGCATCACAAGTTTTGGGTTCCGTTCTTATGAACCATTTAAAACACGTTCGCACTTCCAAATGGGATTACGTGATATTTACACAATTCAGCCATTAAAACCGGCTGTCTAAGATCGGCCCAAGTAGACACTTCAACTCGTTAAGAAGTATTAGCACAGTTAAAAAGAGAAACAAACACTTGCCTTGAGCTCGGATATTTAATACGTATTTCAAGCGCAAACTCTGCTCTTTTTGCGCATCCATTTGAGACTCATTTGGCATTCTTCTCAAAGCCTCCATTTTTTTTACTGATTCTAGCCGCAAATCAAATAAAATTGTAAAAATAAAAAACGAAATTGCTACAAGTTATAATTAATGGGTCGCGGTATCGGTATCGCTGTGAATCTCGCAGTCGACCTTCAAGTTGTTTGTTTTATTTTGTATACTCAATTCGATATGTTGAATTGAAATCGAGTTGAAGTTTCAATCGCATCCAGAGGTCAGTCACTGGGCTCAAAAGGCCTGAGTGAGTATGTGTGGTCCACGAGCGCGCTTGAACGGCGGGTACTTTGAGATGTCTGTGCTTCAGTATGAAGGTCAAGGTCGCTGTTTGGGTTTGTTTTCTTCTCTAATTCGTTTTCGTTTACTTTTCACCATAAAATATTTTTACATACCAAATGGAATAAAAAAAAAAATTACTAACTAGACCGTCTGACAATAATTGAATCAACACCATGGAGAGGAATAAAAAAGAAAAAAGAAAACATAAACTTGTTGTTCCAGTTCGGTTGAACGACGAGGCGCCAATCTCTAAAAAAAAATTTAAGACACTTCAAAGCATCACAATCAGTGCCAATTGCAAATTCATTGATTTTTCGATTGCAATATTCGCGAGAATCGGCCAGACACTGCTGAACATTCAAATGGAAACGAAAACGAAAACAAAAATGAAAATGAAAACGAAAACGAAAACACGGACAAGAAACTGGACGAACCTTCGACTAGATGTTCACTTCGTTAACACAAAGCGGCCATTGAATTAGGTTCGGATTCAGATAGCAACTCGCTTCGGAGAATCAAGTTATAGAGATGCAAACATAAAAGCCACACAGCACCAGCACAACTTTGAACCGAATACTGTGCGGCCAAGTGGGGTATGTTTGTTTGCCATATTTTTCGATCGTTTTGCGGCCATTAATTGGGTCTATTGCAGCACTCCGTAGTTGTCATTTACATTGGGATATTTGAGTAGGTTGCTGTCACGCGGTAGAAGGGCCAAAAGCCTCGAATGAATGAGTGGTTATTTTTCCATTTCGTAATAACTTTTCATGTTGAACGAGTTTTTTGTTTTGTTTTGATTTTTGTTCGGCTGAGATGTGTACTTTCAAATAAATGAAACAAGTTGGCAACCTTTTCAAGGTCTGCTAGCATTAAATATTGTAGTTCGCGACAAAAAAAAAACAAACCTCTTCCAAAAGGCTTTTCTGAGCTGAACACATTTTCGTTGCGGACTTAGAGTTGGCTTAGTACTTCGGTCGGTTGTTAAGTGTGAAAGGCAGGAAATGACTTTTGCACGACAGGCTCGTAGCTTTAGAGGTTGAAACTTTTGTTGACATAAATCTGTTTATGTACTCGTACCTACTGCAGGAAAAGGAAAGTTTTTCCCAGGTTCGTTGTGAATAAGGTGAACCAATGCAGATGTGCTGAAGTATATTAAACGACTTACCAGGTTAAGCTAAGTAGGTCAGCATTTCATGCATTTATTGTTGCGACTGGTGCTTCTGCAGTGAAAAGGCTTTGGAAAGACCCAGGTTGTACTTGCTCGAAACCTTTAATGGCGGTCTTTTGGGTGGCTTTGTCATATATTTTCATAAAAGCAAAATGTGAGTGCCAGTCAATGGTAAGTGTGCTGCACTACTGAGCGAAATATCCCATTTTCAACAAGGGATTGTCTGAAAAAAAATCTGAAACCGCCAAAGGGACGGACTGCCTTTTCTCATGTTTTCTACAATCACGTTCCAGAACAAAGCTGAATACCCAAGCGATAGCTTCGCAGTGTCGCTTTATTATAAAGAAGGATGAAATATAATTTCTGTAGGCTTTTGTAAAGCTGCTGCCTGATGACATTTGTAGGAATACATCACATTAAGCGGGTGAAAATCATCACGCGTTCGTGCGAAATTTTGGAAAGCCTACTAATGGCTCATTATTAACAAGAGCAGACCAATCACGATTAGTCAAATCATCTGCGTGTGTACCTTTCAAAATATGTAGCAGATTATATTTGAATCCTAAAGAAATTTCTGTATCTGGCACCTCTCCAACACATTTACTACTGCGCAACTGCGGCCACTCTTCTACAAGACATACTCGACACCTAAAAAGTTCATCTGCGTCATCGATACATCTTCTGCTGTTCATCGATATTGACAAGTTATTTGACAGCGTAGAGAATTATCATTTCAGTTTGCTTGCTTTATTGTTTATAAAACTGCTCTCTGAAGAGGCGAACCTATAATAAAATAAATCTTTAAAGATTCAATCTTCGCTGTTATATAGGTTTAGCTCATGGAACTTGCGATTTTTTCTTGAACACAAAAGTCCTCCATCGAAAGCATCCACACGCTCTGTCAGTCAAATGGAAAATGTGTGGAAAATCGCTACAAAAAGAGAACCATTTACCGGCAGCATAGAGCAGCATGTTTTCTATCTACAACAATCAAACTGTATATCTATATATATTGGCCAAGAGATAGGTTGAAGAACGTTTATGCGGCTTCGCACTGATGAAACGTTGTGCACTGTAAAAGTGTGCGTGTAATAAGTAATGAAATCGAAAATCAAATCAAGTTTACAGCGTTCTTCAGTGTTATAGCTGCGGTGAAGTTTGGACATCGTATTAATTTAATTGTGTCCCACTTTTGTCAGAGTTACAGAAGTGTGAAATTATTTGAACTCCATTGAAAGAGAACTATAGTTTAGGAGCACGATTTCTGATGACTGTTTATTCACACAAATGGGTTGATGTTATACACAAGGTAATTGCTTTTTTGTTTGCTGTGATAGAACGCATACGCATGGCAATAAGTTTTTAATTGACAATAGTTAAATGATATTTATATTCGTTCTTTTGGATGACTTAAGACGAAAGGCGCACTAAAGTTGGACGTCGCCCTGACATAAAAAAATCATATACGAGTACGTGTTCGTACGTGAATGTTAGTTAGGAATTAAATTGTTTCGCTTATTGTTTGGAGAACAAATAAGTGTCAACATTTTCTGATAAAAAGCCTGCAATTAGGCCGTAGCTATGACAACCACATATAAATGGAAATAGACAAGCAGAAGACTTCTTTCAGCGAATGTGTGCTCGTTACTTGTACTCGTTACAAAAATTTGAAAAGGTTAAGAATTTGCTCCGGCGGCGATAATAATACCGGTACATCACGGATGTAGCTTCGGGTATTTAAAAAGCCAAGATAAATTTTCGTCGCGAAAAAAAGGAAACAAAAAACTTAATGCTTTATAAAGAGTGTTATTTTTAGAGGCTAAAACTTGAAATGCAATAAAACTAAGATGATTTTTTTTTAATTTACATGAAATTTACTTTATTCGAAAGACAATCTTCTGGCACCCTTTATTTAACGCGAGAGTTGTATCGTTTATCGGTCGGTTGTTTCTTAAATTTACCAAAAGAAAGGCAAATATTTCTTGTAAACATGCTTTCGTTTTGCTATATAAATATTTCCTTTTTTCGCACTACCACTGGCGACATAATCGTAGGAAGTTGTTATTTTGAGTCTTTGCGTGCCACCAACAGAAGTAGATAAGACCGAAATTCTTATATTTATAATGACCAACTTTTGAAAAAACTGTATCATAAATAACTTTGCAAGCTTTTTGATTAGCAAAGGCACGTAGCCATCCATTTTGTGACACTTATTTTGAAAACAAGTCGACTTTTACTTGAGTCACACCCGATTTAATAGTTGACAGTTGAGGGACATTTTTAAGAGACAACCATATGGATGGCAGAATGCACACACACACACGAAAGATGACATTTTTATATCAGTGTTAAGTAAATAAAGAATGACATTAGTTACAAACGAATTAGTGACTAGAAACAGACACAAATGCGATACGAATTTTAACTGGATATTCAACAAAAAACTAATTCGCAGAAATGCATTTACATTTTTTTAAAAATCAGAAGATAAGAGGAATTTTTTTAGCGGTTTTCCGAAATAAGAAATAGTTTAGAAGCTTATGTGAATGTAGATTTATTTATTTATTTGTAAGGAAAAAAAAAACAATTCGAACTATCTCAAAAATATGCAAATTAAGCAAATTACTTTGGTAAATAAAATTCCCCCCGAACTGAATACCTTCATTATTGTTCCCAGAAGAAAAATCTGAAAAATCCTGTTTTCCCTTAATAAAAAAGTATTTTCCTCAGGATTTTTTCAGAATATAAAAAAAAAAACAATTAAAAAAAACATATTTAATACACAAAAATGGTGATGGTGGCATCGAGTTCAATCGAGTATAGTAAATGTCAATTTATTACAAGTACAGACGACAAATAATTTCCTTACTTTAGAGCTGATGGAAACGTTATTAATACAGAAGTTGTGCATGGGCTCTGTTCGGCTCACATTAGGCTCGAGCATTTTGAGCGCGCTCTGTAGCGAGCGTGATCGTGCTCTGGACGAAAAAAGAAACACAAGTTCTGAGCTCTGATGTATCTGAGCTAAAAAAGAAACACGAACTTTTTGTATAACAGTTCAGGTTGTGCTCTGAACTAAAAAAGAAAAATGCCTATTATACATAATAACGGAATTAATAGAAAACCTTTTACTCCAATAGAAAAAATTGCTTTAATTTGCTGGATTTAGAAAACTGCTACATGTAATATCAAAATTCTTAAAATTTGAGGTAAAAAGTCTTGTACATATTTTGGAGCTCAAAAATCTTTTTAAAAAGGATATATGTTGGAATCTGGCATCACTGGACTTCATAAATAATTCCCCTCTTGGCTCAGTTTAGGGAATCTTTTGCTTATAAATTTGTTAAATGCCAAATTTTGACAGATAAAAAGAAGAAATTAATTGCTTGGCATTAATTTAGTTACAAAAAAGTAGTCGAATGTATCTTTTATTTCAGAAAAATGACAAATACCTGATTATTTCACAAGTAATGTATTCAGAAACGTCAAAATGAGGCGAGAAAACTGTGTCAAGTTTAAAAATTGTGACCTCATTCATAAATTCAGTGCTGCCATCGTTCTACTCCGATTGTAGGTAAATGTGTGTTAATAGGTATTCTTAATATTTTTATGTAGCACATCATTACCAAATCATGCAAATATTCCAGTTTAGAGGTGAACAGAAAATTTGTTTAGTTTAGAGGTAAACAGAAAATTTGAACATTCTTAATCAGAATGTTCATATTCCCTTGGATACGAATTGCGTATTGAAACGGTGAGGCCACTTTTCAAAAATATACCATTTTGAAAGAGTTATTGTCCGCCTTTAAATAAAAACGAGTACATCCTTATTCTTCTGATAAATGTTTTTACTAGGTACTTTAAATAAAAATTTAGAGTAAAACATTTGAATTGAGTTTTAAAGAAGTGGCATTCACTTTTAAATAAAATGTTCAGATCTTTGTGCTGACAACGTCTTAAAATCAATCAGTTTGTCCCAAGTAGTCAGACTCATAAGGGCGTGAGGGCAGAAATCGGTTGGCACCCTCTTTAAGTCGCCCAGTGTTACCACTTTTTTTTTGCAGGATTTTTATTTTGAATTCATAACATGTCCAGTGCACTTTTAACTAAAAAGGCCTATAAAATACTAATTTAACTATACTAGTAGCTTTAGGAAGTTAAATTCTCAGTCTGCAAACTAAAGTCCAATTTATTTGCCGAATCACCCCTTTAACCATTCACCGCATCACTCCCATTTACTCGCATATACTTCCCCAAGCTACTTGCATAGTTTGCAATATAATTTACTGTGTCACCAAGCAGCCATCCTTGCCCCAGACCCCAGAACCATGTACGCTTCCTCCTATCGAGCGACGAGCAAATTTATGCAAAATTTAATCTTTCGAGCCTGACCTGTCTCGTGATCTTAGGTTCTTAAATTAGCATCGGGGCGTTGTTTTCGTTTTGCAATTTCGTAAATTGTCTTTAATCACCATCGATTTAATTTTCCCCGGAGACTTATTACAAAATCGTGTGTCGAGTCTCAAATTAGTAGGTAAATTATTTTCGCCAACTTTTCGGCACGTCTAAATTTGAAACAGTCTTCGATTGTATGCGGTTTTTGACCAAGTTGCACGCGAAATTGTAAAATGTGTGCCAGGGCACTTGCGACGAATCTCCTTGACGGGTTGCAAAAATGTATACATTTATTATCATCTTCTGTTCATTTGCAGTTTTGTTTCTCTTTCTCGAGGAAAAGCCAACATTAAAAAACCTCATTTGTTGTGCCATATCACCATAGAATCAGAGGGAAGAAATAAAAGATATAAAAGTCTCTGCGCTGTGGAATTTCCTTATCGCCGCCGCCGTCGCCAGTGTTCGCTGATTTTAATGAGGTCGGTTCTGCGTGCTAGAGACGAAAGTAAATCAAATTTATTTCATCTGGAATATACGAGTGCGAATAAAGGGACTTTTTGCGTTTACGATCCGCATATATTACTTAGAAATTTAAAATCGTCTGTTTCGGTAAATTTTGTTTTCTTTGTATTATAAACTGCAGTGCTGAAAGAATTTAAGAAGATGAAAGCTATGTATAGTGACGTAAGTGGTTATTAAAAAGAAATGAACATTCCATTGAATTTTATTATCAATTTGGGCAGCAGTTCCAACTTCCAAGGCTTTAATGTTTGTTGATATGTTGTTATGGGTTTTGTTTGGGTTTCTCTTCGAGAGAAGTTGATTGAGATTTATTTATTTAATGGGGGAATTTGTTTCTGCGGACATGTCTTGTAAGCATGTTGTAAACTATAACTCGGATAAGCGGTGTATACGTTCCAGATGTTTCAGCACAACTTTTTCCATTTTCTTCAACAGAAATGACTGGCCGGCCATAACTACTTTGAATCAGTAAAATTATTTGTAGTCCTTATTTTGAAAAAAAAGAAAAAAAAAAAAGAAAAACGCGACCATCGTCTCTATTTTTGTAAAACTCGTGTGCAGCATTTTTTTGGGATACGTAAAGAAAATCCCCCTTAGTCTGAGTTACCTTCGATGACAACTACTCGATGCTTAAGCTTAATGCCCAATTCACAATGACGCGTTGACAGATTATGTAGAAACAAAGCGTTCATATGCTGCCACACAAAATGCAACTTTAGGCGTTGGATCGACTTCAGATCGTAAATATCGTAAAGTTCAACGCGACGCCTGAGTAGACCTCATTTTGAATTGTTTGATTTGATGTCATGGGGTGTGCCGTTCTTAGTTGGAGTGGCACAGAATCACTAATGTTTATCACACAGAAGTTTTAAAGAGCGATATGATGTTTTTCTAATGCAAATTAATTAATTTATATAGTGAAAATGACGAATACGCTTTTTTTGTGGGGCTAATACTTATTTCTTCAGATTTTCTTGGATACAAAAAAAATATTAATCATTGGTTTTGCATCTTTGTTAAGGGAGTTCTTTACATTATTCTTATGAACGATTTTTTTTTATCGATTTTGGAGAATCCTTTTTTAATTCGTGCACAAAAATTACAGCTACAGACAAAAAGAGAGTAGACTTGAAATTTGAAATTTGAAATTCTGCTCTCTATTTGTGTACATTAGTTAAAACCAAACCGAACTTTTAATCTTTCATTTTCATTTTACAAAATTTTCGATTCGATAAAGCGTGGCAAAGCGCGCCGACGCACGCGTTCAACGCGACATTGTGAATTCGGCATAACAGGCACTCAATATCTGCCTAGAGACGGTTTCATAAGTGCTCGGTTCCTGTTGAAAGCAAATGGCATCAAATCATAATAACCTCCATCCATTTTCAGACTTTATCTAAATTAATCCAATAAAGTAAATCCATTTTTTCTAAAAACAGACATCATCTCGACCATAATCTTAATATCTTGCTAAGGGTCTTGACTATACTGACTGTGGCACTCCCATCATTCTCACGCATACATCAAAGCTGTGCCTGGAATGTGCTTAGCTGATTGTTCCCTTTTTATTTATATTTTTTAATGCATAACTCATTATCCGACCTATGGCATTTCTGAGAGATTAAAACTTTAAAAGCAAATAACCAGCTGAGGTCGTTCAAAAAAAGGTCGTAACATCTTCTTCCGGTTCTACATCACATCCAAGCATAATACCCACCAAGGCAATCAAAATAAGCCCTTTTATACCTACGCAATTAACTAAAAAAACCCGCCCTATAAAAGTTACTTCAACTTTTAACAACTTCAAGGGCAGTGGGCTCGATATAAGTGAATATCACCCTAACCACTTAAAAACGGGCAATCAATTTGAGAGCCAGTGAGTCCAAAGTGTTAATCTAAAAAATTTGTTGACATTCCAACAGCAAAGAGAAAATTAAATGTAGCACCCATTCTCATCTGACGCAAGCGGGTATTCCCTACCCCCTTTGTGAATATCAAACAATTAACTTTGCGGCAATTCCTCTCGTAGAATAATGTTGCGGATTGTGGTCGCGTTTCTTATTATCCCTCGACCTAAGCCACCTTCAGCGCACATTTTTTCGCAACGACAATTAACCTGATTTTTCTTCGGCGAGAAAATTACTAAGAATGCGATGTAGGTGAAGTTGGAATTTCAAAGTTAAAGGTGCACACACGTGAATGGCCCCGATTAACTGATCCCTAATGCAATGCGATCTCAATAAATTTCCCCACACGTGGATTAACATATTTCGAAGTACACATTTGATTTAATCAGATTTTAAAGAGCATATAGGGTAAAATAAATTTATGCACAGTTCCCTAACGAGAGATTTATCTTCTTTTCATTCCAGGTATGTCGTCGAAATACTTCCTTAATAATGTCGGGAATAATACTCGTAATAACCGTTCGGAGTAAGTATATCAGCAGAACATCACTTTTGATGTTTCTACACAAGTCATTTCGTATTTTGTTTTTGAAAGACCCATAATGTCACGTGGCGTTGCTGGTGTGACCAGTGTTTCTGCTTGTCTATTCTAAGCACAGTTGATGATGTTGTTTATGAAACGGTTTAAGTTATAATTAGGTGTGGATGCCAGTTAAAAGATGGCATCAAGTCCCATTTGTGTCCCTATTTAGTATTTATATATCATGGAGCAGAACTTTACAATGTTGGTAGTTAACGAGCGGTTTTTATTTATTTAGAAAATTACCATAGATTGTTGTTATTTTGGTTATTAATTAGTATTTTATGTTGAATTGTGATGGGGAATTCGTTTGTGGAGAGGTAAGAAATAAATCATGCATAGGGCTGGGATGTTTTTGGACCTTGGGCAAGCAAGTAAACAATTTTTCAATTCCGTATTTACATAAAAAAAAATACTCTTCTGTTATTTGTATTTACATCAGGCAGTCTTTTCGCTGAGTAATTAAGTGTTTTTTTTTTCGGGAGCCATTGCAATCGATGGGACTAATTTTAAGATATGACCAGGACCACTTTTCAAAGTACTGTGTTTAGTACACAAACCATATTCGAAACTTTAAATGTAGCAGAGGTGTTACGCTTCGGTAAAAGGTTTCTGTACCTACTTACAACTGATGACATGTAGAGAAAAGGAAAACCAAGATATTGGGAATCAAGAAAGTTTGATTAAATCATTCAGCCTTTGTAATTTCTCTTTATCGAATGAAAAACCCACTTGTCCAGAACCCTTTCTACAATATTTTGCTTCAATATAAATGAAAAATAGAAATTTCGAGAAATTCTGATTGATCTGCTTTTGTATTTTAAGTGCTGCCCCTGTGTTTAAAAATACAAACGTAGTAGAATTTCAGGTCTAGTTATCAAGAGGAAAGAGCTTTCTCTCATATAGGTTCAAATAAACTATTCAGGAATATTTTGTGCAATTTAGACAAGGACATTCGCAAAAAAGACCAACAAGTTGCATTTTCTTAAACCATCTTTTACGGAGCGAGATTTTCTTAGGTACTTGTATTTTTTTTGTTAATTGGCAACACTTTTTCCGGCTACATAACTAATGTGAATATGACAGCTCACAGCTGATTTGTGCTCATTTTTGTTTGCCATTTCACAATGAGTAGACAAAAGGCCGCAGCTGATCTAAAAATAGTCGGGAACAAATCTTCGAGATTATTACCCTATTCACAGCGAGCCGAAAACTGGGTTTTCGCGAAAGCACTAAAAAACTTAATCGAAAACAGAAGTTTTCCCATACATATTTCTGTTTTAAAAACGAGTTGTTTAGGTACGTCGTTTTCCATGAAAACGACTTCCAATCGTTGGATTGTTGAAACAAACACACCTTTCGCAATATTCAGCAAATTCAGCAGAACAGCTGACCGAACAGAAGTCACAACTCACAATTTAAAATCATATTCCACGCTTAATTGATGGACTAATATTATTTTTAAATGCTCTGAGTTCATTTTATTTGTTAATTAATGCGATCGAAATTTGTTATCAAATAGTTTACACAGAAGTTTCACGAGTAGTGTCTCACAGCTGATTGAAACGTCAAACGAAAACTAGTTGGTATTCGGTGTAAATGCATCGACGAGTTTTCGACGAAAACACATTTTTCGGTGCGGTGTGATTAGGGTTAAGGGTGCAGTCGACCATATTGCGGCGCCTTTACCCCGAAATTATACATACAGCAGTAATGGCATAAACTAACCTAACCTTTAAAAATATCAGTATTATGGTTATTTCTATGCCGTGTTTGTGTTTTATTTCATTTAAAAGTTCTACACCTTTAAAAAACATTAGGTACTTACACAATTGGGTCAACAAGTTTTTTTAGAACCCGCTTGTTTTTATATTTAAGACGAATGAATGGAAACTACAATTCTATGCCAAATTAAATGGCTGATTTTAAAAGATTTTTTTGGACAGAAGATGTAGGATGTTTGTATACGACGATCACGAGAGGGTATTCACTAAAAGTAAAGGAAGACCTCAAATTTAATTTTTCTAAGACCCCTCGTTAAGTAGTAAATCCAGTTAGCCGCCAAGCCCACCACTTTTAGAAATCGAAGAAAACACATCTAATTTGCACACAATGTAAAAGAATCGGATGTATTTCGTGCTGTCCTTGTTTATTGCCTTTGTTTATGGGCTAGTTCATCTGCGAATCCCAGGCGCTACATATTTCATGTAAAATGACTGGGAAACTGCCGAGTAGTCAAAACCAATTCTACGGACATAAATCACTAGATAGTGGAAGCTTTCGCAAAAGTATATAAAATTATTATTCGAACTTCGAGCTTCAAACGAAAATCGCGCATTTAACGGCGTGGGCTATGCGAACTCACAAAAGAAGAATAAGTATGCGAAACATGCGTTACAATTTTGAATGGAGACTTATACACGCAAATGATAGGGCAGCACTGAATTGTTAGTGGAAGATGACATTGACTTTAAATTTCGATTTTGACAGCTGGACTTGTTAGATCCTACACCTCAAAGGCTGACATCCGTGTGTGCACTCATAACTCGAGAACGGATCGCTCGATTTTGACAATTTTAGGCTTGATGAATTTGTTTTATCCCAAGGAAGGTCATAGACTCTTCTTTCTTTTTTTTTGTCATGAAGTGGATGAATAGCCGATAAAAGTTTGTGTGGGAACCGCACTAAGAAAAAAATAAACAGACTGGATTGAAAAACGCGAAGTGCCACTTCCATTACAAGAAAAATAATTTAAAATTTTTAAAATTATATTATTGAACAAAATTGGGCAGCTCAGCTTATTTACCATAAAATAAATAACCTACTAAAAATAATTAACAAAGTGGCAATTTGCAATAACTTTTTCGAGTACAACTCGACGGACGTTCCGAAAGTGCACCATGCTTACTGTCAAAGTGTCGATCACTAAAGGTTTGTTGGAGCAGCCCACCGACCTATGACACACTTTTAGTTGTCAATTGAGCGGCAAATTCATAGTGTACGCCTCTTGTCAGTTAATTCTGTGCAATGTCACCGAATTTTGACACAAAATTTGACACATTTGAACTAACACATCAAACGTTATTTCAATCTAAGCAATCCACTTGTAAAATGCATGTCAGAAAGTAAATGATCGAATATCTGAACCTGAACAGAGTAAAACTTTGCATGAACTCTTACTATTTGGTTCGATGAACGGTCATGACGTCGAGTTCATTGCCGTTTATGCGTTTAAAGCGTATCTTTAGCACGTTGCTTTGCCTGCTTCGCCTGTCTGGCTATAGGCGTTTTTTTTCTTGTGTCGTTTCTTGTACCTGCAATGGTGTATTGTGAACGATAACCGGTACTACAAGTTTCACCAATTTACAACATACAAAACGCATTGCGACAAATGCCAGTGGTGACGATGACGATGATGATGGGTCAAATGACGTAGACGGGTTTCTCAATTCAATTGAGTTTCTATTTCAGTTTACGATACTAGTGTGCGCCATGCCGTGCGTTCGCATTTCAAGTTGCGTAGCGTTGTCGTTGTTGAAGTAGACCCCAATATGTCTAGCCTTTTCTGTTGTGCAGAGTATATGTAGGTGAGGTGTGCGATTTTTTTTCCGCTTCAGCAGTAAAACGATTGACGAGACGCTGGCTGCAGGGATTTCAATTATTGTTGCTGCCGCTTGAAGTGATGTTTCTAACAAGGCGCACTGGAAGTGGAACACTAAACTTTGAAACTCGATGAGCCGTTAAGGCATTCAGATAAAAATGGAAGCAAAAGGAAAGTTTTACCCATTGGAATCGAATGTCAGCTAATCGATGGGGAAGTCAGGAAGCGAAAATTGCGTTTTAAATTTATGGATATTGGTGTGCGGAAATTGGTCTTGTTCCTTCGGAGATTGTCTCCAGTTTAGTGGAGCAATTCGATGGTTTGGTGCTATTAAATACCGAGTAATATTTGGAAGGCGGTTTAAATTCCGGCAAACGTTTGTTTTGGTTAATTATGCCTGTTAGAGCTGGCGTGTGTGAATGAATAGTTATTATATGTTTGATGTGGGTGTGCGAATGTCAATTGAAAACGTCAGCGATGGTTTTAGACCTTTGTTTGGGGATAAACATGTTGGAATCACCGCTGTCCTCCTCAGGCAGGTCTCAGTGCGCTGTTTCACAGTGCATGTCGAGATGTTGAGATGTTTCTGAAAACGGGGCCAACTTCGGGATACCTAATTGCACAATTGCCATCAGTCAAAGTCCGTTTCTTACAAACCGAGTCTATAACGAGTCCATCGAGCACTCAAACGAATTACATTCTCTTCCACTGACAATTAAAAATAATTAAAAACCGCCACTGGGCCCAAAAATCTCCCACCAACCGCTCTAGCAAGCATCTCTGACACACTTTTTCGGTCAAAGCGGTGTGCCGCAGTAAGTTGTGTAGTCGCCTCATTGAAATGTAATGTTCGCCAAGCACCGCATTTGCATGTGCACAGCACAAGCGTCTCTCACTGGAACTCCATTTGGAAAGCAAAGAGTTCAACGACTGTCCTACTAACACGCTTCAAGCCGCAACATAATGTGCGCTTCAACTTTTGCACAAATGCATTCACCCATCGCTTGCATTGAATAAGTCATCCCCTGCAGAGATTCAATGTGTCTCTCGTGCCGTGAATGTATCCCATGCCCGATTTGATTTGAAATATACTCCTGTGTTGATATGCGAATAGAACGAGTTAGCTGATCACAGATCTGCCTTGCGGACGACTTGAAACTCACATCGTACAGTGAGTCGGTTTCCCACATTTTAATTAATCGAATGTGGGTACCACTGCATCTCACTTGAACACAAGTGTAGACTGTGTACTAGTTGCAATAAGCATCCGCCAACAGATGAAAGTATCCCCGAAACGAGTCGTGCAAAAATATCTACACTGTGACCTTAAAACAATCGCTTGCACACCGAACTGAGATATGGAGGTGAACGCTCTGATTACTCTGGGACTGGGTACATAAATACTAAAAGTGAAGAAAATGGAATCAGTTTCGAAAAAAATAAACTTATTGTCGGTGTGTTGTTTCTCAACACTGCGCGCCGAGAATAAACCCGCAACACACAATGCAGGCCTTGGTCTGAATTCCGCTTCTTCCGCGGATGATCACAATGGACGAGTTTGGCAGAAACGATGGCGGCGGCGGCAGTGGGTTTCCATTAAAGTTCTTCGTCGAGGGCAATAACTTTGCGGGCAGTGTTCAAATCCAGTTGAGCAAAATTATTTCCGCCAAAATGTAAACAATCATTGGGAAGTATAATTGTTTTTACGCTTCGGTGCGGATACAAGTTATTATTGTTTATCAAGCTCGGCCCTGTCTGCCCTCCCGTTAACGAGGCATTTCATAAGCAAATATCTTTGTTCATTTTTATTCATTATACCCTCCACTTGTCATTACATTTGTAAGGTATATTCCGAATCAGGATCACATTCTGAATCGATTTAGCTATGTCCGTCTGTCTGTTTGTGTGCCTGTCTATCTGTCCGTCTGTCTGTCTGTCTGTTGAAAGCACGATAGCGCCCAAATGAATTGACAAGGTGAATGAAATTTGGTGAAAGTACTTTCTGTTATCGTCGTCAGGTTGGTATTGAAGATGGGCTACGTCGGTCAAGTAGTTCTGGTACCTCCCATACAAAATCAATATTAGAAAACACATGTTGAAAGCACGATAGCGTCGAACAGGTAGAATTGTAATTAGATTACTCAAAAGCTGATTTTTATTATTTGTTGACCTGTACCTATACCTGTTCAATGTAATTACGTACTACCCCACATGCCCAAAATTTTGCATGACTTGTGCAGTGGAGGGTATGAAAGCATCGGCCAGACCGATGATAACACTTTTACTTGTTTTTGTTTGTTGTTTGAAAACAGAAGTTTTTCCAATCAAAACTGTGTCACTCGTGGATTTTAACATGCGTAAGATGTTACTCATCTATACCCCTAAATGGGAAGTGTTTTTTGGTATTAAAAACGTTACACGTCGGATTCGTTTTTAACATAAAATTGACAAGAAGGAAGGTCAGGGTTAATAAAGACCTATTTATTTCTCTTTCTATTTTCAAATAAAATGCGAAGACACATTTAATGCTCTAGAAGAACGCATTATCGTTCTATATGTTGACAGTTTGAAGTAGATCCTGTTCCAATAGTGAGCTCAAACATTGATGTAGAGAGTTGTCTAACAGTTATTAAGTGGATTTTAGAACTCAAAAGTTTGAATTCTATCAACACTCCCCTTAACTTGTAATATTTCTTGAGGCTTTCGTCGAAACTTTGAACTCCCACTTCCACAACTAGCAACAGAGGGCTGTTTGAAAGTGGCGCGCAGTTTAGCTTTTAACAAAATCTACCGACACAATCAAAAATACAATAAAAATTTTTTTCCAAAACCTTCCTGTCCAGTCGATTATAGTCATGTGCCAAGTGTGACTCCCCCCCCAGGCTTTTCACAAAACCAAATAAACTAGCTACGTCCTACGAGTGATATGAGAGCGCTTTTTAAATTCAGAAGACACTACACATTTGAATGCCGAATTTGCACACGACAAAAAGCACAGTTTTCTTATTCCGCATCGCATTTTAACTGCGCCATTGTGTTTGGCTTACGTAAGTCACCTTCAACGGACGTCATTCAGGTGCAACTGTATTTTTATTTTAATTTCACATAAACGATTCCATTGAATCACGATTTGGAATAATTTTCCCTTTCATTAATGAGAGATAAACTGCACCTGCATGCGAAATCTACTTGAAGCCAAATGCCACCCTCAAGTCGCAAGCTCAACTTGGCGTTCATTCGACCGCGTGTATGCTGACGTAACGTAACGTGCATTTGACTCGAACTGCAGTTTATCGGCGGGGCTGACACTTTTCCAGAAGTCGTTCTGAGTTTGGTACGTTTTTCAGAGACAGTTCGAAACCGAGGAAAACACTTTGCGCCGTACTAATAACAAATTTTAGTCTCGACTTTAAATTCACGGGAGCTCACAATTGCGAAATTTGTATAGAAAATATTGCCACTGTAAACTAATAAAATTTAGAGTCGAGATCGAGACTAAAAATGTTTTGTAAAGAAAGAGAAGCGGTTCACAGTAAAAAAAAAATATTCGAGAAGCCGATTTTATTCACATCACTTGTCTGCGAGTTTTCAGGGTCAGAATGAACTTTGGAAAAATAAATGCCACAACATGCACCTGTAGGCTCTTTGGAGATTTTTTGTTGCCATATTTTCAAGTTCATTCTGTTTGTATACACAGCATTCGTATTCGCGACTTTCTTGTTTTCTTGTTCTCGTATAATCTACTCGAGTAGATTTTGTTCTTTGTTTTGCGTGCCTATTTTTATTGTTCCTTTAAATCTGCCACTGTCGCGCTGATGGCGACCATATGAGCAAAAGATATCAATTCATTTTGTGTGAATGAATAAAAGTCTGTCAGTAAACACAAGAGAATGCTGATAATTCTTTTTTTTTTCAATGACCAACCTCAGGGAAAACGACTAAATGACATAATTTTGAATCTGTTCGTGTTTATATTCTATAAAATAAATCTTCAATGAGGCGGGAGTCGGAGAATTTTTAAGTTGTAAGCTGAACCTTAAAGAACGAAGGAAGCTGACTTAAACGCAAATAAATCATTTTTATGATTTCCCTTTGTCGTAAGTTTATAGATGCAATTAAAACATAAACGCGGCGAGCGAGTGGTGCGAGAAAATTTAAGACATTGGCTCAGGTTGTAGAGATTTTGTCAATAAACAAGATTCATTGCATCGTTAAACAACGTTTACAATGTTTTATATATGTTAATTACGTTTTATTTTATTTTTTTGCCTATAACGCAACCGGTGACTTATTCATTATGCGAATAGTTAAGTGGAATGCTCGCACCGGGATTGTGATTGTGTGGTGAGTCGATGTTTTTTTGGTTTCTGTTTTGGAATGGTTTTTTTTAGGTTAAAGTTGCACCTGTCAGTTGTTGGCAGAAAATCCCTTTTATAGACGTTGCGGTTGCATTTGTTTTAACAAGTGGCCGTGTGATTGACTCAATGAAATCTAGCAGTGTAATTTTGATTTTGCGGTGACTAGTGAGTGGCAGTCACCAGTTCATTTACACTAGTCAATTGGAGAATGGTGCTTTGTGGCAAGCATTATTTTGGTCGTACGTCATTTGCTGTGACAATGTCAAATAGTGATTAATAGCCGAATTTGTATATTGTTATAAAGTTGTGACTCATCAGAATTGGAGGCAATATGCTTAACAAAAAGATTATAATTCTAATTCATTCTAGTACTTTTTTCAATTTTTTGTTTTGAGAATCAATAGCTTGGCCGCATCGTTGGCTTACGTAATTTTTGATTTGAAGTTAAATGTCAAAGTAATTGGGGACGTTCAAGTACCTAGTTTATTTAAGTAAGTAAGTCTGACAGTTTTGATCGCTTAGACCGGTCATATGAGCAGCTGTTTCAGTTGACGTTTATGGAGGCGTAGCCGACGATTCTAGTTAGGAAATTCGTGACTGAGTACTGAGTTGACAGTTCGCATATGTGGCTGACGTAGAAATAGTGACATTACCGACCAATCTAGTTTTTGCGTTCAGGTTACATCTAGTCCAGATCAATATAGTCGACTTAAGATAGGTAACTCGGTTTTTGGGTGTGTCCCTGTCCATAGTCAATAAATAAGCCAGTTTTTGGCGGTAAAACGGGCACAATAAAAGCGATCTTTATAACGAACTGTGCGTTGTATTTTGTTTTCTATTTGATTTTCTTTTAATCATTGGAAATATAAATGTAAAGCAGAACCATGAATTTAAGTGCTTTGACAGTTAATATATGTTGAACAGTCAAATATGTGTTTAAAGGGTAGCTATTTGCAATGTAATATTTGAGTGATATATCTTTTAAAATATGAGTGGGCAATTCATGATTGATTCGGAGATGTTATTCTCACAAAAATTAGATCCTTTACGAGGCCTTTTGCATGAAACCATCGAGATTGCCTGGTAGTTTTCGAAATGCATTTCCAACTTTCGAATAAAGAGCTATTACTTTATGAGTCGTCCTTTCCTCAGCATTGTCCTTGTATGAACACATTTTAACTCACTTACTTATGGAAACAAGAAAAGTAGAAATTTGTAAATGTCCATAAATCATCTGACATTTAAAATGTCACATCAAAAGCTTCGATTCAATGCGCCGCACCAATAACAAATTTTGGTCTCGGCTTTAAATATTCGTAAGCTCACAATTGCGAAATTTTTATGCAAAATATGAACTACTAAAATTTAGAGTCGCAACTAAAAATGTTTATTGGTAAGGCCCAATCTATATAACTGCCAACGCGCGTCCATAAAAAGAAAAGGCGACAACAAAACTCCATTCGATTACCCATCGCACTCTCATTGTCACCGCCTATTTATAGAACAGACTCATGGTCAGCAGTCCCCTCAACTCGAGGAAGTGATTGTCAACCAAATGGCATCCTTAGTGCAAGCCAAACAACAGACACAACTCAGCGTTTGCTTGACTTCAGTGGAGGATGTCAGTTATAGCTGGCAATAACTGCATTTCCTAGTCAATATTCTAAATCAATAAATGTTCATTTTATATGCAATTTTAATTACTGTCTCCCTCTCTGGATAACACTTCAGTTGCAGTCGCAGTCAAAGGTTGGAATTTTCCGCATTGCACAGCGCTCTTCAAATGACCAAGAAGTCATCGATAAGTTGTGCGATTCCAATCGATTGTGACATTCAAGTGGCACTAAGCTATCGAGAAGCTGTTTGCTTTGTTACTCAACTTCCTCGCGCACTTGCCACTCACTGATTGGAAATGTATTCAGTGTTAGTTCGATTAGATATTTATCTGGTGTAGGTCATGTCAGGTAAATCAGTCGCATCGTCTAAGAAAATTAAAATTCGGTCGATTAAAATTCCGCACCTCCCTTGCGAAATTTCTTGGCAAAACATCGCTTTCTTGTGATAGCTGTTTTGCCTGCCCGCCTGAAATGCATTCCATTGCATGGATACAATGGGCGCAAGTATTTGGGACATTTTGGCACACGACCAGCAGGCAAACTGCACCTGGAAATAAATAAAGTGAGAAAAAATAAATCGATTTTTAGCACAAGGTGACGTGCAAGATGCGAAATCGTGAAACGAACCAGCCCAAGAGGGGGGTTAAAGTCCAACCCAGACGTACACCCAAATGGGCCGACGACGACGGAGTGATTTAATCATGGAAAGCCAATAAATCATCGATCGCATTGTAATAGGCTTTGTGATAAACATATAAAGGAATGCCAGAGACACAGTGACTTTTGGGGGTTGCAAGTGAATAATTCATGAAACAATTGGAACGTCTACACCGTCCACAGGGAACTAATTGTTTTTTAATTGCCTGGCTCACTGAATTGAGAAACCGCGAACCTTTTTCAGCTTAACCGGAAAATGACAGATGACAAATTGTTTCTGGCGCACACAGAGAGAGATGCAACTTTTGTTTGGCACTAATGTAATTGCAGCGCTGAATATGGAACAGAGTTGGCATTGGGGAATTTTATTTCAATTAATTTGGACAATGTTTTGTATGTTTTCCAGCCAGTCACATAGACATGTTTCGCAAGAAAGCGAGTGCATTTTGTTTCGTGTTGACATAAGTACTTAGCGAGCACACGTTGTGGTGAGGAATTTTCCGAATTAATATGGAATGGGTGACATAATTTGTCGCAAACAAACGAGCAAGCAGATGTTTTCGAAAACGGAAACCAAAAATTTAAATTTTTACTTATAGATGCCGCAAAAGTATTCAATCTAACCTCAATTGGGGCGACAACAATTACAATGAGCATGTTCCTGTCAAATAAGCCCACAAGAAGGAGCTTGGGGATCCATAATAATTCTGGAAAACGGGTTGCCCAAGCACTTGTTTTCATTTTTGCGATTATTCAGCCATCCAACCTATATCTGTTCCAACTACATAAGACTGCTGGATAACTGACCCAGAAACGACCAATAGAACTTTTCTATCATTGGTCTTCTTTTAATGTTTATGGATATCTATATGCGTCTTCAATGCCATCGGGCTTACATATAAAATTAAGTCGCGACTTCTAGAGAATTTTCTCGGACCGAGCTGTCAATGGATCTGTCATTTTAGTCTCCATTTAACAGGCCATCATTCATAGCCGAATGTGTACTGGTAAAGTCGGCTAGTTATTCGACTGTTGTTTATTTATTTTAAAAGCTTATAGTGTTTACTTTTTATCACATCTTAAGTTTCTTTAAAATTTTCGAGAAGAGTAATCATTTTCAAGAGGATTCTATCACAAACAGTCTCATTCTGGTTTAAATTTTAAAATTTAAGTGATAAATCTGAATAGCACTAGAAAAGAACCGAAGTTGAGTGCTTTTGCGTTTGGGTCTTTGTTTAAGCTGAGTTCCGTAAAATATTGCATTCAAATTTGTCATTGTTAGTAAACTGTTCAATTCTGTTCCATTTTAAACAAAATTTAAACTTCTTTAAGGACAGCATATAAACATAGAGGCTCAATGAATTACAAACGAAACTTTTAACTGATACTAAATTTTAATCAACTTTTGGGACCAGTTTTATAGTCACCTATCATTCAAATCGAGTTGAATTTAGTTAAAAAAGCCACAACACAGTATTACGATAAAAAAGCAGACCCAAATATACAATCTTGTGGCACTCCATTTAAAAGTTTTTAATTCTTACTAAAGTGGGATAAATTTGCTGCCCTAGCTTCAAGTTTGGCTCAATTTAACATGTTTCTAATCAGTGAGCGACTGAGTGGTGAGTGACTGAATGGTGAGTGATTGATTGATGAGCGATTGTGCGACGAAAACAAATTAAGACGTATTAAAATCGTATGGCCGTGTCCGCGTAAGCTCTGAGCGATTAGCGACTTAATCGCTCAGTCACTCGTCTCTCACTCAGGCTTGCCAGATTTTTATAAGCCTATATCGCAATTTTTAGTTATTTTTTCGCAAAAAGCCGCAGAATTAAAAAAAAGTTATCGCAAAAATCGCAAAATGCTTAAAAATAAAAAAAAATAACACATCGAACTTGATTTTCATTTGATTGTTAATATTTGTGGTTAGGCAACAGAAAACAATCACAAAGAAAAACGAACAACTTTTTGATAAAGCAATAATGGTTGTATTCAGTGTTCTCAAATGGGAAGAATTTTATTGAATTAGTATTTTATTTTGTGTTAATGATTAATAAAACAAAATATCGCAAACATCGCAAAAAATATGAGATATCGCAAATCCTAATTTTACACCGCAAAATAGAAAAAAAATACCGCGCGTTTTGCGATATATCGCACAATCTGGCAAGCCTGCGTCTTAGAAGCCTTAGTCATCGGTTTTTAAATCATAGGGTCTCATATGCATCCGTCACATACAAAAAAATTGATTTCATTTTGAGTTTTAATTGATTTGTGGTTGCATTCCCATGTTTTATTTAAATTGTTGTTTTTTATTAGATTCTAGAATCACAACACGCTATATTTGTGTTCCTCAATATAAAAAATAGAAGCCCAAACGTGCAGCCCTGTGGATCCTCGTTAAGAACTCTGAATTCCTATGAAATACGAAGCGGCTTACTGTTCTACCTTTAAGTTAAAATTTAGAAAACTTGTTTCTTTTTAAATTCAAATATAACAGTCTGACTTTTCGATATTTAAAGTAGAGGTCTAAATACGCAGCCCTGTGGTTTTTAATTTTAAACTTTAAATTCATAAAAAAATCATAGCGATTTGTCTGTCCAGCTTCCAGAGACTTTCACTTAACGTCTTTCTAAATAAAATTCTAAATTCCATCAACACTTTTCGATAGTGTTGAAACCGAAAAGTATAGGCCAAGGCGTCCAACCTCGTGGGACTCCAATAAAAGTCCTCAATTAATTAAACCGCTTTTTCGCAGAAACCAAACTATTTATCGAATTGCAAAGCGGGAGGGGTCTTCACTTATTGGTCTCTCTCTGCTGTTCAGAAACTGCTATCGAATTGTCTCCCTTAACCTTATATTTCAAATAACAAAGTTTGTCCTTAATTACATTCAAAATTTTTGCATCATTACCATCGCATAATTGCTTCCTCGTTTCAATAATAGTTCCTGTTTCTAATCAACTTTACTTAAAGTTCACTTCGGAAATGGCAAATGGCAAGAGCACTTATATTCGATTTGCAACTCCATTTAACTGCGAAGAAATTAATGAAAATGTTCCCTAAACTCCCTCTTCCTCTCGCTTAGGCAGACTATTGCGTTACTCTAACTTTTGAATTTTAGTTCACTAAGTGAATTTGGCAATTTAACATGAAACACCACACATTTGCAGACCTTGTGCAGTTAATTTAATTTAAAATTTAGTTCCGATGGTAGTACGCACTGTACAAGTTCGAGTGCAATGGTGGTACGGCGCAAATTGATACCCAAAGCCTGCACTAACAATGCCAAACGACCGACGACGACGACGAGTCAAAAAGCGTGCTATATTCCTACCCTAGAGTACTCATGCACGAGTATGTATGGGTAGTGGGTACGTATGATGCATCTGCGGATGGAATACAAAAGGGGATTTAATTGCTTTTACCAATTACCATGCCCTGGGGGAATTTTAAGTATTTTTCCCTGCTAAACGATGTTGCGTCTTGTTAGTCCTGTTTCATTTGGAATTATGTTCAGTTTAAAAAGTTGTGGTTCGGCGGTTGTAAGCTTGAATTGATTGGATTTGGAATTCCAGAAATTGCATTTCACTCGAAAAAGTGTTCCTTTTAGCACACCTCTGCTAATGCTACAAGAACTAGAACACCAACTGATCGTCTGATTATCTCACACGTGATAATATCCATAAAAACCAGCCTAACACTAAGCCCCGCCAGTGAGAAGACCCCCAATGTGTTTACTGAGAAATACTTTGTTGCTTAATTCGGCAACAACAAGTGGCAAATGGAAATTACGTTTCAAGTCAACACACTTCAATTATTATCTAAAGTACTTAATATTCTAGCAGTCTTTCAAATGCCTAATTGAGATTTTTTTTATTCTATTTGTTTTTCAGGTAGGATGCAAGTCTACATCATGCTAGACAGGGGATTATACAATTTGTTTTATGTAACTCACTCGACATGGGTATGGAGGTAAATAATAAAATTAGATAGTTCTAATCCGAAGTGCAAAAAACATTAGCTCAATGTGGCAAATGCGAATTGTTAATTTTTATGCGCGTCAAATGGGTGTGGGTAAAAATGTTGACAACAACTAAGCTTTACGGGGCATAGTTTATAGTTGGTAGTTAAATTTATTGGCACATTGCTAGAGTACTTGAACGGGGGACTGGTGAGTGCGTACTAGGTGAGAGAAATAGGAAATGAATTGCGCATATTTTTATTGAAAATTGCTTTGTTCGTAATTATGTTTGTGGAGGACTTATAAGTGGCGGGCAATGTGTCAAGGAAAACATTTTATGTGTTATTGGGGGTAGGTTGTCAGCATTGATTTAAGTGGAAAATACTTTGTCACAAGCAGCTTCATTTAAAATAAATAGTTGGCGGAGCAGCTCCATGAGAGAGAGTGACGTTTTAAGAGCGCAAGTCGATTAGAGTTTGTGCGTTATTTTTTTTAAATTTACTCCCATTGGACTCTTAAATAATGATGTTGAAAGGTTTAAGAAGAAGTTTAGAGAGGACCAACTGAAAATAGAAACATTGAGTTGAATGGTGCGGAAGAAATAGTTTGGGATTATTCTGCTCTAAAAGCCTTATTTCCAACAGTCAAAAAAGCAATCCAAACGACTGTCAAATACGAGTTATGATAGTTATGTATGACAGAAGATATGACAAATGACACTGCATGCTGTATTCGTTAAGGGACGATTACATCACAAAACATGCTTTCAAATTCTGAAATTTTATTTTCAAAATCGGAGGTTGGCTTCGTAATTTTTAAGGTAAAAAAATGTATCACAAAAACAGACAACTTGACGTGATTGCGATGCAATTAAGTGCTCAAATCCTTGCTGGATTGTCACCACAAAATCGGTCTTTAATCATGTCCTAAACAGAAGCTCTGGAAGCCTAAATATTTTTCTCGTCCTCCTCTTGGTGGGCTTAGCTTCTCAGTGGTTACTGTTATGGACTACTGAGCGAGGGGTTTCAGGCTCGATCAACGGAAAAAAAACACAAATCTCAATTTTAGGACTTTTCTACTGCGCCGACTCTCGCAAACGCCTGACAAATATCCGAGGGTATATCTGTCTTGAAAGAGCTCCTCAATTCAGCCGTTCGGACTCGGCATAAGATTGTAGGTCCCTTCCGGTCGTCCCAAAGTTAGAAACTCTCACAAAACGAATGGTTGTCAGAAGGTAGGTCTATAGGGTACATAGACGGACCTGTTTCGCAACTATTTATTTTATTTTAGTTGTCGGGCCTGATCTAAGGCCTGTGAATGTGGTGATTTGAAAAAGAGGCGCTGCAAATGATGTGCGCAGCTAAAGACGAGGTAAATTTCTGCATTGAAATATTTTCTCTTCAAAAGGTCCGCCATTTTTTTTTTTTAATAAATAAATAGTCCAAATGTTGGAGCTTTGAAACTGAAACTCTAAAATTAGATATAATTCGTTTCTTAGTGACGGTGTATTGCTGTCAGTGATGCCAACCAAGGATTTTTCATGCCTTTTAGGCATTATTTCATTAGCCAATGCATCTTATTTTTATTTTAAATATTTTTTTTTTGATTCAACAGACTTCTTAAGTTTTTAATGTATGATATTAATTACCAAGACGATCTTATGGACTAAAACTATGTTTGCTTTGTTCAATACCTTGTTCCTACTTATGAAACTAAAATGTCATGAATTTTGTTCCTATTAAGAATTTCTTCTGTGACTTATTATTTAAGCTTTTTTTTGTAAATAAATTTGTTTTTTGTTATTTTTTTTATATTTATGTTTAATTTTGGATTTGTTGTTCCATTTTACATAAAAAAATATATTTTAAGCATTATTTTGTTGAAAAAGGCATCTTTTTTTCTCAAGTTAGGCATTTTTTCGTCAAAATTGGTTGGCAACGCTGATTGCTGTCCCCGCCGGGGTTTGAACTTTCGCAGCTTGAGTGGCAAGCAAACACTTTAACCACACCATGGCCACTGCCTTTGATATCATAATGCATATAAATCAAAGGCTTGAAGACTCAAAACCAACTTGAGAGATTTTGCTGAAAACGAAAAATTGTCCGATTAGAATAAATTTCAATAGATGGCGCTGTCGCTCCAACAATGTTTATCGGTTAGGAAGGCTATCTATAGGAGAGCTCTTGTCCCGCTTAAACACTCAACGGGTTTGGGTGTGTCATTTGCATTTATCGGGAACGCCAATATTATACTGAATTTGTCTTTCATTTATGTGAACTGAGCAATCGAGATCCAACTCGCACAAATGGGGGTAAAATCTGCTGTAAACTACCTGCTCTTGTAGTTATTGGTGCTTAAATTAGAGCTGAGCATTATTGGACATGCTAGTATCTTAAATAGAAGTGGGCTTAAGTGATAGTCGGACTTTGAACTGCTAAGACGACGGTTGCTTCTTCAGTCTGTCAAAAGAAAACCTTTTAGACGCCCGTGTGTTTTATCATTCATCTTAGTGGCTTAAAGCTTTATTGAGATAAAGAGGGTTTTAACTAAAATGTATTATGCAGTTTTTTACTTTAAATGGCGATACTTCTTATTTTACTGAAAATCGTGATCTCTTCACAGCCAAATTTTTACTAAAACTACTCGTTACTCGTTACTTTGCTAATTTTCTCTTTCTTTCTTTTTTTTAATGGGAACTGCATTGAAACTTAAATCGAGGAAGCGAATGGTCTTATTTTTTGGCAAGTGTGTCAGAAATTGTAGTTAAAATCTCTAAAACAAATCGTGGCTCTAAAGTCGCTTGGCTTCTCAGCTCTCCATAGAACGATGCGATACCAGAGATCATTTTTCTGTCCAAGAACACAAATTCGATTAGAAACTTGGCCCTGAGCTGCAAGTTCCAAGTTCTGTCCTAGACATTTTCAAGTTCATACATTTAACATTTGCCCGCTGCACCCTGTGGAAGTCACATGTTAAACTACTTCGATTTCATCTACGTAAACGTCTCCCCGACAGGTTTTACATACAGTTTAGTAGACAGTAGTACGCTGCACTGCAATATTCCTGCATGCAAAGAAAATAAAATAACCTCTTGAAGAAGGTCCTTGAGCAGATATGTTCATGTTCAACTCAATTAATTCTACTTTTTCGAATGAATAAAACGGCCACCTCCATTCGACTCTAAAATTAACATCACATGCATAATTTTGCGGACGAATAATTCTTGCCGTTTAGAAAGGAAGCCAACCCCATTGGACAATGCTAAGTCGTGCTTTTATCTAAAAAGACCCCAACCCGTATCGCCGTTCCTTATATTTTCAGTTCCACCCACAAAAGATCCCAGCAGCAGCGTCTAGACTTTGGAGTACCCTCAATAGAAAGCCATATGAATGATTTTGTGATTTTGACGGTTGGCTTACTCGCAAGGATGCAAGAACGAGTGTATGCGGAAAGCAAAGGAGCGATGATTATGATATGGGGGGCGGACGCTTAATATGCACCATCATCATCATCGTCTATGTTCACTGCAGAGAGGAAAATTCTTTGTTTAGTGCCACAATTCTGGGTGAATGTATCCTCGGCTTGTTGCAATGACATTGCGACATATCTCTCCGCAAATGTGCACAATTGCAGTGAACAACAAGAGCTCAGCGAGGTCCTGCGGGGTTTGAGACATCGCTTTGCTATGTTTTTTTTTTTTTTTTTTTTGTATGATTCTCCGTTCAGGCGTTCTACTGCTTCCTTGTGTGCCGGGGACGACACGCCCTCAATACCAGACTGGAATTAATTTAGATAAAAGATAGGAATCAACTGATAGCGAATGAGTTTTTGCCCACAAAAAAGGACTCTACTTGGAGGCGCATTTTTATTTTTTTGTTCGACTTCCTGTGCTGTGAAGGGGTCGTTGGTCGTCATTTCGTCTTTTGTCTTGAACAAGGAGCGTGCACACGCAAATATCGTAATGGAAAATTGTTGGAAAATAATGTCCCTATTCAACGAAATTAGGATACACGCTGTGCGGCTGAAATGGGTCGTGCTGGTTGGTGTTGCTGTTGAAGCCCAGAAGTTCGGGACTGTGATTAAAGTTCAATTTTCGTGTTAGCAAACAATTATGCTGTAGCACATCGGTTTTAGTTTCCACGATGGCTATGCAAATAATTTGATATTGGCCAGGGGGTGTTAGCATATAATTACACGTTTGAAAGTGAGCTCGTAAAACACCTCTGAATGCTACATGGTTGGAACGAAACTATGTTGTTGCCATTCCAATTGCTGGGCATTGCTAAAATAAATAAACATGCGAATGAGAGGTATCGAGCAGTCCACGGAAGACCATACTCAGTCCGAGTGTATGTGAGCTCAAATGTTGACACAAGTAAAAGGGACCTTCGTTTGAATTGAGAGGGTTTCTCCTCAACGTTATACTCCAGGGTGGGCAACAGAAGGAAGTGAGTGCTGGTATTTTTTATTCTATCGTTTAACGCAAGGGATAACCATGTAGCTCGATGGTAATATTAAGTGGAAGGTTGCGTGTTGAAATCCAAGTCAATAATAAGGATTGAAGGGTTGTTGCCATATTTGAACCAATTTATCAACTGCAATCAGTTTTCAAGACTCTACCTTCTAAAAAAAAAAAAAGCTTCAGAGGTACAGCACGATCGCACACGTTTTTTGCATTGATCATTGATCAGTTTGACGCGTGTCGGTTTGAATGGGCTTCGTTTTGTATGGGCAGTAAGATCGAACCATTGGACTGATTTGATCGCGGAAATATGGATCAGCCGATCTAGCTGATCGGGTGAGAACATTTTCTTCTGTATCAAAAGTATTTCGAAATCAAATTGGTTGCAAAAATTTATTGTTTGTTGTCGCAAAAAAAAAAATAAAGTGCACGACTGGGTCGAACGTAACTTTCTCGTTCATCAAAAGTTTTAATGTAAATGAAGTGGGAGTTGCTGATTGTGCAAGCTCCAAGTTGTCGGAAATATTTTTAGGGTGCACATTCAATATGGTTGGAAAAAATTTCAAGTTGGTATTATTTGCTAAAAAGAAGTTTTCTGTTATTCGAAGTTGGGGCATTGTTATTATTACAAAATTATACCGAAAATATATGAATACAGATCGGAATTTGGGTAGTAATTTTTGATAAATGTTTAAGAAATTGATTTGTTCGAATTTTTCGAGAAAAACTAAGTACGGGATCTTATTTAGAATACTTATATTATCTTTAATATGTAAAGGGTTTTTCAACAAGGACGCTACAAAAGTAGAGCGACAGGGACAGCAAACGACGCCGAATTTCTTGCCGCTCTTTTGATATTTCTCTTCAGTAAGGTTTGCCATATCATGATGGAAAGATATACGAGTCAACAACGAGTCGAAATTATTAAAATTTACTAGCGAAATTCGGAGTCAGTGGCCTCAACGTTAAGAGGGCTACGTCCAATTTATGGTCGTCATAATCGTCCTAGCAGATCAACAATTGAGCGTCTAGTGGAAAAATTTGAATCCACGGGCACAGTACAAAATGTTCCCGTACCAGTGAGACAAAGAAGTGCCCGTAGTGTCGAGAATAATGCTGCCGCTGAGGCTTCAGTTGAAGAAAGCCCAAATGTGTCTCTCACACGTCGTTCTCAAGCGTTGGGCATCTCTGTGACGTCGTTGTGGCGAATTTTGCGAAAAGATCTTGGCCTACATCCTTACAAGATTAAATTGACGCAAGAACTCAAGCCGCTTGACCACCAGAAGCGTCGTATGTTCGTGAATTGGGCTGAGCAACAACTTGAAAATGATTCGGATTTTCATCGAAAAATCATCTTCAGCGATGAGGCTCATTTCTGGCTGAATGGCTTCGTCAATAAACAAAATATGCGGTATTGGTCAGGCAGCAATCCACACGTACTCCATGAGTCATCATTGCATCCCGAAAAAATTACGTTTTGGTGTGGTTTATGGGCCGGCGGCGTCATTGGGCCGTACTTCTTCCGTGATGATCAAGACCGGCACTGTGAATGGGAATCGCTACCGTTCAATGATAACCGAATATTTTTGGCCCCAATTGGATGATATGGACTTGGATGACATGTGGTTCCAACAGGACGGCGCCACAAGCCACACAGCGAATGTCACAATCAATTTATTCGAAACCAAGTTTGGAGAACGTGTTATCTCACGAAATGGTCCAGTCGCTTGGCCGCCTCGGTCGTGCGATTTGACGCCGTTAGACTATTTCCTGTGGGGCTACGTCAAGTCTATGGTCTATGCCAACAAGCCAGCGACGATTGATGAACTTCGTACGAATATCGAACGTGAAATTGCAGCAGTATCGGCCGATTTATGCTTGAAAACCGTCGAAAATTGGGTTCAGGGTCTGGACTTCTGCAAGCGTGCCCGTGGTGGCCGTGCAAAAGAAATCGAGTTCCATACATAATGGCATCGAACGTACTTTCACAGGAATAAAGAATTTCATTGATATCCAAAACCGTTTTTGTTTTATTTAAAAAAAAATTGTAGCGCTCTTATTGAAAAAACCCTTTATTTTGGTCAAAATCGTTAAAGTGGTTTTTGTAAAATCTGGCAGACAAAACAGTACCAAATATTTTCTAGTTTGAAAAATACTATTGTTTAACTATTTAGATGAAAACCGAGTACAATAACTTGTTCGGGATGTAAGCATTACTTGGTTTTTAGGGTTTTATCGAAATCGAAAATGGGGCTTTCGAGATATGACCAGTTTTTAAAGTGAGCGCTTCCAGTGATTCGAACTGAAAATTAAGGACACAATAATTTTGAAAACATAAATTTTACTCTAAGTTTGCATTTTGGTCAAAATCATGCCGTTTTGAGGTAAACTAGGGAAAACTATATCAAAAATGACTTTTTTCCATTTTACGATAATACAGAGAAAAACTGAGTTCTCCATTAAGTTAGAAATGACCATATTACCTTAGAAATGCATTTTTGTTACAATCGGATGGACCGTTTTCGAGATATATCCAAATTTCAAAAGTACCTTTACTCGGAGAAATTGAAAAATACTGATGTACAATGAATAATGATGATCAAAATGATCGCCGAACATAGCAGGTTCTTAGAATACTTGGCCAATCGCTTGGCGATCGAAGTGATCGCTATAAGATCGAAGAATCTTACGATTTTGAATGGGAATGTAAATATATACTTTCGATCGCATGATCATTCCAAAGTGATCGCCAATAAAGCTAGCAATGGTTATCACTAGGATGGGTTACAAATTACATTACATATTGTTATTATGCAAGCGTATAAAAAAAACTAAACAATCTAGTAGCCAAAAACCTATGCAAGAATCCGGCACATCTGTCGTCGATCATTCTAAATTTTTTGGCGTGTTTATCCAAAATGCATGCCTGTTTTTAGTGCATATCTGTCTTTTCGAGAATAATAAATCACACCACACTCTATATCCAACTCGAATTCGGCCTGTAAATAAGGAACACGGCCCTTTTTCTACCAGGGGGGTCCATAAGCCGATTTTAATAAATAAAAAGTTGTTTTCATCGTGCCTGCAAATTCATTTTAAATTCTCCACACATTTTGAAAAATCAATTCTAAAGCAGAACCCCTTCAGAGTGGATCATAATTCTACAAAACTAGCTTCACTTAAAGTTCTTTCATAAGCCAATAAGACCCAGATGCCGCTAGCAGCATCAATCAATGCGAGAGAAGTAAGCAAGTGCCGCATCAAAAACACGTACTTTCCAAGAAGCTGCTTATGAAGTTTGATGTGCCTTGCGTCATAATCCGATTCACTTATTTCAACATCTAGCTGTATATTGCCTTCCACTAAAAGGGAGTTCTCAAAATAGATTCCCATTTGCTCCATATGCATGACTAAGTTCGTTTAATGTTTCAAAAGACAATACGTCTCACATGGCTATGGGCATGATTGAGATTTAACCAAACAACACAAACTCACACAGGCACATATCCCAACGGAAATCCTTATCAGACAACAGAGTCTTGAAATCGTATCCCCTTCAACGTTAATTTCAATTTAATATCCTTCCACTTTTATCCAGCAGTATAGGTATGGGATACGCTTCTATGTCAGATTAGATTCATGTTTCCCATCGCATGTGGCATATGGCTAAGGAGAAGCCACTCATAAAGTGTATTCTCTCTGGATTCAAATAATGTATCTCATCAATCGACTGTTTCGCTGCAGGCCCATATAGTTACTCCGAAGGACTCACCCCCCGGAAATACTACAATTGCTGTGATATTATTGCATTCTTGGGGACTTAAGTTCTCCTCTGCAAACGAATGGTAGATGTTCGAAAATGCTAGTCCAATTTAGGCGAAAGCTCGCTTCACCCAAAGGATTACAGAGGGATTTTCACATCCACACAGAGTATAGCAGTGTACGTCCGGTTTAGGCTGGATTAGAGGCGAGTTTTAGCTGATACAGTTTTTAATAAAAAAAAAACCCCTTTGAAGTTTTATTGAAGTGGAAAACCCGCAACACACGAGTCTCCTTCAAGTTGACGAAGGGCAATAACAGCAAGGATGCTACAAACATGTTCATCTATCCAAGTATCCGAAATTTATTATTAATGTCGTCAATTTATTAACTTGACTCGAATAGCTCGGTGCCCCTCGTTTACATAAATAGTCGTATATATATTTTTTTAACGGTACGAACCTTTCAAGGATCCATAAAGAAAATAAACGGCTGTAAAAGAAAACTCGAAGGAAATACGATAGATAATTGGAAATGTTACAGACCTCGCATCTGTGTGTAGTAGTCTAAAGGGAAAGAGGTCCGTGTAAGGATAATGTGTGTGTCTTTGTAGTTAATATCAAGGAATTATGACTAAAATCGACCGGCCATTAACTGTGGATTTAATAAATTTATGACCCTTGGTTAAGGGGAAAGTCAAATTCTGTTTGGCATCTGGCAAGAGGGAAACCAAAATCACATGTCACATGGACAGGGACACCCAGAAAATTATTTACAGATGAGGCAACTCGTATCTATCAATCTAATGAATAAGTTATAAGCAAGTGATGTATGACAGTGAATTCTATATCTTGTCTTGTTTACTTCGTCTGTGTCGTTCGCGATGGACAACAGCGAGATTGATTGATAGAACGTGATTTTCCCAAAAAAGACTTGAGAAGCGTTTTTTTTTTTTTTTAAACGTGCGAGAACTTTTTTTTTGGCATCTCATGGGAAATTGGGAATACCCGCGTTTGTGTAACGATTGAGGATTTGGTAAAGAAACCATTTGGTAATGCGATTTGGACTAGATGTGTCTATTTCGAGACAAACTGAGATGATGCCCAATTATGGAGCTAGTTTCAAAGTCACTTGGTGTAATTGAGGCAGATAAAATCATTTTGAAGACCGGTGCGGCCAATTTTAGAACCAACTGGAGATTTCAAAATCAATTGTGACCAGTGTTGCCGGAGAGAAATATTATAAGGTATTACTGCAGCCAAAAATGGGGAGTATTTTGAAAAAATTGAAGAACAGACATTTTTAAATCTTAAAAAATAAAAATGTGAGCGCTAACATTTTTTTTTATCTTTATTTAAAAAAAAAAAAAATCGGTTGAAAATAAATAAATTATTAATTCTAATAGTTAACAAAAGTATGTAAGTAAATATATTTTCATTTATAAAAAATCTGTCTTACGGCAGATAGCTTTTTGATTTTTTATGTCTTTCTATAAGCTGTTTGTTGTTTGTAAGTTTCATATTACAAGACGAATAGAATGGCTTTTTTTCGATTTCCTTAAGAAACGCAAAATCACTCAGTCATCCTTGACGGAAGATTTGCGTGCGAAGATGTGGTAGGTCTATCAACTTAATCAGCATCAGAAATACTTAAAAATATAGCTTTTCGGCAAGTAACAGGTAATCGGCCGAAGTTGGAGGTCTCAGTATGATTTGTCTATTATTTTTAAATATAGTAGGTCACTCCACTTGCGACGAAACACTACACAAAATCACTTCATCTTTTCTAGCAGTCACAAAAGTTTGTGCAATCAACACATTTTGCTCAACAGGTATATAAATTCATTAACATGGTCTCTATTATGACATTTCAAAGTTTGGTGCCCTTGGGCTTATAGTGTCCACAAAATAATTCCAAAATATTAACACCCACGTGTAATATAGCTTTTATGTGCCAATCAAATTGCAGTGATAAACCCTAATAGGGTCCACAAATTAATTTCTATTGCAACATAAAACCGAAGGTACTTTAGCTGGAAATGTTACGTATACGCCCAGTAGTTGCATTGAAAATCAATTTTCAATAGAAGTTTTGGCAGATTTCACTCCAACGCCACTGTATGGCAAGGGCAAGTACGTACAAACGTACATGCGTTCGCACTTGAATAGAGTATTTATTGAGCGTTAATGACAAAGTTTTCGATGATCTTTGTAGCGAGTACAGTCGGAGGAATCAGTTTAGTCAGTTCCAAGTTTCTACCTCTTGATGGTGGTTCAAGCTTTTTTGTGTTTTTTTCGAGTTTATAACTTCGTTTAGCACTTTTATTATTTTTTGTTGTTTTGTCTTGGAAATCATGTGACTAACTTAAAAGTTTCCAACTACAAAAGAATTCTTTAGATGGTCGGATGTAGAAAAGATGTTCGTTGAGCAGCGCTTTTCAGTTCGTCTCTGAAGCGTTATTTGTTAATATTTCCCAGGAGCACCGTTCTCCTTTGGTTGTAGTACATTTAAAATTAGACTAATATTTCCTCATCAGAATTCTTCAACGAATTTCTTAAAGATTTAAAGTCTGAAGGGCAATTCGCCGTATACACATTTATATTTATTCCAAAGCCATTTGCTCGTTTTTTCGTCTGACAGGAAGTGAAATTTCGACTCCGTATTTATATAACTTAGAAACAGAAAATGTCAGCAGTAGGTTATTACCTTGGTAGGGCCTTACCGAAACTTTATTGAAGCTTTATAGAGGCTGAAATATATACAAGAAAAATATTTATGTTTTTTATTACATTTTTCAATTTTAATTTTCTTATTTTTTTATTTTTTTTCATCTTTTAATAAATATTTTCAAAGACTTTCTGCAATTTTCATGGAGTTTACATTTGCGCACTCGTTATAATTTATATTTTACTTACATGCGTTGCACTGAGAATCGAACATGGGTCCTGCTGCGTAGTAGTCCAATCAGCGTTGCCGGAGAGAAATATAATAAGGTAGTACTGCAGCCAAAAATGGGGACAATCTGTATGGCAGATAGCTTTTTGATTTTTTAAGTCTTTCTATATGCTGTTTGTTGTTTTGTAAGTTTCATATTACAAGACGAACAGAATGGCTTTTTGTCGATTTCCTCAAGATAAACAAAATCACTCAATCATCCTTCACGGAACATTTGCGTGCGATTTTAGCTTTTTTTTGAAGATGTGGTAGGTGTATCAACTCATCAGCATCAGAAATACCTACCACATTTTTACATTACTGAATTCCATTGGTTAGTTATTATATATTGTTAAAAGGCGAATAATTTTATATGTTTGGTCAATAAAACTATCTACAGGAGATTTTTTAAATATAAGAAACATATTAGAACAAACATTATGTATTTACCTCTTTTCGATATCATTAAGATCGATTTCATGTGTACATTTTTCTTCAAGAACTTATAAAGGTTTGGTCAAAGTGTTTTTTAAACACCCATTCTGTATTGGCAATTCGGCAAGTAACAGAAAATCGGCAGAAGTTGGGGGTCTCAGTATGATTTGTCTATGCACCAAACGACAATCTCAGATAACAATAAAATAATTACCGAGCTTACAGATGAAATTTGCATGAAGCCAACGAAAAACAAACTCTCTTCTCAAACTTCTCTTTTTGACGACAGTTTGGAACATAGAAGTGCTGTCAAATTTGCAGTAAATTTATTAAGGTTGAAATTACACTACAAAGAAAATGGGAGTACGGAGGTGTGGAAAGTAGTACAATACTCCTATGGGAGTACTTTTGGCAACACTGAGTCCAATACACTACCTCCTAGGCTAATTCGTCATAAGGCTGTAGCAGTGATAAATCTGAACTACTTGATACATTTTAGAGTTTCGTTAAAATTTGCAATAAACTTGCAGCTTACTCGACCGCAGTTGTAAGCAAGACATTTATAGTATTACCTAATTTATTTATGAGTGTTTATTTAGAATCACATTATTGACATATTTTTCACTTTGCTAAAAGTGTTTTATTTTTTGTCATTTTTCCCCGATTAAGTAATTAACGTTTCTTTAGACAGCTTATTCATTTCATATGAAATACATTTTTACCTCTATACAGCCTCCATATGTAAGTTTACCTCTGTACAGCTTCCAATCGCAAGCGGTTGACTGCATGACAGTTCATTGCTTCTACTGTATAATGCCTTCGGTCAGAAGCTGTAAAGAAGCTTCTAGGAAGCGCTTCGAATCACAAACTTTATCGAAGCAATTCACTTTCCACACATCTCCGACACATTTTCAGAAGTCTAATAGAGATCTTATCGAAACATAATTTCATATCCCTCTATAAAGGTCTTACTGAAGTTATTATTGAAACAATTACTTCGAAATGGATCAACTTCGGTTAACAAATACTATAGCAGCTCTATCGAAGCTGTTGCCTACAGAAATTACAAATTTGAGCCTTACCGAAGTCAAATCGTTACTTGGGATATTTTATTGAATCTTCATTAAGTCTTAAGCCAAAGCTTAGAGACCTACAAATGTTGCCAAACGTTTGCATAACATTCATAAGTTTGAGAATAAATCGCCAGATATTTTTATGGATTGCTGTTGAACAAGGAATGCTTAAGATTGTCTTTTTTTATCAAGGTAGCTGTTGAATATTAAAGATGAGGAATAAGCCTGGACTTAAACTGTTTCCAAAATCCAGCTCGAGAGAAGACAAAGTAACACTCCAGCGGTTTATTTTTTTATTCTCTTGTCACTTTGCGATGACTAAACTCACCTTGTCAGTTCTATAAAACTAAGCGCTGCCAAGTTCGGCAAAAGTGGTATTTGTCTTAGAAATCGGCAATTTCATTACCTTTGGTGTCAGAATGCAGAGTCGGCATTCTGTAAGCCGAAATGTTCAAACGTTTTCGTGTGCACGAAAGATTTACTTCTGCAACTTAGAGCAAATTATTCGTGTGCACGAAAACGTTTTAACGTTTACGCCTTACAGAATCTGACCCCAGGTTCCAGTATTACAAGTAGCTGGCAGGTTTTATTTTTTAAAGGGAAACGCACTTAAACTCATCCCCATGCATCTGAAAACGCCGGCGACATCTCCGACCGAGCGGATAAAATAAAATTAGCAGTTCCCAAGACGCAAACCACCGGCAAAACTTTATCTAATACTCCATCACTTCAATTAGATACTGATCTGCCATTTAGCTAAATTGAGTGCATCCCATGAATCTTGGATTACACAACGTGAATGCGATGCTGATCATTTTCTTAATGATACGACAACTTATCTAAATGCACCGCCACCGGAGGTTAAACAAGCAAAAATGACACACAACTTAGCAATTGCAAAATTGAATAAACACCAAACAAGCACGAACACAAATCCCCATCAGATGCACGAGCTGCTCGTACACCCGCACCCACCATTGGCAGTGCACTCTCAGAACACACACAGATGCTGCAGAGAAATTCATTGTATAGCATACCCTGTCGTGTCCGTTGCAGTCGTCTTTATCTCTCACATCTCAAGTTGCGCATACGCTCGCAGGGTGTAAAAATACGGAAGGCAAACATTCGTCTCGTCCAGAGTACGAGTGATAATTTGGCATGAGGGCTGTCTATAGATAGCAACAGCCAACAGCCAACAGCCCCCAAGTCAAGACACCCGTCAAGACACCCAGGGTGGGGGCGCCTCAGTTGTGACTGATGGCATGGAAGATGGAAGTAGGTAGTTTGTTAATTCCATTGCACAAATTATTATTTATTTACATTCGCAACAACAGCGTCTTGGTATTATATACGGCACTCGAGTGCTCTGCGGCTCATCGGGCGATGACAACTCCCCGTACAGTCTCAAGAGCTACAACGACATGGCACCCGGATGTGTTGTCGTCGTCGTCGTGTGCAAATTAAGCTTCTGTCTTCTGTCCTTCTTGTGATGGCTGCCAGTTGGCATGTGTGCGTGTGTTTCACTGCAAAGCCTCTTAAAACGTACGATGCCCATCACGCGTAGAATGTGTGCTGGGGCATAATAAAAAGGATTCCGCGCTGGCTGTAATGAGATTTTAATGCCACTGGGTATGGTGGGGGGCCTCCATCGAAATGGTGGGATAAGAGAAATGCTTCTCCTCTATTAGCACCCTAAAAACACAGAAGGGATCCTCCAGCGACCGAGGAAAGCAGATATATAAATTAAGAAAATTTATTGAGTTTTCTTTGACGGAAGCACTCTTGTGGTGTATGGTTGGTCCATTTGCAAAGGAACCTAATGGCCTCGCTTACTGCTGGTGATGCTAATGAAATATACGTTCGCCATAAAAAAGGGAATAAGGGGATATTGGGTGCAAGTATAGGCCAGCGAAGGCAATAACTATAACAATAGGAAATAATGAAGAAAACTAAAGGCAAATTGATTTGGGAAATGGTCCAACGGTTAAGTTTATTGTTGGGAATGTACTTCCGGAACTTCTTGTGTATATAACATTCCTTTTTGGGGGAGATGTCCGAAAAGAGCGCTCGTCATTAAGTTTGGTTTGTTCTACTTGGGAGATTTTTCGACTCTTTGTCGATTTTATCAAAATTGTGGTCGACTCTTTGTCGATTTTATGAAAATTGTGGTCGACTCTTTGTCGATTTTATGAAGATTGTGGAATACTCGTCATTTTGCAGTGAAAATAATTGGCTTACATGTACTAAATCTTCCTGGGGCCTTAGGCTGATTTAAGTTAACTTGTCAAAAAGCAGGATGCTCAACCAAAGCTGGCAAGGGGATGGAGAGAAACTACGGATAACTTGACATCTACCCACATATAACCTGAAGCCAACATTTGCGTATCAACTGCACTGTCGGTTATGACAGTCAAACGCCAAGCGTCCTCTAAAAAAGAAAAGTTCAAACAAGGACATTTCCCAATCACAACCTGCCTTGTCAAAGATTCCACTGTCAAAAATACTCGCAACGCGGTTGAATCTCGAACTCGTTCAGTATTCGTCAGCAAAATAAAAGGCAGCACAAAAACTGTGTTACCGACAGTTAAACTCGTCCAGAAAATCGAAGAAGCCATTGTTGCCACCACAATTATACCAGCTAAGTTATAGGCAATTAGGGATCAGGCTCGGCATTCTTCAAGGCGAAATGTTCAAACGTTTTCTTTAGCACAAAGTTACAAATTTGCTTGTGTAATATAGGGCAAATCATTTGTGCGCTCGAAAACGTTTGATCGTTTCGCCTTACAGAATCTGACCCAAACTTGTTCGACTTATGATCGACATGTGTTTAACCCTGTTTTAAAACTGTTTCACAGACACTGTTGCGACTCTTCCGCTAATAAGCTGAAAGATACCTGTCTAAAGGTGCCGCCATTTTCTTTATGCAAATTTTCCAAGCACAACAAATACCTTTATAGATACAACTTCTGAAGCACATACAAAATGCAGCTGTAGTTTCAACCTTCAATATTCTCTTGGAGAGGCAAACAACAACAAAAAACAAACATCCCCAGTCTAACGTCAGCCTTTTAATATCAAACGAAACCACTTAAAGGAAAGCATAAATTTATTCTCGACTTTCTCCTCTAGAAAGCAAAAAAAAAAAAAAATAAAACCACTTGTGATCCAGCTTAGCTGGAAGTGTAATAAATTTTTATCACTTTTTCGTCCCCCCCTCCACAGTTTCCTTTGAGCAGAGTCACCGACTTTCTGAAAACACATTCCGTCCACGTACACACATGTCACATCTTTGAAGTCAAATACAAAAAAAAATTGTATTTCAAATAGAGAAAGAGGACCATCTCTCATGTGAGAAGCAGCAGCCACATCCTATTTCGGCCCCGCTCTACTACCGCAATATGTCTCTCCCTAAATCATGTCACTTTGGCTGAAGAACAAAAAGGTGTACCCGTAATAATCCTTTTTATTCGCCCCACCGTAGACAAGTCGCCCAAAACACCCGTGATGCTGAAGCTGAAGCACACATGGATTTCCATTGAAATCGGTTTTCCTTACCCACCCTCCCCGCAACGGAATCCATATTATGAGCAGTGCACCGCATACCCGGGCAAGTGGGAGGAAGCACTGTTTATGCAGTTTTATATTTTTCTCTTTAAGCAAATGACCTCATTTTGTGGTTCTTTGTTATCCTTTTTCTGGGGCAGGTATATCCTCCATATAAATGTCGCTTCTGTATCATTATGCAAAGCGCTTTTACTACCGTGTGTGTATATTCATGGAAAAGTTTCACCACCTGCATCCTTTGTCGTCCTGCTGAAAGACGAACTATACAAGTTGCTATTTCAAATTCATCGTTCCCCTGTTTTTATGGCCATGAACGGGAGAGGCAAGAGGAAACAAAATAAACGGTCCAGCAGTGGATGAATATTTTTATTGCCAATATTCCTGGACACCATCGCTGATATTCGAACTATGTTCTCTCAATAATTTATGTACTCACAAGGGATACCCATTTCGAGCTACTTGGAGAAGTTTCAAGCAAACTTTAAATTGTTTTCTATTGATTTTATATCCAGGACACCACTCACAGTGGCATCTGTCAACTTATGTAGCTACTTCCGGTAACATGAAAATGCCCGAGTCATGTTGACATCAATTTAAGAGTAAGAATTGATTTGAGGTTGTGTGTAAGGTGTTGACAGTAGATGACAGCTGACAGTTGGACTTAAAAAAAATTTCTCGAGCTTTTTTTTGGGTTAGGGTATTCGGATAAGTGGATTTAAATTTAACTCTGTGATAGGGGTTGTGACAGTTGGATAACACTTATTTTCACTTTAATTTGACAGATAATTGAGGGATCCGTTGCAATATATACGTCCTGATGAAAGGCGTAAAACAAAAAGGTGTAAATGTTGGCACGTCGTCAATATTAGTTTAGGTCTTATAGTGACGGAAAGGAGCGTCATTCCTGGCTAAAAGGAGCAACCTTTTAAAAAGTTTGGTGAGCGAAATCAAACATTAAACTCGTTCCTAAACATTCTTCTTAATTTACGCTGTTACTTTCAAGTAGTGCGCTTCAACTGAGTCGACTAAGTAAGTTCTAAACCCGTGTCTGTTGACTTTTTTGCTATAAAAAACTACTACCTTATCCCGGAAGCTATATGACAATTTATTTTATTGGCGTCTGACTGAAAGGGACAGCCTTACCTAACACACAAAAATACGTGACAAGTATTTTGATCGGCCTACGAAATTTCGCTTTCCTTAAAACAAAATGGCTTCCAGAAGTGATGACACATACTTTGATCGGCCATCTTGTTTACGTGGTGGAGACTATGGTAGACTTTAGCATGTTGATTTTTTTTAAAGCGATGGCTTACGAAATTTCGCTTTCCTATAAAACAAAATGGCTTCAGAAAGTGATGAACGGACAATTACTTATTTATTTCGTATAACTGATTGATGAAGTTTTGGTTTTATTTACTGAAAACAATTACCATTCTCATTTCAATTGTTTTAAATCAGAAGTAGAAATGTTTTCAAGTGATTGCAGAAATGTTGATCGCCGGAACTTTCCGTTTTTCCTATATAAAATTATGGGCAGAACATTAATGACAGCTTAGACGTCTGATTGTGTGATATCATTCTTACGCCTTTATTAGCAAAAATTGCTGACAAACGAATCTCTCTGTTCCGTTTCGTGCAAAATTGCACGTGCGTGATGTAGAAAAAGAGGTATTATATTGTAATAGATGTCATAAATCTGTCCTTCCCTTCAACATTATACAATGATCGAAAATGTCCCATAGGTAAATATTCAATGTAACTGACAGACGGTAAATTTGACAGAACTTATAAAACTTTAAAATAACTCATTTAATTGTATATTGAATAATTAGAAACAAATTATAGGCACCTTCTCTCTGCTCACATATTTATAGAAACTATTACTGGAAACACTATTTCAAATAGTTTATATTTAAAATTAACATTTAATTGCTATTGACAGTAAGTAACAATCAACTGTAGGTCTGTAGCTTTATTATTTATGACCTTAAATCATCATCGGGCTTTGTATTGTGCAACACATTTCTAACGAAGTTGCACAATTTTTTTCCCACAGCCTTGATTGTTGTGTAAGTTTGTAGTTTCTTTGGCGTCCAATTACACCCACAATCGATTAGAAACTACAAACAAAAAGAAATTGTGTTTACGATAAAGTTAATGAATATTAAAAATAAACCGTGTTTACTGCAGGTAAGACATTTTTTTTCCTCAAAATTAATTGCTGGTACTCTGCACCCGTAAAGTATGACAATCAGTAAAAAATGCATAATTTTTTTTATTACTTTTCTTATGGAACAATAATGACTCACTTTTAATTGTAATTGTCGCGTGAATGAGGAATGTTTATACAGATAATTAGTCCGGATGCGGCTGTATTTATCTGCAAGTGAGTTACATAAGGTGAAAGGTGAAGGAACGGCGCGATGTTCACAGAGATATATTTAAATATTATATTCCTTTGCCCAGAGGTTCACCCAGGTACTCGTACCTTGATACGAACAACTGCCAACCCTGTTGAGTGATTACGAATTTCGAAATGCAAAAATTTGATCGATTCAAATTGACTTGTATCAGTCTAACCACACTTTAAACAAAAACAGCTTTCCTCCTCAAAATTCCATCTGTCGGCAGAAATGCCAAACGACAAATATCCAATAAGAGTCTGGTCACGGGACTCCACTAAATTTCAAAGCACACTCGCTCACAAGAACTTTAAACCTTTCGTATATATATCCGCAGTAACACCCAACGACACGTCAGCATTTATATACAGCTCCATCGTGCAAGTATCCGATTCGCAATTCCTCCGCCCGCAAAGGAACCTAGAGCATATCCACATTTGCAAGAATATCGCCTTCCACTTGAAATATTTTTAATTCGCCTAAGTACACGCGAATGGATGTCACATTGGGGATTTGAACATAAAACCGCTCTCAGTGCTCAGTAGAGGGAATCTTTTCGATTCGACTTATCCACGACATAGGAGATAGGAGCTCGCTTAATCGCACACACTTTACGAGCTTCACCGAGAGAACGGGGCGAACGAATTAAAACTTAATTAAGAATGAAAAGGAGGTGGATTCAATTGCATCAATATGCACAAAATCGGGACGTAACTGTAGGGGCGGCGGCAGCATCTGCCCCATTGACATGTCACGAGGGTGTTTTTGAGATCAAAAGACGACAACACATCCACTCCAATTAGCAGGATACAAAGTACGGGCGCATATGCAACAAAAGCAAAATTGTTTGCATTGAAATGTTGCAGTACACAATACACACACATGAACAGAGATAAGTTATATGTATCACATCCATCCAATTAGGCGCAGTGCACACACAAAGTCGCGCTAAATTGACGGAGTGCTAAGGCCCGATGGCTCTGATGGCCCGAACACAAATGAGTCTGTTTTGAATAAAAATGCAGATTTGTTTGAGGCGAAAAACAAAAGGATGCTCCACAGAGCGGGGAGTGTTTCGGTTCAAGTTGAATAGGTGCACGGGGTTCCATCTAAAAGGTGTTTGGCTATATGTGGATGCATTCTGGATAATGAAACGCTTTTTATTTCAACTATTCATGTAGAAGGTGTGGGCTGGAAGTACATGCAGAACATTTAAGTAAAAGTTCAGTGTTCGAATAGAGGAAGCATTTAGACTTCAGGTGGGTTGCATTCGAGTTTTGGGTGGGTGTGTGTTGCTGTTTGTGATGATCAGGAATGGGACATGCCAATGCCAAAGGCCTGTGGAGTAATTCGAGGTGTTTTGCTCTAAAATTGAGTTCCTTCTCAATTATTTGGTTTTCCCAATTAGTATTGCAGATTCGGCTGTTTTTCGTCTAGGTTCAGTTTAGAGGGGAGAAATGGGAGAAGTGCACTCAACACTGAGCTGCAAAAAATCCTCCAACTTAACCAAACATGTAGAAATTTGTCTCGCAAATAAATTCATGACGCAAGACTTTTTGAAGCATTTTATGCAAAAATTGTATTTAAGTACATTTCAAAAAAAAATTCATCCAACTTTTGTTTGTCATATGGTTGCCCATTTTAAATATAAACAACAAATTGTTTACATTACATTTTTTTCTAAATCCTAATCGCTCGTTGCAGAAGTAAATCGTTTGTGCACATGAAAATGTTTGAACGTTTCGCCTTACAGAATTGATTTTGCAAAAAAATATCAGTGGTTTTGGTAATAAAATGAAAAACACTACTTCTGGGAGTTATAAAAACTTCTATTCCTTATTTCTTCCACTTCCTAGCTATAAGAAAAACCAACCGTAGGCAGTTTTAATAAAGGGTCCGCCATCTAACTTTTTTTTTTTCAACTAGTGCTTATTTCGCGAATGGTAACACTTAGCTCATGTCTGATTTGACAGATAATTAGTTTTATCGTTCCGCTGAACGAATATGGTTGTGTATACGCTTGAACAACGCTGGGAAATATTGCGACATTACTTTGAAAATCATGGTAATGTTGCAGAATGTGTGCGAAAAAAAATCATCTTTTCAGATGAAGCTCATTTTCATCTTGGCGGGTATGTAAACAAAATTGTCGCATTTGGGGCACAGAAAACCCGCACGCATACATTGGAAAGCCGATATACCCAAAACGATTCACTGTTTAGTGCGGAATTTGGTCCAGAGGCATAATTGGGCCATTTTTCTTCGAAAATGAGCAAGGAGTGGCCGTTACAGTCAATGGCGATCGTTATCGGGCCATGTTGAACGAATTTTTGTTCACAAAAATTGAAGAGGAGGATATTGGCAACATTTGGTTTCAACAGGACGGCGCTACGTGCCACACAGCCGAAGCTACACTCGATGTTTTGCGCTCTGTTTTTGAAGATCGCATTATCAGCCGCAGAGCTGATGTCGTTTGGCCACCTCGGAGCTGCGATTTGACACAGTTGGACTATTATTTCTGAGGTGCCGTAAAAGATAAGTGTTACGCCGACAAGCCAGAGACAATTGACACTTTAAAGGACAATATTCGTGAAGCCATTGGTGAAATACAGCTGCACACAATCGATAATGTGCTTAAAAATTGGACCGATCGTGTAGGCTACTGCATGGCCAGCCGAGGCAGCCATTTGAATGAAATTATTTTCCATTATTAACCGGAAGGATTGTACTTTCAAATAAAAAAAGAAATTTGAGAAAATATTCAGTAGTTTTTTTTTTATAGCATTTTCAAAAAAAAAAAGTTATTTGGCGGACCCGTTACTTTCAAAAAGGAGGTCTACGTAAAAGCGCAGTTCGAAAAAAGAATCCCTGTTTAGAACAGACCCCGAGTGGTCAAAAAAAATATTAAAACTACAAAATCAGTTAAATGTTCTTGTACAGCTTTTTTTTAATTTTCGAACTCGAGTCGGAACAGAAAAGTGTCGAAAAATCACCTGAGAAAACTCAAAACTCCCCAATAAAAGTTGTTCCGAAAAGAAGCCACAATTATCACACGACGAAACTGCCACGAAACGCTCTGTATCTGTAATATATAGTTAAAAAAATTGCCAATAGAAAGTAAGTGTTCAAAAATGTTCTTAACCCTGAAAGTATGCATTGGTTTCGACGCGACTTTTTCTCGATTCAAGATTGATATTAAATGGAGTGTTCACATGCACGATTTTGAATATAAAAATACGGTTGAGGTTAATTAAGAACTATTGGCAACTGAGGATCAAATAGGTTAGTCTTATTGAACATTTCTGTCAGCAAAGCAAACTAAAGTTGATAAATAATCGATTAAACCATTCAGATTGACAGCCTGCATTTATGCAAGCATTTGTAATAAAGTTCTTTGAACTGTTTATTTTTATTCACATACGTAATAAGTTTAAAAGTTAAAAGCACTGAAAGTAGTTTACTAGTAGTATCATAACATCCTTTTAGAAATTTAGGCTTAGTAATCTTTTCCAACTTATCTGTTTAAAAGCCGCTTCTACTTGGGATAAAAACCTAGCAAGTCTCTCAAAAGTGTCAAAAATATTGCTATAAATAAAATTGCGTGCTGAAGATTCTACTTTACTTTATCTCAATAAAACCGGCCTCATATTTAAACAATAATTAATAATTACAGAGATCTACTAAAGGTATGCAGTACTGAGTAACTAAAAACGAAAAGTATCGTTAGTTCCAAAAGTAATCCGCAAGAAGTCGCAAGAGACAAGAATCGTAGTCACACTTTATCTGCGCAAAAATGATTCACTGACAAAAGCACAGTTCAGTTCTTAATTTAAGGGTTTTAGGGCAGAATTTTATATGTCTTTTGCGATAAAGTCTAGCACAGTGTTAATTTTTTTTGCCAACATTTGTTGTAAATTCAATACGGATGCCAACCCTGGTTTGATGTCGTAATATTGGTGAACAAAATCAGTTTTCAACAGAATTAAGTGAATGGGGCTTCGTATTTAGATATCCAATTCTTAAACTAACTAGATTTAGATTAAATGATTTTTATTAATCAAAAAAACATGGCATTGCCGTCTGCCGATTGACATTATTATCTTTGATACATATTTTCGATTCTCTTTTTGTGTCTGTTATTTTCTTAAACTAACTAAAATTCAAAGGACCTTCTACCCAAGAAATACGTTTCACCCCAATTATGGTGCCTGAAATGCGTTATTTTCTTCAAAATTCAAATATTTTTTTTGAGACCAAATTGTTTTACATAAAAATATGAAATTTTGACAAAGAGCGCTGCTGTTTTTTTGTGTGTGATACCTAAAGATCTGCTTTTGTAAAAACTCTTATAAAACTAGCTATCGTGACTTTTAAAAATAAAAGTCAAAAGTGTGCTGAAAAAATCGAATTATCGCCCGCACATTGCCACATTTCCAAGTTACTCAAAATCCCATTCGTTCTAATGCCCGCTATATGTTGTAAAGATGATAATCGGCTAATTACTGATGTCACTGCTAAGTAAAAAAGAAAAAAACGTGTTTACCACAGCACAACAATATCCTGTGGGTTATATAACTAAGCAGCGATTAGCATCAAAATTTATAATATTTTTCGCTTTTAATTACTTTATTGCTCATTCGACTATACAAAGCCAAATAAATCAACAGCTACCCACCAACATGTTCTCGCTAATACAAATCCACCCGTGAGATAATTATGTTGGCAATTTATGTTATATTCAGAAAAGTCAACTCATTTGAATTGGAAATGAATTTCGATTTGACTGCGTGATTGAATTTTTACCCAATTAGCTTAGAAAATTGCTCCAATGTATTTTGCGATTTAATTAATTTCGAATGCTTTACGGCAACCGAAGAACAAAAATGAATTCTAACGTGAGCGTATTAAAATTAATCGATGTAAATAAATTAAAAGTTATTAGAATTTACGACAACATTTGATCACAATAAAAACTCTTTAAAGATAAGCGGTGTATTTTGCAGGTTAGGCTTAATTGTTGACAGATGCCAACTAATTTGTTTATTTTCTGTTTGTTTCAGATCTGGATTCGTCGTTTCGTTGAATCAAAGGTTCTTCTTTTGGGAAACACTGAAAAATGGTAAGCCAAGTTGTAATATTTTTCTTTGATTGTTTGACATTTGACATTTTACAAAAAAAATGGCGTACTTCCCTTTTTTAGCGCAGTTTTTGTGTAATTCAAGTTTAAAATTTAGAAATCCGCCCCCAGCCGGCCGAAAAAAGATTACAAATTCGCTTCATTAGAAGAGATGTGAGATGTACACGAATACATACTTCCATTTCCTCTTTCTGCACTTACTTCTTGTTTGCCTGGAATCGCTTGTGATATTTGCCACAGCGGTGGGGGAACTTTTGCCTTATCCAATGATTGCTTCGGGGCTGGTGATTCATTAAAGCGGTTTTTATCGTGTAATTTCCTCAATTTCTTCATTTCAGAAAAATTATATTTTTTCCTTTGAATTTACTGTCGTTTTTATCTGTCAAATGAGGGGCGAAAAGAGAGGCAACAAATAAAAGGAAGTTAGCAACTTTTACTGTGACAGTTGGTGTCCTTACACTTCTCACTATTCTGACTGAGGCTGACTGCTAGGATTGAAATCGATTCTTTGTTCTGAGAGGCGGAATTCTTTATTCAATCGATTTAGTTACACTCGTGGTGAAGAATAGTTAAATCTTAAATTATTCAAAAGATATTTCCCATGACGAAAGTTCTGTTAATGGTGGTGAGAACAAAAATGCATTCAGAGCTGAAAGTCTCGACTTAAAACGAATTTTTGTATTACATGGTTTACAGCTGTTTTTGCAGCAATTCCTTTTTATTGCCATTGGTTCTGGAAAATTGTAAAGCGAAATTCTTTTGGAATTTGGAGCAGCTGTGAGCCGGACTGGGTTTTTTTTTGTGCGTGGATTTGTTAAAACTGCTTACCCAATCCTTATAGACTTCTCAGGCCTAGGAAAGGGGTTAATGCTACCACATTCAATTCCAATTCAATTCGCCCTTAAGAAAGATGCAGAAATATGAATTCGTCTTCATCAAGAGGCCAATAAGCATGATGCAGTCATATACCTATTTAAGACAAACCGCTAAATGTCATCCTGATTGTCTTTAAACGCAAGCGATTTCCTCAACAAATTGTCAAATTGTTTTTCTTCTCCTACTTCTCTCCCATCTCCACTGCAACTTGTTTCAAAGTTGACACAATTTGTCAATCTGACAAAAAGCTCCTGCCACGTGTGTTCGCCAATATCTTATTCCCAGCCAGAATATCACCATCCAATATTTCCGTATTCGAAAATAGCTCGACTGTGAGATTGCCATCAATAACGCGTGATAAGAAACATATGGGCACCATATGACTCATGGCGTTCATAAATCACTGCTCCAACTCTTTGACAGATTCCAAGGTTTTCCTTGAACCATTAATCTTCTTCGACGTGTTCCTCTCTTCCGACAACTCCATTGAATAAATATTTAAACAAGAAACTGATTTTCATTCCGTATTCTTGCAGAGTCGCTTCAAGATGTCGTCAATATTGCTGGTTAGGCCATCTCGTAATCCAACCCCGAAGTCACCAGTAAACAGCGACAATGCGTCCACCGCTGACAGCGAGTTCGGCCAAAAATGAAGTGGTCCAACCACTGGGGCTGCAGAATCTTAAATCGAAAGAAATTCGCTTGGAAAATCACCAGCAACAACAGCAACGCCTTACAGCACCAGCCAACACGACCAGCAGCAGCAATAACAACAATAACAACAGCGAGGACTACGACCAGCCGACAGCCGAGTTTCGTATCGTTGATCTCAGTACATCACCGCCAGTCTCACCGGATAGTGCATTTGCCAGATCCCCAGCAGCGTCGACGACAAAACGACTCCAGCGACAAACGACTCTGCGATCGAATTCGAACTCGAATTTCTTTGTTAATCATCTGGACGAGAAATACGTACTCTTCGAGTCATTCGCTTCGAATGATTCATCAGTAGTTAGTGGCGAACATCATTTGCCGCTGTCCGAGACAGAACCGCTGTTGACAAACATCGAAGCGACTGTCTCCGATCCGGATCGTTCGATTTGTCTACACAAGAATAGTGCCTCGTTAATATTCACCAAGAAGGACGTGCCCACTAAGAAGCACCATCACCATCATCACCATCACCAGCGGGAGCATCACCGGGCGAATAGTTACAGCTCAGGCGGTAGTTGTTATGTTGACGATTGTACGCTAGAGAGCCAGCCATTCATATCGCAGCATCGACAGTCGATTGGCGCACCTGGAGAGTACTCTAATCAACGCTATAGTCACAGGAGCTATCATAATCATCAGCATCTGGAGAACGGTGCCGGACTACGTGCACAGCATCATCGGCGAAGTCTGCCGTTGAATTATTCAGGAGGATCTGGTGGTGGTGGTCAACATTCAGCCTATAAACCGACAACGACCACAACAACGGCTGCGAACACAAGAAAACAGCACGCGTACTCTTGGTACGCTCCAGTCTATAGTGCCCTTGAGGAGGAATTGGAGCAGGATTCTAGGGTGAGTTGTGGTTCTCTTTTGTGGTAAAATTTTCGGTGAGGCCGTGATGAGAGAGTGGTGTTTGAATGCATTTTAAATGTTCTTCCTTTTGAAGCTAGAATTTTAAGCGCCATCTACAGGTGGCAGAATTGCAACTATAAAACGCATTTCACGATTTTGCTTGCTTCAATTCACAATCGAACAACACAATAGGTCCATTCGCGTACTTTTACGAGCTAAGCACTAAAAATCTGTCAAACTCGAAAAATTGAGCGAAAGTCTATCAGAAAGCTGAAAATATACTCCAAAGTACGTGGATACACTTCGAGCTACTTTGAGCCACTTACATCTTTGAAATCTAAGCCATATCACAAATAAATTTTGCAACATATGAAACGTTCTACATAGGAGAACATTCGACCACCACCGAATTTTCTTCATTTTCAGATATCTTATTTTTGTGTACAAGTGATTTTTAAAACGGATTTTCAATTTGTTTCCTGCCAATTTTGCGCAATTGACATTTTTATCAGTACTTGCCGGTTGAAATGCTCTGAGCTGTTTCGAGCCAAGAGAGGAACTGCTCGTTACTCGTTATTTTGCTAATTTTCTCTTTTTCTGTCATTTTTGATGAGCACGTGTATAGACTTTGTGCGATTGCGATCGATTTATATCGATTGCGTTCAATTCACACCGCGTACGCGAACGAACCTAATTTTAAATGAATATCACAGTCAGAAGCTGTCAAAAATTAAAGTACATTTAAGGGTGCAATTAAAACCAAGTCATTTAACTCATCATCATTTCTGCTATTAATCAGAGAAGGACCTACATTCCAAAATTTATTTTATTACTAACGTCGTACTTCCAACAAAAACCGCAAATCTATTCGCGTGTATCTGCGATGCTTTATGTAAATTAAATTAATTTAGGTGCTAACTAACAAAGCCACCAACCCACACCTAATCCTTACTCATTGGAGAGGTATTACCGGCCACAAATTCGTCTGCGATACGGCCCAAATGAACACGGGCCATTGGCATATACTCGTAGTTCATATTTGCTTTGCGATGACGTTGATGAATTGCATTTGAATCTAATATTCGTGACGTTGAAATTTACCAAACGACTCTCACTGCTCAAGGAGAAAGCCATTTCATCCGCACACCATTCGCGGAGAGATATTCAAATAATTACTAGTAATTACGGCCGGAACGTTGGTATGACTTATGTTTTCTAAATAAATCTACACAACCGTACATTTGTGAATACAGTAATTTGCTTTCGAATGCAAATTTAATTGAATGGAGAAAATTGAATATGAGATTCGCCGGAATCGCCGATTTGCACAGCAGGCTGATAAAAAAATCCCACTTAACTACAAGTTATTGTGAATCATCACAGCATGTCGATCTATTCACGTAAACAAAATAAATGGGGTCTTCCCGTTTTGCGAACTGTGTTCTTAAACTGCCCACGCATCTGCGAATAAGTAAATGTTTTAAAAAGAATTGACTCTTGATTTTGAAGGGGGCTTTTCCTACATTCCAGTGAACCAGTGAATCATCGAAAAATTCACTGCCGCTGTTCGATTCGCATTCACTAGTGATAGCGAATATGTACTTCATTTTGTTGCTAATATTTTGTACTCAATTGAAAGCTCTACACTGTGGGCCTTACTAATAATCATTTTTAACCTCCACACTAAATATTTTGTAGGTCACAATATGCAATTTTGTATGGAAAGTTTCGACATTGCGAGTTCGAACAATTTAGCCTAGACACTAAAAATAATTATTAGTATTGTGGTGTGTTGGTAATGAAGTAGATCTAAATTCAAAAAAATTCTTCAAGTATACTGTTTACGACATAAGCCATAATAAAACGTTTTGTATTCGAATGATTAAACTTCGACACATTATCGACTTCTTTTATGTTTTGTTCTCACAATTTATTTAATTTAATATTTAATTTCACGAATTGATTTCTGACAGTTGCTGTCTTTGGGCCTTATTAATAATCATTTATAACCTCAACATTAAATATTTTGTAGGTCACAATTGGTAGTTTTATATATAAAATTTCTCCGAAACTTTGCCAAATCCAGCCTGGAAACTAAATATGAATATAATTTATTTGTGTCGCCCTTTCAATAGAAAATGAGTTTGAGTAGTTAATAATTGTTTAAGTAAGTGTGCTTTGAGAACTATTCGATTGTGAATTGAAGCGTAGTAGTGGAATGGATTTGGTAGTTGATATTCTGCCACCTACGAATCGCGCCCATTACTTAACTGCTGCCAGTCTACAACCACCTTTTTCTTTCAATCTCCATTAATTGGTTTATTCTTTTTCATTTCAGGACTCCTCACCGATTCACAATCTGGCCAACGCAAAGAAAACGGCCAACCGCCAGGTGCCATCGCCTGACAATGAGACCGCCGCTTTGTTAGACTCCAAGAATCAAATCAACATTCAACCGCAACTTCATCATACTAACGCTCGCGTTCGACGTACCATATCATCTCCGCAACCGCCAACAAATCTTCAACTTCCATTGACACCCAACGCCACCTATCCGCTACACAACAACAACAACAATAACGCGAACGGCATCAACCATCACTACAACCACCAACAGAATGATATTGAGGGCCCTCATGCAGCCTCACTTCATGCTGGGGGCCCATTGCCGAGGCGGCGGCGTTTCGAGAATTTCCTCAAATCCCTAGTCGGCCGCAAGCCCTCCAAAGATATATCCTTCAATCCACCCTTACTACCATCACCTGAAATAACCATCACCCGGACACCATCCGATCAGAATGTCATTCTCACTGATCCATTCGCAGTGAGGCATCATCAGGAGTTGGTAAACTATCTGCCAGATAAGCTTGCGGCCACAAGCACCACATCGCTCAATACCGCTGTCCAACAAAAGCTACGGAATGTGGTGCCGCTATTGCGACGTGAAGGCAGTGCCGCCAGTTTGCATCAGGAAAAGTCCCAATCGTATGTGCAGTACACGGGTATGCGAAAGTGCGAAACCGTTCTCGCGCTTACACGACAAACATCGTCGCTCTGTTCGCCGGTATCGGATGCGAGTGGGACGCCACTTGGTGTCGGCGGTACCGATAGTGTTGGTCCCATCAACGCGAACGGCATCGAACAAATCCGACCGCTAAATCGACTGCGGAATAGCTTGTCGACCTCGAACGCTACGTGTTCGCGTTGTTCTAGTCTGTTATCGTTGGCCGCGTCCGGTTCACGGTATTCCTTGAATACCGCTAATAGCGGATTCGTAAATGTTAATAACAATTCAAATAATCTAAACAATAACTTTAGCAACCTAAGTAGAAGTAGCGTAAGTAAGAGCAACGATTGTGTGGATGGCGGCAGTAATAGCAGCTCGAGGAAGAGCTCGGCCGGTGCCAACGGCAATAGTCCGCCGTCGAATGTGACGACAGCGACGTTGAACTCATCATCGTCGTCGGGATCAAGCCCGCTATCGCCGGCTATAGTGTCCAGCGGTAGTGGGACAGTGCTTGCCGTCGAAATGGAGGAGTTCACCTGCAAGCTGTGTCTTGTGGATGTGCCGCCCACCGAGGCGACTGTACTTTCGCAGTGCGGATGTCGATTTTGTACTGAGGTGAGTTGTAATTTGTTTTTTAAATAAACTTAAGGAATTTAGAAGTCATTTAACTCAGACATAAAGACATAAAACAATTTGCCACAGAACTCTAAATAATCTTTTTGAAATACCTATAATCATCATAGAATCAAAGTTTGATTTTACCAACCCACAACTGGGAATTTTGTCCATGTAAAAAAAACTATTGTGACCTGCAATATGTTTAATGTGAGGGCTGAAAGCATTTAGATATTTGTTATTTCATTTCAACAATAGTGTCATTTGCCTTTGAACCTAAGTCTTAAATATGATTTAGGTCACAATAGGTGTTGTTGTATTGATAAATTCCCCATTGTGATTTGGTAAAATCGAACCTTCAAAATCTGATCTAAATGGACTTTAACGCCATTGTGATTGCGTAAAATTTAACCTGAAGGCAATAAAATAAGTGTAGGTAAACGTAGATTGTTCTGTTTCAATAAGACCATCTATTGTGATCTACAAAATATTTAAGGTGTATGTTAACAAAGATAAGCATTGCCCACAGTTAATTATTTAGTTTGCTGATCAATTTTATCCGCGATACTAATAATCATTTTTAGTGTCCAGGCTAAATTGTTCGAACTCACAATGGCGACATTTTCCATACAAAATTGCATATTGTGACCTACAAATTACTAATTAGTGTGAAGGTTAAAAACGATTATTAGTAAGGCCCATTAGACCTCACTTATAATAATCATTTTAAAACTTCGCCTTACAAATTTTGTAGGTCACAATAGATTTTGTGAAATTAACCATTAGTACTACCACGCATGGATTCTATCGTACATAGTCTGATTAGTTGTTGCTCTCAGATGGGAAAAGAAACAGAAATGTCATTTGGTATTCAGTTTTACTGGCCAGAAAATGACAGTGCCGGAAGCAATCCCATATGTAAACAACTGTGAGCTAGTTTTCTACAGCACTTACCGCTGTCAATTAAACGGAGACGTCATTCTCATGTAGGCCTCACTAATAATACTAATAATTATCGCTTGCAACCTGCAATCTACTATGATAGCCTTTCAAGTATATTTTTTTTCCTAAACGCTGGATATGAAATCCATTCATAATAACCACCTTGGGCTCCTGACAATCAAAATAATCTGTCGACACTCCCCCATAAAACACCATTTCGCCTGAATTCAATTGAATCGATATTTATGTATTCCTAGCTCGGTGAAAAAAAATCCAACGAAAGCACGGACAAGCAAGTTGACCTGGTTTACTTTTCACATCTACCGTCTGGCACATCGCAATTCGTGTGGAGCATCGCCATGAGCATGGAATTCACCCATCACTGCAACAACTGGAGCAGACTGATAATAATGACGATAGGGTTGAGAGGATGTGGATACGGATACGGATAAGGACGACGCGAAATCGGGCAAAGTGCTTTTGAAATATTTGGAAGCTGCAAACATTTGTTTTGAACGCCAAAGCCGCAGGCATTCTACCGAACTGATGATCGGATTTTGTAATTCATTCGCCCAGTAGTTGGCAACCCTGTTGATAATTACGACCGCAAGTGTGTCAAATGATCCCGCTGTTTGGTCAGTTATTTCGGCTGTGGCGATGCAATTATGTTTCAGTCCTACGGCGAATATTTCACAATCGTAATTACGTGGTATGCGGTTCGCCAGCCCTGTCTTGGGCGGGTTCAACATCAGTTTTCAATTAGCGCAGATAATTTTTGTCTGGAAGCAGATAATTTGGATGAACCACGTATTCCTTTTGAAGTGACCACGAGCAGATAATGAGGCGCAGCAATTGATTTCATAGTCGGTCCGATTAAAGAAAGAGCAGATAAAATATATCTGAACACAAATTGATGCAGCAAGTTGAGAAATTACTGTAATTTGCCAATGGCCGTGAAATTTTTGTCGGAATTTTTGAACTTTTGATCAGAATCACCGCTACAGTCTGTGTGGTCCAATTATTCGAACGACCCTAAAGTTTAATGGGTGTAAAGGAAATGCATTATTTTGCGATGCCCTTCAGAATGGGCTGTATTTTTATTATGGCTTCTACTGTAGTTATTTTTGTGTAGGCATATAGGATCGCTTGCCTACACAAAAATAACTACAGTAGAAGCCATAATAAAAATACAGCCCATTCTGAAGGGCATCGCAAAATTTGTGTTGAAAAAGGTTGAGTTACGATTCTACTCTCAGTTTCCCAAAACCTTTGCATAAACTCTTCCTCAAAAAATTATCAAAAGTTGAAACAGGAATACGTGTCATATGTGGAAGTGCGACCACTCAAATCAGGCAACAAAAACGCCATTTCTCCCTTATAATATATGGCTACCATTTTTTTTATCCGCGATATGATGGGTACTCGAATGAAATCCACTGAAGTGATCATTTCAATTAGTGCTCAAATTAATTAAGTTTTTTCTTTTGTCATTTGTTCTCATAATGTTAATGAGTTCAGTTCAGCAATCAGTTCAAATAACGTTCGCAAATATGAGAAAAAGAAAAAAAAAACGCTTACGACGATTCACTAATTGGGTTTCTCCAGATCCAGAGGCGTACATATATCATCGGATTTGTGAGTTTTATTTCAATCGGATAATTCAATTAGACGGCATTTTAAATAATTTCATTCCAAGTTGTTAACTGATTACATTTGTCACGTCTGACCTTGGAGAGTCAAGTACTGCTTGTTGCAAGTTGTAGAGTTCATTTTGATTTGACGACGACTGGATTTTCCGCAACAGATTAATTTCAGCTGCGGAACAAATGGTGTGGATGTAGTTCAAGATCGAACTCAAGGCTTAATTGCTAGCCAAACATATTCTAGTCGAGTGGGAAGCGAATAATGTCCAAGGTAAAGGAATATGCTTAAAAAGTAAATATTAATTCGATTCTGGTAACACCGATGTAAGTGAAGTATTGACAAGTAGTGCCGAATCATCGCACTAATTTAAGAAAGTAATTTTCTACAAATATTTAGAACGTACATACTTCACTGTAATAAAGTTGCGCAATCCGCTGTCAAGCAGGATACGAGAAAACAAAGTACGAGTATGCTAAGTCCAATCTCCAATTGCTTGTAATGTCACTCAGAGTATTGGTGGCATAAAGTTGAGCATTATCTTACAATGGCTGTCAAACATTTTCCTTTGATACAGCGCACTAGGTAGCAACAAATACATTATTTTTGCGTCATTTCAAACCTGACGGAATCTCTACACCATTTGACTAGGTAGTGCCAATTGAGTGGACTCATTAAATATAATTCCTACAGAAGAGTTTATGACAGTGAAAATTAAATGCAACATCGATTATCTTAAAAACAAACGAAGTTGGTTGTGGTGTAGTTTCACTATGATTGCCAAAGGTGGAAGTGCAATGCTAATACAAAATAATGTGGCCTCTTTCATTCGTTTGATGGATCTGAGTTGATCCAGTTTTTTAAATGGACTTCAATGGAGTCGAGAAATTTCTGCCCAAGTACTTAGTTGATATTTATTTGTCAAATCGGAATGTTAGATTTTTAATTTAAAAAATTCTTCTTCTTTCGTGAATATTTACGTCAAATACTTGAGTTTGTTTTCACTATATCTGACAGCTGGCTGAAGTGAGGACACAAATGTGCACAAGTTAGTTTTGTTTCAAACGTCAGATTTGCATGACTGGTTAATGTATACACGGCTACTATCCGGAGTTTCACTAAGCCTGTCCTATGCAGTAAGTTTTTACTAGCCCTGTCTATACAGTAGTTCAATGCTCTCCATGTCCTCCACATCTTTCCAATTCATTGCCACCACCTCAACTCCCCGGTATCACAAGTCAGTGACAACTTTATTGGATGCCGGCCGTTAACCCCGGTTGAGTATCCACCTTTTAACAATAAATTTCAATACCTACCTTCACTTTAAAGAAATCCTTCCCAGGCAATAAAACATTCATCAAAAGTCGCCACAGCCTGACGCTTTCGAAAATGTTTCCTCGCAACTCTCGATCTCGATCTGAAAAAAAAAAAAACTCTTAAAACCAAATGAAACAAACCCGTCTGAAAACAAAAGACGCACCACCGCAAAAACGTGACTAGCGTGCTGCTCAAGTCGTGTTCGTGTATACTGGTTGCTCTCGAACGCATTCAAAGACCCAACCACCATTATCCAGTCTCCTCAAGAATGAAAATAAATTCCAATTATATGAAAATACATCCCGTAGCCAGCGCTAGCGTACGACCGTCACCGCATGTACCCGAACGATCCAAACCCACACAACACAAAAACAAAATGTCCCTATTGAGCTCTTTGTTTTCTACGTGCATTGTTTATTTTGTAGATTTCCCGCAGCTATAAGGGAGGCGAAAATTAAATTCTTGCGTGATTCGGTTTCGGCCGAATTCGCAATCGCATTCAACAGAGCTCTGTTTGATTTGGTGTTGTTCGATGGCCATACCAGAACAACATATCGATGTGCAGTTAATTATATAATTGCAAATGTCATCCAGAACTGTCAAACGAAATCACGAACACGGCGTAGCGATTAATGAATTGGATTTCGCTCAAAGTGACAGTATAAGCCATTTGACCCCAATTCCGCGGGAGCTCAAATATTTGCGTGGCAGAACATTGTGCGAAGCTTTGCATTTACTTCCATAGACACATTGACCGTTAGTTGTTTTGCAATTTGCATACGCGTTGCCTGTTCGTGGAGCACACTCCACTGTACAGTGTACACTGTCTGGCTATTGTTTTTTGCGAACGCTATATACCGGCAAACATGATGAAGTGCTTACGGTGTACGCAAATATGGGAACGACGTGAAGTTCATTTTTATTCATATCGTGGTTATGACAGAAGAATTTTTTTCTACCTTGTTTATGCCACATACATACTGCGTGAGCTACAGCGGTCTCTTAAAAAGGGTGCTAACAAAAAAAAAAAAAGTGATTGACTATGTAGCGAATAGTTTTATTTTTGTTTTTTGTACTCTAATGGGATTTCGCAGACAAAGTTGCCGTTTGTCATTATGTTTAATAATCACTTTTAAGTAGACAACTTAACGATTATGTTAATTTGATGACTTATAACAAAGGATATTTGCCAAACGTGACTGAGGTGAAGATACAAAATTTTGTTTTGACACTTGGTTGTTAGATAATTTGAAACTCTCAAAGGGATGTGTTACACACTGACAGTTCGTGATGTCAATGGGTGACATAACGTTACCTAACTGTGAAGCGTATTTCAACACAGATTTGACTTGATTTGTGAAAGTCAACAGAATTCAATGTAGATGACATTAATTGCATTCACTTACATTTAACTTTTTATGCAAACTGTCAAAAATCCCAAATCGATAGATTTGAACTCAACTTTCACGTATCAATACGAACAAAACAAGCAATAAAATAATATCATCATGATATCGGCATTTGGGTGCGTTCAGTAAAATTCGGCAAATCGAAGCGCTTCGACTTAATGTGTGATTTCGTTTATAGGAACATCAGTCTTGGAAGTAAATCTTCATAACTAGAACACAAAACTGCAAGTTTCGTAAATATAGAATTTCGTCCTAGTACCAGGATGCCATGAACATAATTAATACAACTTCACAAAACTAACAACCCAAAATGGAAAACATTGAAAAGGAAAATATGTAACCCACAGAAACAGCTTATTCCTGAGAGAGTGTAATTTTGTTTAAATTATCCTTCCAACGTTTTACAGCCCTTCTGCTTCTTTCTTAGTTCCGAAAAAGTAAAAATGTATGGGACAAATTGAAACAAAGTGCAACAATGACTAATCCTTCCACACATAAACTTTGCCATAAATTCCTTTAGGAAATTGAGTTTATTTTCCAGAATTGTACCCACATTCCCAGTGGAGTACTCGTACACATGTAAACTGCTCGCCAAATGTCTTTGAATTTGTCTGTAGTAGGTAAACATACGTTTTGCAGGAGCGGCTTGGTTGGTTTTTTATAGCTGGTCCCACGAAGAACGAATATGCACATATTTGGATTATGTGACATATAGTGGCACGCCCCCTAACATACCACAGACCACACCCGAGATTGTGATAAATAGCTGGCATGTCGATGTCATGTGTCAAAGGTGGTGGCGAAAGCGGACAACTTGAACAGACGTTGTATGCGCGCCCGGTGACTTTTCTTAATAAAACAATTTAAATGCAAGTGCTATTACACGATGATAGGGGTATGTAGCGTGTGGCTGTGGATATCGCGTGTGATTTCTTTCTTATTTTATTTTCCTCGAATGGGGATGTGATTGATAATTGTGCGGCGAGGGAGTGAGGAATGTTTTCTGTTAGATAACGTGTACCAAGCATGAAAATGAAAATCTTCTCAGATGTCAGATGATTGCGACTGTGTCGTCGCCAATTAATTGGTTGGCGGCTGTAGGAATTCATTTATTCAGTCGAGATTGAGTTACACGTTGACGGGGCGTTTGATTAAGTTGACGAGATAATATTACTGCCCGAAGCTGTCGGCGGGGATTTCAATATTCATGCAGTCGTTCCTGAATGACATGTGAGAGTCGAGAATTGCCTTTGGATATTTGGATTTGTGGGGTATCTAGTCTATTATGATGACAGCAGCCGCAGTTCTAAGGATGTTGTTTATATTTTGTTTGATGTGCCGTACTTAATTTCATTCTTCTAACATGTACCATTAAACGTCACAAATTCTCTCTCAGTGACAGAAGCGAATGGGCTTAAGTAACCTGAACGTAAAAACTAGATTGGTCGGAAACGTCACTTTTCCTACGTCAGCCACATATGCGAACTATCAACTTACTATTCAGTCACGAGTTTCTTGACTATATTCGTCGGCTACTCCTAGTCCTACTCAGTCAAGTTGTCAACTTGATAGTCGTCGCAAATGTTTTTTGTTTGCAGGCTAGCTGTCACTTTGACGAACGTCACTGTTGATTTGTTATGCTTTTAGGTGAAAACTATTTCAATCGACGGATAGTAAACTGATAGCGAACACGTCAGAATATGAAAAGGATTGTGGTTTTTGTAAAACAACACAGTCAGCCCTATTCCCGTTGTCGTTTGTCACAAGTCATTTCCTAAAGTATAAGCATGAGTAGTGCAAATTTTAGCTTTCCATTGAAGATTGCATTTAAATATGACCCTCCGTTCAATGAAAAATAAAATAAAATACGCAGACTCACGTAAGCCAGCAAAATAAAAAAACTGCAATTTGCTGCCCAAATGAACAATTTATAAAACCGCATAAATTGCCATGTTACCAGGGTAAAAGGAATGCTCTATGTCGCACACAATTTTCTCAATTTCAAGAAGAGGTAACGAAAATTCGATTTAAAAAGAATTTCTCGCAAACGCGTGCTGCAGCATGCTCTGACGACACTTGGATTGGAGAAAAAGACAGCCAAATAGCAAAGGTCGGAAGCGAAGAGCACACACAGCGAGGTAATGGTGCAAAAATAAGGTTAAAGTGCAAAGCTAAGGGGATAAAATTGCATTAGATATCTGTGGAGTTGAAATGGAGGAAAACAAATCAGTTCCCTTTAGGGTTATAATCTACTTCGAGTGCGAAATGCGAATAACATATTTTTGATTTATGTAGGGGCTGAAAATAATTTTCATTGTTTCAGACTTGATGAATTGTCACTTGTAGTGCGGAATTTACTAAATATCAATTTAAAACGCTATCACGGAGCCAGCTTTTGTTTTAATAACAATTTTTGATGATCTAACACCCTAGTTCCATTGCCTAGCGGAACGTCAAGCAGCATATTGTAATAAAATGACATCCAGCGATTTCTGCTGATTTTTGTTATTAGATGTTTGACGTGTCATGTCAACGAAATACAAGTATTGCAACTGATTTTTCGTGAGAATCAGTCAATTCGATTAATGAACTCGCAAAAAAACGGGTGTCCAAAATGTCAGTAGTAAAACAATCGAATTTAGCTGACTCGACTTCTGAATTTTAATATTTTCTTACTATCACATGAGCGCGAACAGGCGAATTGCGAACAAATCAACTTAATTGTAAATATGAATTGAAAATTGCTTTTTGTTTTACCAAAATACATAATATTTAATTAACCGAACAAACCTGAGCCTTAATTGGTTTAAATAGCGAAATTTGTAATCACAGCAATTTTTCCGTGAACTGAAAATTCTTGCAACGAACTGTCATCTGTCACATTGTATTCACAACCCACATAATACAATCGCGATCCACACGCCCACGAATGAGAAATTCGTTCGAAGTTTACCTTTAAAATTGAAACTGAACTGCGAATGAAGTGTCAGAAGCTGGGAATATTCGCTTGTTCACAGTTCGCAAATCGCTCTCATATGAACTCTTGCCTGATTTTCGGGTGGCGTTCCTTAATCTAGCACATGTTAAAATCTTCCAGTCCATGGAACGTAAGAAAGAAATTTGAAATTTTAATTAGCTTGAGTTTTTTCTGGAACAAGAATCGACACGTCCTTATCGTAACAATGGGGATGTTCATGTATCTAGTTTAGTAAGTCTGACAGGTTTTGATTGGCTGAAATTGGTCATATGAGCAGTTTCCTCTAATTGACGTTTATGGAGGGGTAACCGACGAATCTAGTCAAGAAATTGGTGACTGCGTACTAAGTTGACAGTTCGCATATGTGGCTGAAGTAGAAAAAGTGACGTTCCCGACCAATCTAGTTTTTGCGTTCAGGTTACATCTCATCCAGACCAATCTAGTTGACTTAAGATAACTAGATTCTTGAATGTGCCCAATGTTTTCCACTAACATTTCTACGAAAATACTTTTGACTCTGCAAGTTTAAAGCACTCAGAAAAGAAACGACGGACAAAAACATAATTTTGACAAGGCTTCCAATAGGTGTTCCACTTTCGTCAGCCCTAGATCCGTGAGTATATTTTCCAATTATATTCCCTTGTCGACACGGTTAAGAACGTCCATGGATATTAATTATCCCATTAACAGAATTGCTGATAGTTTATTTGCAGCGGAAATCATTATTGTCAGACAATGCGGACAATAATTACATCCAATTAATGAAAACCAACCCGAATAATTTGTCATTGAAGGTAGATCGTGAGGAAAGACACACCAACTGAACTCAACTCGAAGAATCCTTCCATAATGAATGTGTTCACCTCCTGCGGATAATCGAAACTTCCTCATTTCGCACTCATAAATCCCTAATGGCTGAGCATTTTTGCCACACAGCCATCTGTCCCATAACTGGGTCACACTTTAATTAAAGTTATCGACTAATGTATACCGACCGACGCCCAGTGAAACGAGCCCTAGATGTGTGCTTGTTGTTATTGCTCTCTTGGGTTTTTGTCTAGGCGCTGCGATTACAAATTGCATCCATTTGTGAGGTATGTGCAAGTTTTCGCAAAAGTTTACAAGGATTTCTTCCTTATCTTTTTGAAAGCCGCTTCGAAAAGTATCTTAGGTCAGGAGATCCGAATCTGCTGCTACTCCATTTTATATTTTATGCAAAGAAGCAAAACGAACTACGGCTATGTGTTGGGTTGGCAATTGCATTTTGCTCTGGGCGAGAACTTTTTGTTCAGAGAGTGCAAACTTTTCCTATATAATATTTATGTTTCCATTTTAAACTTTTGGTTATATTTTTATGCGTTAAGCCGTTCACAAGTGTCCTTTGATTGAAATGAAAGGAAACAATCAGCAGAGTTATTTAGATGTTTCCGGAACGTGCTTCCAAGTCTGTAATTTGTTCAGACTAATTGCCTCCGTTTAAATGAATTATAATTCACTGAGTTCATTGCTTGATTTGTTTTTAGGGAACGCAGTCTATATACACACATCCAATAATGTTTTTAGATTTTGTGACTTATTATTCGACAGCATTCGTGTTGAATAGAAATGCCAATGTAATGACGTATGCAAATAGTTCTATTTGCGGCCACAATCAATTTTTGCGGGCACAATGACCGCGCGTTCATTATTCATCATAAGGCATCGAGCAAACATGGGGGGTTTGACAACTCTTAATTTTTTTGAAACCAAATTAATAAAAACAAAGTTTTAAGCACTTAATTGTTTCACTTGATGAATCATAAAAAAGGTAATCCGAGTCGTCATGTATATGTGTAACAACATTTGTAGTGACATCATGCAGCCACTCATGAGTGTCACTGTCAATGCGCAATTAGGAGGGAAACAATTTAATGTGGTGCGCAGTAGAATTTCGAACCAACATTTATAAATAACATTAAAAGAACATGAACTGAAAGTGGAGACAAAATTTAATTTGCTACAGAACCAGAATTCGTGTTCTTGATACCAACTTCAAACCGGATTATTGGGTCTGAAACTGAATGATATTGGCTCAAGGATCTTAGCAGTTGGAAGTGCGCATCAAAAATCGAAATAACAACTCGTCGTTCAAGTGTGAATGCATTTTTGTCGTTTGTTCTTGTCATTGATGTAGATATTGATATTGGTATATATAACATTCAAGCGCTCGAATTGGAAAATTCTAAATGCTTCATGAACGGAAAATTACCATCAGATCCCACTCCTGCCAGAATTGTAAGAATTTTACAGTGCTTCACATTATCTGCAGAAAACACTGCTCTGGTACAGTGTTATAATATCGTGGGATTTATCCCTTTTTGTAGGAATTTCGATGTCCGAAAAGCCTTTCTTGGAATAAGGTGAAGAAGCACCAAATCGTGGGATTTTCAGAAATCTAGCAAAAAAAACATTCAAACTATGCATTTTTGATGAAATTCTATCAAAACACCTGTACTTCACCATGATTATCAACACACTGAATGTCCATAAAAAACCGGTCTTGTAAATGGTCTTTTATTAAAATTGTCTAGTACCAAAAAATAATCATAGCAGTGTTACAATCTGCGGTTTTTATACTAAAGGTTAATTTAACGTGATTTGCTTTCCGTGCAATAGATACAAATTTTACTTAAAAAAAATGGATTTTGACACAAAAAAGTGTCGTGGGATTTTAAAAGGGAATTTGAGTACGGTGAAAAGGGAAAAATTACACGCTTCGTGGGATAAATTAAGAGAGAGTGCTACAACACTCCTCTGGTATTTGTTTATTGTTTCTACAAGTTTTATTTTGACGAAAATATGGAAAATACCCGACAGTAAACAAGCTAAAATCAAACGGAGCTAAGTACATATTTTTTTCTACAGGCCCATTCAATCTTTTGTGTAGAACAAGAGTGTAGACAACTATTCAATTTCGAGTTATTGTTCACTTTGTTTACATCAAATAATAATGCGAATCGAATTCGTGTACGTTTATTGTTGATCTGTCAAAATTTTGTTTTTGTGTCGCACATTTATTACGTGAGTGAAGAACTATTGCAGAAATGTACAGTCCGAGAAGAATGCGGCTTAAATTTAGCTCATCGAAGTGCGTTCCGCTCAGCTAAGACTGGGGACGTTCAAGTATTTATTTTAGTTTATCGGTCATGTGAGCAGCTGTTTAAGTTGACGTTTATAGAGGGGTAGCCGACGAATATAGTCAAGAAATTCATGACTGAGCATTAAGTTGACATTTCTCATATGTGGCTGACGTAGAAAAAGTGACGTTTCCGACCAATCTAGTTTTTGCGTTCAGGTTACATCTCATCCAGGCCTATCTAGTCGACTTAAGATTACTAGATTCTTGAATGTGCCCACTCTTTTTGCGTTGTTTACTCTTTAGTGGAATTTTGAATGGCAGATTTGTCTTTACCAATTGCATGCGAACCAGATGTCATGGCGAAATAATGTGATTTTTTTTTTGACAGACAGTTACACCGAAACGAACATATTAACTCTAATACTTTGGTTACAGATTACTTTACGTAAATTATTTCAATTTTTAATATTAAAAACGACTGCTTAAAAGTTATCACCTGATTCGGAGCAGTTGTGTCAAATGTTTGTCTGCTGCTAACTAACGTCTGTTGCACATTTTTTTATTAATACGGAGGTATATCTTTGGATTTAAACGCGGGAACTGCCGGGGGTTTATGACTAAGCACTGAAAGTAAGTTTTAGGTATTTGTATTCAATTACTAACTTATACCTATGCTATCGATAAATTGCATGAAAATGATATTTGACATGTTGACAAGAGATGAAATTAAAAAATGGCGACGTTCAGAATTGTAGATAGTTAAGTAAGTCTGACAGCTGTCTGAAATGATGTGTTTCAGTTTTTACTGGCCTACATTGGTCATTTGAACATTTTTCTCAGTTGACGTTTATGGAGCGATAGCCGACAAATTTCGTGACTGTATACTAAATGGACATTCACATTTTTTTTTTTTAAATGAAATGTGCTCAAGAAAAATTAGTGCAAACCAATCTAGTCGCCTATAGGTAACTTTACTTTTGCCACACATCGACGCTAGTTTTTTCGGATGTCCTTGATAGAGACACTAGCTGTTGGGCACTAAAGAACCATATATCACTGTCCTTTAAAGAAACCAAATTACATCTATTCCACGCTGAACGCGTCCCACATAGTCTTTATACAGTTCACTTAAAAGGCACTCGCCAATGTACCCCCAAGATGAACGTGTCCCCTTCAGTTATTTTCAATTAATCATTTTCCCAAAGCTACTCTCATATCGATGTTTTGATCTATGAACGACCATTACACGAAAAATGAGACCTCTTCCACTATCCTTCCTTTGAATGGTAGGATACGAACACCGACTGCTTATAATATCCATCAAATGAATCATTTCTCTTATTTTATGGCTTTTTCGTGAGTTGTATGATTAAGGGCGTTCGTCCTTGCCCCAGTAGCGACTTAGCCAAACCAAGAACAGGGTAAAAATCGAGAGAAATCGAGAGAGCTACACCAGCTAAGCTGTTTTTCAACGTGGGGCACAAGTGTAGGTAAGTAATGACCGTCACTTTAGAAAATTTGTTTTCTTTTCACAAGAAATGGCTGCAATTATAATAATGTCAAGATTCTACTTAACGAAAGTAATGCGGTGATTTTATCCCTCGAAAAGTTAATACCATCGCTCAAGATAGACTTCAGACAGGATTTGATGGCATTCCCTGGGATTTGGAACATCAAATGGCGTGAAATGCCACTTTATTTCATACCGCGCTCCGTTTAACATTTACGGCATTTGAGCCAGCCGATAAACAAAAGTGTTTAAGAAGAGATTGAGATACTTTTTTGTGCAATTTTTTGTGGGTAAACGGTGTTGGGTTGTATCATCAAGATCACCCGTCAAACTACTTGACATCGCTTACCGTAGAAAAAACCAAACTCGTGCTGGCGTTATTCACAGTTTTGATTGAATAAATTTGAATTCATTTCAAATTGGAATTTTACATGTTCTAACCCCGCATATGATTCCGCACAACGTCATTTGAATATGAATTCGATATTTTATATGCACTCTCGGGTTGACCTTGTTACGGAACTATAAAGAATAAACTCACTTCGTGTTGGTGCGCAACGGTTGAAGGGGATGTGTCAAATGTGTCACTCCCTAGCCAGCAACACTGGAAACTGTGTAAACGAAGATTCAGTGAGATGTGCGGTTTTAATTTGCTACGACAGCCCTGATGGATGGTGTTGCTTCCGCATGGTTTAGAACAGAAATTAATTTTATCCCTATATGTGTTGGTGGCAGTTTTAGAACCATAAACCTTGGCGTTTATTCATAGCTTGTCTAGTGGTGGAGGTTCGTTGCAATTTTTCATGCCACTTTCGACTGGGTATATACAAAAGGAGAGGAAAACACCAAGCTAATCCTGAAATTTATGGTTCAGCTTATGGTCCCAGTTGGTTTTATGTATAGAATGAGGCGGAACAGTGCGCTGCAGCTAATTGGAAGCGGATAGAGTCCAAACATTTGTTTACCCAGGTTAGTTTGAAATTACTTTGGTGCAGCTAAGAAAATATTTGAAGTGCCCTTTCAGATGACTTTACAGCGATCAGAGTTAAGATTAGAAACGTGTGGTGGATTGGGAACACAAAAGTTGTTCCAATATAAGTAGGCAGCAGCCATGGGTAGAAAGCAAGATGAAGTTTAAGTGGTCTTTAGTTTACTGCAGAGACAATACTGAGACCACCAACTCCGGCCGATTTCCCGTTACTTAGCCTACAAGCTATATTTTTTATGGAGTGTACACATCTGGTGCGCTAGTATTGTTACATAGAAAATCGTATTGACAAATGTCACGAAACTTCAAAAATTCCGGCTCACCAACACACTCCCAGCAGATATGAGACACTTCCGCTGTGGGCAAAGTTGCTGGCAGAGTTCATAGAGTTTTATCCGTTAAATTTGAAATTGTTCGTTACGTGTGGATAACATTTTTTTTTAGGAATAAGTGCACATTTGCTTAAAATGATCATGAAGAATTAACAATGTAGATTGGTGGAGGGAAAATGAAAACATTTTGGGCAAATTTTCTTCATTATTTAAGAAAAATTTACACACGAAATCGAAGTTACTGATATCCAAAAGCGGAAAATACACAACCATGTTTGTCCTAATATGTTTCTAGTATATAGAACATCAACTTTAGATAGTTTTACTAACCAAACAAATCAAATTATTCGCCTTTTAACAATTTATAATAACTAACCAATGGCGTTCAGTAATGAAAAAATGTGGAATTCCCGAACTCTTTCACATTTCCCCACGGTTGCCGAGGTTCGCAGCATTTATTTTTGCATTTTTTGTATGTTTCTGCATGTCACACGGATTCTTTTTTGACATAACACCGATGAGAAAACAAAATGGCGAATTTGAAAAAAAAAACTGAGGGGGCCAGCGGCAAGAGGATTGTGAGTTGGGGGTCTCAGTATGGTTTGTCTATGGTTTACTGCATGTTCAAGCAGTTGGTGTGTTGAGAGGAACTGCTCCTTCTGCTCCGATTTAGTGACGACACAAAGATGTCAAAGTTGGGCCGAGCACTAAGTCAAACGTAAACAGGGACTCAGAAGTAGCTCATGCTCATGACATAAGTACACACAAAAAATTATAAGTGACTGTCAAATAAAAATAAAATGTGCTCTTGGCATATTTTTATACTAGGTACTGCGCCACTTGGATTTTTATTTTTCGTCCATACCTGAGATAGGCGCTCAATTCAAATCCTGTCGAAAATATGGTTGATGGAATGTTCCACTTGAAAAGCACGATACTATGTGAAATTCGTTAAAGATGAAGTATTTTTTATTTGGACTAGTTCAGCACGAATCTGACATTTTGAAGCTGTCAAACTTTTGCAGACTGTTGTATTTTTTCAAGAGATGAGGCACCTTAAAAATGTACCAACGTTTTGAGAAACTTTCAAATATCTATTGCGGAAATATCCTTATAAATATCAGTATACTTTAATGATTCGTTTGCCCATCTGTAGGTCTTCAGTTGAATTTTCAAAACAAACACACCCAATCCAAACAAAAATAAACACCCGTCAGGTTGGTATTTGTTTTTAAAATATCAACTGTGCAACAGTAAATTTCGCAACAAATCAAGTTTAAATTGTTTTTCTTGTTGCATCCAATATTTTTTTATTCTCGCTAAACTTTAATTTGGAAATTTTACGTTCGTTATTTTGATGCAAACGCAAATTGCATTCAGCTTTATTTACGTTTCTTTTTGCTGATGGAAATGAAATATACTTTGCATTTCATTTTGTTTTGAATTTCATCAACGTCCGCATACTTCTCTTTATTTTTTTACACATTTGTTTACTTCTGATAGACTGGCTTTGACAGTTCGATTTTGTTTTTCTTTCTTTTCTGTTTTGTTAATTCAAGCGGCGAATTTCGCTCTACATAAGTTTCGTTTTAGATAAAATTCATAATTCATGACTGAAAAAGAACAGCGAATGCAAATTAATATGCACTTTAACATACGTCTGCCATCTTGACGCCTAGTTATAGAAACGAAATATGATCAGAATTGGCAAACATTTTCGAAAAGTTTTGCCTATTCAATTAAAAAATAAAAATAAAAATACCATTTGTTTGTATGGTTACTTTTGCGGTGGAATCGATTTTTCTTAGCTTAATTTTATAGCGAAACAAAAACTTTTCTGTTGAAGTTCCGCCTCATTGTGAGTCCGCCATCTGTTGGCAAACTGCTGCATACATAACTCTATTCATTCATTTACTTTCTTCTGAAAAGACATCAAATTAATAGAGAAGTATTCAAGCACTTTTGAGGATTACGCGTTACCATCTTATAAAAAGGTTCCAAGATGTAAGTTCACCTGAGGATACTCAAATATCTGCTGCATTTGTGTAATTAAAAACGCAACTCTCTTCACTTTACATGGCCTTTGAATAAAATGTGTCGACTCATTCAGCAATTCAGACGCAGGAAATGGAAAGTAATTGAAATTTGAGGACGTCTAGACCGGAAATCATAGCCAAGTAAAAGGTATAATTTAATTCCCGATTTATCTTGCAAATTGGATCCTGGAGCAGTCCTACAAGTGTGCAAAATGGACGAGCGAATGCGGAATATCCACATGAATGTGTATTGACTTAAATTTGCGAGGAAACCCTTGCACTAAATATGCTGATGGACATATAAACATATGAAATTCTAAAGCGACAGTGATGAAAATGTCAGATTTTCGCTTAAAACTGTTAACTATTTATATCTATATAATATATAGAACTGACTTTGCTTTATGTTTTACTATGCAGCTACAAATCCCTTTAAATTGACGTTTCAACATGAAACCTTTCACTTTTCCCGAAACTTATACAGTTTATCATCATCGCTCAGTTGGCAGCTGCCATGGAAAATTATGGGCGGCAATGATGACAAGTAATCGTTTTGAGTTGCGAATTTAGTTGGGAAAAGGATTTATACAAGCGAAATCCCGAAGAATGTGAAGAGGAATAAAATTTGCGGCTTACGGCATTTTTTATATTTATTTTGGATTACAGTTTTAAATCACTGTTTCTGACGGAAACTTGACACGAAAAGAGTAATTATTTCGGGAAACTGCTGCAACCTAACACAAGCTACTAGTGTCATTCGAACATCATAAATTATACCGCCAGTAACCGATTTAAATTATTTATGTGACAAACTGAAACATTTATTTTGCAACAGAAAAACCATCCCCATTGTACCACAATCAGTGCATCATCTGTGCTACACTGCACTGTCTAATCAGATCCTATTCTCCTTCAATAGAATTACATTGAAGCAACAGTAAGAGAATGATCCATTGTTCTCGCTATGACGTATACACTATCCTTCGTTAGTTGCAAATTCAATAAGCCACTGTGGAAACAGTCTTGCATTTGAAATTGAATCTGAGAAGCCAAATTGCATTTACTGCTACATTTCGTACAAGTTGGAACGATGTACGTGTTCTCTAACACACACATATGGTGGATCCAATATTTTCTTGACAACACAACGAGGGAAATATGAAAAAAAAAAAAAAGAAACAAATAAATCGTTCATATTTGTTTTGCTTTAGTACGCTTTTATGTGGAAATATGTGCTGTTCTTGCAATTGTTCACACTAGGATGAGTCAAATTGACAGTATAAGTATGCTTCTGACTGTGGCGTGACTGTTGCTGTTCTTAATTTGGCGTAAACATATTGTAAGTCATTGTGAGTGCAATGCAGCGCCTAATGGTTGTCCCTTGCTATTTTACGTGACATCTGTCAGCACTACTTTATAAACCGGTATTGGATGTAGGTTAGGCTAGGTTAAGTGGGATTGTGAGATCGTCAAAAAAGACCAGGCACCATAGCGGGCCCAACCTTTTAATTTTTTTAATTTTTTAAATATTCTTACAATCTGCAGTCATTTTGACATTTGCTATGTCATTAAACATTCGCATAGCACGCATTCGAAAACAAATGACACTAAGCAAACGTATTCACAATAAAGAGGCTGACACTATTGCTTTCGTATGAAATCTCTTAACGAACGTGTCATTTTCTTCCTTTAATTTCCGCTTGAATTTAAAAAAATCCCCGCAATCACAATTTAACTCGATACGAACGAGATGTGAGTCGCTTGGTATTTTCGGGTGTTGTCTTGTAAAACGAGTCGCAGTGTTTTTCGACAATAACTTCAAATATGCCAGATGGTGTTTTCAGTATTTAAATAAACGGTCCCAGCGCAGCAGTATTTTATAACCGAACAAGTAGATAGTATTTATCAAATTACAAGGAGATACTAAATAAAACTGATACCCATTTATTTGTCTGAACAAAGGTTAAGCCTTGAAAGAAAATTATAACCTAATTTATTTCTTTACGCATCGTGACTTCAGAGTTTGATTAATTTACACGAGATTACCACATATATTACGTAGATGGTATCGTTTGTTGAACTGTCACTAATCTACGTACCTATCGTGTGCTACTCAACTGATGCAATCTGTCAAATCTTGTCTACATTTGTATTGTTATCATATTTCTTTCTGTAGAACTTGCAATAAATAATTGATTGTTGCTCGTTTCATTTCATTATTAATGACAACACGCCTCGGTCACAATAAACTAACTATCGTTATCGCCATTTCCTTAGCGTCGTTAACTGTCAGTCTTCTGTGCTATAATTCCTCGTTTCTCTGTTTTTAATTCCTTATTTATCTCTATTGATCCGTACTAAATAAATCTTTCTTTTAATTCCAGTGCATGAAGGCCTATGTGGAGTTTGAAATATCTGAAGGCGCCTATGAAATATCTTGCCCAGATGCTCAGTGCCCATCACAAGGTATCATTGCACTGAACGAAATCGATAATCTTTCATCACAGAATCTTATGAAGAAACACCATCGATATCGATTAAATCGAGGTAAGTCGGTTTTAGTTGCAAGTTCACAATTTACTCATTCTCGTTGGAATTTCTATCATAACAAATAAAGAACAATCGGTTGTAAGTAAATTACTGAACATTCAGAAAGGGGTGGCAATTCGCACGACGGATAATTAAATGATAAAAATTATAGGGAATCTAGTGGCTGTCAATCAAGCAATCTCACAATATAATGTATGCGGGGTAGATTGAAAGTGAATTAATTAATTTTATTTTCCTTTAAACGGAAAGTAATATTCCTATATTAAATTATTGTGTTGGTTTGATCGTACCGTACCGTTTAGTCGTGTTGAGAAGTTTGTAACGCTGCCTGACTTTCATGGGCAATTTAATTGACAATTGATAACATGTTGAATTCATAGTTGTTGCCACTCGTAGAGTTATTTTTTCGAAAATAGAAATAATAGCCAATTTTACGAACTCACAATTGCAGCATTTTCTACATAAAATTATCTATTGTGATGCACAATATATTTAAGATGGAGATTCTGAGAGTTAATTTTTTAAAACTAACAAAAGGGACCAACGACGGCAGAACATTCCCGTCACACTCTTTTTTTTTTAATTTATTCCTTGCCCATGAACATTTCACAAAACTATTTAAATTTATTGCATTTAACAGAAATAGAACTGGACAAATTCCGAACCTGGTGTCCAAGAGCTGGTTGTGAGACTGTATGTTTGGTTGGTTGTACATCGGATTCGGCGCTAGCACCATCTTCGTCGAATAATGAAAATGCGATCCAACAAGCGCTGTGTGCGGTTCAATGTCCTTCCTGTAAGGATGAGTTCTGCTCCGGATGTAAAAAGCCAGTAAGTAGCTCAAAAACTTCCTTCGTTACCTAAAAACTAAGACCAATCCCCTTTCTTTCTTAACAGTGGCATCCAAATATATCCTGTGATGAAAACAATCGGCGATTGGCGGCCGACGGTCAAGACGATATCGGCATACCATTCGACAATGATCTGATCAAGAGCTGTCCGATGTGTGCTGTTCCTATCGAAAAGGACGAAGGCTGTGCCCAAATGATGTGTAAACGCTGCAAACACGTCTTCTGTTGGTATTGTCTGGCAAGTTTAGACGTAAGTTTGGACCACAGTCTCTATGACAAAAGGAGTTGGCGGCGGCTAAATTTTAAATTCAATTCCAGGATGATTTTCTTCTAAGGCACTATGACAAGGGACCGTGTAAAAATAAACTGGGACATTCCCGAGCATCTGTGGTCTGGCACAGAGCTCAAGTGATTGGCATTTTTGCCGGTTTTGGCATTTTATTGCTGGTGGCATCACCACTCCTCCTGCTAGCAGCACCCTGCATAATCTGTTGCAAGTGTCGCATCTGCAGCGGCGGCAATAAAATGGAGGAGGGCGAAGGCGACCTTGAAGAAGCCACAGCTCTTCAAAGGTAAATAAAATTTCTTCTAGGGCTTTAAACAGAATTAATCAAATATTGTTACAGCTAATGCCCAGAGCTGCCACCGGCTACTACTTCTCAGCAAATTGGCGAACGTGAACTTAAAGCTGTTAAAACGAAGTCCGAAAACATATATATGTATTATTATTGAATGTATACATACACCCACACACATCAACCTGCAACGTATGTAGATAATTACATACCCCATGCATTCATTCAACTTAATTTTTAAATTAAAATTTTTAAGATAAATTTTATTCGTTTTTTCTTTCTCAACTCAAAAGTAAATCTTAGATAGAGTTCGTTATTTAAATCACGTATAACACTTATTAACGTTTAAGCATTAGATTGAGTTGCAACAAAAAATATATCTACATATTATTATATACATAAATACATCATATTTATACATTTAACTAAATTGTGATATTTACAGTGATTCGATTATAAACAAAAAAGAAAAAAATACAGAGATGGTGAAAAATATAAAATTTTAATGTGTAATACAAATTTAGAAAAACAAAAACAAAAAACAGAAGTCCAAGTCCATCCTTTCTTTTTACATTAAAATGTAGATAATATTATATATATAAATAAATATTTTGTTTTTATTTTTTAACTAGTAAGGACACTTAATTTGAATAGAAACGATTGTGTTACCCAAACAGAACTGTATAATGCAACCTTGGAAACAAACTGATGAAATGCTTTTATGATTTAGATAGATACACACACTGAAGTAGGTCTTAGAAATAAAAATGTTTTACTACTATATTAAAATGTGGTCTAATTAAATATAAATAAAGTATTTATGTATATCTAGAGAATATAGATCTATAATCGTTTGCATATTTAATATAAAAAAAAAACATTGTATATGCTATTACTATTCTAATTATTATTATAATTATTAATATACTATGAAAAACAAAACAATTATTATAAAAATTCTCGCGCTCATATGCAGAAAAAAATCTAATAAACAAATTCTGAAATGTACACAAGAGAAGAGTTTCTTTCGAACTGTCACAACACAGTCAATGGTGCTGTTCATTACTGGTACGGAAATGGTAATGGAGGAGTAAGGAGTAACAATGAGTTTCTATTGGCAAACTACTCAAGCTTCTTGACACAGGAACTATAGCAATTGCGAATTAAACCTCTAATTCATCGTCAAAATACTTTAAGGTGATTGTTATTAAATAGTTTTTTATTTCTGACAATTATGCTGTTCATATCTTTACCAGCAGTTGAACTTTAGAATGCATCCTGAACGCATTTATAGAGTTCATTGGGACTTTCCTTGCGAAAAAGCATAGATAGTTATATTCCATTTTTACAAAAAAAAAAAACAAACCCATTGCTATTCCGTTTGAGAAGTCATTTATGCAAATTGAGTGCACCTATATTCTTCGTTCTCACGGAAACGTTATTTATCTTTCAAATATTTTTAAAGCCATACAAAAATAAACAGTACACAATTTCACACCACTGTGACTTTTATGCATTAGGCCTTTTTTATTATGCTCAAATGATCTATATAGATCATGGATTTCCATGGTTTACAACAACAGTTGGATCACGTTCTGTTGTTGTAAACCGTGGAAATCAATGATCTATATAGATCATTTGAGCATAATAAAAAACACCTATTATTCATCTACGCAATAAGGGTCGGCATTGTGTACAACGAAACGTTCAAACGTGTTCCTGTTCACGAAGGATTTACTTCTGCAACTTAGAGCGAATCTTTCGAGCGCACGAAAACGTTTCAATGCTTTCGCAGAATCTGACCCCTGGTTTTGCTCGATCGCACGACATTTCCGGAAGTAGTATACCTAATTTTCTTTTCATTTCAAGCAATTTATTTGGCACATATACAGGAGATCTTACTAACCTCATTTTACTACTCAGTTTAAACCATAATGCCTAGTATGCTGTTCCAGGAAAGGTAAAATTAAGCGCCTCTCCAATGTTTCTCGCCACCACTTCGCTTAATGTTCGCTTAATTTTGACAGTGTAGTTCTTTAACTAGGTCAGCCAAAATGTTGTTTTTCCTCGGAGGTAAAAATGGTATTTCTTGGTATTTTTTTTTTTATTTGTACTTCCTCAAAAACCACTTCCAGGTACTCGTCGTTAAAATATTCCATTTCTAAAAGAAATTAAATTAACAACAACGAATTTTTTGTGTTGAACTTACCATACTCCATTCTGTTATTTTGCTTTCGTTTGAAATGAAAATTTAGCTGTGGGAAAATGTATTTTGCATTAATACGCCAACTTAAATTCTGTAGAGATTTTTCGTACAGCGGCTAACAAACTGCTTGGCTTAACTGCTGTGCTTAAATTTATCTTTCGAGACATTTTTGTATGGGGGCTTAATTCCAGCATGAGCAGCATACTAGACTGAAACATACAAAATAATAGGAAGTATGTATGTAGTACCGTGCTGGATGTCGTCGTAAACATAGCTAGGTCTGCATTTATTCAGCTCTGTCCTGGCACCAGTCAACCGGGTAGCCAAGCCAAACCTAAATATAGCGACTGGTTGAAGAACTCGCTGCGCCTCCTATAAATATACTTCAATTTCACATTTCTTTCTATAGTTGAAAGCTTACGCTTTTTCTTAACTTCTTACTGACTTCATAAAAACTAGTTGAATACCTATTTTTGTATTGTTAGAGGCACCAGTTCTTATCGAATAAAAGCCTTCTTAAGGTGCTCTTGGTTTTAAAATAAAGATTCCAAAATATATCCCTCCTGCGTAGCCTAATACGCTCCAAGTCTTATTCATCTGACGTTTGCTTAGCAAGGATAAACTGGTAAAAATATTATGGGGGAATTATTTATAAATATGTATGTATCGCCAAAACATTCATTTTCCTTTTCCAAGTCGAATTATTTTATTTAGCACCAATAACTTTTTTTTTTGTGAATTGTACCTACTTATTCATAGTGCTCAGCTTAGTAAGGAAAGTAGTATATCTACGAGCAAAATACTAACAACTCTTATCGTAAACAACTACATACTGTGCAATATGTTTCGATAACGAGGGAAGTGCTCAGGGATTTTGGATCGAACTGTATTGCCATTATGCAACTGGGTTCGCATGCGCTAAAAAATGAAAATACATGTTTAGGTAGGTATCATAATAAAAGGCCTTGAAACATTTAAATGGAGGTAGGCTTTGTTGTTGTGATAGCTAAGCTTCGAACTTCTCATTTTTCCAAGATCTATATACCACGAGTATATATATACATAGGTATATGCTCGAAAATATATACATAGGTATCTACTACCTAACCACTAAATGTTGTTGTTATAGCTTCGAACTGCGCCCATTTTTGAGATCTATAAATAGATAAAGAAGCCGTTAGCAACAGATGAATGGAAATTATGTCAAGGGCGTTCCCTGATTTATTGATTAATAATATCCAGTTCAGTCGAGCCCGGATGAGTCATTTCAAGACCAACGGTCGAGTCCACCAAACCTTCTCACATATAAGAATGAAGATATGTTTTCATATTTACAGATGCACATGTGAATAGGGAGAAATGGGCTCAAAGTCGGAAGTGTAATATCTTGCTGCGAAAAAGTAAAACAAAATTTAAATCCTCTAATAGAACCTTCTACAGAAATGTTTACACACCTATTAGGTACTCAACAGTTGACCTCTTACACTTCATCTTCCTTTCGAATTGTTCATCGCTGTATGCCTCGATGGACGCGGCAAAGCCTTCGACTAGTTTAGTGTTCTCTTCTTCTCTAGCTTCACGTGCAAGTTCAGCTTCATTTGAGCAATAGTAGAAGCTGCCATCAGGATCTAGATTTCGATTCGGATTGGGAATTGGATTTGTATTGGGAATTGGATTTGAATTGGGAATTGGATTTGGATTGGGAATTGGATTTGGATTGGGAATTGGATTTGGATTGGGAATTGGACTTGGATTGGTATTAGGACTAGAAACAGAAGACGAGTCAGAATCAGAATTTGAATCGGAAGATGACGACGGGGAGGATGAAGAGGAGGACGAGGACGAGGATGAGGAGGAGGAGGAGGAGGAGGAGGAAGAGGATAGCTCGCGTCTTGAAGCATCATCGACACAAGGAATGACATAAAACATTTCCAAATCTGGCGTTAGTCCTAGATTAATCTCTTGCACCATAACATATTGGTATTGACGTACAATTAGGTAAATATCCTGAAAGACATCATCGTTCACTTTGATACAAAAATTCACGAATTACTTTAAAATTACATATTTACAATTGGATTCTCGTTATCGTTATCCATTATATAGTTTGTTTTGCTTAGTCCGAGTTCATTATAGCTATGGACAACTTCCAAAACACCAACTGAAAATTTGTATACACCAACATCCGCCGTTTGACTAGTCCTCCGTTAATTGAATAACTGTGCTGCCAAACTTCCATTACTCTGAATCCAAACTAAAGGTGTGAGTTAGTTCAATATGCACGATCTATCGATATTTTCCCTATTGAGTATTCCTTCCACAGATGGACCTTTTTCGTTCAAACTTAGCCTACAAGCTATATTTTTTATGGAGTGTACACATCTGGTGCGCTAGTATTGTTACATAGAAAATCGTATTGAAAAATGTCACGAAACTTCAAAAATTCCGGCTCACCAACACACTCCCAGCAGATATGAGACACTTCCGCTGTGGGCAAAGTTGCTGGCAGAGTTCATAGAGTTTTATCCGTTAAATTTGAAATTGTTCGTTACGTGTGGATAATATTTTTTTTTGGGAATAAGTGCACATTTGCTTAAAATGTTCATGAAAAATTAACAATAGCCCTGTTTTTTTGAACTTCGAACTCAGCAAAGCAAAGCAAAGTAGGATTTTCAGCACGCAATTACAACAACTACGCTTCACTTGACACTTCGAAAACTCACACTAGGTATTCATTCCCAGCAAGAGCCACTTGGGAGTAAATGATCACTTCTGAACACCAGAGGGAGAACATTTTTTGTTGCCACCCTTGTATTAGATGGATCTGTTCGCAGGGTGTCTCTATTTACAGTACATACAAGGCGTTGGTTGTGATTGGCGGAAATGCATAAGTAAACAAAATTTCAAAATAACAACTGAATGTTAGGGATAGTAATAAAAAATACATAAATTATTTTTTATTCATGCTGCAAATGTTGTTTAAGACAAATTGACCTATTAGTACATACTTGAAATCATAAAATATTAGTGTGTTTATCTTTGAGATCCATTTCTTGCACCAGAGTGTCCTCAGAATTTATATTCTCCATTGTTTTTAAGCCCAAGAATATGAGGAAGGATGAATATCGCTTAGACTTTTTTATGAAAAAAGTGTATATCTTCGGCTAAAAAAGATACTTCTTTGATGTGCGCAATCAATTGCTGCCTACCTACCCATGATACAATAGTTTTTGTTGTATCATGCAACTCACCGAACAAGCCCACACTGCCAGTCAGCCGCAAATGCCAATATTTCATCGATAAAACCTACTGTTCAGAAAGCTGCTGGGAATCGTTTATGTGCACATTTTCTTACTTTGCTTTGCTTTGCTGAGATCAAAGCTCAAAAAAACAGGCCTAATGTAGATTGGTTGAGGGAAAATGAAAACATTTTGAGCAAATTTTCTTCATTATTTAAGAAAAATTTACACACGAAATCGAAGTTAATGATATCCAAAAGCGGAAAACAGAGACAATATATATGATTGAGTATGTTCCTCACTATTTGCGACCTTCAATGATTTTGGATTTAACAAACTTTAAAGAAAGAAAAGTAAATAAACATAAAACAATTCATTGAAAAGTATGGCTTACTTACATCGGTTCCGATTGATATCCATTGAAGTCATCTGGTATAAATTGTCGTCTACAATATGTTTCGTAGAGTCACCGAACACCTCAACATCGGCTTCTTCCAAGGCTACAAGACAAATGTATTTATTAATTAATTTAAACACTTGAAATATGCGAAAACTTACATTTTATTCAATTTGTTGCACTCAAATCACAATTTGTTTACCATTTTTGACAGCATGACAATCGACTTCTGTCAAAAGAAATTCACCACATTTTTTTTGGTTTGCTTTTTTTTGTGGATGCTCACACGGATTCTAATTGACATAACACCGATAGGAAAACAAAATGGCGAATTTGAAAAAAAACTGAGGGGCCCAGCGGCAAGAGGATTGTGAGTTGGGGGTCTCAGTATGGTTTGTCTATGGCGGAAAATACACAACCATGTTTGTCCTAATATGTTTCTAGTATATAGAACATCAACTTCAGATAGTTTTACTAACCAAACAAATCAAATTATTCGCCTTTTAACAATTTATAATAACTAACCAATGGCGTTCAGTAATGAAAAAATGTGGTATTCCCGAACTCTTTCACATTTCCCCACGGTTGCCGAGGTTGGCAGCATTTATTTTTGCATTTTTTGTATGTTTTTGCATGTCACACGGATTCTTTTTTGACATAACACCGATAGGAAAACAAAATGGCGAATTTGAAAAAAAAACTGAGGGGGCCAGCGGCAAGAGGATTGTGAGTTGGGGGTCTCAGTATGGTTTGTCTATGGTTGGCAGCAGTTATTTTTGCATTTTTTGTATGTTTTTGTATGTCACACGGATTCTTTTTTGACATAACACCGATGAGAAAAAAAAATGGCGAATTTGAAAAAAAACTGAGGGGGCCAGCGGCAAGAGGATTGTGAGTTGGGGGTCTCAGTATGGTTTGTATATGGTTCAAACTTCAACAAAAACCTGTTGGGTAAAAAAGCCGATTAGTAATGGCCGGAGAAGTATCTTGTTCAAATCCGGGTATCCGAAAAAAAAACCGTTTACTTTTAATACAAAAAAAAAACTTTCAAAAGGGCAGTTGACTTTCTTCTTTTTACACTATTTTGTTTCAGAAATTTCATCCACAGATTGGGCTACAAAAAAAAGCTGAAAAGTGGAGTAGTATTAATATCGGAGTCAAGCAGGTTGAATATCTAAGAACACACCCATTCACTATCAGAATTTCTGAACCCATTTATCGATAAATCGCCATCACATCTCTATGCGCCAATTTGACATTAGCCAGTAATTCTTGACAATTGCCGAAATTTGTTTGGGTCTCGTTGTAATAAACTATACCTACCGAAGTTTCTTTAGATATTTGTAAATATCCTTTATTTCAACTAAATCGAATTATAAACTCGTTTCCAAAATGGATGAGCAAGCATGTCCCCGTTGTAAAACAACAAAATATCGGAATCCATCACTAAAATTGATGGTAAACGTTTGTGGTCACACTCTGTGCGAAAGTTGCGTGGATCTGCTATTTCTCAAAGGATCCGGATCATGCCCTGAGTGTAATGTTCCACTGCGACGAAACAATTTCCGTGTTCAGCTGTTCGATGACCCCCAAGTAGAAAAAGAAGTCGAGATAAGAAAACGAATTCTTCGTGACTACAACAAAAAGGAGGATGACTTTGGATCCCTGCTGGACTACAACGATTACCTGGAAGAAATTGAATCCATTATCTACAACCTGTGCAACAATATCGACCTCCTCAATACCAATAAGAAAATTGAACAGTACAAAAAGGAAAACCGTGAGACAATCATGCGGAACAAAGCCAAGCTGGGTCGCGAAGAATTCGAACTAGAAGAGATGCTGGAAATCGAAAAGCACGAAGAGGAAGCCAGACGTCTTGAGCTCCTGGCCATTGAAGAGGAGAATAAGAAGAAGAAAATCCGAGAAAAGGAAGCTTTAATTGATGAGCTGATGAGCAGCTACGAGGACGCAAGTAAAATTGTCAGTGCGTTTGCCGAGCAAGCGGAGAAACAACGCGAGGAATCGAAAGTGGTGCCGGCACCAAAAGCAGCAACACAGTTCTCGACAGGTATTAAGTTTACACGTGGCGGAGAACAGCTGTTCTTGCCAGTGCCAAAACAGGATGAGGGCCCATTGTACGTACACCGGGTTCCGGAACTGTACAACGAGGGTCCGGCACCGCCACTATCAATAGATATCGAGGTAAAAGGGTACATATCGCATGTGCGCGGCGAGAACTTGGCGGAGCGTGCTGGTGGTTATAGGGCAACAATGGCCTGTCAGCGAGCCTTGCAGGAGGCACTTCAAGGCTTGTTTCACGGTGGGTGACATTAGGTTCGTTATAGTTCGTTAATTACTTGGTAACATTCTTAAAAAATAAAAAAAATGTTTCTAAAACTAAACTTGGGCTTGATTATTATTGTTGTGAGCGAAAGCTCGTAGATAGATACAATGGACAGAGCACAGGAGCCGATGATTGAAAGACTGTCGGCCTTATCGCAGCAATTGACATTCATAGATAATAAATGCCTATAAGTAAGTAGGTATGCCATCGAAATCCGCATCCTTGAGCGTGCAAGACGTCACTTAATTCAGTGTAGTTCTCTGGAAATGCCCAAGGAAAACCGAAATTCTGCGTCCGTAGCGGACGACGCGATTCGACCTCTGATTTTACATGCAAAGCAACAACAAATTCGACAAGGTAGTACTTGCTCATGGATGCGGTAGTCCGGCCGCAGAATTTTAAGCGAGGAAGTCGGTTTTCCTTGGGCATTTCCAGAGAACTACAACCTAGGCGCTCCGGTGTTGGATCTGGAATTCGAACAGTGGCTAGCTGTCTCTAGTTGGGCACTCAGTGTTGGTTGAAGCCCCATCACAACGGAGCGCACCACCTTAGATAGATATCTCCTCGTCCGCATTGATCCCTTGGGAGTAGATTCAAAACTTCTCCAGAATACGCTTTTTACGTCTCATCCATCAGCAACACATTTAATCCCCACTTTTGCCAAATGATTGTTGGCAAAGAAAAAGACTCGATTTTGATTAAAATAATATTTTTAATATTTTATACGATTTGTGTTAACAACTACTTAAAATATAATTAAGACGTTATACAGTACAATATAGATTTTAACACTATTACGTGTGTTTCACAAATTTTCACATCCAGTTGGTTTTTTGTTTGTTTGTTTTCTTTTCGTTTAAATAAAATCTTAAGAATATACTAGACTTGATTTCTGGTGTTTTTCTTGCGAAGAAAAACAAGAAAAATCAAATACGTTTTAGAAACTTGAATAGGTAAGTATAATTTTAAAGCTTAAATAAACTATAATTTATCAGAGGCACAAACCGCACATGCAATTTTCTTCCGTTTGTGAATTCGTAAATGTGACGTGGTCGGTCTTTAATAAATTAACACAAATATAAAACAATGGTAAGTTTGTTTTTCTTCACTTATTAGACTTGCTCATGTTCAATCGATAATAGTTTTTGTAGAAATGTTTGCATTTTTCTCATTTTCTTGATTTTTGTTTCTGTTTACAGTACACAGTAGAGAAGATCATTTTTTAGTGTTGTGTTTTTGTGTGTTATTATAGCAATTTTGAAGGGTAACGCGTTATTTGTAATGTTTCTTTTCTTGTGGCATGTTGTTGTCTATGTTTTATAAATTTTTAATTATTAATTCAGAAATATATATACATATCTATAATGTTTGAGTGGTTTCATTTTCCTAAATAGATTTGTTTAATTTTTTGATAAGGCCAAACAGATTCACATTTTGTTTTATTTTATACTTTGTGTTTGAACAGAAAAAACTGCAAATTTTCGCGAAAACCATTTTGTGTTGTGTTTTGTTTGATTGCGTTACGGAATTTTTAGGATCTACAAAATAATGTACGAGGACAATAAACGAATATATTTTTGACGGTTCATCGTCGACGTTGTGATTAATACGTTTGTGTTGCTTTGTTTGTTTTTTTCGAAGCGGATCAACAGTTAATTTAGTATTTGAACGGGAAGATCTTCGAAGATTTTTTTGAATGGATGCATCTCGAGGGAAACCATATCGCTTTTAATGAGCGGAGACGGCAGGAAGCAGACCAAGAAAATTACACGGAGTCATCTGAAAAAGAAGAGAACGATGTAAATTAAAATGTTTTAGACAGGCTTTTGTTGCTATTTCTAGTGAAACTTGAACGTGCTCATCCGAAGATTATTACAATTTGCAAAGCAGAGCCCTAGAAACGATAAAATTAACTTAATGTTGTTCAACTCACCATGATACCACCATTTCGTTTTCTTAGGATTTTTATTGCACGTCTTAACGTAAAGTGTGTTATCTGCGGGTCGTTTCTTTTCACGGCAACTACTTAACATTGAAGCTATACTAAGACACACGGATTGCACCGACAGTGCCGGTGACCAGTCATCAGTTAAAATTGACAGGCAGATATGTCCATTCGAGTAAACATGCGGATGGATTGGTATATTCGATCCAATGAATGTCACCTGTAAAACAAGAAAACAACCAACGTAAACAAATCGCATTATTACGTCGTCAGTCACCTTCGAGTGAGACTTACCTCTGGCGAGTCAAATGGATATTTGTTATTGAATTTAAATAGTAGCTGAAAGTGTTCACCCTCGTATAGGGTGCCTTCGAAGCCTTCAATATTGATTTTCCATCTGCAATAGCGAAACCATACAATAATGTTAACTGACGGTATTGTTACAACAATAGGGGTTTAAAAATCATGTGGTGTTGCCACGTGATTTCGAAAATACAAATGATATTCCATTTTGCATGCAGAACTTACTCGGCTAAATTTTGACTAATACTCTCGGCGTCGACAGTGACTCCTGGTGGGGGTTCCTTAATAAGGGACATCAGTTCTTTGTGTAGTCTCCGCTGCAAATAAAAATAGAAAAAGCAAATAAGTATTGCGAAAAAAAGTTTAACCAAAATTTTACTGTGTTCCGAGAAGTTGTATGTGGAATGTTAAAATGCAAAAAAAATACAGTAGAAGCCTACATTTTTCTTTGAATAATATTCTCTGCTGCTGGTTACAGTCGTTAAGATTCAGACATAAATGATTTATATAGAATTCAGACCTTAGTGCCTGAAAATGGTAGGTACTGTATATGGAAGAACCTGACTCGCACTCGTGTACCACAGAACAAATATCGACAATATTAGTTCTGTCCCTTACTGCAATGTCTTCGAATACATTAGTCGAACTTCGATTCCTTACTCGAAAGTTGGGTGAAAGGAGGATCAAGTTTGACTCATGTGTTCGAATGCACAATGCCTATTGACTTGTCTGTAAAAAAAGTCCTATAATGTTTTCGCTGTTGTCTGCACATGTCGCTATATTTTACGTGTTTTTAATTTCTGTAAGGAAAGCGGTTCCAAAAGCATAAAACATACCAATTTTTGAGCATTCAATGAGAAAAGATCAATGAGGGTTATTTTATTGGAACAGTGGCCTTTGACAGTAAGAGCCGTTTTTTGATACGTTTTATACATATATATGACAGTTTATGCCCTACAAAAAGTAGCACAACGGCATTCAAGTTGAGTCGTAGCACCAAATGGCCATAAATACTCCTAAAAATTTGTCTATTCTTTCTCTATTTGAATAAGTAAGGTTTAAACAAAAAAAAAATAAGAAACGTATGAGCAGAACTGCATTAACCATTTTTAAGTGCAGACCGGTTGCAGATAACACATTTTATAATTATGGTGAAAAAAAATAATCTTCATTGCGCTTTATCGCTTCGACTCAGGTATGAAAATATAACAAAATTTTGCTCCTGTTAATTTTTTTTTCTTGTTTCTAGTTGGATTTTCCTTATCTTTTTCATGAGTAACAACGCAAATGGAATATATTGATTAGAAATAACTTTAAGGGTACAAGAATGTTTCTACTTATTCCACCCTTGCAATACCAGAGGCAAGGGTACAAAGTTTTATTGTGCAAATAAAATAATGCACGGAAATATGTCCGAAGACTAACTAACAATGACGCAGCTGACGAGTTGTTTGTGCTACAAGGTTAATTACTATATCTTATCAGGACAAGCACCATACTTAGGCGAATGATAAATTGTTTTCCAGATTATTATTGTGAAAAGTTGTTTTCTAATATTTTTGTCTTTGTTTAATGAATTTTTGTATACCCTACACTTCAAAAATGCGGTCATTTTGTCGGAAATAACTTCAATAATTCTTGAATTAAAAAGCGTTGTCAGTTTGCTCTTCTGATTCATTGATATCATAGAATGTATATCAAGGAGGGTGGTAAACACGGCGTCACGCCCACAGAGGGGGTATATTTTTTGACTAAAACCGAAAAATATACTTGTCACACTCAACAAACAGAATATTTTCAACAACTGGTGGGTAGGTGTTTTAGTCTCACACGAGCTGTCAAATTTATTATTGCCAACATAATGAACAATTTGTAAAGCAGTAAAAATGGGTAATATAGCTCCAGTTCCACATGGAAACTATAGGATTCAAAGTTCTTGCTTGTTTTGACTGAGATAGACAAGTTGTCTAAATCTTTTGAAAATTACAACCTTTTGCTGCGTTAGATAAAAGTATTAATAAACGAACTTCGTCTGACGATAAATGAAGACTCCGAGATGCTTACTATACCACTATACGTTTTTCGTCTTTCCTGTTTGTTGCTGCTGCAAACAAAGCTATTTCTTGTTAATGTACTGTCTTTCCAGTGCAAGGGTCAGGGGTGTAGGATGTTATGTTTAAATGGACCCTTCATACCTCTAAATCTTCCGCCACCGACTCTTAATTATAAATTGCGATCCCCAACGGGTAGAGGAGAGATTTCAGATTTGATCTAACCATCTCATATTAGAATAAAAGAAACAGCTAAAACACTTCACTACCTCCATATTACAGCGGTACCTATTTGAAGTTGAAAACCTCTTAAACCACCTCACACCACGAAATAGTGTTAAGCTTTTATTTGATAAGCAATTTCGATAGCAAATGTCACGTTACACATTTCATATTATATTATAGCTGAAAAACCGAAAAAACACACGTCAATTCGTTAGACCTAAAATTAAAGAGTTCCATAAGCAAATGGTTTGGAGCTGTGTACAAAAAAAAACCTGAACGCACTCAACAATATCACAGATTTCTACTTTCCAGTAATATGATCTCAAATTTGGTAACAATGTACAAGTCAAACTTATTTAAATATACTTACTTCCAATTGCAGGCATGTTAGCACCAGTTTTTTGCCATTTGTCGGAACCGGTGATGTTGGCGAAGTTGTTATTATCTCTGACTTGATTGCATCTTTCTTTTTAAATAATTTCAACATATTGACGAAAGTTTTTGTATTTCTTTGATTGTTCGCTTGTTGGTTTCTTAACTTTGTGAATCACTTGTTTTATGTACACTTAAAATATTTATAGAGCCATTTTGACTGTTCTCCTGAACTAAAGCCAAACGACAGACAGACTAGAAATCGATATCATTCGTTGTTAGCTGATTTCGAAATAATATTTTTTTTGTTTGAACAGGTAGGTCTTCTATTTACTCAAGTGTGTGCAAAATCACTGATTAATAAAATATTAATATGAAATAACAGTTTTCCTCTGATAAGATAGGCAGACTTAATAAATGTTTATGAACAACTGACGCAAAGCGATAGGACAAAAGATTAAGTCGGGTGTAACACTTTTCCGATTATGCAGATTGTACTTGATAGCAGGTGGTGTTTCCTGTTTCCTCTTTTTTGTTCTATGAGCTCTGATGATATTTGTAATAGTTCGGATGAATAGAGGGAGAGAATTTAATTTATACCAGATAACAGTCCACTTTTAAAAACTACATAGAGATAACCTTATCTACAATACCTAGTTTTGCTGAGCTGTGCGCATGATATCAATTAGAGGTGAGAATAATTGAGAACAAAATGAGCAGGGGAAGAAAATGACTGTACATTAACAGTAAAGGTATGAATTAGGAGCCACACAACTTTGGAATTAAGCGAACGATAACGCACACTCATGTGGTAATATGTAACAATTAATAACCCAGAGGCACTTTGGTAGTGCGGGCTTACGAAATGACAATGGCGAACATATAAAATTACCCATTGTGACCTACAAAATATTTGGTGTGCAGGGGGTCAATTCTCGTTCTGTGAAAGTGTGAATCGAATAAATCGTTTTCACATTCACTCTCACACATTGCTTTCATTTTTTCGATTCACTCGGTACTAAAAAGCGATTCTCGTTCAATAAGTGAAACTATCGTGGTGAATTTAATATCGCACACTGTGTTGTAGGATATTGGGTTCTCAATATTCAAACCCTCACTAAAAACATTCACTTGCAAATGAGAAAGTGAAAAAAAATTATTCATATTAAAAATTTTGAAGTTTGGTTTCACATTTTCGTAGAACGAGAATCGAAATTGCTGTGATAGGGTGAAAACATTTTCGTTTCACTTTTTAACAGAACGAGAATGACCCCCAGGTTAGGCCCAGTGTTTTTGTTTTCAGTTTTCGTAAACTTCCAACATTCCTCTAGGAGAAAAACATGTTCTTTATTTAAATGCGCACACTATTGTGATATATCAATTTATGCGGCACTTTTTTCTTAAAACTTGTATCTCCTAAAACGTTTATTTTTATTATAAAGTAAAAGCAAAGCACATTTAGTGGCCAATGTTGATGCTGCTAATTTGGCACTCTTTTGAAGTGCGATTCGTAGCGCACACGCTCGTTTTAAGTGTGCGTTTGGCCTTGTTCCTTGATCAATGATGACTCTAATCGTAATGCTGTATGCATACATGGTATGGAGACATTGTCCAATCTCTATATTATAGCGTGCGCTGATAACTAGACTCAGTAAAATTTTAGAAACCACTATGCAACGAACATTTTCCACTGCCAACTATTATAGACTCGATCAATTGAAAGTGTACTTCTTCAAATTGCATGACAAACTGTCAATAATAAATAAAAATCAACAATCCGCCAAGGGGTTTGCTGAAACACCAATTAACCACATCTTCAACAGCTGCCCCTGCCCCACCTACAAGGCCCCCATCGATTGTGAGACACGGCCATAAATTAAGCCCAACACATTGACATCCAGTTAGTGCAAGCGCGAACAATTCTCTCCAATGAAGTCTCTCTACACATGAACTGCATCGTGAACTAATCAATCGTTTTTATAAAGTAAACGAATGCGACCGCGTCTTTTGAGCAAGATCCAAGTTGTATGCTGGAATTGTATTCTCCCCGATCGTTTCTCAGCGAATTAACATGAATCTATACATTTGACAGGCAGACTGCTGTTTTATTACCACTATTATAGGATTGCCTCAGCTGGCATGTGGCGGCACTTGGTGGTTACGCGCGCTGTAGTTTTGTTGTCTCGATGAAAAGATCAAAGGGTTTGCTTTTTGAACTTTTTATTTATCTTATGTTTAATTAGCAGCAGCTTTTCTATTGCGCTCACAATTTCTTTTGAATAAAATTGCTTGTGCAGAAGTAAAATTATGGAGGAATCTGTTAGCTTAACATTAAACTTGTGACTTATTGCGGCAAGCTGTGCAGAAGTAAAATTATAAAGGAATCTGTTAGCTTAACATTAAACTTGTGACTTATTGCGGCAAGCTGTGGTAATGCGAATGACATTTAGAGAGAATGTTCATTCAACTTAAATTAGGTGTTGTTATAACCTACTTTTATCTGAGGTAGTGAAAGCATAATAGAAAATCGAAAACGAAATAAGGGAATAAAATTGCAGTTGCAAATTAAAAACAATTGTTTATGTCAAAACTGAAAATAAAATAATCCACGCCATACTTAAATAATAAAAGAATTTATTTCCCCTGGTGGGGATTGTGATGACACCTGCGGGACGGATAAAAACTTTTCCTCTGTATACTACATCAGCCTCAATGAAGTTGGGCGCTATTTATTGCCGCAATCGATAGTTCGATTCCTGAACGTAGTCAAGAGATGGCGCATTACATTTTGACTAATAATAAATTTAATTCTCGACTTTACATTTACGGAAGCTGACAATTGTGAAATTTGTATGTGTAAATGTAAAGTCGTACCTAAAAATGTTTATGGGTTAGGCCCAATACCAGAGACAATACTGAGACCACCAACTCCGGCCGATTTCCCGTTACTTAGCCTACAAGCTATATTTTTATGGAGTGTTCACGTTTGGTGCGCTAGTATTCTTACATAGAAAACCGTATTGACAAATGTAACGAAACTTCAAAAATTCTGCTCACCAACACACTTCCAGCAGATATGAGACACTTCCGCTGTGGGCAAAGTTGCTGGCAGAGTTCATAGAATTTTATCCGTTTAATTTGAAATTGTTCGTTACGTGTGGATAATATTTTTTTTAGAATAATAGCACATTTGCTTAAAATGTTAATAAAAAATTAGCAATTGTTTGAGGGAAAATAAAAATATTTTGAGCAAATTTTCTTTTTTATTTAGAAAATATTTGCACACGAAATCAAAGTTAATGATATCCAAAAGCGGAAAATACACAACCATGTTTGTCCTAATATGTTTCTAGTATATCGAACATCAACTTTAGATAGTTTTACTAACCAAACAAATCAAATTATTCGCCTTTTAACAATTTATAATAACTAACCAATGGCGTTCAGTAATGAAAAAATGTGGTATTCCCGAACTCTTTCACATTTCCCCACGGTTGCCGAGGTTGGCAGCATTTATTTTTGCATTTTTTGTATGTTTTTGCATGTCACACGGATTCTTTTTTGACATAACACCAATAGGAAAACAAAATGGCGAATTTAAAAAAAAACTGAGGGGGCCAGCGGCAAGAGGATTGTGAGTTGGGGGTCTCAGTATGGTTTGTCTATGTTGGGCGAATAATTTGATTTGGTTGGTTAGTAAAACTATCTAAAGTTGATGTTCTAAATACTAGAAACATATTAGGACAAACATGGTTGCGTATTTTCCGCTTTTGGATATCATTAATTTCGATTTCGTGTGTAAATTTTTCTTAAATAATGAAGAAAATTTGCTCAAAATGTTTTCATTTTCCCTCAACCAATCTACATTGCTAATTTTTCATGAACATTTTAAGCAAATGTGCACTTATTCCTAAAAAAAAATATTATCCACATGTAACGAACAATTTCAAATTAAACGGATAAAATTCTATGAACTCTGCCAGCAACTTTGCCGACAGCGGAACTGTCTCATATCTCATGGGAGTGTGTTGGTGAGCAGAATTTTTGAAGTTTCGTGACATTTGTCAATACGATTTTCTATGTAAGAATACAAGCGCACCAAATGTGTACACTCCATAAAAATATAGCTTGTAGGCTAAGTAACGGGAAATCGGCCGGAGTTGGTGGTCTCAGTATTGTCTCTGATGCCCAATACCTTTGCACCAGAATAAATATGATGATGACATTTTTCAGACAACAAACAAATGTCAGAATCAGGGTTGGCGTATCACGATTTCGTTGAGGAAGGTAATAGAAGATTTTTGGGGAGTACCGAACAAAAATTAAGAAAATATTGATGTTGGCAGCCTGTGGCGGCCATGTTGTTTTGGTGGCATCCGCCTACTCTGGTGTTTATTATTCAGCCGCTAATGCCAAATCACCATGACAAATTACAGAATTGAGCAGAACGTCCAAATGATAATACTTTATTATCAAAATGTGCTAACTTTGCGCCAGTTGCATCCATTTTATAGCTGACGTGGTTGCCTTTTAAAGTCGACTTTCCAACGTTTGGTGGCTAAATTCGAGAGAAACGTTCCGGTAAAAAATCAGCCATAAGTTTGACCAACCGTATCCGTGGCACCGTGAGAAGCCGCTGCAAGTTTGTTAACAAAATTGATTACAAAAAATCTTAATGAAACATCAAGAACGCAAAATTTGTTTTGCAATTTACTAACTATAGAGAAATGTAAAGATAAGTGAAAGTAGTTAGTTCCGAAACTAACCAGTCGGGTAAAAATAGAAGTACAATTTGTCTTTTGGGAGTACGGGAGTTCGGCGGACGAAAAAGGAGTACCATACTCCTAATGTAGTACTTTCGACAGGGCTGGTCAGAAATCCGAATATAAACATTTCGCTATAACACACATTTCCAGAGGAATACTGTTTTAAAAATGTATGTGCACAACTATCACCTATTCTTGAAAGGCTTAAAAGTAGATACTTATTGTGGCGCTGTTGAAGCGTAATAAGTTCGCAGCCTACCCAGACATAAATATTTAATGTTCGCTTTTGGGGTTTGCACGTTAGTTTGTTTGTTTAGGAATTCCAAAACAATGCGGGTCATTATTAAAAAAAAAAAATATTTAAACAACTATAAAATTGCGTGAAAATATTTGAAATATTTGCCAGAAAATACTATAAGCATATAAACATATTATTTCCCTAGTGTAATAAACGTCTGATTTAAGCGGAGAAAAGTTTTTTAAGTAAATATTTTGCCGACAGTTTATTCTGCAGTCAACTTTAGTTCTTTTTCTCAAGAATGTTTGTCTGAATAAATAAACAAATATTCGAGCAAACTTAATTTATTTTCTTCAAGTATCTACAAATAAATAGAACAAAGACCAACGAATTAAACTGTTGAAACTTTTAACTGTCTGTTCGACATGTGATGTGAGCCAGATTCACTTTACGCGAACAGATCTAATATTTGCATCTGTTCAATGGGCCTGAATGCAAACAATTTAAGAACGGGTGCAGCGTAGTGCCATTCCGAGTGCAATACTCCATCTTGTTTATTTAGCTATCAGACAAATGTTGACCAACTCAATTTGTCGCTGGTAATAACCATATCACTGAGATGATCTGCGAGGCAGAGTGTTAATAGACATTACCAACATGCAAGTTTAATGCGTAATTTGTCAAGCTAAATTGATGGAATTATGCATCAGGTTTGGGTAAATATTTAAGTTCGTTCGCGTACGCGATTTAAATCGAACGCAATTGATAAAAATCGATCACAATCGCACAAAGTCTATACACGTACTCATAAAAAATTAAACAGAGAAAATTAGCAAAATAACGAGTAACGAGCAGTTCCCCTCTTGGCTCGAAACAGCTCAGAGAATTTCAACCGGCAAGTACTGATAAAAACGTCAAATGCGCAAAATTGACAGGAAACAAATTCAAAATCCGTTTTAAAAATCAATTGTACACAAAAATAAAATATGTGAAAACAAAGAAAATTCGGTGGTGGTCGAATGTTCTCGTAGAACGTATCATATGTTGCAAAAAGGTAAGTTATAAATTTATTCGTGATATGGATTAGATTTCAAATATGTAAGTGGCTCAAAGTGTATCCACGTACTTTGGAGTATATTTTCAGCTTTCTGAGAGAGTTTCGCTCAATTTTTCGAGTTTGACAGATTTTTAGTGCTTGGCTTGTGAAAGTACGCGAATGGACCTTTTGTTTAACAGAAAAAATGCTTAGATCTGCAACGAATTACTCACACGCTAGCTGCTTGTAGACGGTATGTTTGCGTAAGTCGCTGAAATCGGGTAAAAAACATTTCGTTTGGGATAACACAGCAAAGGTGCGTCGTTAAAAAGTTCAAAGAACGTTGCTTATACGCATGACCTAGGGTAAGGTAATGTCTTCCCAAGACAGTCCAAGTGGTGTCAATCTTGATCGTCTTTCTCATCTTTAATCTTCTTTTTTCCGACTGATTTCTTTCGAAATATACGCCTTGTCCGACAACCCCGCAAGCAACTTAACAAACAAAGATTTCCTTTGGCATGTGGAATATCAATTATAAATCGAGAAGAAGCGGCATATATAAGTATCTATCATCAGCATCAGCGCATATGGCTGTCTTTGATATTCATGTGTTATTGTAATGCTGCCGCGAGAAACGTGCTGGAACTATTAAACCCCAGCTGATTAAGGAAACGCCACAGCCCGCACTGGCACAACCACATAATTTGTCAATTGAAGAGTGGTATGCATAATGCTGAATGTTGTGTGGTATTCCATAATAATTTTTATTTTTGTACACATTTCAATAATTAAACTGCGGCGTAGGACACTTTTGTGCGTCTTATCCATTAATCGCAAAAAAAGACTCGAATAACTCCCTGCCTGCGTCACTGAATGCAATTGTGGGCGATCATTTCCTTTTTTGTTTCATTATCGCGGAATTTTTTTTCTCCCTTTGTTTCTTGGTTATGCAGCTCTGCGCGTCTTTTGTTTACTGCGCATTCGGCGTATCCGTTTCTATTCGCTCGAATGTCACAATAAAAATACATGAACTGTAGAAACGTCATTGTGGATGCAGGAATGAAGTTCGCACTTGGCTGGCAATGAACGAAGTTAACCTCGTGCAGAAGTAGTAGAATAAAAAGAAATGTTGGGTTATAATTGCTGAATGGTGCAGATAGGTTGATGTTTCCATTAAGTTCCTTCTTGAATCTGTAGGAAATATGAGTGGGCTTGCAAATTAAAATGTAAACATTAATTGAAGAGATCATTGACCATGCAGTCTCTATTTTCCTCTCAACCATCGTATTGTAAGCTGGGGTCGCGTTATTCCGTTCAGTTCTGCAGCAGATTTAGCTGAATGAGTTTAACTGAAGTGATTTAAAAAACAAACTGAAGCTAAATCTTCACATAAATCTAGACATCATAATTTCCGATAAATATACTTCAAAAAGTCACACATCTGTCATCGTAAAATCGAACACAGCCTTAGCGAAGTTTAGAAAGTCTGCTCGCCATTTTGTGAATTCTCTTTTTGTTTGTCATTTCACTCGAAAGACCGTCAAAAAATGTGGTAGCCACAATAAAATAAACATAAGTATAACGGTTGTCTGTCAACCTCTCTGTTGAATTTCATTGATGGCCTGTGCTTGTCGCTTGTACAATTGAGAATGAATCGAAGTCGTACAAAGTACAATCAAGTATATTTATCATGTACAGGTTTAGTAACTCTGACAGCTGTCTGAATTGATGCATTTCAGTTTTGATTGGGGACGTTCAAGTATCTAGTTTAGTAAGTCTGACAGCTCTCTCACTAGATGTATCTCGGTTTTGATTGGGGGAAATCGGTCGTGAGAGCAAATGTTTCAGTTGACGTTTATGGAGGGGTTGCCGACGAATCTAGACAAGAAATTCGTGACTGATTAAGTTGTTGACAGTTCGCATATGTGGAAAAGTGAGGTTCCCGCCCAATCTGGTTCAGGTTGCATAACTAGATTTTTGAAAGTGCTCAATTTCATTACGTGCATGTTAAAAAAAAATCCTGTGCCAATACTTGTAAACACGACTGCAACACCCTTCTGCCTATCCAATTAATTAAAACAAATGCAAAAAATCAGAAGCCAAAAATGAAATAAAACCAAAAGTACTTGGACGCCGTACAATTAGTATATCATCGAACGCATTTGTTCAAATCGAAATTACATATTTCTGATGTACATTTTGAGTTTGCTCAGTGTTACGAGAAAATCAAACCGCAGATGCGGTAGTAATTAGACACAAAAATAAATTCGCTTAGATTTTGTTTCTCTTTGGAGTGTTTGTGTTTGAATTAAGTAGCTTTTGGCCAATGCGCTTTGTGAGCTATAATTAGAATCAAACGGTATAGCGAATAAAATTTCAATGCACTGAAATTGTTACACGAGATTGTGTATATAGTTTACGTTGCAAATGATCTGTATAATTGTAGTTTTTTTTAGTTTATACACTGAGGGAAAAAATGAATTCTAAAATCAACTATGTTCTATTTGATTTTACGTTGAATAAAATTATCTGAAGCATATTTGATTTAACGTTGAAAACTATTTGATTTAAATATGCAATGTTATTTTAAATATAGGCAATATAGATTCAAAGTGAAACGTAGTCACTTTTACATTGAAACCATTTTTTGTAATATTTAAAGTACTCTCAACGTTGTTTTAAAGTGCAACATGGTAATATTTGTCAATAATTAAGTTTCAAAGTGTCATTAACGTACTTTCAAAGTGCTGCATAGTTATTTTAAAACGCCATCCACTTCAAAATGTTGCCTATTTATTTCTGTGTTGATATTTAACGGTACAAATAATACTAACATACATTTTTTTCCCTACAATGTAACTTCAAATTTGGATCAACGTTGATTTAAGGTGTTGCATATTCAGTTTAAAGTGACAGCGATGTAGAATCAAAGTAGACCATGTTTATTTTTACTTTGATGTTATTCATTTTAATAACGATCAACGTAGGTTAAAAGAAAAACGTGTTCATTCTTGTGAAAAGGGAAAAACAGCTAAGTGTCGCGGTAGCAAGCTCATTCGTGTTTCTCTTTCGAAGCGCAAATATGGAAAAAATTAGTTTCGTTGACGAAAATGGACAATTAATGGACATTTTTAATTTGAATCCATCGCAAAACCTTAAGCTGTCCGAAGAGTGACGAAAAATTACAAGATTTATTAATCAAATTTGAAATGGAAAACCTTTTCCCATTGCTAAAATGTGAGTTTTGTGTGATTTAATTAAATATTCTTTAGTAAATATTTGAAATAAAAATAAGTGCATTGAATCGTAGACTATATCTACAAAAAGAATGTAAAGCTAAAAAGTGTGGAATGAATATTGTGCAACTTAAAAGTGAAAAAAATGATTGCTTTCAGGATTAAATTTGATAAATTTTTTCCACATTACTGTGCACTTAGTTTTATAAATTTTTGTTTAACATATCTGTTTACCTAATTAAACAGAATTTTATTTCAGCTAATGACATAACATTTAAAAGATTAATTTATTTGACAAACGAAGACATAACAAATACCATACCTAGTATCGGCCAAAGAGCAGAATTTAGAGCAAAATTATTTAAGTGGAGAAAAAAGGAGGTAAGAATTATTGACAAAAATTAGAATTATTAACGGATATGTATAAAATGCATTATAGTATCCAACTGAGGACGATTCGGGGATGTTCTGAATTGGTTGAAACACAACTTTAAACCAAATTCACTAGCAGCCCCAGAGTCGACAAATTCACCAGCAGCTTCAATTTCATACGAGGCTAAAATCGTAAGTAATAGACAAATTAATCATAAAAAAGGATTTTGCAAATAAATACAATGTACGAACTTACGTAGGATATTCCATCTTTAATTCATGGTTGCTCTAAGGGCAAACATTTAATTGATTTTTATGAAAACAAATCATATCTGCAAAATATACACAGGGACGAAATAATAAAAATTACTGTGGAAGAAGCAAACTGCAAGGACATTAATATAAGACCCTCGGACTACCCCGGTCTAGTTGATCAAATCATTTCAGTTTTCCCTTCTGAAAGTGAAGTCAAGGTACATAATTATAAAATTCATTTGGAAAAATAGTTTTTAATTTTTTTTTTCTTCTTAAGGATTACTACTTCATACCAAGACAGGGTAAAAAGAACCCAACAGGAAAGCTCTATTCAAAATACACACACAGCAGGTCAAAACGGTTAAAATATGATTTGTCAAAATCAGAAGAGGATTGCCTAAATGACAATACTTGTGATGACCCTAATGTTTGTTCAACAGAAATTGACGAATCCATTGCATTAGCCCTTAAAACTGCACTCAGCAGAGACATTGCAAGTTGGGATGTTGTTTGCGATAAATGGCAAAAAACTTTTAGTCTCCGCCAAAGAGACTTAAAAAATCCTGAATATTTTAACTTTGACGTTGTGAGTGTTACAGATTCTGTCGAATACAAAGGTACTGTGTATAAAAAAAATTTTTACTTAGCTCACTATAAAAAGCCATTAATGGAATTGTATAAAATACATCTTTTAGCTTCTGCAAACAATAATTTGTTTGTTTTTTGCTACCCAATTGAAGTAATATCATTTAGTTATCATTTTCAATCGTTTGAAATTGGAAATAAAATGAATTATATATTGATTAAAGATATATCATTTTTTACAAGCTCGCCATTACATTTATACCCTGTAAATAATGGAAAAACCTATTTTAAAAATAATTTTATTTAGCCAAAAAATAAACTTATTTTAGAGATAGATGCATTAATAAATAAGATATTTTAGTAAATAGATTTAAGAATTTTATGTAATTATGTTTGTTGGAAATAAAATTTATAAATTCTGAATTGCTGTATTTTTTTATTTGAAAAAGGTGTACCTATGTACATTAATTTCAAATTTACCGACGAATTTATTCTACAAATATTCAGGAAGTTGTAAAATCAAACTTTAAATGTACTACTTTTAAAGTTTAAAACATTTGGTTTTACAACGATCTATGGTTGGATCAAATATTTAATGTGATATTTTCAAAGTCGAAAGCAGTAAGGTCTACGATGCAACATGGTTAGATTGAAGTAAAAAAATATTAATTCAAAATGGGTTCACTTCGAATCAATACTTGAACGAAGTTAAATTAAAGTTGAAACATTTTATATTCAAAATTGGGTATATTTGAAACTACAATGCACTGTGATTAAATCAAAATGTATCCATAGTGATTTTAAAGTCGGACGCATTTGGTTGTACGATGCTTCATTATCAAATTAAAGTTAGAGCATAGTATTTTTAAAGTTGAATGCACTTTAATCTACGATGCATTATGGTTGTATCAAAGTTGACAGACGTTGTTTTGAAGATAAACGAACTTGATTTAACGATGATTCCACCTTAAATCAAGGTAAGAACGTGGTTAAATCAAATACGAAATACATTCGTTTTAAAGTGGGAAAGCATTTTGAATTAATGGCATATCACTTTGATTTTAAAATTTTCATCTTCGAAGCTAAATCGTTCCGAAAAAACTTTGATTTAAAGTGGTTTACTTTGATTTTACGTTGTTTTTTCTCTGGGTGTAAATAATTAGAAGATCTAATGTGTATGTAGGATGTATAGATGAGGATATTTAATATAGTACAGGTTTTTTCTTGGCAATACAACGAAAACTAGTTGCTATCTGTCAAAAATAAATAGTGACAGCTGCTTTCGTTTAAAAAAAAAGAAGATTGATGCACAATCAGGGGTAAAAGGAATACTAGGCCTTTTCAAGTGCTGATAAACGGACTTACTTCAACATTGTAGTTTGTTAGCTATGTATATATAACAGATTAAACTTCAGATTTGATAAATAATTTGTAGAAAAGACGAAACTAAATTGAAATGGATAGAGTAGATTTGCGACCTAAATTTTGCCTGCCCGTTAATTGCATTGAGATAGAGCGCATCGAACTGTCATCGTCGTTAAATGAGTTGAGATGAATCTCCTTCGCCAGTGACACATCAATCAAACAAAACATTCTGTCTGTGGAATAATTTGACAAAAACTATTATGTGCGATAGATTTTATGGTGCTGCTTCTTCCATTAAATGCGTTATTTTTGACTTTAGCCGTTGCCACAATGGATGCACCAGATTTTATGAGTTGGGGACTTTAATGACAGAGCCAAATGTTCTCATAATTGAAAGAATGACGTACAATTACGACATGAGCAAGATCCTGTTGTCGTAAAACCAGACATTGGAATGTCTCCAAAGTTAATGCTATTCTTCTATCGTAAATTTTTATCGCATTTTTTTTTTTTTATCGCAACTACGTCCTTTCCAATATTTGTGCACCTTGCTGAGAATAATGTTCCCCCATTCATTTAAATTCTGCCTTGAACAGACGTTTGCGTCAGAGAACAATCCCAATACTGAAATAGCCAGTGGGCCCTCTTTTGTCCCCTAACTGTCAACCTAAAACCCTGGTGTTTTTTTTTTGTATTCATTTTAGGTTAGGTATTATTAATATGAAAAAAAAAGTTTATTCAGCTTCTATTTACACCCACGTTAACACCTGCAAAAAGACCCATACCTACCACAAAGATACTCAACATGTAGAATACATGTCCTCCAGTGTCCTTCAAGTAACAATTCCATTACCTATTATGACGACTGACTCAGTGGGTTGGGTATGAGAAGAGCGTAAAATTTGGTACTATAGCTGTTTTTTATTATCAGCTATGATCCATATAGATCATCGATTTACATGCACTTACAACAACAGCACATGATCCTGCTTCTCATCGAGATCACGAATCATGATCTGAAAATTATTTCTACTATTTCCGACTAGATGGCTTGTTTTATTTTTAAATGTTGCTGTGCCTGTAAACGATAGCCACACAATCACGTTGCCAGACTAAAAAATGGAACACAAAAAATCAAATGATTTCTTCGCATTCGAATAAACTCCCTGTCCGTATTCCGAGTTATTTGTTTTTTTCTCGTTCTATTAAGGTATGTCCAGACCAGCCAAACATTTGATAAACAATTAAATACCTACATGTTGCATAAATATTTCTAAAGCATTTATTAAACAAAATAATTTTTGTTTCACATGTTTCACTGCAGAAAGTGAGCGCTGTTTTTCGACTATAATTTTTTTTTTAAATATAATAAAAATTTCCAGAAAAGCTTTAAATACCTTATGAGAAAGTGATTTATTTACGATTATTTGAATTCAATCGCGTGTCGCGCGATTTCCGAGACCAAAATTACAAAAATAAAAACTTTAATCGCTGCTAATAGTCCCACCACATTATTTTCTTCTAGTCCAAAACAGGATAAAGTTAAAACAAATCATAAAAATTTAATAAATAAATTTCAGAATTCTTTTATAAATGTTTATAAAATCTGTCCAATTAGCTTCAGAAATATTTCATAACCTTTTCTGAAATGTTTCGCTGGTCTGGAAACAACAAGATAAACTCTAGTGCTAGCAGCAAAATATTGTTCATGTGTTGCATATTTGAACATAAAATACTAAATTTGTTTCACAAAAATATTATTGAAAAGAAAAATTATGCAAGTTTGATTCAAATATGGTAACACCCCCCGACATTGCAAGTGAAATGACATGTGCCTTGTGTGGCGTCACGTTGAGAAGAATATTTGCGATATGGCTGGTGGCAATATGAAGTTTGAAATACCCTGTATTATCTGTTTTGTTTTTGAAAGCAACTGTTGACACAATTCCAAAATTAAACTTTTCAATGATCCGTTTTGTTTTATTTTGGTGAACTGATTCGGATCAGATCACGCTGATAATAAAAAACAGCTTATATGTGGATAGCGTATGAATTTGCGCTTTGCAATAGGAAACAAAATCGACAAATATTTTTTGGTTATCTACATAAACACGTTAAGTAGTCTTTGAGAATTCTCGCAGGTAGGCTGGTATTTTATTACCAAGAATGTACTGTGTACTCGTGAAAGAATAAATAAATGAAGTTCATTCGCATTCTGCTTTACGACTTCATGCAAAGCACACACGTTCTATATTTATATATGTAAAAGCTTAGTTTGTGTTACATATCGATAAACGTTATAAATAGTTGCATGATTCCCACCACAGGCAAAGTTAATGCTTGACCTTGGCATTAGGGATAATTTGATTCATAATTCAGTGTAATTCCAATGCGAGGCAAATTATACACCAAGCCCTGACAAATGCGACACGTTAGCGTGTCTAGATAAAATATAGTGGGATGAACAGCTATATAAATGGAGGAGTCTTGATAAAATCGCCACGCAGTAAGCACTGATTTTGTTAGAAAAAAATCTGAAATGTTGAGAAAGGTTTGCATTCTTAATCTAGGATTCCAAAAACTAGTGCTCTACTCATGTCTCGATATGCTTACCTTCTTGTCGGTGTCAGTGTCGATAAAATGCTTCAACTAAACAATTGATGACAGTTAGGCTTGTTTTAATGAGCATTTTTCTAAGTACAACATAACTTTACGTTAAGCAGAATCTTAAAAACTACACCTGACACTTTTGACATTCACATTAGGGACGATCAAGAATCATGTTTGGTAAGTCTGACAGCTGATCAGAATCTAGTCCAGACTAATATAGTCGACTTAAGATATCTAGATTTTTTAATGTGCTCATTTATAGCAAGTAGATGCGACATATGGTTATTATATAATTTATGTTGACACCTTTTTGGTAGTTCTGCTAATGACACTTTCAGCGAACGGGCACAAGAAGAATTTTAAATCAAAAGTCGAGACACACTTATATCAGATTATCCCACTTTATCCCAAATGTCACAACTAAACTTGAAACAAAACAATAGAAATCTTGGAATCACTCCTATAGGGATTTTGATAAGACGAATGCAATTATGACAGATTAAATCTTTCAGATAGACACAAACAACGTATTGTGAAATTACGAAGCGTCGAACAAATATAAAGGGCAAGTGTCAAAAAGAATGCAACTTCAGTTCGGTGTGTTGGAAATTTATTATGAAGTGTCTACATCGTATTGAATAACCGGACTATAATCGTAAAATGATAATAACTTATTTTGCGAAAAGAAAACTAAATATGTTATAATTATGACAAAAGTGACATCAGCTTCCACTATAGCTTACAACTGTAGCTCGTGTTGAAAACTTGAAAACTTTGTTTCCGCTGTGGAACAAATGTCACTCACATCCCACGTTCTACGTGTATCTGAGAATGCAATAGTGATCCACCTAATCGCAGATCCAGATGTTGGATTGCACGACTATGAGAAGGTGTGACACATGGAATTCAACGGGTATTTCCCTCTTACATTGGAAAACTTGCAAACACACTTATCTAATATCAATCCCAGCCCATGCATGCATTTATCAGCAAGTTCTGATAAGAAGAAATTTTATTTTTAGAAAACCATTTACAGTGGCACGCCTTGGAAATTAAATCAAATCAATCCTCTGTCATAAACTTATAAGTGTGAATTCCCAAGAATTCCTTCTATTTAGAGAATGTACCCATACAAGTTTAGAAATTAATTACAAGCGATGCAAAAAACTTCATAAAATAAAAACTATGAAGGATAAATATACCTATTAAAATCAAAAGTTGTTGTTTTGGTTTTGTTTACGCGTTCGTAAAATGTATGCTGGCATAAACAATCGCCTCCGTTTGCATTTAACTTATTTTCGTTCTGTGTTTGTTGCTATAATCGGAAGGAACAAAGCCGAGTGCTTGCTTTTAGTACAGTAAGGAAAATCGAAAACAGCAACTAAACGGTAAACAAAGTTTCAAATTCTAGAGTGCATGCCGCTTGCACGTGATGCAGTAGTGGCAAACAATAACAGTCATACTTATGACAATTAAATTAATTAATCAGCATAAATGAGACTTATAAGCAATAAATGTGTAAGCAAGGCAACAGCTTAACCCGTTATCAGTTATTGCACTTAAAGCGCCAATAGCAGTCGCCATGCGATGATGCCGTCAGACAAATTGACGGACGTGTCAATGTGAATGCTCTGCCAAGCTGTTGTTTGTACGGGAAATATCAAGAGTCTGCATTGGGTCGAAACTCTTTTTAGCTTGAACTAAGCTGCCGATCTGGTTAGACTTCAGAAAAATATTCGAAATAGAGCGAAGTCGGGCCCGCAATAGAGTAGATCGAGAGCACGTCAGCGTTAAGTCAGACGGAAGAAATAATTGAGTTTAGCTGTCACTTATGAGATTTTATATAATATGGATGGTCAGGCAGTGCTTTGTTCAAATTTTGGGAAACAATTTATGCTAAAGTGCAAAATACAGGAAGAAACTGAATAGTACTAGATATGCGTGCTATTTAAGAATTTTTGATTTACTATTGTTTTTAAGCGTCTGAAGCCTAGTAGACGCTGTTGTTCCGGAAGGAAGTTTTCCGGTTGTCTCCAAATGGACAGCGAAACGTCTACGAAAAGGGAGCGGAAAATAAATTGTGGAGAGTTCCATCAGTTGCTTAAAAAGAACAAGTGACATTTAACAACAATTATGTGTCATTTAATTGAAGGCAATTATAATTAAAATTAAAAATTAAATTTCGGCAGGCAAGTAATATCCCGGACAGTAAATTGTGTGCGAAAAGAGAGTGGAGAATTGTACCAAGCAATCTACTACAATTGTCCACTTTTCACATCACACAAATGTTGGGGAGAAGGAAAAAAGTTTGAATAAATTATGTGTTCGAGTGCATAACCGTTAGAGAACAGGCCTATTGTTGGCTACATTTTAAAAAGGTACACGACTGCATTGTGGAAACGGTTTTAAAAGTTGCACGATTCAAGTTGGCACAGGCGGCTCCAACTCCGACTTGGACTGTGTTTTTGCAATTAGGGTGATGGGAAGATGTTTGATGGTTGAGGTACAGGACCGTTCGATTCGTTCCTTTCCTCAATTCGTTATCTTTAATTTTTTTTTTTGCCGCAAATGTTGCAATATATCGAGACTAGTAACCATTTTTCCAGAAAAATATTTCTAAATCTCTGAAGAACAAAAAGAGATTTCCAACAACACGATGACATAAGCTGGCTTTACTACAAAAAAAGCTGAATGCCATCGTTCAACCGAACTGTTATGACGGCGGCATTTGACTTCCTATTCGCCACATTGATACTCGTATCACGTCATTAAATGCAAGTGTCACAAGTTGTCTTAAGAGCAATTTCTCTATGCCAACGAAATCTAAGTCAAGCCATGCCATATATGCAAGTTCATAACACGAGCTTAATAACATGCGTGACGCAAAACACTCTATGAGATAATAGGAACAAGTCCAGAAGCCACGATCGTGAAAACCAGTTTCCACTTCTCTTTATACAATCCAATGATTTGCATTAAAGATAAGAAGTCGAATGCGCACACATCTTATTCGCATAGATACAAGTATTCTAGTCAGCCAAAACAGGAATATACCATAAATGACGGAAAAATCCTTGAAGGTTATATATAAACTCCTGATGCCGAAAACCACGATTAAAATGCACTCGTGCACAACAAAATCTGAAGGTGGACTTGATCTGAAATCGAATTAATGGACATCCTCGATTTTAATAACCATTCAATGAGTTTAATGCCGACTAACCTCAACTCGTGTGTTAACCACGAACAAGGGTACACCATGCTATTTAAATTATGACAGCTTTTAGCGTCACATTCGTGTCAGTTGTAACATTTGTTTGTGTAATAACATTCGGAGAAAATATAAACAAAAAATGACTTCGACGGCCGCAAAACAAAAACTATGACTCAATAAAGTCAGAAACTAAAATTCTTCGTTAGGCACGCTCCGGGGTATTGCCAAGTTCGGAAGCCGTTCAAAAAAATACCACAAATATTCAAGAAATATCCCCCACTTGTAGATAAAATTTTATCTAACGGTCTCCACATCAAAGCAGAGTTCTGTACTCTATACGCCGCCGAATGCGAGCGAACTCGATTGTAGCCAAAAAGTTATAGATTCGGGAGAAAAAAACTTATTTGCACACACTTGGTAATCCAGTAGCAAATTCTGCAGTATAAACTTATAAACCTACGATATTAGTTTTGCAATGCAAATTACTAAATTACTGTTTTCGTTTTTTTTTCTGTATATATTCCACACGCGAACTTATTTTAATCGCAATAAAATAACCAAAGCACGAGCGCAAGGCAAACTCCTTTCGATGATATCCACGCGTCGAACACAACTGATGCCAAATCGCACGTCTGACGAACTTTGAAGTCTCGCCAGGCAATCGACTGGTCTAACTGAAAACAGCTGGTATATAGCAATAGCAACGAATGTACACAGGCGAACAACAAAAACGAACGCCGAGGTGGTTTGTTGGATAAATGACCGACGCTGGAGCACCGACACGAGAGGGAAGAAAGCTGACTTTGGTGTGCGCTAGCCTGGCTGTAGCGTACAGTGACACGACGTTTACACATGATAGCAGCGTGAAATACAGTCCTCACAGTCCTAGACGTGCAAAAAGCTGCACAAGGTGCTCAAGGAAATTGGAGTAGGCCCTCTGTTTTCCAGGGATGCTACTCAACTCGTGGAGATAAGGAAATCATCTTTAGCATCAGGCTCGATATGCCTACGAATGCAATTCGCTTCTGTCTGCTAGTGCAGCGATGAAAAAGCTTTTTTTTTTTGCATTAATTTGCAAACTTGGTGCTTTTAGCATGCACGCGAGACTTATGAATGTGCGATGTCGGAAGGTATACGATTACTTATCTGCAACGCGCTGTGCGAGGCAAAGTGCAATTAGCACGAAAGCATTGCATTGTGTTGTTGTTGTTTGTGAATGGAGAACGGCAGGCAGAAGTCATCATGAACTTGTCACGGGGCAGGTAATAATCCAACAGATAAACTAGGCGGTGGAGTCATTAAAAAAGGGCGAGGACTCCTCTAGAGGTGGGTTTAGTGTTTCTTCTTTTTTTTCGGATTTGCTTATTTAATTACGAAAACGCTGCTGTTTGCGCGCCTTGAAGGACGGCAGCGCATGATTTGTAAATTGGATTTAATGCACTTTTAGTGGGTGCGAACTGCTGCAGAATGGGCTGTGTAGAAACAACGAAGGTGCCATTGATCTGTGACTCATTTCTGTGAGTTCGCGACATACGGGGCGAAGGGAAATTTGCAATTTCATTTCCGTCATGACATAACCTTTACAGGGAATGTGTACCAGTGTTGCGAATGGAAAGGCATTTTGTTCCCCTCTTTTAGTGAAAAAGTCTCTCAAATTTCCCAATGGGGAATTAAAAAAAAAAAAAAATCAATACAAGTAAATCATTTTTAAAGTTTTTCATTCCCTTTTTTGTTACCTGAAAATATTCAAGACAACAACAAAAAAGCACAACCTTTCGAAAACAAGTTTTCTTAAAACCGTTCTATGCGAATAATCCGTATTGAGGATACAGCTCTGAAAATTCAACCTTTCGTCCTGTTGCGCAAATAACACGAAAGCCGAATTTGAGTAATGGCGCTACCAGGTTACATCAGAGGCAGTGACAGACCGAAACGGCATAATGTAGTGGAACTTTAAATTTAAAAAAAACTAATAAGTGTTAACATCCCTGATAACTTCGCGCGCCAGCAGCTGTAAGCCGGCATTAAACGAATTAAATAACTTCTGTCAAGTAGGAGAAGACCATAACCTAAAAGAGAGACCACGAGCATCAGGCTGGAATTGTACTCTCAACTTTAACATTATTACCATTAATTAAATATAAGCCCACGAACTAAAGATAACTAAAGTAAGTTTAAAACTAATATGAATTCTGTATAACTCGAATTTTGTTTCCTATTAATAGGTTTTGTAACGTTTAATAAAACATGAATTGATATACCAGCTTGGTACCACAAACCAGTCTTTGTATGATCTTTCATTCACCAATTACGTTCACAAAATGTTGTTACTGGCGCATGTTCGCCAACAATAAGGTCGTCAATTTTTTTTCCTTCTAAGTTACGTCAACTTTTACACGTTACATGCAGTGAAACCTATTTTCGTTTGCTAAAAATGTTCAGGAAAAAAAGAATTTCCCAGCACCTTGAACACTGGTAGACCTGGCAGGTTTTTCTTACGATAGTGGGAGGCTTTTCTGACGATTTTTAGTTGTGTGATTTTAAGTAATAAAAATATGCAGGAAATCTCGAGCGTATTACACTGTTGATCGATTCCAGAGGACTTTTGAATCCCATCCCCACGTTTTCGACGACGAGGGGGACCAACCATCTGAATCAGAGACCAAGATGCCAGAGTTATTGGTCCAGGCAACCGGAGGCATTTTGAAAATGGATAGGCAGAACTTTGAAAACGATGATGATGATGATGATGAAACAAAGCCAGAACCTTCCTTATATCGACCAGCAAAAATTGACTGAAGAAAAAATGTACCTGAACCCGAAAATGCCACTGTGCTTCGATTTTAAAATCAAGGCTATTATGTGATTCGTTTGGTATATAATAGAACGTTTGTAGGTCCTCGCAGCCCTTTCCGATGGATGTTGAACGATCGATGAATATTTGCAGCCAAACATAACAAGCAACTGCTGCGCTTGGTGTTTTTGCCGTTTAAACAATATCAGGCTTCAAAGTAGAAGCTGCGTAGTTGCTTTATATGCTCCAAGGAGTCATCATTTTAAATTTTTTTTCTCCGCCTTCTGTTTGTGTTTAGTTTGAAATATATGCAAAGCATCTACTCCTACCTGATCCAAACCAGTTCATTTTGATAAATAAATTAGCCAGGTAAATATTACTTCAAATTTATTGTGTGCATCACTCCAGTTTAAACACCTATGCAATACTGATTTTATTTCCATAATGGCATGAGCAAAGCACCAATTTTAGAAATACTTAGTTTCAGAATGAACTTTGTAGTGCGTCGTCAGAAGCGCCAACGCTTCTCAACAGGTTAAGGTCAGACTCAATTAGTCGCAGAAGCAATTGCTTATTCGAGACATCAATATTGTAATGGAGGTTGCCGCTGCTTAAGCAGTCATTATAGACAGCAGCACACTCAATCAATCAACGAAAACAACAAAGTTGGGAAAAACACAAGCGATAAAAGTAAAGATGGTGATGCTTACTGATTGTCTAGGCAAAGAAATACGAATAAGATAGAGAAAGAATATCCTTTCCCAAATACGTTAAAGTGACACTAAAAATTGCTGGTAACACTTCCTGTGGTCATTTCTGTTGAATAGTGACTTTTAGACATACGAGCTGAACGCATTCGTAGAAATCGGGTAGCAGAGAAAACCGTAAGACATAATTTGAGTTTTTCAGGAGTGTGAGTCCGAGTTCAGAATTCCACTACACTAGGATTGAAAAGCAGAGTTTTCTTTACCACACTCAGGTAAGGTTAGTGGAGATCACCCGCTTAGAATTGGCTTCGAAAGCCGCCTTCTCCTGGTTAATCGAGGATGTTAGTTGTTCATGTTGTCATCCCGCTGAGCTCAAAACCCTGTAAAAAAATTGTATAATGAGACATCAGAAATTTCTTAAATGACTTGAGAGTAGAGATGTTGGCTACCAAGAGGCCAGTTCCTCAAGTTACAGAGAAAGCGAGGTAAGGTTGATTCGTAAAAGATTACAAATAGCTATGCAGCTCTTCTGCACGTAGACACTGTGTGCTAGGTTGTGATTGCAAGGTTACAATGATAATATTGACAACAAGCCAGCAGTTCAAAAACTCCCAAGCGAAATGATTAAACAATAAGTAAGACACAAAATCTATATTTAGCCTCAGATATTACGAATAACGATGCTCACGTTGAGTGCAACTGATAATTCCGAAAGAAAAAGATTTATAAATAAATTGTAAAAATACACAAGTTTAGTATTCGCTGACATAAGTTTAATTGATGGCCATTTCCAATAGCCATTTAATTTATGTTCGCGTGTCGTGCTGACTGGGTCAGTCTGGAGATAAAATCAACTAAGCTCACAAATCATCACATATTGTTAGAAAAGAACAATTAAATTGGGACAATAATATGCCTGTCGAAGTGGTTCAACAAACTCTCTTTTAACTAGACGGGCACAATGATGGACAGACGATTTAGTGGAAATCTTTTGAAAAACACACCTAGTATTTTATACGCAAGTCTCCGCAGATCAACAACAGACTCAAATTAGAGAGGAAAACAAAACAGTTTTTCCTCCGACGATTCAGCGAAATTCAATTTTTGTTCGAAATGTTCCAACATTTATTTGTTTTGTTCTCCTCTGAGCTATGATTAATAGAATTTGTAGTCTATTTCGAGATCGTTTTTAAGTTCAATGGTACTGTGCTGACACAGTTGGAACACTTTTCTGAAGAAAAAAAATGAGTCATGGAAAATTCACCGACGTCAAGGACGGTCCAGGAAATTACCGAAGGCCGTTCTTATTTATTTGAAATGGTACACTTGGGCTAGATCAAAGGTGAACCAAACAAATCTTCCCGTTGACAGTGATGGGGGGAGAAGACTTGTTCGAGAGAACCCGCAATGACTTCATTTGAGAAAACGGAACGGAACGGTAGGAAGGGCAACAAGTTTTTTATGGAAATGTTTGGCACTGCAATTGTTTTGAAACGATAAATGCGTGTAAGGTAAATTCCATACTCTAGAGGTGCGTTTACCGTCCATTTAGTTTTCCGTTCCATACTCTCAGTTGTGAAGTTAAAACCGGCGGTGGCCGAGTTCTGCTCTAAGTTTTCATTACATACTTTTGATAGCTTTTATGTAAGTCTCACGGTTATATTTCTTAAGTCAAATGCCGCTGTAGAAAACGGTAATAAGGATGTTTTTAGAGGCGACAATCAGAGATCAGACTATCGAATAGTCATGAATTCACCAATTGGGCGCTTGAACAATTTGAGGTTAACTGAAAAAAAGCGGTCAGTGTTAAGGTAACTTGTGTCTCGAGGGCTTTGTGGGCATAATTGGAGCATTTTTAGCGAGGGAAAGGTGATCTGGCAGCAATTCAACACCAATTGTTCAAAATGCTTTGCTTTGTTCAGCTTTATACCGATTTCGCCTGCAATAAAAAAAAATTTGATCAACCGTTAAAGCACTATTAAAACAAAAATTGCTGCTAACATTACCACTGCAACACGGCGGAGAGGATCGGCAGCGAGCTACTTCAAACACAATGTGTCCCTAGGAAAAAGCCCACAGCCTCATTTTAGGTGTTGTATTAGGAGCCTCCTCAGATCGGTTTATTCACTAGAAAGTTGTCCCGATCATGGGGAATTCATACGTAAACATAATTTGAACTGTTATTGCATAATTAATAATTATCAATTGAATTCTAGAACCATGCCCCAAGTGATCGCATACTGATATTACACAATCAAACTAATTGTTACTCGCTGCATTAATTGAAATGAATTAAGATCTAATTTTCTTTGATCATTGGCCTGATGCCATTAGGGGTTGTTCTAAAGAGTAAAGCAAATTGTGGCAAAGAGTTGAATAATGAAAACAAACGAGTGTCCGACGTGTCGTTCGATACCTCGCTAAGAGATGAACAACAATTTGATTTTTTTCTGCAAGAATGTTGCTTTTTCATCGCACCTACTAAGTTTTCTTTTTTTTTTTTCCTTTTGGGTCAAGGAAAGAAACCTCGAACTCACTGACACAATTTATAAATAGGCACTCAAATAACAACATAAAAAGGTACTTAAGTTGGATCTGCCTTCGCTTAAGCCAAGAACAGCTGAGAATAAAAAAGCGAAATAGGAAATTAAGCAGTCTAGTTAGCAGAATTCGACGCAGAAGTGCTTTTGTATTAATTATAGCATCAGGGATGCTGATAAGGATGCAATCTTACAGAAGCCTTTAGCATGTTTTCTCTGAACAATTATCTCATTTCGGCAGAGTAAACAAACAAAATCTCAGCTAAAAGTGTCACAGCAGTAGATAAGGCAAGACGGTAACAACTTCCTGGTTATCAGTCCTGATTTGCACAGCGTTTAGTGATGCATTACGTTACTTGATAAAAATTTCGTCGATTGTCTTTGTTTCTGGTGATTGTGATGAACTGGCGCAGGTAGTTGGCACTCTATGGAAAACAGTTGTGAGAGTGATTTATGGTTGCACAGACAAACAAATCAGGACCGGTGGAAGGTATACTTTAAATAGGTAGAAAGCGTTTTCAAATATCAGTATACCTATCCCAAAAAATCTACCTCAGATCTTTGGAAATGCTCAGGACAAAGATTCTTAATAGCCCCTTTGTCAATATAAAACAGTTATCGGCAGACTGCCAATGCGAGTGCGTAGCTCCACCTTTTGTGGACAATGATCAATTAATTCTCTCCAATCAACATATTAACGACACAGACCTGCTTTGAATATAAAAAGAAGAAAGAAACATTGTTGTGGATATATGACTAATGTTTTATTTATCTAATCTACTAACTTATGAATCTATTTGTGAAAAGCCCCCGTCAAGCATGTAAACAGATCTGCAAGTCCAAGCCGAAATACTTGGTTTATATGGTTCTGAATTAATTCAAGCAATTTGCTAGTCACTGCCAGTGGTCGGTCAGTTACTTTTGGTAATTGGAACGCAGTTGGGGCCGATTCCATTCGTTTGCACAAATCGATTAAATTGAATTAATCATCCATCTGCTGCTGCCTGATGTTCACTTGCCCATCGCATGACAGTCAATTTCTAGAACTTATTGGCTGTCGCGAGCAGAATAGCATCATATCAACTGCAGCGGCCAGCAACAAATTATATACCATTTTAAAAGTTAACTAAGTTTAATTTGCATTTTAGTTGGTTGACACACGCCTGGTTTAGGTGCCCACATATCGGACAGTTTTAATGTAGACATGTTCATAGTGGAGTATAAATTTCAATTCTCCGCCAATATGCAAATTGAATTTACTGGTCTTCGTTCATAATCAAGCAAACTGAAAAGAGAAGGAGCAGTCCTTGAATAAAACACATTTTGGCTCTTGCACATTCCGGCCAATTCGAAGGACATTGGTTCTAAGCCTAACCTGAGGACGCGAAATCGAATTGGAACGAAACATTCACATTTAGTAAGGTGTGCACTAAATTTAAATTGATATTCCGAACGAAGTGGTGTTACATGGAAAATAAACAAAACATTTGCAATTTGCAGATTTTTTCATAGAAGTTGTGCAAAAGTCTGCGACTTTTGTTTAGTAGAAAATGTTTAGATTTTCGCTTTGTTCATGGAAATGTGGTCATTTTACGGGACATTATTGTTATTTAAAGAGATTTTAAAAGAAAAACTTACCTCGGAGGGGGACATCGACGACATTTTCACACAAATTTTCACACAATTTTTTGTCTTTGCAGTTTTCGCCTCCAAATTGACATTTACAGAAAGTTGTATGTTGACATTTTTGACGTCTGTTTGTTTTGGTTGGGATGGCTGTGTTCGCATAGGTAAATTGGTGCTGCTGAATATGGAATGCTAGGAAATACCAAATTCATTATTATTTTATCAATTGGGGATTTTTGGTCTAAAAGCAGTATACGCGATATTAACTTAACAAAAATGTGTTTTGTATACCTATTATTACAAATTAGCATGTTTATATCTAAATTTGTTGTGGAGAGCGTTTTGGTGCTAATCGATTATTATGTCCACTGATTAATATACCTGGCAACTGTCATTCAGTTTGTGTTTTTCTCTAAAGACAATGGCCGCATTCAAGAATCTAGTCATCTTAAGTCGACTAGATTGGTCTGGATGAGATGTAACCTGAACGCAAAAACTAGATTGGTCGGGAACGTCACGTTTTCTACGTCAGCCACATATGAGAACTGTCAACTTAGTACTCAGTCACGAATTTCTCGACTAGATTCGTCGGCTACCCCTCCATAAACGTCAACTGAAACATCTGCTTTCACGACCGATTTCCCCCAATCAGAGTCGAGTTTCATCTAGTGAGAGAGCTGTCAGACTTACTAAACTAGATACTTGAACGTCCCCAATGTACAATACACCTAACCTCAATGTTAAGTAGGTAAGATTTACGTCGTTTTCCATTGGGACAGGAAAAAACACTTTTTTCCAGATTCAGAACAGTTTTTCTGCTTTTGAAATCCAGCTGGCAGTCAGATTTCATATTCCATATTTTCAGAGTCAGATCAATTTTGCGAATCTCGATTTTTGAGCGAGATTTACAACTACTTTCACTAACATCTAGACATTTGACATTTGTCAAACGTTGTAGTGTGTGTTATTATTAACGTTTTTAGACGACGAGTCGGTGAAAAATAGAGAAAACTTTGGATGTATTTTTATAAACCCAAATTAGAATTTAAGACCAGCTGGCTTTTAAATATTGCATCAATACAAATGCAAAAACAGCGAGTGATCTCATTATTTCATGTTCACGAAAAATATAAAATCTGGGAGCAAAATCGGAAAATCCTAATGGAAAACGACATTAGGTATATTATTCGTTCATTGGGAAAGAATAGAAAATGTTTGTGAAATTGCGATCGTTCTTCATCAGTTCAAATGAGTATTTCTGGCTATAGCCATACTTACATAAGAACACAAACACCAACAAAATCGTGGCAGTGCTAGTTTCCATATTTGTGCTTTCGATTTTAAAGCCATTCGTCAATTACGACATTCCATGATTCATTATTTAATCACTCGGCTAATAAAAACTCCAAAATAAGTTATAAATATAATCGCAAAGCATAATTATTTGTACAGTAAAAACCGTTGCTTTTATTATGCAGTTCAAAAATACGAATTCCCTGATTTCAGTAGGTATTGCAAATATGTTTTTATGTTATCTCGCTATAATAGCAAGAAATTATTTTAAAATGCAATAAATTTACGATTTCAATTCGATTGTGTTAATGTAGAAAATCCCACACTTTTGCGGCGTAGATAGGTTAAAGTCCGTTTAAGGTCTTTAATGTCTGCCATTCTCTTTATTTTGTAAGATATAACCAATATAATAAGGCTGCTGTCTTAATTATGTAAACAGCGTGAACCATCTTAGTAATAGTCCTCCGTTCAGCCGCTCACGCTTTTGACATATCATTCAAAAAAATATGAAGGCGAGGGCTTTGACACTCAATATTCAGTCTTGCGTTTTGACATAGAGTTACAGAGTCTGGAACGCAAGACAAAATAGAAGTAATATTCTAGAAATATTAACCCCTTAAATTTCATTTTGTTGTAGCCAAATTTGTACTCAAAATAATATAATACCATGGAATTGAAAAATAATGCAAGAAAAAAAACAATTTTATTTAATCCGTAATTGTTGTATAAGTATATTTAATAAAAACATAAGAACTTTTACAGTTTGCTAGTATTACTAGATGAAAGGACATCCCTAACCACTTTGACAGCATGCAACGCAGTGCCAGGTGCTGTGGTCACACCATATCCACCATGACCGTAGTTGTGTACCAATTTAATTGTTCTGCCCGATGGCGTCTTAAGATATTCCGGTTCAACTCTTACGACCGATCGATGGGGACGAAGTCCAACTAGCTCCCGCACAACCTCAGCCTTCTTCAAACTCGGTAACATTCCATAACAACGTTCACGAATCGAAAGTGCATCATATTTGCACAGCTCTGTGTTGTAACTGTCAAACTGACGACAACCACCTAAGGTAACAGTTTCAAAGCCAGGAATGATATACGTATCAAAGTCACCATAGAAAGCCATTTTAACCCACGGGGCCCGAACTTTCATTATTTGACCTCGAATTGGAACCAAATGTCGGTCGTTGCACAATTCTTTTGCACCCATGCCTGTGCAATTGACGAGAACATCAAAATTCTGCTGAACGTCAGAGAATGAGTTTATTTTCTGTTCGATTATTTTACCACCAGCATCAAGGAATCTGTTTAAATAAAGATGGTTATAAAGATAAATATGTTTTGGAGAAACAATTTGTAAGATTAAAGTTCAGTTCTTGGTTTACTATTTTGTCGATTTTATGTTGGCAATAATACATTGTAAATTTGGAAACACACAATGCCATCTAAATTCGAATTATTTGTACTCACTTTTTAGTGGCATACGGTAGGTAAAGTCGACTTTCGGTTACGACAGTCGTGAAAAACGATCCGTACTTCCATCCCCCATTGCATAAGGTGAGCTCTTCTTCTGTAGCTTGACGATAGATTGGAAGAAGCTTCTCAATGAAATGATTCTGCAGAAAGTTGTAAATAAGAAGATTTTTAGCTAAATTTTCAGACGCTTGTCTAAAGGTTATGTTGGGTTAAGTTTTTCATCCGCTGGTCTTTTCTCCACCTTGAATAGATGGGAAATACCTAATTTTGACATGGGAGGGATCCCCTTAGCGCTTTTTTCTACATCAACCTTGTGCTAGATAATATTTCCATCATATTTGTTTCCTAACATCAATTTTTAAGTCATAAAATCTTTCTAACAAACATGTAAATCTTGTTTTCATTTATTTATTTCCTACCTTCGTAGAAAGTAGATAATGGCCGAAATGTCATTTTGGGAAAAACTAAAGGGAGAACCACAATAAGATTTTATTGGATTCATCGAACTTTCACAAGTAGGTATGGAGATACGTAGGTATATTTATATGGTATCACAATGGACCTGTTACTGATCGTATTGTGATGGCGTTAATTGGCCATTTTAAACCTAACCTAATCCAATTTAATTTATTGTGCAATTTTATTAAAATTTTACTAAAATGTTCGAATGCATTATCTTACGTTGGCAGACCTTATGTAGATGCTTTCCAATAAATTATTAAAAAAAAACGTTCCTGCCAAAATATGACTTACCCCTACAATCATGATAAGATAATAAACAATTGCTTAACGCGCTGATTAATATATAAACACTTTCTTGATCGATAATAATTATTGCCCGGTGATTGTGACTGCATGTATCAGCAGCAGCAATGAATGCCAAAAGTAATATAAAACAATTTACGGTCGCTTTTACTTACCCTAACTATCGACGGAGTTGTCGTTGAGAAAATATATCCCGATAGTTGAGTAACGCCGGCAAGTGGTGCATCAGCGGTTTTACGAATATCATCCCAGTAGTTGAATGCATCGGTGATCCATTTTCTTAAGCGATTACAAATTTTGTTTTAATAATTTGTTTTTTTGTTTGTTTGTTAATGTATACTCACTGTGTAACTTCTTGGGAGGGTCCCATGAAGCTGGTGCTTGGACGAAATATACCCGCAGCGACATAGCTAACTGTATTCTCAATAAAGCGATCGGCTAAGATTGAAACTTGAGCATTGGGAAACTCTTTTTGCAATTCAATTGCTGTTGTCAGCCCAATGATGCCACAGCCCAATACTCCTAAATGCATTTATGAAACTAGACGCGACTGGAAGAGCAAAGTATTTAAAAACTGAATTGAATTCCAAAACTAAACAGAACGATGTGTATTAGCACTCGAAACAAAAACAACTGGTGTCGTTTATGTCAACAAATTGATTGAAAGAAAATCGATGCTTCTTCGCTTAACTAGCTAATTGGAAGCTTTTTTGTAAATATTTCATATTACCTATCTGGTGTTGATAACGCGGACACGAAAGTGTATCAGAACAGCAGTGCTTCCAAAACTATTAGCTTTAGCTAAAATGTTGTGTTTGCGATGCATATTTTTGGGGATCGCAATTAATTGAAGCTTTCAGAGACAATACTGATTTGTCTATGCTTTCAACAATAAAGAAACAAACCACAAAATATTTCAATTGAATAGTGCGGAATTTTAAATCCTCAAGATTGTCAACGTCGATTTAAAGTTTGAGAGCAATTGCTTCTGTAATGCGCTTGATGTAAGCCAAAATAAAAACTATGCATTCGGTTTTTCAAATATATTTTCTTGCCCAAAGGCCTGACAGCTAAATAACCTTGAGATATGCAAAGTCATGTACAATGAATGCATGCACTTGAACTGATTTCGATGTCAATAGTACTGATTTGGCTGTTGACAGTTGACACCTCCTGTGTTGTAGCCAACACCGTTTCAATTTAATTTCGCATCATTTACATCATTTGCTTACAGCAATATGACATCGCCGAAAGAAAAGTATTTATACACGCTCTAAACTATTTCTAGTTCCACTGTCCAGACCACTTCAACAGCACCTGTCCTCCAACGGATCCCAAACCCACTACCACCTCAAGAAAGCTGCTAACTTTTCACAGTGACAATTAAAATTCATTCATGAAAAACCCTGCCACTCGACTAGCCCTGATAAGGAGTTCGAATTTTCCATATCAAAACATGTAGGTGTAGGGTTTCGAAAAAAAGCTCGCACAAGACCCAGTTTGACAGCGAAACTGTCAACACCCAGCCACAAACTCACAGATAACGTGCAAGTGTTTGTATTCCTCGGGGGTAGGGTGACCTACCAAATTTACACCAACTAAAAACAACTGTTCCATCCATCCATGGCTAAAGCTCATGCGTACAACCAATTCGCCCTTCGCTTTGCCATGGCCCCCATTCAATTCACGGCGAAATCACCTACTTTACCCAGCCACAACTACTTTCTGTACAATTCAGCGACATCGATTTTCAACGAACGACGAAAAGACTTGAGTGTGCTGCCGTCGTCGATACAAAATAATCTACAGGAAAGAAAAAAAAAAAACAAATTTCCAAATATACCCAAGAGCTGAATACTTAATCAAGTCCTTTCGCAGGCAGTTTTACAAAATCCTTACCCCAGTCCGCATTAGTTCGTGATTTTCGTTAAACGCTTTCCGCAAAAAATTAAATAAAAGAGAAAACGTTTCAAAAACTCCTGTGTTGACAAAAGAGGATACATACTTAATTCGACACAAAATTATACAACACTGCTCAGTCTTTGTGAATAACTAGCTCGGGAGTAACGGTAATAAAATTGAAAATAAATAACTTTATCAAGTTTTTAACGTTTCACGTCACAAAAAGGGTTCTCATTTAGTGTTTTTTTTGTTGTTCTAAAGTTTTAAATAATTTTCCTTCGAAATCTTCCCAAGGATTATAGGGATACAAAGAAAAAGAAAAAAAAGCTCTTTTTACATCAAGTAATATCTGAGCGAGTAAGCAAGGACCAAATCGAAAAAGAGCATCTTGCTCCTACAGGGTGGCTGCTATTTTTAGCACTCTAGTATCGATTAATACATAATACATCTTTCGCTCACATACGTGTGTGTGCCTCTCTCTATTGTGTCTTTTATGTAACTGAGTGTGCCTGTGTGTGGTGTCCATATTTGTGTTTGTGGTGTCAAATATTAAATCAAGTCTAGCAGAAAAGTTTATTTAGCTAATCGCAAAAAATGTTGTCAAACTAAAGTTTTTGTTTTAATTTTTTTTTCTTTTTGGTGTCCAATATCCTGTTAACTTCTTCCACCCACCTGGGGCATACGGTCTGGATTTGTATTCGACGCAGAAGTTAGCCGCAACTCAGCCTTGTGCACGAACAACAGCAGCTGTGGGATTAAGTCACCGCGATTGAATTGTAATCATATTGTCGTCGTCGTAGCTGACAGCGGAGGCCAAATAAAGGATACAAAGTCGTCCTTCTGAATTGTGAAACGTAAGCTGTTAGTTCTTAAGAACAAATTTGGGGTTTTGCTATTACTTGCTATTCAGCCTCAAGTCATTTAATACCGACAGAAGTTTGGACTTAATTTTTTCCCCAGTGAATCCTTCACTGCAATATGTACACAATGGCAGGAGCAGCTGGTGAGGACATACCACCTACAATGGAGAAGAAAAATGTATGCCAGCAACACAGAAAATCGATAATTCTATGATGGAAAATCTGAGAGTGCTCTGGGTCGGAAAAAGTATCTATGTTAGAAAAGTCGAAGAATGTGTGTCTGTTCTGTGGGTTGACTTTTTTTTCTCCAATGTACAGTGGGTCGGGAAGAATTTGGTACAGAGAGATGGGTGGAATGAGCGGGGAGAGGGGAGTAGATGAAGTCATGCAATTTCTGAGTTAATGTACTTTTTTGTTGGTTTGACTTACAAATACAGGTCAGGGATTGTAAATCTGTATATATCTATGTACTTTACAGCTCTTATAGCGGTTTGGTATCTCATTGAACGCTTTCGTTTTAAAATGAAAGAATCTTAGTACATAAACAAATTACTCAGATTAGAAACGCTTCGAATACCACAGATGTAAGGGGCATCTTAATTTTTTATTAAGGAGCTTACTTGAATAAGATATCCTAATTGAATTGTAAATACCTCATTTTTCATCATTATACCCAGCTTTATGGGTTTTACTTCGTTGGCTTAGGTAATTACTCAAAAGTCAGAGTTCGATTAGTTTCTGCTAAAGAAATAGTTACCATAGATATACCTACATGATTTTCGAATGCTGGGTACTTCCTGCCGTAATTTGTAGGATACGTGAGACGAGACTTAAATTGAACGAAACAATTTCCGATATCAAGTTGAAAATTGAATTGGTTTACAGACATATGGCAGCCCTTGATGGGCTTTAAGTGCAACTACAAATATTTCAACTTTTTTTTAGCCATTCGCAAAATGTGGGACAGACTACGGCGATTTAATCTCGCTTCCATTTTGATTTGACTGTCATTGGGGAAGTTCAGATACCTAATTCATGCACAACGGTAACTAGATTTGTCTGTTCTTGAATTGTTCTAGTTCTCGCGGTTCATTTTGAATTCTAAATGTCCACTGAGAATGCAGGCAGGATTTTCTTGACTAGAACTGTCAGCCTCTCCATAAACGTCAACAGAAAAAACTATTCAGGTGACCAATCTGGGCCGATGAAAACTGAAATACTTCAGTTAGCTGTCAGACTTACTAAACGAACGTCCGGATTAATTTGTGAATCACCTAACTCTGCAACAATGTGCTGAATCTATTTGACAGATTTTTTACCAATAATTCAATATAGCTGTCAACATCTCTGCTGTATTCAATAATTGGTGCTCATAGCTTCGTTGGTGCAAGTGGTTGTGGTAGTAGCTTGGAGAACCGACGAGGCGGCGAATCGAAGTGAAGGTCGGCATTTTTTAAGGCGAAAGTGTTAAAAAAAGTACTAGAAGTAGTATTACAAACATTTCTTTAGAAGTCATTTATTTGTCTAAACAAAAATCCCTTCCAGCGTTAAAAAACGTAACAGAAAAATAAATATTTGATATATTTTTCCCATGCTCATTCTTCTTGTCTCATATATTCGCATTTTCTAGTCGCGAAAGTTCACATATAGGTATATTCTAAGCAAAGCACTCCGCAAATGCGTTCTTCTAGAGATGAATGTATTGCCGACGACGCGTCATTAATTTTAAAAATAGAAAGAGACCTAAAGTGATTTTTCAAACTATACTGTTTGTTTGTTTTAAAATTGTTGTAATGAGTGCGACACAAAAAAAAACGAGAGATACACACACGCTATCTCGCTCTTCCTTGTTAAACCTAACATTTGTGGTGATATCTGACAAAGTGACAAGCGAACAAACTGCATTAGGTCTGGAGCAGAAATACTATGGTTGACATTCATTTGGTGTTGCCCAGTCGTTGGAAATGACGCTTCATTTATTTTTTTAAGGTTTCAGTTTTCTCATCACTATGATTTTCTGTTTGACAATGTGCATAAGAAAAGTGGGGACGTTCAAGTATCTAGTTTAGTAAGTCTGACAGCTCTCTCACTAGATGAAACTCGACTCTGATTGGGGGAAATCGGTCGTGAGAGCAGATGTTTCAGTTGACGTTTATGGAGGGGTAGCCGACGAATCTAGTCGAGAAATTCGTGACTGAGTACTAAGTTGACAGTTCTAGTTTAGTAAGTCTGACAGCTCTCTCACTAGATGAAACTCGACTCTGATTGGGGGAAATCGGTCGTGAGAGCAGATGTTTCAGTTGACGTTTATGGAGGGGTAGCCGACGAATCTAGTCGAGAAATTCGTGACTGACGTAGAAAACGTGATGTTCCCGACCAATCTAGTTTTTGCGTTCAGGTTACATCTCATCCAGACCAATCTAGTCGACTTAAGATGACTAGATTCTTGAACGCGGCCAGTAATACTTCCGTGAGAGAGAAGAGGACAAACGGAAACGGACAATTTGACTTCGGAAACAGAAAATCATATTTGTCATAGTTTTGCAACTGAGAACTTTAAAGAGGTTTGTCAGAAGTTTCACGAACGCTCTGACCACTTCTTTTCTCACATTTCATTTTACATCATACTTTGTTTATAATAAAAGGATTTTGCGACCATTCTTGTAAATATCTATTGAATACAGTCTATAAGCAAAATTATGGCTCGCTGTCAAAATTGGTTTTATTAATTTTAATTCCACAAAATGTAGCGGGTTTCGGCACAACTGACGCATTAACTGAGTATTCAGTCACGATTTTCTTGACATCTGTCAATATCAATCCCAAAATTCGTTACGTTGTTAATCCGCCTATGCAAATACTGTCAAAGATAAGTGGTGTCGGACGTAGTAATCTAGAAATACCAGTTCTATGACAGGTCATACGTAGAATTAGTTATTCCTTATAAAACCATCAATCCATCAATCCATCAACGAGACATGAAATGTTTGTCAAATCACATTCTGATTCAGTTGTAAACTCACTTTGTACCTGTGAAATATATAAAAAAAAACGGCCTGTTCTAATCGGATCATTAATTTTCGAAACGCAAATTGCCCTTTAGAAAAATGTTGAACTAGTACAAACCCCTACAAAGAATTCTCTGACCTTCTGTACAATAGCCTTTTATGAAACTGTCCCTTGTCATTCTATTCTTCCTTGCTCCACTCCACGTCCACATTACTCGTAGTGCCGTTGTATTTTCAACAGCTGTATTGGTATACTGGGTACGGGCATTCATGGCGCTCGCCATTTTCAGCAGCCGACACAGGGAGGATGGTGATGAAATTTCGGTGAACGACGATGGTTGACAGTGATACACAGTTTTCATATTACTATCCCGGTGGTGGATAGGTGGGTACAGGGCTGTCACCTCCAAAGGGAAAAAAGAAATATTTGCGTAGGTGACATTTCCCCAGTCCGTTTTTGTGAGTGGGTGCTTTGTTAGCGCTGTATTTTGGTTCGTTTTTGCGATTACATTCATTGGGTTTATTGCGGGATTTTATTTTGTTGCGTGTTTTCGTGTCTGCAAGGGAATTACGCAAATGTGGACACTAATTAATCATTCGGCATTGTTGATTGATAAAGAGCTTCGAAAATGTGACGTAGGTATGTGTGCACCCTGCCAAAGCTAATAAAATCAATAGAACGAGGAGCGTCAAGCCTTCCCCGGCCAACAACAAGGTGTGTTCGCGTCCATACCAATTGAGCCCGAATGCGGGCTACGTACACTCTATAAGTTATTAGCAAATAACTAATAAATTGCTCTACTCTACATCCACCCACTGACGATGGTAGAGGTTATTGGATGACGATGAATTAAATTAAATGAATTTGTGATTTTTTTTGTTGTTGTTAGTTGTTTTTCCTTACACTGTGGGAATTTCATAAATTTTTTATCTCTTGCTGTTTGTGAGTGCCAGTCATTCGACAGGGGGGGTGTGTGTGTTACATGGAGCGACGTTCCTTGAATATAAAGAACACGTCGCACATATTTGTATGATAAATTGCCATAACATGACATGAGAGTTGAACAATGGCGGATAGGAAAGACTGGATAACAGCGACACCCGATCAAAGACTGCATAAATATTTATAAGTATGATGATATCCTTTGTGGTGGGGTATAAACGCGAAAGTGATGACGTTCGCCATATCATTTGTAACATGTTACGAGATATCCTTTAATGGATTTCACAAACAGCTGTAAAATGTCCATACAAGTAAGTACCTACACTTGTGCTTAATATTCGACTACAATGGACCCATAAAAATGTGTGCGCAATCAAATCGGTTGTTAGGGTCCCATATGGTGAAATGGTACTTCTCGTGTAGTAATTGCATCTGCAACCTCTTGGGGGATCCAACAAGTAATAGCATTTAGAAACTGGTGGCAGTATGTCGAAATTGTTTGGTACACTTTTCTTTGATGATAGTTCGTTCGGGAGCTTTTAAATCGCGACACTTTGCAGTGAACGTAGATCCAAAATTGAATTGGTAGATCGTAGCAATTGTGACAAATGAGATAGTTCGAAAGTTTTGCTCCGTTATTTTATCTGAATCTGTACCAAGAAAGTGGACACGCTATACAACTTTATCTATTACAAGAGATGAAGAGAAAGTTGAAAAGACTTGTTTTAACTCAAAAGTGAGTGAAAACATGGCGGACAGTGTTTCTTCTTTATAAAAAATAATGAAGCTGTTTATCTGTTTGCGTTTGGATTTGTTACTAAATCACGTTAAAAGTACTCATCAAATCTGAATAATCCCCTCAGACAAAGTAAAACTGCATTTACAACATCAAGCACGAGCCGAGCATTTTTGCACGAAACAGGACAGAGAGATCCGTTTGTCCGCAATCTATGGTAATAAAGGCGTAAGAATGAGATCACAAATCACACGCCTTAAGTGTCACAGTTGTTCTACCGATAATTTAAGATAAGTAAAACGGAAAGTTCGGACGACCAACATTGCTGCACTCACTTGAAAACATTTCTATTTCTGATTTAAAACGTGTGAAATGAGAGTGGTAATAAGTGTCAGTAAATTAAACCCACAATTCATAAATTTATATAATATAAATAAATAATTGGAAGTTCTTTATATATATTAAAGCGCTATACCATGAAAACAAGATGGCCGTTTAATCTTCCGTATTAGGAATGTGTGTTTCTATTTCACCGTAATCAGCCAACTCATTCAGATGATATTTGAAGATTTCTGATTCTGAGTGCTGACATCATTGTCTGGGCGTTCACGTAGGAAACGGATTTGCAGTCAATAATTTTGGTGTAAGTCTTATTACAATTATTTTTCAAACAACACTGAGCATGCGTATGTCAAAGAACTGTCAAAAATCACAGCCTATTTAAAAGGCTAAGAAAATACTCGTTTGGTAGCCGAGACTCGATCATGTGCGGTATTACAATATTACGGTAGCTCAAAAAGCTAACCTCAAATTTTTAGTATTCAAAAACCAGGGCGTTGATCGTAGAAACGATAAACCTGCAAAACTATCGGCCTGAACATAACTTATTTTGATCGTCTAACGAGATCCGTCCCCAGGTATTTCGCCCTTGCAATTACAGCATTTACATTAACCACTCCGACGAAGTAAAGCAACCGACTGATGCCAGTCCTGAATTAGATTGTCTTGGAACGCTTCGCAGTCTTTCATCTTATGAGCAAATAATCGCTGGCACTGAGCTTCCAGGAAGGGTACATCTCGCTACAAGGACTTCCCTTTGGTTCAATTTAAAGAAACATTATATATTCATATTCAGAAATTGCTTTGATTTCAGTTTCAGCCCTCATTTGAATATTTTGCATAAAAACATTTCCCCCAGATGGGATTAGAGTACCCAAACCAAATCTTGTGGGAATTCGCCGAACGAATAATTATCCTATACATTATGGAAAATCGAAACGATACCCTTCGCAAAAGAGCTCGCATCCCATCTAATATAAAGATATCCTTGCTGGAGATATTTATTATAAGAATATCGTAACTTTTGCTCACGGTCACCTCGCTACCCACTCGGTTGGGAATAAAGCAGAACAGCGGATAAAACAAATAACGTTCATGGATTACATCATCCCTGCCACAAGTGACCTATAAATACTTTTTATTTCGTTTGGCTTTACAGCTTCGAAATAGAAAGAAATTGAATACAAAGAGAAAAAATTAAACACTAAAGAGAAACGAAAACAAAAAAATTAGCAACAAAATAAAAAGTGACGCGAATTCTTTGGGGAATTTTCACTTAAGGAATTTTCCTCCCACGGATGGTGGATGGTGCTTTTATATTTCAACTTGCCTAATCTAGATGTGTATATCCTTGGGAGTGTTATCAGGCTTGCACAGCCATGATGAAAGATTGCTTGACATCCCACGGGCAAACTTAGCATTAACATTTCCTTTAGCTTGACGGAAGTGTGTGTCTTCTGTTTGTGATGGCACGTAGCTGGACATTGATCGCTAGAACGGTTTTTCAGTGTTTGCAGATCTGCTCAGTGGCATCCGTCAACTCCTGTTTTCCCAGTAATCCTGTAAGAAAGGTTGTTGCGAACAAAATGAACCCCTAATGTGCGTGTGATTAATTTTACCTCGGTCGGGAAAGAAATTATTCGACAAAGTAGGTCATGGTGTGACGTCTTTTTAGTTAATAATAGCGACTGGTAGTGTCTGCGAAGGAGCTGTCAAACTAAGCCGTCAAAAGCAACTTGAACAAATTTTCGGTAGTTTAGTTTCTGTTGCTGACACCAGCTCATTTGAACCCTTCTACTGTCATTTGTGGGATTACGTTTAAAGAAATCTTTTATGTACAAAGTAAAAGTTAAATAGTTATACCTCCTTAAAAGAATCCCCTTTGTCACTTTAATGGAGTCGACTTCAAAAAGGTTTCCGAACATACTTAACACAAAAATTTCCTTTTTGTATTTCAACCTTGAAGTTGAGTTGAACTTGCTTATAATGCGTGGACAATTTCTTATAAATTCCACTCTTTAAACGAGGTTCACTTTAAGCGGGTGCAATTAGATTGCAGTCATTCTCCTCGAGGTTCTTAGTCTCTATGGTCTCTGATTTTGCTGCATTTTAGGAAACTTCAAGTCAGTTTACAACATCTCTTTAAAAAGAAGTACAAAGTCCAAAAGTTTGTGCTTCTTTTTGCGGCCATTTTTAAATTATACTTCAGTGTTTACATAACTGTTTCGATAGCTGCAATGCTGCATGATATCGCTTCTAGTTTTGTATATCGATAGACGTTGCTGATGTTGCTAAAAACACCCCCTGACAATATAAAGATGTATGTCTTTGACAGGTGTCATATTCAGGTCGATACACGTCCCTTTAGCAATCGTAAGGTACCTACGCATTCGATTCAATTTGTCGAATTCAGGAGATACAGCAAATATCATTTATCGTATTATATATGCAAAAATATGATACCACTTTGAAAAGCTTTGTTCGAACATTTTCCTAGAATAAGGTTCACCGAGCACAACATCGGCGGTGTGATAATAATCACATCACCCTCTCAATATTAAATATGCACGTGTTTCACAATGCAAACAGAAAAAAAATGCGTAGCTGTCATGAAACCAATATTGTACGTACTTTCATCTTTAATATGTAATCGTGAGCAGGAGGCGGGATATATAACTCCTTACTTTGCAAGCAAACAAAAAGGTAACCCAATCACGTGCACAGAAAAACCCATTAACTTTTTTACATCATTTTTGCAAAGGCACGCCCTGAATGGAAAGCACTCGTTGATTGCTCTTTGATAACCTATATTATGAGTGCTTCAGAATAAATTCCCTTCCAGCAAATGCATAGTTGAATAAAAATTTGGGTGTAATATACATAAACGTGTTGGTAGGGGTAGCTTGTAAGTTATAACAAGTATTCGGCTCTGTAAATTGAATTTGGAAGGGCAGCTTCATCCTTATGCCATATTCGAATTGTATGGTTCAGAAATTTTGTTTGGACACTTATGGTCTCGTTTTTTGCCACCTCAACCAACTTGGAGTGCGCAACTCAAGGCAGATAGCTAAGGATCTAGCAAGCTGTAGGGGCGAATTTGTTGGGGCTCAAAAATCACCTTTGAAAGACTGCGCTCACAGGAATAGAAAATTTCCAGCAATTATAAGATAAATATGAAAGAATGAGCCATATCAAATTTGGAGAAAAAGAGATGGGATTATTTTTGATAATTTGTTTGTTTCCATATTTTTTAAGTAGGACTTTACAAAAATATATTGGCAAACTAATTTACTGATACATTTTCAATTAATTTGATATAACGAATCTACTTATAGTTCAACAGACATTTGGTACATACAGACGAGTACTACAATCAGATTAATATATATCTGTATCGCGCATAGCGTGCGTCTTTACGCCTGTTCAAAACCGACACAACCGACCAAACACAAAGGATACAAAATTTTATATAAACAAATTTCTACAATTTTTGTTATATCAACTCAACGGAGAATTAAGTTTTTCATTTTAGATTAGGCAGGTGAAAAATTTGGAAAAAAAAAGTACCCAAGTAAAAATATCCAAGGATTCAACTGTGTCCTTTAGTTATCGAAACAATGCCCTTGATTTAACTTCTGACCAAGAGATACACCTGTGTATTTCTAAATTTCGAAATAAGTTGATTCCAGAGCAAAATACTCGAATTCCTTTTTTTTTGAAAGGCTTCCCTAAAACGTTTCGAAAGCGTTCCAAGATGCTTCCACAGTGGTGTTACTTCTGCACTTTAGTTGCATTAATAATTGTAGCCTCTGCCAAGTGGCTGGAAAGGCGAAGCTTTAACAAAATGATACACTTGTGGTTGTCAAGTGTGCAAAGGTCTTAAAGGGCGCTCATAAATGTAATGTTTTGAAAGTTGCTTACTCATACGTTTTTTTTAAGGCATTTTCTCATCACTGTGCTCAATTGCTTTAGGTCAATCAGTTACTTTTATCGCGAAGAAGGTGTTTTTGACAACTCCGCTTGGTTCAATATTGAATTTGTCATTTCCCAAGCACCCTAAACAGCAGTAGGCTAAAAGTCTTTGGCTGCAACGAATTGAAGTCAGCGAACCATAGTAAATGCCACTCGGTACGTTTTCTGTTTAGGATCATACTAGGTGGCGCAAAATAAATCACTCTATGGGAAGATTTTCTAATTTTTGCAAATGGAGTCGTTCGTCAATCATATTTGACATTTCTGAACTAGACAGTTGCAGTAAAAAACAGACAAGCAATTTAGCGCTATACCCCGCAAGAGCGTGGAATAATTGTGTCGATTTGTTGACCAATATTCGGTCGGTGGTGTAAGCGCAGCGTGAATTTCGAATCATCGTGAGCGACGAGGTGCATTACTACCTAAGCGGTTACTTCAATAAGCAACATTTTCGTTTCCGGGCACTGAAAATCCGTGTGTGGTACACGAAAAGCCATTACATCCACTCAAAGCCACTGGGTGGTGCGGCGTTCACGCGGGAGCAGTGATTTGGCCGTTAAGGACGCCATCGGCAATACGGTCACTGTTACTGGCGAACGCTACAGGGCCATGATAAACGACGGATATCATCTTTTCCACTTAACAGGACAAATTGGAATGGTCCAAATAAAGATCGTCACTCAAAACTATTTTTCTTTTTATTAAGTAAAAAAGTAGTTCAAAAACCAAATTGGATGTTAAATTTTGCAGCACCCTGTATGTGTACATTTTATTGACATTTTCCTGAGAGTTGATGTATTTTTAAAAGCAAGATTGTAGGTAATATGGCAGTACCTAAAATGTTAAGAAAAAGTTAATAAATCTATTGCGTGAATAAAAATTTGAAACAATTTTACAAAAGCGGGCATTGAGCGTTTGAATTTGAAAATTGCTGCCAAATTTAATATCGGGTATTGGAATTTCCGAAACTTATAAGTTTTTATTGCTGGCATAGGCGTTTTCAAAAAATTACTCTTCAATTTCAATATTCTATACAGTCCACCACGGTTATGATAAACATAAAAATGCAAAAAATATAAATTCCTTTTTTATCTGAGTTGTTCTTATATGCAAACACATATAAAAAAAAAACAAAGTTTCTCATGTGAAATTCACATGTTCGTATATAATAGTTGATTTTCTAAATCGAAATTTCGTTTCTTATATCCGAATATTTGTTATAAGGGTGTTTCTTTTATCATTACCACCATCTTTTCTTGCAAAATGAAATGTTTTCTCTCTCCAACATGCATGAAGGATTACTCGCAGTAATTAATTTCCTGAAGGACAAAAACGTCGAACACAAACACATAAATTCATCACGAGCTTCTCAAGTGAAATCCTACATACTTTATACTTACTGTTCGATGCGAGGAAAATTTGACGTAACAAAGTTAAGGTTGGAATTGTAAATGTATCCAACACACAAGATCTATACCTGCAGGGCAAAACAACTTGACGTGCGTCGTACTCTCTGTTTACCCAACAAATACATCTAAACAAAATGTGTGTACAAGTTCTTTCGACGACGACGAATGGAATTCCTACTCACATAACCCTCACATACTCCGACTATTGCCCATGAAAAATATTTTATTTCTGTTCAAAGGTTCAGCGAGGGGGAATCAGAATAATATCAGAATCAGATACCGTTGCACGTACAATGTGCTGTATACTTGTACAGTGTAGGAAATTGGAAAATCGCTTGATATAAAAACAGTGAATATGTATAGGCAGGCCTTTCACACCACTGACCCAGTTCGGTTGATGTAACAAAAAGAACAAGTATACTTGTATACTCTGAGACTGTTTGACTGTCGATTGCAAACAAATGGCACCATTGCGAGTTTTTGTCTTAGAGTCATAGACACCCGTCGGTCGACAGGGTATATTTTTTGCAGGACTATTTCAATTTTGCAAACGAGTTGAGATTGAAATCTCTGGAGCCATGTTTGCTTACATCATACCAACAAACCAAACCCTCTCTCGAGGGACGAATTACGACAGATTTTTCGGTCTGATTGTGTCTGTGCTAAATGGTTTTGTATGTGTTGGCTTTACCTGGTCGGTCTTCATTTTGTAGACCTTCTGTACGAAAAGTGAAATTAAAAGATTTGGTGATAGAGTCGACAGAAAATGCAAAAAAATTACCATACAAACGGGAATGAGAATATGTCGAGGACTGTACCGTTTTTAATTAATTTTCTACTTCTACTACGATTTACTCTTCTCAATCAAGTTTTACTATCAAATAAATTCTAAGCGGTGTGACGGAAACAGCTCTCATTAGAGCCAATTGTTGTAAGGGGTGGAGGGAAATAACTTCACGTGCATTAACTTCACCTTGAGAGGGAAATAATTTCACTTTTTTTATGTGAAGTTATTTCCCACAAAAAGGGGCTTCACCACAAATTTTGTGAAATTATTTCCCACCAACGATTTGAGAATTTTACTGGAATTCTAACTGGAAAACAGAAATCAAATCGAGTTATTTATAACGATTTTAGTATAATTTAACTAGCATTATCTATGAATAACAATTTGGCATAGGTACACCCACCCATGCACCTACTCCCTCTCCCAAACAGTGACCCCAAGCAGCGGGGTTGCGGGGGCAGCATGGCCCCCCATACATTTTCCACTGTTTATGAATTGTGAGCTTACATAAATGTTGTCGCGTGTTAAGAGAAATTATTTCCCACAAAAAAGTGAAGTTATTGCTCACTTTCAGTGGAAAATAACTTCACATAAAATGAGTGAAATTATTTCCCACTCGATGTGAAGTTGTTTCCCATGTGAAGTTATTTCCCGTGGAGTTATTTCGCTGCACCGTTGTAAGGCCGAAAATGGCGGCTATTTGAAGAACATTTAAATAATATGGCTCATTTTTCAGAGAGCAAAAACTTTACCTTCTTGAAAATAAAATGGCTTTGAATTGTACCAGACAAGGTTAGACTTGTGCGCCATTGAATCTTCTCCTCTTTAAGCCGTGGTACAGTTTGAAGTGAAACATGGCCTCAACTAACCATAAGCCTCCATTTACACACTCCAAGTTGGTTGAGGTCCTTATATTTCTGCGCAGCACTAAGGAGTAAAGGGCATTCGTCTGATGTGTTAATCCTCAGAAGAATCGACGAAGCTAAGGACTGGAACGTTGATCGTATAGTTCGCCCGTGAATGGTCTCTCTGAAAATAGGTCAACTGGAAATAAAGCGTATATCTGGGGAAGGACTTTCTCTCGGAACGGTGAAAGTGTAACTTTATCCGCATTTAAAAGAGTTCACTCTTCGAATCCATAGAGCAGGACTGGGATTATTTAGATCTTTTGGAGAACAACTAGCTGCAAATCTGCCTTCTCAGCCCAAAGAAACTGCAATTTGCAAGAGTTATTCTTCGTTTAATCTTTGAGATGACGTTTTAAGAATTGATGAAAATTTTAGGTATTTCTTGAAATATCACCTTTGGGTGTATAGAGGGGCCTTCCTTAAGTGTGGTAGGACTTTTATCTTCAAACAAAAAAAAACAACGACTTAGATTTTGCTTTTATTCTTGAAGCTTGGACAGTGGAGTTCCGCTTGGAGCAAGAGCGTATAAATCTCTAGCCAATTCTCTCGTTTGGTATTATTTTTTAATAATTTCTAGTCTCCCGGGAAGGTGCAAATATATTTAAGGGACCGAAAAATCTCTATTAAAAAGATACCACAAATTTTGGGGGGACCCATTGAAAATAAAGATCCCAACTACCTCAACGTAAATAATCTCTGTTGTGGAATTCGGTCAAAGATTCGGTGTATTGAAAGTATGTATTCAGCTTTGCTCTAGTCAACTGCTTAATCCATTTTAGTTCCTTCTCTTTCTAAGCCATTTTGACAGCTGTCAAGTGATTTATTTTTAGTTTGGTTTGCCATTTCATCATGAACAAGTTGACAAATGAACAACGCTTGCAAATCGTGCAAATTTATTTCGAAAATAATGGTTCAGTTCGCGAAGTTTACCGCAAGCTCCGTTCATTTTATGGTCGACATAATCGTCCATCAGAGCAATTAATTCGATTAACCATGGATCGTTTTCACACTACGTTTACTCTATGTGATAATACGCATCCGCAGAGACGTCGAACAGTGCGCACCGAAGAAACAATTGCCGCTGTAGAGCAAAGTGTTGAAGAGGACCCGGATGAATCGATTCGCCACCGTGCACAGCAATTGGAGCTTTGTCCATCAACTTTATGGAAGATTTTGCGCAAAGATCTTAGCTTGACCTTACAAGATCCAGCTTGTGCAAGAATTAAAGCCGCGAGACCATGCGAAAAATGCTCGAAAAAGTTCTTGGATTTTTTCGAGGATCAGTCTTAGTTCAAAGTTGTCACTGGACTTTCTCAAAGTCGAGGCTATAGACGTTCACAAAAAAGGGGGAAGGGGTGAATCCTTTTACGTAATGTTAAAGAGAAGTTCTTTCTTGTAAAAGACAATCGATCCAACGGTCAGGTGTACATTGGTCTGACCAAATCCTAGAAATGAGCTGGTCCGATTCTTCATACTACTCTTAAAAGATCGTCAGGTAAACTTTCGGACACAGTACCATTTATATTATTAAACTTGGATGATAATAATCGAATCACCTCTTCGTTCTAGAAAGGTAGACAGAAGTTGTGTCCATCTTCGTCTAAATCTAATGGTTCCTTCTGCCTAAGAGCGGAATCTTCGTCACCTTTACAGAGAAATAGTGTTTCTTGGTGTTCCTAAAACCGACTGTGACTCAACTACAAGGTTTCCTTGGCCATCTCTAAAGGTAGCTTTCTACACTTTCCGGAACTTTAACTCAATGCTTTTGAAGTAACATCTGTCAGTTTCTTTGACCACGGGCAAACAAGTTTGGCAGCGATGTATCCACGGGGAGCACGGGCTTCTCGTGCTTTCTTTATCTACCAAAAATATTCTTCCAGCTCAAGCCCTACTTTATAGCGCCTTGTACACCACTTGTTTTCCGGTTGACATTGCTTATAAAACTAGAGGTTTTCTGGTGAGGAGCGTGTGAAATTCGTCGTATCAATATTGGCGTTGATGATAGTTTCTCGCGGTGTTGCCACTGATCATCTGTGCTTACACTATTGCTAGGGTTTGACAGATCGAAAGATATTTATTTGACAGAAAGGAAACACTGATTTGGATGTAAATGACAGTTAAACGCCATTTATTACTGTTTCTTGAGTATCTGGTGAAGACATCTACCAATTTAGCGCGTTCCTTGCTAGCTCCAGCCTTACGATTGAGCCGGTCTTTCGACCTTTTGAAGTTATACGCCTTGTAGACCCGCTCTAGTCCCACGGACCACACCCTATTTTCACTGTACCACATTTCGTTACATAGTCATTTTGTTCGCTCTGTTTTCACAAGGCTTATATTCAGAGCAGCACCGATTTGCCAAGCGTGAAACTTAACGAACAGAAGAAACACCTCAACAGCTTTTCTGTGTTGAAAGTCACTTCAGTTTCATTTCCTCCTTCCAGTGTTACACACTTGTAACGAAGAAAAACTTGTAGCGTGCTCAAGTGCCTTTTGTTCAGAAGCGAATGAAAGAACTTCCGGTGTTGGTGTCTTCTCATTTGTGTGCAAAATAATTTCACGACATGAGTCACCTGTTCTTGCGTGTGAAACAAAAATGAACACACCACCCACCGTTTTTGTTTCCTTCCCCCAATAGTTACATCAGTTGAATGAAATTTAAAACGACTCCGTGAACGTGTGTAATTTGTTTGCTTCAAAGTTCCGCAGCACGTTAGCGTTACCGTCATTTCTCACTCGTTCAACGTACATTACGTGACCTCTTCCTGTAATCACATGCCATATATCTTTGGAGCGAGTGCAAATTTTAAGAGCAAAAGGATACCCCAGACATGACTACAGAATGCCAATGATGGCAATGAAACTTTTGAGACGTGCCAACACATACATACGCAGTACACTACACACACACGCACACCTAGTGTAGATGTAGATATTGAATCCGATAGATAAACGAAACTTGAAGGGCGTCATCTCACTCGTATTGTCCTAAATAATTAACAACACCGCCTAGAATGACGGATCCCCTCCGATAGGTGGGTGTGTGTGTTCGGTGGCGATATATATCCATTCGTAGTAGTAGTATGAGAAGTTAAGCTATTTGAGAAGATTAAACACGAACGCTTAAAATCGCCTTTTGTACACATTGGAGCTTTCCGGAGGTGCATCAATCTTAATTACCATCTACTTTATTATGTAAATTGCTATTTGGTTAAGGATCCCATGGGACGTGGGAAGAATGGCGGATGTGACGATGCTCTTGTTTGTGTCAATTATCGTCGTGAGTCGTGCGATAAAATGATTGGTATATCACCATTGATGGTCCAATACCTAGTATGATACCAACTTTGTGTGGCTGGAGCGTGAGGTGAACGGATACTTTCAGAATTTATGTTCATATCGATTGTGGTTGATATGTGTGCAAAGCAGATAATGGGGTATAGATCCAGGGCATAGCGAGGACGTCTGAGCTCTACATTTCAATGGGCATGTAGAGAGATCATGTTTTCATAAACGCGGTGACGGGCTAATTACATTCCTGGGCTTTTTTTTGACTGAACTGATTGCCGCCTGCAAGGATTCTCTGAATTTGTTATATTTAGTTGTGAGTTGCATAACATGCCCAAACACAACGACGGAGGGCATCATATTGTCGGTACAAAAGAAGCTGAAACCTGCACCTGGACGTTTCGCAGCTTATTCGACATTGAGAGCGAACTTAAAATCATCAAATCAGTTTGTTCACTTTAAGTTGTTGCATTATTACACTTTAAAACAGGAAAAGGGTTGAACTGGCGGTCTTTTAATCATGGAATTCATACATAATCCATACCTATGGGCGTTGTTATGAATGCTAGGTAAATGTTGTAAAGGGTGATTTTTTAGCTGGTTTGGTTTTGGCAACACTGGTTTTGACAGCTGACGTGTGTTTAGTACCTTGTGTCACTGTCAAACAGCTCCAGTTTGGTTTGCAATTTAACCATGGATCGTCTTACAAATGAACAACGCTTGCAAATTATTGAATTTTACTATCAAAATTCGTGCTCGGTTCGAAATGTTCATCGCGCGCTGCTTCCATTTTATGATCGGCATTCTCGACCTTCTGAGCAGTCTATTCGGAAGATTGTGACCAAATTTCGCACCAAATTTACTTTGTTGGACATTAAACCACCAACACGTTTACGTACTGTGCGTAGTGAAGAAAATATTGCGGCCGTATCAGCTAGTGTGACAGAAGACCGCGAAATGTCGATTCGGCGCCGTTCCCAGCAGTTAGGCCTTTGTTACAGCACTACGTGGAAAATTTTGCGGAAGGATTTGGGCGTAAAGCCTTTTAAGATACAGCTGGTGCAAGAACTAAAGCCAGCCGACCTACCAAAACGCCGAATTTTTGGTGAATGGGCTCTTGGAAAGCTGGCCGAGGATCCGCTTTTTTATCGAAAAATTGTGTTCAGCGATGAGGCTCATTTTTGGTTGAATGGGTACGTAAATAAGCAAAATTGCCGCATTTGGAGTGAAGATCAGCCAGAAGCATTGCAACAGCTACCAATGCATCCCGAAAAAGCCACTGCTTGGTGCGGTTTATGGGCCGGCGGCATTATTGGGCCATATTTCTTCAAAGATGATGCGAATCGCAGCGTTACTGTCAATGGTGAACGCTACCGAGCGATGATAACAAACTTTTTTTTGCCCGAAATGGAAGTTCTTGACTTGCATGATATGTGGTTTCAACAAGACGGTGCCACATGCCACACAGCACGCGAAAGAATGGCGCAATTGCGAGGCGAGTTTGGTGAACAGTTAATTTCACGTTTCGGGCCGGTCAATTGGCCGCCTAGATCGTGCGATTTGACACCATTAGATTATTTTTTGTGGGGGTATGCCAAGGCTAATGTGTATAGGGACAAGCCCGCTTCGATTGACGCACTGGTAGCCAACATCCATGCATTCATTCGTGAGATACCGGCCGATATGTGTGAAAGAGTATGCCAAAATTGGACTCAGCGGATGGGCTACCTGAGACGCAGCCGCGGTCAACATTTGCATGAAATTATCTTTAAACATTAAATTGCAAGGTT